>CM059808.1:14327500-15527500 GCA_030435695.1 Brachymystax lenok tsinlingensis | reverse complement strand
CCAAAAAAACTGAAAAATTGAGCATGCATAACTATTCAAAAGTCAATACTGGATTGCGGTCTGGGCTTTGACTAGGCCAGTCCAAGACATTTAAATGTTTCCCCTTAAACCACACGAGTGTTGCTTTAGCAGTATGCTTAGGGTCAATGAATCTCCGTCCCAGTCTCAAATCTCTGGAAGACTGAAACAGGTTTCCCTCAAGAATTTCCCTGTATTTAGCGCCATCTATCATTCCTTCAATTCTGACCAGTTTCCCAGTCCCTGACGATGAAAAACACCCCCACAGCAGGATACTGCCACCACCATGCTTCACTGTGGGGATGATATTCTCGGGGTGATGAGAGGTGTTGGGTTTGCGCCAGACATAGCATTTTCCTTGATGGCCAAAAAACACAATTTTAGTGTCATCTGACCAGAGTACCTTCTTCCATATGTTTGGGGAATCTCCCACATGCCTTTTGGTGAACACCAAACATGTTTGCTTATTTCTTTCTTTAAGCAATGGCTTTTTTTCTGGCCACTCTTCCGTAAAGCCCAGCTCTGTGGAGTGTACGGCTTAAAGTGGTCCTATGGACAGATACTCCAATCTCCGTTGTGGAGCTTTGCAGCGCCTTAAGGGTTATCTTTGGTCTCTTTGTTGCCTCTCTGATTAATGCCCTCCTTGCCCGGTCCGTGAGTTTTGGTGGGCGGCCCTCTCTTGGCAGGTTTGTTGTGGTGCCATATTCTTTCAATTTTTTTAAATAATGGATTTAATGGTGCTCAATGGGATGTTCAAAGTTTCAGATATTTTTTTTATAACCCAACCCTGATCTGTACTTCTCCACAACTTTGTCCCTGACCTGTTTGGCGAGCTCCTTGGTCTTCATGGTGCCGCTTGCTTGGTGGTGCTCTTTTCTTATTGGTGTTGCAGACTCTGGGGCCTTTCAGAACAGGTGTATATATGCTGAGATCATGTGATAGATCATGTGACACTTCGATTGCACACAGGCGGACTTTATTTAACTAATTATGTGACTTCTGAAGGTAATTGGTTGCACCAGATCTTATTTAGGGGCTTCATAGCAAAGGGGTAAATACATATGCACACACCACTTTTCATTTTATACATTTTTTTGACTTTTTTTAAACAAATAATTTTTTACATTTCACTTCACCAATTTGGACTATTTTGTGTATATCCATTACATGAAATCCAAATATAAATCTATTTAAATTACAGGTTGTAATGCAACAAAATAGGAAAAACGCCAAGGGGGTGAATACTTTTGCAAGGCACTGTACGTATGAAATGATAACACAGTATGTAAACATTATTAAAGTGACCAGTGATTCCATGTCTATGTACATAGGGCAGCAGCTACTAAGGTGCAAGGTTGAGTAACCGGGTGGTAGCCGGCTAGTGACAGTGACTAAGTTCAGGGCAAGGTACTGGGTGGACAGTCTGATGGCCTTGAGATAGAAGCTGTTTTTCAGTCTGTCGGTCCCAGCTTTGATGCACCTGTACTTACCTCGCCTTTTGGATGACAGCGGGGTGAACAGGCTGTGGCTCGGGGGGTGAAGAGTGCTCAGGGAGTGAAGAGGCGCTCTTCACCACACTGTCTGTGTGGGTGGACCATTTCAGACTGTTAGTGATGTGTACGCAGAGGAACTTGAGGCCCCATCGATGTGGATGTGGGCGTGCTCCCTCTGCCGTCTCCTGAAGCTCCTTCATTTTGTTGACATAATTTCTGGCACCACTCTGCCAGGGCCCTCACTTCCTCCCTGTAGGCTGTCTTGTCATTGTTGGTAATCAGGCCTACTACTGTCGTCTGCAAACTTGATGATCGAGTTGGAGGTGTGCATGGCCACGCAGTCATGCACACCTCCAACTGTGTGGAGGTTCAGCATAGTGGAAGTGTTGTTTTCTACCTTCACCACCTGGGGGCGGCCTGTCAGGAAGTCCAGGACCCTGTAGCACAGGGTGGGGTTCAGACCCAGGGCCCTGAGCTTAATGCCTCAATCATAGCAATAGCGCCATCGCGTAAAATGGTACGCAGCATCATCTGGATACGTGTGCAACAAAAGTTCAACATTCACCTTCTGCTACCATTTCTGTCAAGCCGTCTACGGTAAATCCATTGTACGCACCACACAGAAAGCACTGCAACTGTCTCTGCAACGCAATGCTGCAAGGCAAACACAGCGTTCCATTTGAAATGAATGTACTTCTGGTGTACCAAAATGCAATGACCCTGTTTCACACGGGCTATTTTGGCACCGTGTTTCTGGGGCTAGCCCCGAAAAGTCGTTGCTAACCTGCTCCGGAGCAGGGCCAGCTAGCCCTGGGCTAAGGTTGGTGCTAGTCCACTTTAGAATGTGCAAGTATGAACACTCGCTTGGCCCCGGGCTTAAAATCTCCCTTAGCCCTGGGCTAAGGTGCAGTGTAAACACGCCTTGAATCAGACTGAGGAACAGAAGGTTTTTTTCTGAAGAGGAGGTATGGTGGGAGAGCTTTGTCTTTGTCTTTACTTCTAAAAAACTGCTCCTGAACTGCCAGACCATCCGCTTGTAAATGTTTAGAAATTGATGTCTCAAGACATAATTCCCTTTGAATTTGTGAATTGCATCTGATCTTGTACAACTTGTTCACAAAAAGCAACCCAATAATTTACTTCAAATCAAATTTATTTATAAAGCCCTTCTTACATCAGCTGATGTCACAGAGTGCTGTACAGAAACCCAGCCTAAAACCCCAAACAGCAAGCAATGCAGGTGTAAAAGCACGGAACCCTCTTGGTTCCCTAACAGTGTACACATGACTCCACAAACCAATATTCCAAAAACTTAACTTCCCAAGGCCTTATAAACAATCATTATTATCAGAATAATCTATATCAGGGTATTCAACTCTTAGTTGGAGGTCCGGCGCCTGCAGGTTCTGTTCTACCTGATAATTAAATTGCACCCACCTGGTGTCCCAGATCTAAAATCAGTGCCTGATTAGAGGGGAAGAATGTAAAAAAGCAGTGGAACCTGCTTTGAGGTCCAGAGTTGAATTTGAGGGATCTATATCAGGCGTCACCACATCAAAGTCGATCACATTGCTACAAGCCAGCCAAGTTATCACAGGGACCGTCGATCATAACCAATAAACGTACAACAAACACATATCAGTCTACATAAAACACACAAACTTACCTGGAACAACAGTTCAATACTAACCAACCATTGCTTTGTGAAAAACAAACCAGTCAATAGCAACTACGTAAGAAGCCCCGTCCCCACCGCATGCATTGTAGATTGATTAGTGGCAAGCTTTCTGTTGGCTGTTGATGGATTTTTTTACTGACCGATCAAGAAGGCAACACTGCCCTTAGAATATACCCCATCTTTAACTTTAGAAGCCTGAGACCAATCACAAAGGTTCTAAGCAGGTGTGTTAGTTTGTCAGTTCCAGCCTAATATTGGTTAAAGAGAGTTTTAGTTGATTAATTGAACACACTGAAGGGAATAAGGGGTCCTACCTTTTGGTAAACCTGAATGACATGTTTCTACAACAGAATCGGGAAACACAAAGAAACATGAACATGAGGAAGGACAACTGAAGGAATGACTGATTGGTTGAAATTAGTGAACAAAATCACACCCGGCTGTCCCCATAGGATAACCCTTTGAAGAACCCTTTTTACTTCCAGGTTGAACCCTTTTGGATCCAGGTAGAACCCTTTTGAGTTCAATGTAGAACCCTTTACACAGAGGATTCTATATGGAACCCAATAGAATTCTACCTGGAACCAAAAAGGGTTCTCCTATAGGGACAGCCGAAGAACCTTTTTGGAACCCTTTTTTCTAAGAGTTCTAAGAAGGTTCGAAAGACAGATGATTTCTATTCCTAATGTCAGGTTAGTCTTGGGACATCCCTAAATTGTTGTCAGAAGCCTGGCTGCCCGCCTGAGATGTGTTTCTCAGTCTGGACAAAAACTCAATTGGGTTTTCCCTGCTGGTTTACACTTGAGGTAAGTTTAATTATATGTGTTATCACTGCTTTTGGAACAATCTATTGTTAGTAGGACTGTGAACGTTCCACACAACGTGATTCAGGATGCTAAAAGGCACAGTGTTCAAAGGCCACTCAGAAGGATTTAAAACAAACCATATAAGTAAGAATTTCACTGTTAGTCCACACCTGTTGTTTTGATTTGATATACAGTAGCTCGATATAGTCAGAGTATATTTTAGGGGCTTGGACTCATAGTTGAATTGAGTGGCAGCTGTAGTCCCTGACACCTACCTGCGTGTGAGTTTGGACGTGAGTTTGGAGAAGAGGTTGCTGGAGCCGCGGCTGCGAGTCTGGGTAAGGCGCGCGGCGTCGTCGGACAGTGTGGGTGAGGCTGGGGGCCCATTGTAAGTGGCCGTGCGGTGCTCCCTCAGCTGGCCGCCGTGGAAGGTGCTGCGGCTCGCTGTGCCTCGTGGGAAACGTAGTCTGTCAGGCATGGTGGCGCTGGTGATGCTGTGGGTGGACACCACAGGGTTCCGCTGGCCAGGAGACACGGCCACACTACAGGGAGGACGGAGGGAAGAGATGATACAGAGAAGACAGACAAACACCTGGCAGTACATACTATACATAGTATCACCAGCTGGGTCATTATCATATCACCAGAACCTTACCTTCAAGTCCTAAACTCTAAAATTAAATCTAATCTGTGTTAATTTAGAATAATCCTAGTAGTTCCGTAAAGTGTTCTATTATTAAAGTGAGTTGAAGTCCTAATATCCAGTTAGAACTTAACAAAGAGAGGTAACGTTGTTTGGGGAAACTGGCTAGTGGTGAAACATGGAGTGACAGACACAGTTTTGGATAGTCGAGGTAGAGGTGGGTGGTGGAGCTGCCAGTGCCAGACCAGGGCCCGGTTTCCTGATAGCGATGGAACTTAGGCTTACGAGTCTTTTAATGATGCATCTTTCCTACAACGGCCGAAGATGTAACATGCATTTCCCAAAACACCATGCAGAATGAACGGTTGCTAAGTGCATCGCTGGAGCATGTGTCGATACTGATAGGATGGAAAGAAAGGGAGCGCTGCTCTCGGGTCAGCTTTCTCCATTCAAATCTTACCTTAACATTAGAATTATTTCACAATACTGACGACAGATATGCTACTAGAGAGATATTACCACCTACGGCTGCAAATATTGAGGCGGTATCACGGCTGCAAATATTGAGGCGGTATCACATTGTATAAATGATGGAAGACAGGCGCAGGAATTCGTAATAGGGAGGTTTAATACTCCACCCAAAGAATACAACATGCCATGAAAAGGCACGGGGACGAAGCTCAAAACAAAAACACAGCGATGTAACCCAAACAAAAGAGAGAGGTTAAACCTCGAATAAATGCACGGGGTGAGACCCACAATGCACTACACGGGGTGAGACCCGTAATAACAAGTGCACAACAATACACGGGACGAGAGCCGTAATAACAAGTGCACAATACACGCAAGCCGAAATAGCAAAGCACAGGTACTCACAGATCAACGGACATTGGAACAATAACCGACAAAACAATGGTGAACAGAGGGCACATATATACAATTACTAATCAGGGGGAATGGGAACCAGGTGTGCGTAATGAAACAGTTCAGTGATGCCTAGAAGGCCATTGTGACGTGGTCTCCGGAGCTGGTGCACAGAATGAGCAGCAGTACCGGGGGAATCCGTGACAGGCGACTTATTCTAATGCTTACCCAATAAAAATGCACTAAATCACTGATTTGGCACATCATTGCACACATGTTAGGTTACACATCATGAAATACAGTATATTGAAACAAATTAAAGACAGTAGCCTTTAAAATAGACCACAATTTATTGAACATTAAATGTATTTCAATGTGATTGAAATACGCCTTTAACCTATTGTATTTATAATTTGATGCAGTCATCTCGGTTTTCATTTGAAGCATATTTTCATATATCGCTTGTTTGTACTAATTGCAAAGACATTGGCAACTTTGTTCTAAGTTAACTGTGGTCACAGCGAGAAAGATAAACCATGTGATTCTATGTTGAGCGGAGATCTTTTGTGTATAAAGTGACACGGGAGGGCAAAAGAACATCTCACGACGCACTTAGCTGCCCTACAAGTGGTCATAGGCAGGCGTTACATTACGAGCGTTTACCAGTGCAACGTTAATTAAGATGCTTTTGGGAAACCGGGCCCAGTGCCATACCAGGGCAAGACCAGGGTCAGACCAAAGCTCCAAGGTCCAAGCAGAGGATGGAGGAGAGATTAGGGAACAGAGTTGTGTGTATAATAAAGGGTGGGGCTATAAAGGGTGGGGCTTTCTCCTACAAGAGGTTACAGAGAGGGAGAGATGTAGTCATCACAACGGTTAGAGATAGTCCATAAAAGGGATGGATGTCGATGTGGGGCCGTTACGTGGGTTAGAGAGGGCCTGAGACAGTGAAATAGGTGGTCTACACGTGGGAGGGGAGAGGTCAAACAAACAGTTGGAGGCCCTGCCTGCCGTCTTACTTGGGCCTGTAGAAGTCCAGAGTGCAGTGGGAGTGGGGCAGCATGGCCCAGTCTGAGCCTGAGGGGCAGGCAGACAGAGGGCCAGAGGCCTGGTACCTCAGCTGGACCGAGGTGGACGAGCTAGCCAACACGGGGGCAAAGCCAGAGAACGGACTACTCGTCACACAGGCAGACATCTCAGTTATACTGGGACACAACCAGACCAAGAGGTAACCAGATAGATAGAAGACAAGAAAAAGGGAGCCAAGAAAGACAAGTAAAAGAAGAGCAAGAAATGTATGATACTTCTCCCCTGCAGGCCTTGTTGTGTTTTTCTTTAATAACTTCTCTCAATAATAACAGTATTACTACACATAGTTCTCTCCTCTGTGCCCCTGGGGGGATGGACAGTGAAGGTGCTGTGTTGAATGCTGATGCCATGTGGAGGGTTCCTGTGAAAGGGGCCACTAGGGGTTTAGTTCAGGCAGCCAGTGAACACAGTAACATTCCGGCCTGTTCCTTACCTTTTCTCCTTCCCATTGGGAATGACAGAGAGCCGGTCCGTAGCATTCTTGTCGCTGCACACATACGTGTTTCTCCTCGTCATCCCGCCAGAGCCAGTGTTATTCTGCAGGGTGGTACAGATACGCTGACTCAGCACATCGTCAAATCAGAATGGGGGATTCATCCCCACTTCAAGTGTCATAATATGTTATAGAATCGATAATTGAATGGAATAGCAGACACTCACGTTGGGGACGGGGGTAGCACCCTTCTTGCCATTGGGAATATCAGCCTTGTTGGGGTTGTTGGCATTCCCCAGCAGGGGGCTGGAGGGGGGGACACTGCGCCCCCCGGGGGTGTTGGGTTTGCGGAGCTGCACCCCTCCCTCCTCTTTGATGTTGTTTTCGGCCGTGCTGGTCTGGCTCCTCTTGGGGTATCCGGACCCTTTGGGAACATTCTGACCCACTGGAGAAGAGAGACAAAACGAGGAAGAAATAGTAAAAGGAGATAGTAAGAAACATTACTGGCCTGCATAGAACTGAATATCTTTAGTCTCACATTTGAGCTGAAAAGCATGAGTCAAAGATGAGAATTGCCTCTAAATGTTTGTGATAGTGTCTCACCCTGGTCACTGTAGCGTCTCTGTTTCTGGTTGGAGGAGACGCTCCGCTGGACTTTGAGGTGGGAGGGAGACTGGCCATTGAGCTCGCTGGTGGGCCGGGGCTTGGCCAGGGACAGGTTGCTACTGGAGGTTGACTCACTGGGCTCCAGCTAGAGGTCAAAGGTCACAAGAACACACGTTAAAAAGACCGGACTCTGGATATACTGAGCACTAGACCGAAGATATCAACAACTATCTATAGTGTTGCTCTGACCTCAGAAGACTTCCTCCCCAGCAGCAGGTAGGTGGCAGTGATCTCATCATACTTCATCTTGGCCAGAGACTCCTGGATCTCCTCTGGAGAGAAGCCCATCCCCACCATTACATCTGGAAAAGTACAGAGACATGGGTTCACATACACAGCCCTCACCTCCACAACAATTGTCAACAACTTTCTCATTTTCACAGACTATTTAATTGACCCCAATCCTGCAACCCAAAATGTTAACAAACATAATACCAGAAAGATCTTTATTCACAAGTGTCAGCAACCAAAAACAGCCCACATCCTTAGTGTGTTCTACATAGTTAATACAAAATTCATAAGCAATTATGCACACTTTGTCCTCTGACTCATTTAAAGCAATGGTGTATTTATATCTTCCTATTCCACCATAACGACAAGAGCGAATCCACCACTTATTAAATGCAGCAGAAACCTCATCATGAGTGAGTCAGCATTGCATTCTAGCTCAGGTGTTATCACCCTTCCCCCCTCTCGCCCCATCCATACGCAGAGGAGGAAAAGTGCTGGGGGGGAGGGGAGGAGTGGGGAACACACAGGCCTCCCAACCAATCACTGCCACTCCCGCTGCCTTCCAACCAATCACTCCCAATCTTCCACTGCCTCCCAACCAATCACTTCCACCCCCGCTGTGCTGCTCGCATCACGTTGAGAGGAGCATGCCAGGTGGGGAAGATCCCGGAGCTGTAGTTCCATCATACATCAGCTCCCTTAATACATCAGTTCCCTATATCCATCCTTCTCTCTATCTATCCATCCAATTTGTTTTGGAAGATAAGGCTTCACTAAGCCCACTGAGGAGTTTTTCGTTCCACTGGGTGAAAGAGATCGGAAGCCCCCTAGAGTACAGAGCCCTCAGTGAAACGTGATCTCTCTCCACTAGACTACAGAGCCCTCAGTGAAACGTGATCTCTCTCCACTAGACTACAGAGCCCTCAGTGAAACGTGATCTCTCTCCACTAGACTACAGAGCCCTCGGTGAAACGTGATCTCTCTCCACTAGACTACAGAGCCCTCAGTGAAACATGTGATCTCTCTCCACTAGACTACAGAGCCCTCAGTGAAACATGTGATCTCTCTCCACTAGACTACAGAGCCCTCAGTGAAACATATGATCTCTCTCCACTAGACTACAGAGCCCTCAGTGAAACATGTGATCTCTCTCCACTAGACTACAGAGCCCTCAGTGAAACATGTGATCTCTCTCCACTAGACTACAGAGCCCTCAGTGAAACATGTGCTCCATCCAATCTGTCCCTCCCTCCCCCTCTCTTTCTCTCTGTGCGCTAGGTGACTGGCATCTCCCTCTAACACATGTGCTCTGACAGAGATCCCAGCTGCTATTATGCAATACCCCCACACTCCAGAGGACATCTTTCAGAGCATACGCCCTCTCTACCCCTCCCTCTCCCGCCGTAGTGCTTTTATCCAGGGCAAGATGTGGAGGCTCTCTCTGTCTCATGTGTCTCCCCCTCTCTCAGGGGCTCTCGCAGAAACAGGGCTGCTTTTATGCTGCATTTCTTCTTTTTCTTTTCAAAGTGTTTAAATACGGAGAGTGATTCTGTTGCAGTGTTGCTGCTCCTGCCTACACACTTGAGTTTCTGAAGCGCAATAACAAGAGCAGTTTTTCTCCTGTTTAGTACCGATTCTCTTCTGATCCGTGATGTCCTGTTCTGGTTCTACAAAAGGCTTAAGCTCGTCCTCCTCCGATCCCACGTTGATCCAGCGGTCCTTCATGATTTGCTGAAAGAAGAATAAATAGCCCTCATAATACAGTGCCCTTGTAATACAGGCCAGGGTTCTCTTAGTACAGGGTTTAACACCATGATCAGTCATATACAGGCCAGGGTTCTCTTAGTACAGGGTTTAACACCATGATCAGTCATATACAGGCCAGGGTCCTCTTAGTACAGGGTTTAACACCATGATCAGTCATATACAGGCCAGGGTTCTCTTAGTACAGGGTTTAACACCATGATCAGTCATATACAGGCCAGGGTCCTCTTAGTACAGGGTTTAACATCATGATCAGTGATATACAGGCCAGAGTTCTCTTAGTACAGGGTTTAACATCACGATCAGTCATATACAGGCCAGGGTTCTCTTAGTACAGGGTTTAACATCACGATCAGTCATATACAGGCCAGGGTTCTCTTAGTACAGGGTTTAACATCACGATCAGTCGTATGTATACATATGGATGCAGGGGGATGTGTATAACATAAGGAACCCTCTTGAATTCACTTTCACTGAACTCATTGAACTCAAATAAAGTGAATTGTGGTTTCCTTGAAAAAGATTGGATAGAGATTTCGATTTGAAGCAACGCTCCGCTGTTTGAAAGCAGAATCGCCATTTAAAGTCTGTATAATGTAATTTTCAAACAAACTCGCCAATCAATAGGACCGTCGTGCACGATGGGTTTTCAAGATAATGATAATAGGAACCGTACAACCACGAGGCCGATACCTGTTCTAAATGCCATCTTTCAATGCAAGGTTGTATCTAATCTGAACATCTGGTGACAAGAGGGATGGACTCTAGCACACACAATGTGAACACAGAAACTAAAACAACGTCTGTGCTGTTCTCAGAAAAACAAAAAGGATAAAAATAAGAGTGATCATGAATTATGTATTGTGCCAACAGCGGAGAGAGATAAAGAGAAGGGAGAATACGTCATCAGCACAAAACGAGAGTGGTGGGAGGAGTGTCGAGCAGACGCCAGGCCGAGGAGTGGATGGATGGATGGAGAGATGGCGGGTGGAAAGAAATGCTCTGGAGTGCCATGGCGGAGTGAATAAAGAAGTGTAGAATATTTACATTTTCGCTGTCGTCCCTCACCTCGAAAGTCCCCCGCTTGGCCGGGTTGAGCACCAGGAAGCGCTTGAGAAGGTTCTCGCAGTCTGTGGACATGTAGAAGGGAATACGATATTTCCCCCTCAGAACCCGCTCCCTAAGCTCCTACAGAGAGATAGACAGAGAGAAAGAGTGAATGAGACAGGCAGTGAGGACATATTTGAAATTGTGAGTTATTTTTCATCAAATATTTTACCCATATGTTTTATTGACTTTGAATCTCCCAATGACAAAGGAACTGAGGATGGAAGTATTTTTGCGATAGTATTTTTGCAGACCTTGAGGTTCTGCCCATCGAAGGGCAGCGAGCCGCTGACCAGCGTGTAAAGGATGACCCCTAGGCTCCAGACGTCCACCTCGGGCCCGTCGTACTTCTTCCCCTGGAACAGCTCCGGGGCGGCGTAGGGTGGGGAGCCACAGAACGTGTCCAGCTTGTTCCCCATGGTGAACTCATTACTGAAACCAAAGTCTGCTATCTTAATGTTCATGTCTGCATCCAGCAGCAGGTTCTCTGCCTAGAGACACAAGAGGGAAGGGAGAGAAAATGGTAGTAAGGATGAGGCGAGAGATAGCAGTGAAATCGAATAGATAGAGGTAACAGACCACCTGGGTCACAAGTATAAGCAAATACTTGAATAACCCAAAGATTCATGATTACAGTAGTTCCAATAAGATATAGAGATGTCAGAGGCACACAAAAAAAATCGACTGATGCCTCTGAAGAGGGCCGTTTACAGAACCCCCCCCGACAAAAACAAAGTGCTCTGCAAGTCAAAGTTAGTATCGTGTTTAAAGTTGAACTGTGTTTCCTCCTCTCCCCAGTGACACAAACACACAGGGTGGCTGCTCTCTGCTCTCACATCTCTGTCCTCATGGATCATTCATGAAGCTCTACAGAGGAAGCAGAGTGTGGACACACGGGGCTGCCGCCAGAGGAGAGGAGATGGGAACTCTGAACAGAGTCACTCCCACCGAGGTCGACCCACTCACGCTAACCCAGATTAAAATACAGGAGCATCAATATTTATTCTACATGTGGTAGCATAACATAGGCTGGCTAAATGGAATGATTGCTTTACGTGAGTATATAGTGCAGCGGAGAACATGTGAGCAGGTAAAAAGCCTGCCTCCAGCCACCTGACTTCATCCTCCTCTCCCCCACACACACATACACCTCCTTCACCCCTCCCCACAGCCAGGCCCTCACTGGTTCCTTACCTTCAGGTCTCTATGGACAATGTGCTTCTGGTGGCAGTACTGCACAGCAGACACGATCTACATAGAAACAGACAGATAGACAGACAGTTACACTCTTCCACCTGACACTGTGTTCACCCATACCCCCGGGTGAAGGATGTGGTGAGGAGATGTGGTGTAGAGTGAGAAGTTACAGCTAGAGACACAGTTTCTCAGACACAAGGTGTAGACATGACATCTCTAGCTGGGAAAAAACTGTCTCCTCTCTTCTGCTCTAGATGTATCAGTGTATCAGTGCCCCCAGTGAAACTCTGCAGTAAGATGAACCTGCAGTGAGACCAGTGAAGTAGGAAGTTATAGCCTAGACATTGAGTGTGCCTGTCCTTCCACTGCAGAGCACTGTGTGTAGGCAGCCCACCCCCAATGTTTCACCGTCAGTGACAGAGAGATAAGAGATGAGGGGAGATCTGTGTTTTGTCAGTTCTCATAACTCCACAGTGACAGCGGTCTACCCTGGGTGGGTCAGGACACTGACTGACGTATGGCCAGGCAGGCAGGGAGTGAATCCAGCACACTGCGGGAAAGGTCCTGTACTTACCTGTCTAAATTTAGCCCTGGCCTCTTTTTCTTTCATCCTTCCGTGTGCAACAAGGTAGTCAAAGACCTCTCCTGCAAGAGAAACACAAAAGTAAGGAGCTAAAATTAAAGGTTGCATATTTAAAAAGGATGAAAAGTTTAAACCCGTCAACATTCACACAGTACATCAAATGAGGCAAATGTTTAAAAAAAATTGTAAAAAAAAAGTAAATAACTACTTTGAAAAACAGTATGTGGAGCATTTGAGCCTAACTGTTCCTCATGCCTACAGAGGGACACAGAACTCTAATTAATATACTGTAGTTCTGTCCTGAAGGCACAAGCTTCTGAGTATGGCTACAACATCAGAGGCTTTTCTCAGCCCACGCACCTGTGTGTTTGTGTGGGGGGGGAGGGGACCAGCATCAACACAACTCTCCCCATAAAACCTCTAGTTCTGCATCCTCAAAACCCTCCCACACACTATCAGGGAGTAAGTGCGTGTGTCCGTGTCCATGTCCGTGTGTGTGTCTCTTGGCTCTCCCACCCAGACCAAGCTCTTCTCTGTCCTGGCACCCCAATGGTAGAATAAGCTTCCCCCTGAAGCTAGGACAGCAGAGTCCCTGCCCATCTTCCGAAAACATCTGAAATCCTACCTCTTCAAACAGTATCTTAAATAATACTCCTCCTCACCTCGAAAAATAAGTAACACTTCACCAGCACTTAATATGTATGACTCTTCACCAAGCCCTATACCATCACAGCAGTTATGAGGGCTGAGAAGCAAAGGCATAATACTGCTCACCTCCACTGGCATACTCCATCACCAGGTACAGTGTCCTCTCTGTCTCGATCACCTCAAACAACTTGACTGAGGGGAAAAGAGAAAGAGAACAATTGGTCTTTGGCCCACACGCAATAATAACTAATAAATTGCATCTTTCTGGCTCAACTTTGTAAAATGCTTGTCCTGGATAGCGCACAGGGCATTCAAGATGGTTCTAGGGAGTTTCAGATACTCAGTATCAATAGCAAGCTGTCGTAACTGAAAGCAAGGAATCCAATAACTTACATTTTCTACTGCTGAAAGCCTTGAAGGGGCTGAGGAAACTGAAGACATTTCTAATTTCCTTTTGTGCATGCGTGCCTGTGTGTGGGACCCAGTCATACACTAACGCTTACCATATCTCACGTGTGCATATACTGTAGGGCACTCACACATGCTTATTGGGTATATACTGTAAAATCATCTTCCCTGCAGTGTTTTCCGTGAGCTGATCTAACAGTCTCTGGATGAAGAGTGGCTGAGCTCCAGAGCTATATATAGCAGAGGTGGGATGGAGAAGCGGTTCTGTCTCTCTTTTAGGTGGTTATCATTGTGCACGTCATTATAATCAGATTTGAGAAATCATTACATGCGTGGGGTACAAAATCAAACTAAATTAGCAGAGAATCCTGTCTCCTTCCCCAGCTGCAAGTTTGTGTATGTGTGTGTTCTGCTTACCTATATTTGGGTGGTTTAAAAGCTTCATTATTCTTACTTCTCTGAAGAGCTGGAAGGAGAGAAAATAAATTAATTCATATTTCAGTGTTGGATTGGATGTGTCAGAGAAGAGAGACAGTAGGGAACCTTAGACTTTACAATTTTCAACTTAATTTGAGCAAGATGTGCACGCACACACTAGACAAATGCTCCATAACAATTACAGAGTTGTGTCAGAGCCATGTGCTGTTTTTGATTGCTTTCCCTTTAACTATAGCTAGCTGTGCTCCCACCCCCCTTCCATCCATAAAATAATAAAAGTCATCCATCTTTAATGGAACAGGACACATGCCTGATGTTGTGCCATACTACTGTGCGGCTGGCATTATTCAAGACATAATAGTGCTGCAGTAGACATAAACAATGCATTAGAGGAGATACAGTATACCACCATGTCTGAAAGTTGCAGCTTAATGACATATACTAACTGTTCACCCAAAGGTCTGTTATAAAAAAAATTGAACCACTCCTATACACATGGTAAACTATCAGATACTCAGCAAGAAGGTCTGATTTCACTGTAACTGAAACAGAACCCAGGTGGCAAATATAAAGATCCAATCCACCTAAAAAACTGGAGACGCCTTGCACTTCAGTGTTGTGATGCCAAAAATCTAGAAAAATGTACAGAGCTTAGACTTAAAAAGGTATTGTCAGATATTAATCCTAATAAAATAAGTTTTTTACATGGGTGATACATTGGAGATAATATAAGACAAGTGCAATAGAGCACTAGAAAAGAAATCTGGGAAACCAGGCCTGGTTTTCATAGCTGATTTTGAAAAGGCCTTGGATAAAGTACGACTAGAATGTATATATAAATGGACTATTTTAATGTTGTACAATGGGTTAAAGTTATGTATAGTAACCCTATGTGATAAAATAGTAAATAATGGCTACTTCTCAGAAAGTATTAAAAACGGGCAAGAGGAGTAAAACAAGGTTGTCCATTATCGGCATATCTATTTATTATGGCCATAGAAATGTTAGCTATTAAAATCAGATCCAACAGTAATATCAAGGGGCTAGAAATGGATCTAGGAGTGTTCATGTTTCAAAGTTTCAAACATGATGTCAAATGCCATTGAAATGGCAGCAGCGGGTTGAGGACCAGCACATTCTTGAGCATGTAATACGGCTTTCCTCAGCACTAAATCCTCGTCGACCCACTGTGCTGTCAGACTCAGCATGCTCATGGGGCTGACATCGCTGGTCCAAATGTCAGTCGTGAAGCTAATAGCGGTGACGCTCATGGATGTGAGTTTCAACAATACTGTGTAACTCCGTTAGCGCAACATCTGAAAAATAGTGTGAATCGGGGCTCGATCAGTCGGCGAAAGCCAACATCATCCATGACAGAGGACGGTTGATTGTCAAAGGCAATGAATTCCATTATCTTGAAGTTAATGGATTTCACCTTTGAGTTCTCTAGCTGAAATGTTCTTACTCTTTCAAATGACTGCTCGACTTGAACTTGTTTTTTTTTGTTGCAAGTGTGCCCTTAGTATTTTTTTGCTTTTGTTCTGTGTAGCGCTGTATTTTTCGTGGCGTCATTACGTCATCTACTTACGTTATATAGGTATGCACGTCAGCTTTGACATCGGTTTTGCACATCGGCATTAAACTAAAGTAGTCATCGGGCCGATGTTGGCATTTTTAACTAATATCGTCCGATTCCGATATGCTCACCGATATATCGTGCATCCCTACTATATATATAGTGCAATCAGAAAGTATTCAGACCCCTTCACTTTTTCCACATTTTGTTACATTACAGCCCCATGTATAGGTTTTTAGACATTTTAGCAAATGTATTAATAATGAAAAATAGAAATACCTTATATACAGTTGGAAGTTTACATACACCTTAGCCAAATACATTTAAACTCAGTTTTTCACAATTCCTGACATTTAATCCTCGTAAGAATACCCTGTCTTAGGTCAGTTAGGATCACCACTTTATTTTAAGAATGTGAAATGTCAGAATAATAGTAGAGAGAATTATTTATTTCAGCTTTTATTTCTTTCATCACATTCCCAGTGGGTCAGAAGTTTACATTCACTCAATTAGTATTTGGTAACATTGCCTTTAAATTGTTTAACTTGAGTCAAACGTTTCGGGTAGCCTTCCACAAGCTTCCCACAATAAGTTGGATGAATTTTGTCCCATTCCTCCTGACAGAGCTGGTGTAACTGAGTCAGGTTTGTAGGTCTCCTTGCTCACACACGTTTTTTCAGTTCTGCTCACAAATTGTATATAGGACTGAGGTCAGGGCTTGTGATGGCCACTCCAATACCTTGACTTTGTTGTCCTTAAGCCATTTTGCCACAACTTTGGAAGGTCCTTGTCCACTTTTCTCCAAAAAGTATGATTTTTGTCCCCATGTGCAGTTGCAAACCGTAGTCTGGCTTTTTTATGGCGGTTTTGGAGCTGTGACTTCTTCCTTGCTGAGTGGCCTTTCAGGTTATGTCGATATAGGACTCATTTTACTGTCGATATATATACCTTTGTACCTGTTTCCTCCAGCATCTTCACAAGGTCCTTTGCTGTTGTTCTGGTATTGATTTGCACTTTTCGCACCAAAGTACATTCATTTCTAGGAGACAGAACGCGTCTCCTTCCTGAGCGGTATGACGGCTGCGTGGTCCCATGGTGTTTATACTTGCGTACTATTGTTTGTACAGATGAAAATGGTACCTTCAGGCCTTTGGAAATTGCTCCCAAGGATGAACCAGACTTTGTTGTAGCCATACTCAGAGGTCTTTATTTAGATTTCCCATGATGTCAAGCAAAGAGGCACTGCGTTTGAAGGTAGGCCATCAAATACATCCACAGGTAAACCTCCAACTCAGTTGATGTCAATTAGCCTATCAGAAGCTTCTAACGCCATTACATCATTTTCTGGAATTTTCCAAGCTGTTTAAAGGGACATTCAAAAAATTACTTGTGTCCTAACCGACTTGCCAAAACTATAGTTTGTTAACAAGAAATATGTGGAGAGGTTGAAAAACGAGTTTTAATGATTCCAACCTAAGTGTATGTAAACTTCCGACTTCAACTGTACATGAGTATTCAAACCCTTTGCTATGAGACTCGAAATTGAGCTCAGGTGCATCCTGTTTCCATTGATCATCCCTGAGATGTTTCTACAACTTGATTTGAGTCCACCTGTGGAAAATTTAATTGATTGGACATGATTTGGAAAGGCACACACCTGTCTATATAAAATGTCCCACAGTTGACAGTGCATGTCAGAGCAAAAACCAAGCCATGAGGTCGAAGGAATTGTCTGTAGATTATTATGTCGAGGCACAGATCTGGGGAAGGGTACCAAAAAATGCCTGCAGCATTGAAGGTAACCAAGAACACAGTGGCCTCCATCATTCTTAAATGGAATAAGTTTGGAACCACCAAGACTCTTCCTTGAACTGGCCGCCCGGCCAAACTGAGCAATCGGGGTCAGGGAGGTGGTCGGGGAGGAGGTCGGGGAGGTGGTCGGGGAGGTGGTCGGGGAGGTGGTCGGGGAGGAGGTCGGGGAGGTGGTCGGGGAGGTGGTCGGGGAGGAGGTCGGGAGGTGGTCAGGGAGGAGTAAAGGGTCTGAATACTTATGTAAATTTATATTTCAGTTGTTGTTATTTTATTTGTGAAAATGTCTAAAAACCTGTTTTTGTTTTGTCATTATGGGGTATATTGTGTCGATTGATGAGGAAAAAAACGAATGTAATGCATTTTAGAAGAAGGCTGTAACATAACAAAATGCGGATAAAGTCAAGTGGTCTGAATACTTTCAGAATGCACTGTATATGGGGGATAGGAAATTATGCAAGCAATTACATAGATAGAACCCACAATCTATCTGCAATATTAAAGCTGATCTGCCTGTTAAAAACATACAAAAATAACTGTTAAGCCATCAACAAACACAGACAGAAAGACAGACAGACACAGGCCACACTCTGGGCTGGAGGAGGATGAAGACCGGAGTGGTTCAAATTTAAGTTCACTTTTCCCATTACACCTCTCTACCCATTATTATATCCAAAATATTGTCATAGTTCTGCATAAATATTGAGAAAAAATCGAAGTCCATTTTCCATGTCATGGAAAGGCAGGCAGGCGTATCATTGTTTCCAATGAAAAAACTATGGGGGACAGATAACACTATATTACAGTTAATGACAGGCTTATTAGGTGACAAAGAGAGGAACTGGTCAGTTCTCTCACTCTCACACACACGCACGCACACACGCACGCACACACACGTTAGACTTCAGTCTACATCAAGAAACATCCAGAGCGTGAGTAGAGGCATAGACACAGACCACATGGGAACTATCAGGCCAGGGCACGATAAGAAGTCTGCCAAAACATCACGAGACACAACACTTCTAGATGTTGTTGCAATCAACGCAGCTATACCAGAGCACTAATACATGGATCATTCATCTTTACTTGCGCAATGCTAATTGTCACAGCGGGTCACTTTCTACTGCTCTCATTAGCCTATACTGAGACTAGTGCTGCTCTGTGGTGACTTGAGGAAAACAGAGTAGGAGAGCAGTAGAAGCAGACGCCACACCAACATTTGAGAACAAACTGTTTACCTTTAATCAAGGGCTTCCCTAACCGTTGCCCTCTAACCTAGGCAACAACATCCTGGTCTGGTCATGTGACCTCCAGTGAAGTAGGGGGGTGGCTAGGGGTGGACAGAGGAAGGCGAAAATAAAATCACAATAAGCTTGTGACAGATGTGAGCTGGGCCTCCTCTCTTCCAAACTAGGATGAAAACAAAACTTCATATCCAACACCTCTAATTACATAACACAAAGGTCAAGGGCCAAGGTACACTGAGAAGAGGAGACCACAAATGCGGGTGGCTTCGGTTATTGGGACAATATATCAAAACATGGACCGTGTCAGAGAGAGGTAGAGTTTCTATTGTTCACAAATCAAAGTCTCTGATAGCATTGTCAGACAAGGGGATTTCAACTGGCAAAGGGGACATTTAAGCATGATATTTGTAGCTTTGCATTACTATAAATGAGTTAAATCAACATGAATACTCCTAGGGGTTATTACTAAGGACCTACAAGAAGGTTGTCAACAGAAGAGCCATGCGTTGTGTGTTTCCAACAAGCCACCTCATGAAGAGCTCCTCATGGCTCTGATGGTTTCTGTTGGTTTAGCACAGTCTATGCCAAAGGGTCAGGCCTTAAATACAAAGCACAGAATCAATGGTGGAAAAACAGATGGAAACTGCAGCTAAGCAGTGAGTGAGAGAAATGCTTACCCTAAGTCTCAGAGTTGGGCAGGCAGAATACCAACGACCACACAAGCTTCCCGGGTATGCCCTGGTCATGCTCTGCTTTCTGTCTACCAAAACCATGCCTGCTACAGCACATCAGTCAGATCAATAATGCCCTCTGACTGGCAACAACCACAACCAGGGCCAAAACTACAAAGGTCAGGGGTTGCACAGCCACACTCACAAATTAACGATTTTGTCATGCCACCTCAATAAGTGTACTGTGAATCACAGCCACACGGGGAGGATCCTTACCTTTTGAAGGCTGTTTGGGTTTAGTTGTGTCTTGTCGATGATCTTTATTGCCACCTGAGGAGAGAGCAAAAACAAGGTGTGTAAAAGATGAAATACCAGTATAAACAATTATCCTTTGAAGACGCTTGACTGGGATCAACACAGCACACACATACACTCACTGGACAGTTTATTAGGCACACCCCCCCGTTCACGAAAATAGATCGCTCCTACAGACAGTGAGTCAAGTGGCCGTGGCTTGCTATATAAAGCAGGCAGACAGGCATCGAAGCATTCAGTTACTGTTCAATTGAACATTAGAATGGGCAAAACGGGTGACCTAAGCAACTTTGAGTGTGGTATGATCGTCGGTGCCAGGCGCGCAGGTTCCAGTATCTCAGAAATAGCCGGCCTCCCGGGCTTTTCACGCATGACAGTGTCTAGGGTTTACCGGGAATGGTGCGACAAACAAAAAGCATCCAGCGGAAGTCCTGTGGGTGGAAACAGCTCATCGTGCAAGCTAACAGGCGGGCCACAAACAGACAAATAAGAACACAGTACAACAATGGTATGCAGAATGGCATCTCGGAACGCACAACTCGTCAATCCTTGTCACGGATGGGCTATTGCAGCGGACGACCACACCAGGTTCCACTCATATCAGCTAAAAACAAGAAGAAGCGGCTTCAATGGGCACACGATCACCAACACTGGACAACTGAGGAGTGGGAAAAAATTGCCTAGTCCGACAAATACCAGTTCCTGTTGCATCATGCTGATGGCAGAGTCAGGATTTGGCGTAAGCAGCATTAGTCCATGCACCCCTCCTGCCTGGTGTCAACGGTAAAGCGGTGGTGACAGTGGTGTACTGGTGTGGGGAATGTTTTCCTGGCACACATTAGGTCCCTTGATATAAATGAGCAACGATTGAACGCTACAACGTATCTCAACATTGTTGCTGACCAAACCCAATAGAGCATCTATGGGATGAGATAGAACGGGATGAGATAGATGTGCGCAGCATGAATGTCCCGCCGTCCAATCTGCAGCAACTATGTCATGCCATTGCGTCAGCATGGACCAACATACCTGTGGAACATTTCCGACACCCTGTAGAATCCACGCCATGAAGAATTCAGACTGTTCTAGAGAAAAAGGGGGGTCCGAGCCAGTACTAGCTGGGTGTACCTAATAAACTAGCTGGTGAGTGTACATTACTTCTCTTTTTTTATGTCACCTATTGATGAACAAGATACAATTCATAATTGCACAACAAGAACAACGCTATTGAGAGGGGAAAGAAGAGTCTAGTGAAGCTAGGTAAACCAAAAAAAGGGGCTACAGCAGCCTGTCCTGCTGCAGGCCTGGTCTCTCCTCTCACCTCTCTGCCAGTGAGGATATGGCGGGCCAGCTTGACCTTGGCGAAGTTGCCCTTCCCAATGGTCTTCAGGAGCCGGTAGTTCCCCACATGAGGCTGTTCATCGGCGCCAGAGTTTCGGGTGCGGACTCCCGAGCGGACGGAGCGTGTGGTGACCTCCTGGCGCCCATTGCTGTGAGACGTATGCTGTAGACAGATAGACGGACAGACATGGGTGAAACAGTGTGCTGTGGATAGACAGACTGACAAGCGGACGGACAGACAGGAGTGGAACATCTCTGCACTAGCAGTGGCTCATGCGGGGGCATTCCATCCCCTGTCAGGATCCAAAACAACTCTCCTGTTTATTATATGTTTATTGAACAGATTATGATCAAGCAAACCAAGAGGGTAAAGAGAAGTTAGTGTAGGTTAGGGTTGCAAAATTCCCGGGAACTTTCAATAAATTCCCTCGGAATGAAGAGGGAATAGGCAGGAAATCCGGAATCCTCTTACCAGGATTTCTGGAAAACCAGGGAATTTTGCAACCCTGGTGTAGGTGCCTTACTGTAGTGCAGTCTGACTATCCAGTGTATGTCCAGCGTATTGATCCTATGACCATGGTTAAAAGCCCACAACACCCCATCCCAAAATCAGAGAGACTTTTCTATGGGTCAGTATCGGCTCTCCACCCCCATTCAGCTCCCTCAACAGGTCCTGCTCTGTGCTCTCACTCCGCCCTAACAACCCCACCCCTAACCTGTGCATCAGTGGTTCCCTGGCCACACAGACAGTTTCGGTTGTGGGAAAAGATATACAGCTCTGAACTGGAAAAAAAGGAAAAGCATAGACTAATAAGATTCTGATGTTTGCATTGATCAGGATGTTACCAGTAAGAATGCACTAGATTCAGCAGATGTCCAATAGCCTCGTAAACCAGACAGATCGCTGTGCTGGTCAGTCTGTTGGATCCGGCTAGACTTCCAGTAAAGCCAACCATAACACTGGGGTTACAGTGCTGTTATCACTTGCAGGGATGCTATAATATATATATTTTTTAATTTAACCCCTTTTTCTCCCCAATTTCATGACATCCTATTGGTATTTACAGTCTTGTCCCATCGCTGCAACATGTTTTAATTTCTGTTGTGATCCACTACCAGCCTGGACAGCAACCTAAACACAACACCTCTGAATGTGAGAACAATTGAACTCTCTCATAAACCTTCTCTAAGTAGGTCACACTTAAAGTATTATTACCTGGCAATCTACTGAGTATACCAAACATTTTGAACACCTTCCTAATATTGAGTTGCACCCCACCTTTTTCCCTCAGAACAGCCTCAATACGTCAGGGCATGGACTCTACAAGGTATCGAAGAAAGCGTTCCACAGGGATGTTGGCCCAAGTTGACTCCAATGCATCCCACAGTTGTGTAAAGTTGGCAGGATGTCCTTTGGGTGGTGGACCATTCTTGATACATGTGAGAAACTGGTGAGCATGAAAATCCCAGCAGCGTTGCAGTTCTTGACACAAAAACGGTGCACCAGGCACCTACTACCATATCCCATTAAAAGGCACTTACATATTTTGTCTTACCCATTCACACTCTGAATGGCACACATACACAATCCATGTCTCAATTGTCTCAAGGCTTAAAAATCCTTCTTTAACCTGTCTCCTCCCCTTCATCTACACACTGATTTAAGTGGATTTAACAAATGACATCAATAAGGGATCATAGCTTTCACCTGGATTCACCTGGTCAGTCTGTCATGGAAAAAGTAATACATATTTTGTATACTCAGTGTAGGTTCCTTCACTATAATGTAAATTCCAGATTAACCAGAATGGATGAGGTTACAGAGGATGAAGGCAACTTCATACAACATTATAAAATGAGCAAATTCACTAACAGACATTCCAAGCGAGTTTCGTCATCATTTAGCCAAATGAAAATACCAGGTAGCCTAGAGTTGCAGAGATTTCTCTTATTAATACATCGTTACTTACTATGGTGATGGGGGGTCTCTTCATCGACGGAGACCCTGTCATTTTTGTGCTAGCAATTTGAATGCCATTTAACCAGATAACTCTCTCGTTTTTGTGGGGGTAACTCATAGATCCCCCTTGCGCTTACCCGATACTCTCAACGAGAATGAAAAGTGACAGACGATTCTCATTGAACTGGAAGGGGTGGGAACTGTGTATGCCCATTGGTAGGCGAGCAATTGGCACCTCTATTGACCGACACTTAAAAACCAGTCCCCTAACAGGTAAGGTTTGGATGGAGATACAAATGAGAATCTATCACTGTCCACAGACCAAACACGGCATATGTTGTGTTATCAGGCAAATTAGGAGAATAAAGCCAGGGCATACACAGTAGAGGAACATATGTCCATCTCCCGCGTGACACAATGTATCGAACACTCTGATACAATGTAGCCAGTAGCCTATGTAAAAGGGTATGATACAATGGAACAGGAAGAGTGGTTAGTTTGTATTGTCAGACACAATACATCTCTAACTACTTAATAATAACAGTTTACTTACGCTTTCCGCCTCTTTCTCATTGACTGTAGGTAGTGGGGTTTTTGTTGACATTTTATTCTCGATGAATGTTGCCTCTATTTCCCGGATGTTTAAATTCTGTACCTTCTTTGGCAATACAAGGGGTGGCGATTGTACTCTTGCTTCTGGACCAAAACCATGGATTCGGGATACTGTCTCAACATCGGTCCATCCAATCCAAATGTGTCTCAAGGTGTCCCGAGGACGCAGAAAAAGTGTAATGATGACATCTATTTCCCTATAACGCTCACTCGGCCTATAGTCATTTATATTGAGAACGAAGGCTGATAAACTATATTTTTATTTGCAAAATGCCATACATGGCCTCTTAAATTTAAGTAATTATCAGAGACTGGCTCCAACCTAGGCTAGAATAGCACTCGGACAGAGGGGACGGAAGATGGTTGTCACCGCTCCCAAAATCGCTCCTTTTTGTAACGCAATCCTTGATGTCCGTCTGTATTCCTGGGTTTCAATAGCGGTTATCTTTCTGACTCGTTGTTGGCTCCATTTCTTCCATCTCCGATTCCGAACGAGGCTAGTGTTTTAGGTGGGACCAAAATGGCTACTCACGGGTTGGATCGGGCCAAGTCCTGTCAGAACGGCAGAGGAAGTGAGGAAACAGGCGTCCCTCGGCGCTCATTGGAGCGCAATACAGCCGGTGATAGCGCGGTCACCGCTCAGTGATTCACATTAATGACATATAGGAAATAACAGGTCTTTATCTTGTGTACAAGTTCATGCCTTACCTACAGAAACCATGAGTCAGTGGTTGTGCTTCCAACGGTAGCTGGGTTATGGCAGGTCCCTCCCATAAAAATATACTGAACAAAATCTCGTCACGGTATTTTTGTGCATTCAGATTGTCATCAATAAAATGCAATTGTGTTCGTTGTACGTAGTTTATGCCTGCCTGCCCATACCATAACCCCACAATGGGGCACTCTTTTCACAACATTGACGTCAGCAAACCGCTCGGCCACACAACGCCATACACATTGTATGCGGTTGAGGCAGGTTGGATGTACTGCCAAATTCTCTAGAACTAAATTGGAGGCAGCTTATGGTAGAGAAATGAACATTACATTCTCCGTCAACAGCTCTGGTGGACATTCCTGCAGTCAGCATGCCAATTGCATGCTCCCTCAAAAATTGAGACAGCTGTGGCATTGTATTGAAACACAAACTGCACATATTAATGGTCGTCAGCACACGTCACACCCGTGTAATGATCATGCCGTTTAATTAGCTTCTTGATATGCCACCTGTCAGGTGGATGGATTATCTTGGAGAAGAGTAATGTTCACTAACAGATGTAAGCAAATTTGTGCACAAAAATCAGAGAAATAAGCTTTTTGTGAGTATGAAAATGTCTTGGATATTTTATTTCAGCTCGTGAAACATGGGACCAATGCTTTACATGTCGCGTTTATATTTTTGTTCAGTGTATATTTGCCTCATCCGTGAAGTAGGCCTATATAATAGATAGTGACTGCAATATACTGAATACAAATAAGGGGGATGAGCTTCATATATAATTTCAGTGTTGTTTTATGTGCTCTCATTATTCTAAAAGGAATATCAATTCAAAAATCTGCTGTGATGGCACTGCTGACTTGTCAAGAGAGGGAACACCATTTGAGTGTGTTGAGTACTGAGTGACATACATAGAAGTTATGCACAGTTTACACATACACCACAGATCTGACAATATCAAGAACACCATCTAATAATTCAATTGGAACATAAATAATACAACAGTGGTGGATAGTAAAACATTTAATTACAAAAAAAAAGAAATTCATGCCAGTCAATTAATTCCCCCAAAACCCACCCATATCTCAGATCGGATACATCTCAAAATTACAGAGGAATTGTGCATAGCGCCATGTTAATCATGCCAGGAAGCAGTGAGGGTGTGAGAAAAGGAAAGGAGGGCTGGTGATTTGACAAGATGAGAAAATGGGATTCAAAAGCTACAACTTCTCAAATTGCATCCTTGTTTAAATTGCATCAATATCAAAGTCGTCCACTTCCTCGTCAGGCTTGTTGGGTTTTACTGTCTCCACTTTCAGTTCCCGAGCAGAAGAATCATATACAACCTGAGGAGAGAGTATGAGAGAAAATAAGAGTTGTTACATTCCAGTAAGTCTTGCCCAACTCAAACTGGGCAAGCTGTGAAATCAGGGCATAGTCTAACCAGTACCTCCACATTTTCATCATCCTCTACGTCACTGCCCTCACTCTCTTCCTCCGCCTCCTTCAGCCACCTGATGAAAGGAGACGCCCTCGCATGGATCTCTTTGGCAAGTTCCTTAGAGACATACTTCTTGGACACCTGAGAGTCATGAGCAACGAGACTCAGAGAACCGAGCAAACAGAAAACTAAACGTCAAACTTATTTGACAAGAAGCTACATTCAAATGTATTGAAGTGTGTGCGAGCAATGTACACGTCTAACCACACACCTTCTCTGCCCAGGACAGCAAGACATCCTCCTCCACTAGATCAGCATCATACAGGTCTTTGAGCACAACAGGCACACGGGGCAGCAGCTGGGCTTGGTGCAGCTTCACCAAGCACTCAAAGCCACCCAGGAGGTACTTCTGGGCCTTCTTGTTATTCACACAGAACTGAAGTCATAAGGAGCAGTAACAAAACCATGATCAATTTGAGAAGGTTTTGGTCAACTGTCCCCTCTTGAATGCATTACTACTGAGTTATGAGGTTATGACAGAGGTCAAAACGTAACAATACGGGTTTGAAGACTCACGCGAAGGAAATGGCGTTTGTATTTCTTGATCTGGTCACGGATGTTTTCGTCAAACAGTAGTTCGCTCAGAATCAGTGGTCCCATGGCCGTCACATCCAGACGCTCTGCCTCCGCCAAGATCTCCTTATCTGCTGCATCAACAGCGCAGTCCTCCCTTTTTTGCTGAAAACGGGGAAAGTAACCACAGCGAGAATGCTTTTAGCACCATGGTCTTCAAAATAGACCAAGAAGCCTAGCAACACAAAGGTTTGAGTGTGGAACAGGACTGCTAGGCAACACTTCTTCGTCCCCGTCATAAAATGTTCACTCTTTCATTGTTACCCTATAGGAGACCCTGATCCTGGAGTGCCGCAGGTTAGGGACGTGACAAATGGACAATTTATCTTAATGTTTAAACTGTAATCTTTCGTTTGTTTCCCATTAAAAACTCTAAGAAAAAAGAAAATCAACATCAATTTACAATGTAGAATAATAGTTATATTACCCATGTATGACAGCTTGGACTGGTCAATGAGGTTATCTACTGCAAACCTTAACAGACAGAACACGGCTACAGTAACGTCAATTTGGAACGTCGCAGACCAACAAAAGTGACAGAACTCTCCCAACAAACGTTGTTGATTGATGTGCTGCTGTGTTTTTTTATGGCATGGTAGCTAGAGGTTTTATTTCGACTAAATGTCTTGGTACGTCACGGTATTTAACAAACTTTAAAAAGTACTTTTTTAGGAGAGATTGTCAGCCCGCAGGCAAGGCAGCAGGCTGCGCACAGCAACTCAAGATTTGATTGACAGTTCTGGTCGCCTAGTGACAGACACTAGTTCCACTTCAGAAGCCTCATTCCTTTACAGACAAATACAATGCCCATTCATATCTCAAAGGTTTTGTGTCTGCATTTAAAAAGTCGTAGTGTACCCTACCCTAGCAGACAAACATGCCGTAGCTGCAGTGCTTTCAAGGGGCCACATTAAATTATGTCTGAAAAGGGTAAATTGATAAAGGCTCCCGGTAGCCTACTGTAACTTCAGATGAGGCAAAAACGAAGAATAGGCTACCCTGTGCTCGCAAGACTGTCCCGAAGAGGCTGCTGTATCCCGGCAGAATCTGTTTTATTTAACTAGGCAAGTCAGTTAAGAACAAATTCTTTTTTTTTACAATGACGGCCAAACCCTAACAACGCAGGGCCAATTGTGCACCGCCCTATGGGACTCCCAATCATGGCCGGTTGTGATACAGCCCATGATTGAACCAGGGTCTGTAGTAACACCTCTAGCCCCGAGATGCAGTGCATGAATAGGCTAAAATTTTCTACACGCAACAGACAGAAGACGGACCACACATTTGCATCATTGGTGAAAAAAAAGAGCAGACAGGCCAGCGTGGGTGAGAGGGGCAGCAGAAACATTCATGTTTTGGTAATGTGCATCTCGCAATGTCTTGAAAATTCACCAAAGTAGCCTAAAGTTCCTCTGGTTTTATTTGAATTACACATATTTCCCAAGCCTTTATAGCCTATAACACAGAATATAACTGCACTGTGATTTCAATTAAATGGGGGGGTACAAAAACGTTTTTAAGTTAAAAAAAAATTTTTACTTCTTAGGGAGCAGCTCCCAGGTCACGGTTTTGGAAAGTCTGGCGTGCCCAAAGTAAAATGCCTCCCACTCAGGCCCAGAAAATAGGATATGCACATAATTAGTACTATTGGACAGAAAACACAGTTTCTAAAAGTGTTAACATAATGTCTGAGTATAACAGAACGGATATAGCAGGCGAAAACCCGAGGAATTTCTGTCCTGGAAAAAGTGTTTGACACATTGCCTCATTTTGAACCCCTCCCTATTGAAAACAGCCATTTCTGGGAGTAAGATTGCAGTACCTATTGCTTCCACTGGATGTCAACAGTCTCTAGACAGTGTTTGGTGATGTTAGGTTGCTCTGGATGGTAATAGAAAAAGAATTCCGAACTAGTCATCGGATGTAAACAGAAGAGGAAGCGCATGCACGGGCTCACGCGCGCTGTGGTTTTTTCCTATCGTCCAGTTTATAATCCGGTTGAAATATTATAGTAAATATACAAAAGTGTTCCTAAGGATACATAATTATGTTTGATTGTTCTTGGACAAGTGTATAGGTTGAACGCGTTCTCTTCACGGTTCTACGGGCGAGTGGACGCTGTAGTTTATGAACATAACGCGCGCCAACCAAACTGAGATTTATGGATATAATAAATGACTTTTTCCAACAAAAGAACCATTGGCTGTCTTCGTTGGACACTTGGGAAGCCCTCAGCAGAAGTTCTTTAAAAGGTAAAGGATTTGTTTTCGCTGTGAAATGAGTTGTGTGACCCGCGTTGGTTTATGAATTTATGCTAATGGATAAATATTGTAGGTGCTATCCTCAATCAAATGTTGTGCTTTCGCCGTAAAGCCTTTTTGAAATCTGACAACGCTGTGATATTGCCAAGAAGCAGAGCTTTTGATGACTATGCAACAATTGTATATTGATGAATGTTTAATAATTCAACTTTTGGATTTTGAATTTGGCGCCTTACATTTCACCGGGTAGTGTCGGGAGTGCCCCACCACTCCCTAAGTAGTTAATGTTAAGGATCCCAACTTTGTTTAAATGTTCACACCGGTACCGCAGGTACTGCAGGATCTTGTCCCAACTACGCCCCACACCAGACCAACTGAGCTAATGGATTAGTTCAGTGACTGACTAAATGCAACACACCTGGTCTGGTTAAATCAAAAACATTAAGTGCTTATGGCACTCTAGGACCAAAGTTGCCTACACCATATCAAAGAGAATTTCACAATCAAATCACCAACTTTCATCCTTGTAATTAGTATCAGGCACGACTTACTTTGACAAAGTTATAGAATATGTTGACCCTCTCCTCCAGAGTCTTCTCCAGGTCCTCACTGAGGGTCAGGTTCTTTGCATGGGAGCTGATCTCCTCCATCCTTCGTCTCTGTGCCTCCTCTGTAGTCTCCTCTGCCCAATCATCATCATCACCGTCCTGATACACAACATATTCTCACTGGGTCATAGCTGCTAGATGGCAGGCTTGAGATACTGACAAACTAGTCCCTCAGACCAATAATAGCTTTGAGGCGGGTGATTGTGGTTTGTTCCCCTATTCAACCGCTAACATTAAGAACTGGCATGGTTTGTGTACATTAATGAGGATACTCACCACGGCATCAGGGGCATCTATGTCGTTATGGTTCCCAGCCTCTACGCTGCCAGAGCCATTCTCCTTGTCCTTCTTACGGTTCTTCTTATCTTTCTTCTTCTCCACAGACCCAGGTTCATTTTCTGATGAAAAAGGCACCGGCGCTTTGACACTCAATAGGACACATATCTGACTTGACTTTTAGATTAGTAAGGAAACAAATTGATCATGGGCAAATTCTTATTGTGTGCTTACCTGGTGGGTTTTTGAGGATGAATGTGCAGAGCTTGTGTCGTGTGTCTAGCATGCCACGGTACCCACAGGCCTTACAGGAGTTACCGATTGTTTGTTTCTTAGGATTGATATGCTGCAATGAAAAGGTCAAACAAAATGAGCATTTTCACTCTAATGACAGTGACTACACCACCAACAACAGACATGTAATAATTTATCTAACTGCATTGCAGGACAAAAAGACAATTGATCACTCACTGCAGGGTATGTAGCATACAAAATTAGATCCAAATGGCTGCGGCATGAACAAGCAGAACCCAAAATTATAGATATAGCACAAGGTTTGCAGGACATCAAATATATCTATATACAAAAACCTGACCAGGGCTGTGTCATATCTACACGCCTCAGGAGGGACCTTGATACAACACTACACAGAGTAACAAAAAAACATGATCGGGAAAACTGACCATCTGTGGCTTTGGTATAATGGTCAAATTACAATTGCAAAGTCCCACAGATCAATGCACTCGACACACTTCATTCCTGTCCCCTTCTACTACCCAAACGTACAGCACAAATGTGTTCCTCAAATAGTTACCAGATCAGTTTCAGGGTTATCACACTCAGGACACAGGACAAATTTCCGGATAAATACATCTAGCATGTCCTGCAACTTGTTTGCCTCATGGGATCCGTTGACGATGAAGCGGTCATTCTTTGCATCAAACTGGGTCTGAGCACCAAGCTCACAACCAAAAAACTTGGTCGGATCTGCAAGTTGGATAAAAGTCAAAATCAACATCCACTAAGCTAATGGATGGTTATGCACAGTAACATTTAGTCACTTCAGAAAAAAACTTTGGTGGTGGGGAGGTTAACTTACATGTTGGAGGCCTACTCAGTGCCTTAGCAACATCAGTCATGTTGACAATGACGGTCTTGATTCCATTTCCTTTGCCCTCAACCTGGACACAAATCCAAAAACACAAATAAATTAGTAGAATCATTTAGCAGATGATCACCATTGAGGCCTGCACATCTCACTGGAAAAGAACTAGAACAAAGATAGTCATTAAACATTCTTTATATTTGTAAGTCACTTCTCTTACAGGATAATACTACACCAGATAGTCACCTTAGCAATCAGACGGGGCATCTTGTAGCGATAGAACTGGTCTGCCACACTGCGGTTGACATTAACAGACATTTTGGCTGGCTACTAGAACTATCAGTAAGATAAAAAGATATTGAATGGGGATTTTTCGGGATTTTCTGTCTGGAAAATAGGGGATGACATAAACGACTACAAGCGTGCTCCGTCTCTGACATGAAAAATATTTTGCCAAAGTGGCCGCAAACTCCTTGCTTGTAGACTAGGTTTCCCCCACACAGGTTCCAACAGCTGCACAAGAGCTCTGAAAGAAAGGGAGAAAGGCACGGACATCAGCTCTAGTGCCACAGATTCTGATAACGTCCTAGATGGCAATGGCTTGTATTGAATACCCAAGTAGCCTATATAATTCTATGACTTGACATTTTAGTAACAATCTGTATAGGTATATTGTTTGCTCCCCAGTGTGTCCATAGTGTGGCTCTTACGAAATGTCGCCGTTGACAATTAGACAAGACGAAAAGGCAGTCTGACATTTAGCTCGTTGTCCTCAATTCCGACCAGGCATTACCATATCGAGGTGGTCAAGTCACGGGTTGAAGACATCAAATTCGGCATAAAAAATTACTCTAACCTACGGAGCTAGCCATCTTCACGACTAGAGCAGCTCATCTCACATGTCATTGGGTTAGATAACTTGTTAGCTACGCTAGCCAGCCAATTGATTTTGCTTTACCGTTAACTAGCTAATACATTTAACACCACATCCTTTCACTTAGATATATAAACCAAACCATTTACAAAGAGGTTGGGTAGATTAGCAACCAGAAAGCCTGACTGGTGAAGCTAGAGTAAGCAGAGTTCAAAATAACTGGGAACTCGGGGAAATCTCCGACTTAAGGCCGTCCAAGACAACTGGCAACTCAGAAAAACCGAGTTCCGACTGGTAAATATCGTTAAGGGTCATCCAACTCGGAATCTCGGGCATCTTTGTAGAGCTCCGACTGAAGAGCATTGACGTCATGATTCGACCTCGTTTCAGAGTTCCTAGTTATCTTGAAAGCGCCATTCATGCCGCGTTCAAAACAACTGGGGAATCGGGAAAAGGAAAAAAGCGCGCTCCGACTGCGAAAAATCAATCGATTTTAATTCCACCTCGGGCCTCTTTCTAGAGCTCCGACGTCATGATTGACCTCCTAAGTGTCCGATTTCCCAGTTATTTTGAACGCGCCAAAACTACTAGCTGGCAATGAAGAGTGCGTCATCAGATGGCACGAGCGATGGAAGACGCCATTTTGATGTTCTTAGTTAAGACGCAAATAATTGAATTATAAAATATACATACATTTACGATAGCACCTTAATCGTTCTATAGTCATAATGCACTCACCGATTTCGTAAAACAAAGACATAAACACACCGCTGGTCGTCCAAGAGGCGCAGTGAATGGTTGCCAATAGCTGTGATGTGTTGTGGAGCTTGTGGTGGCAAAATAAAAGTGTCGTGAACGTCGGAGGTGACACGATCCAGCAGATTCTTGCCCCTATTGTGAAAATATTCTGGACGCCCTCAGAGTGGGGATACCTAAGGAAACGCGAAAATCAGTCAGTAGAAACTTGCTAACTAGATAATGCGGATAGCTAGCACGTTGATACTCACGCTAGCTTTAGCTGCTTTTTTGTATGTTGCCTAACTAGCTTTTGCTAAATATAACATATTGATAACAACAATTGTTAGCTAGACAACAATCAGATGGTCGACAGTAAAATTGCTTACCTCTCGAAGGTTATTTTTCAATGCTACTGCTTCTTCTGTGGGGTTTTACTGCAGACTATTGCCGCGTTCAAGACAACTGGGAACATGGAACTCGGGAATCTCCGACATCAGACTTACCGTGCGTTCAAGACAACTGGGAACGCGTTCCGAGTGTGAAAAATAGTTTAACAGTCATCCAACTCGGAATTCTAAGTCGGAAACTCGGATCATCCTAAAGCTTCGACTTCTCCGACCTAAAGATCAGTGATTTCACTATTTGACCGAATTCATATGGTGCTTTCAAGACAACTAGATTTCGGAATTGGATGACCAAGTTAAAAACTATTTTTCCCAGTCGTTGCTCGTTTTACACTGTCCCAGTGTTCTTGAACGTACTGAATTCCCAGTGATTTTGAACGCAGCACCCTTTTTTAAAAGCGCCATACATCATATTATGGTGCATGGTCTTACTCACAGAATTAAGGATTTAAACCTACAGTTTTTGGGGTGACCCAACCAAATTCACATAAATGTGTGTTATAGATTCTCAACGAAAACAAGTCTAAGAAGCGAAGCGGTATATCGTTTCTATTTGCACTCTTTCCAGTGGTGTAGAGTAAAAATACTTTAAAGTACTACTTAAGTAGTTTTTGGGGGTATCTGTACTTTACCATTTTGACAGCTTTTACTTTTTACTCCACTACATTCCTAAAGAAAATTAAGTACTTTCTACTCTATACATTTTCCATGACACCCCAAATTACTTTGTACATTTTGAATGCTTAGCAGGACAGGAACATTGTCTAATTCATGAACTTAAAGAGAAAATCGCTGGGTCATCCCTACTACCTCTGATCTGGTGGACTCACTAAACACACATGCTTTGTTTGTAAATTATGTTGGAGTGTGACCCCGGCTATTCGTAAATTAAAGAAACAAGAAAACGGTGTTCTGGTTTGCTTAATATAAATCATTTGCAATTTTTTGAATAGTGATCCTTAATAGGATCTATGGTTTTATGCAAATAATTAGGAATTAGTAATTTAATAGGATCTCTGATTTTATTGTACGGGACATGCCACGTTCACATCTAGTCAGAACTAGGAAATATCCAGCTTGCTGATTCATTAATCGCAACACGTATAACTGCAACCGGTTAGCAGGTCGGAAATTTCAAGAGTTTCCTAGTTCATGCGGCAACAGTCTGCATTTTGGCCTTTGTCCCGTCTCCAGCAAACAAACACCACTAATGTAGAAAAAAGGTTGATCTGTCCCGTATTTCAGTAAGACATTCCGACCTGTCTCTTGCATTTACGTTGCGCTTATGAAAATATAGGCCTCAGAAGGTCGATGGCACCTTAATTGGGGAGGACGGCCTTGTGGTAATGGCTGGAGCGGAATCGTATCAAATACATGGTTTCCATGTTGAAAGATTAAGGTGCTATCATATATATGATAGCACCTTTAATATTCTTAGTTAAGACCTATGCAAATAAGTGTGCATATATATATATATATATATATATATATATATATATATATATATATATATATATATATATATATATACACACTTATTTGCATAGGTCTTAACTAAGAATATCAAAATGGCGTCTCCCATCACTCGTGCCATCTGATGACACACTGCTGTGCCAACTAGTAGTTATGGCGCATTCAAAATAACTGGGAACTCGGACACTTACGAGTTGCACATGGCAGTTACGTGCATTCTACTGAGAGAAGCCCCCCCAAAGTAGATCTGGAGGTATGTTGCACTGAGCGACAAGAAATGAGTACGGCTCCCTTTAAGCAGATAACAGGCCAGGTTCATGACAGAAACAATGTCTCCCCCTGCCTGTTGATGTACGCCACTGACGTCCTGTTGTTGAACCTTACCAACACATGTTGTCCCTCCAATATCTCACCGCCAGGAAAACAGCAAGTAGCTCCAGGTAATTGATATGCAGTGCTTTTGACCAAACCCCCCTTTCCGAGTAGCCCACACACTCTCTCCCTGTCTCCGTCAGCCCTGAGGCCACCTTAACACTGATTTAAAAAAAAAAGAGATGCCCTTCTCCAGTAACCCCAATTGTCCTAAGAAGTCAGTGAACAACTGAGTCTGAACTCTTCCAGTGACACAGTGTGTTTTCACCCCAGGCAAACAGGACAGCACTTGTGAGTATCATGCCCTATGCTTACTCTTACCACTGGCCATCTTACTCAAGCAAGGAAGCACTAGCTACACAAGCAGAGCAGAAGTGCTAGGCTTTTAGCAAACACAAATCCTACCCAAGCAAGGAAGCATTAGCTACACGAGTAGAAAGTAGTTTGCTTTTAGAAAACACAAAAACCAATAACAAGACCCAAAACTCACAACATCTAGGTGGACAAATAATCTCTCCCCACTAACAGACACCTAAGACACTTGTAAATTGTGTGAGCTGAAGAGCAAAGAATTGAGGAAATAAATGCAAGCCATGGTGTTATAGCCAGGAAGGCGGGGCTTCCGAGGATGGGCTCTGCCCTTTGGTCGTGTTTTTTGTTTTCTTCAGGTGAATGTGATTGGTTGTTGACTCCCCATAGTATGTTATACAGAGTGACTGACTGAATGGGAACAGACTCATACTTCTTCCATCCTTCAAAGTTCCATATCTTCCCACTCAGGGGGTAGTACAGCTCGTGACAGCCTTTCATGTAACTCCATCGCGAGAAGTCCTCCAATCCCAGAAACCGCTCGGCCGCATCCACAATGATGTCCATCTTTCGAGACTTTTTCTCCACTTTGGCAGTGCCATAGCCATAAGCCATAATCACCATAGCAATGAGTACAAAGTCCACCATCTTAACCTGTAGAATATCTGGGTCCTGCTGATAAGAGCCAACCCCTGCCGCCTGCAGTGAATGCCTAACCACCACTGTTGGCCCTTCAGGACCATTCGCCCCCTCAACCGTCTTGGCAGCCGCTGCATATGATATGTTCTGGTTGGCCCTGACTTTAGCCACCTAATTTTCCTTCACCCTCGTCGGGCATTCCAAACATGAAGCAACATGGTTCCCACCACAATTGAAATATTTGAAATATTTCACACAATCAAAACTCAAACCACACTCAATGTGATCTCCACAACTTTCACACCTTTGCTTCTTTCATCTACAGACACTTTCCACATGTCCAAAGGCACTACAGTGATTACACTGCAGCAATCTTAGGACAAACGCTCTTCACCTTGGGGGGTAAGGACTCCGCTTCAAAAAACAAATTACAGATAGACTCTTCATTTTCTCTCCATTAACTACTTGATTCATCCAATGTGCATCAATCACTCCAGGGATATTTTTTATTTCTTCCATCTCGACTTCCCATGAACGCCAGATATTACCCCCTTGAGGGGTGCACTGCACCGAAGAGCTACGCACGACACAGTAACCTTCTCAAATCAAGTACACGAAATCAAAACAAGTCCACTTATCGTAATCCTCACTGCATTCACCCATCACTCTTTCCACCAGCTTGGACATTTCAAATGGATTCCTCAGGTTTGGCAACTCAATCCTCCCCTCCTCAACAAACCGCACTCCTACAAGATAAGAAGGGGCATTCGCAGAATTACCTGCTTTGTTTCCCAGCACTACTTTGGTCCGTTTTCCATTCTTTTGGACCATTGTCAAATCTTCCTTGCTTTTACCACCATAAGTTTGAAGTTCACCACCGTCTCCAGTTTCCACCATCTTTCAAAGTTGCCTGTACCCTAACGCCATTGGTCCCACTCAGAGGGAGAATCTCAACTCCATACTCCTTCTCAATTGGATATGCTAAACTCCCGCGTCCTCTCTCCTCCTTCCTCTCTCTCCTTTTGAAAAATGTCAAAGGTAGACCTAATCGAGGATAGGCGGCGAGTAGAAGGAACGTGGACGAAAATCCACATGTATGAAATGACATTTTCAGGGGTGAAATCCCAAAATAAATGTGTATATTGATAAAAAAGAAATGTAGCTAGTGGTGCAAGACATTTTATAGATAAAAGGATAAATAGCATATTTCTCCTTCCAGAGAACAACAACTTCTTCAAAGGTGGTGTGGCAGATATCAAATCTCTTCAGCGAAGGACTCCGGTAGGATACACATGACCATCCTCGATGAAAGGTGGCTATCAAGGAGGGGAGGACACTCTTCCTTTCGCCAACTAACAAATTGACTTCTCCTCAACCACCGACCACTTATTGGTTTCTAGGTCACTGAAGATAGAGGCTGGAGGACGAGCTTTTGCCCAAACGACAAAAGGCTCTTGCGTCCTTTCTCCTCGCCTCCTTCTCAAAACCCATTGGAAAAGGTCAGAGGGGATGGACTTCTGGCATTCTCATCCAATGGGATTTGAGAAGAAGGCAAGGAGAGAGAGTACACAAGGAGTATGCTATTGAGATTCTCCCAGATGGCTCATTTACATACAGGATTTACCCCAGTGTTTTACCCAAAAGGCTCAGACTTTTCTGTTTCCATCTACGCGGGCCAGCACCTGTGTCTCACTGGGCCATGGATGGATCGACTTTCACCTGGGGCCAAAGCCAGGCCACTGGTACTTTTCAGCTTGCATTTACATAACAATGGCTCACTGTGAATTTTAACACCTTTACACAAAGCAACCATCTTGGTCTATGCCGCTCTGACATTGCTCGTCCAAATATTTATATATTCTCAATTCCATTCCCAATACTTTAGATTTGTATGTAATATGTGTATTGTTGTGAAATTGTTAGATATTACTTGTTAGATATCACTGCACTGTTGGAGCTAGAAACACAAGAATTTCGCTACACCTGCAATAACATCTGCTAAACATGTGTATGTGACAAATAAAATGTGATTTGATTCTGTTGTTGATTCTGCTCTCCCCAAGTTTTTAGTGTCACACTCCTATTGTATACACAATTACACTTGAATTTACATTAACATAAAACACTGGCGACACACTGGTGTGGGGGTAAGTTTCCATGGAAATGTTGCAAATGCCTCCCCATCCTTCTCTTTCAATGCTAGACCTATGTCTGACCGGATCAATTCCTCTGTAGCCAAAATGTGAACTGTCTGCACAACTGGTTATTCCCGCCCTCTCCTTTCAGCCATTGGACAAATCCTTCTTCTTATTCGATGGGGTTGATGTAGTGGAGTGTGGGTCAGAGACGGGGAGGAAGTTATTAATCCTTCCTGTCTAATCCTTCACTAGAGTTCTCTCTATTTACACACAATGACCATATCAAGCAAATAAAACACAACACAAATGTTAAACTATTCAATGCAATAGTACTGAGGTTGAGAATACTGGAAATTAGTAAATACAAACAAAAACAACTTTCTCTATGCAGTTTCAATTAAAATGCATTTGGTAAAGGACCCTCTCTCATATCACTCCCCTGCAGTCCCCCAACCCCAAAATATAGTGCCTTCAGAAAGTATTCAACCCCCCTGACCTTTTCCACATTTTGTTGTGTTACAAAGTGAGATTTCAATGTATTTAATTGTAATTTCTTGTAAAAGACCTACATAAAATACTCAATATCCAAGTGGAAGAAAAATTCTAACATTTGTAAAAAAAACAAAATTATGAAAAATAACTAATATATCTTGATTAGATAAGAATTCAACCCCCTGAGTCAATACATGTTAGAATCACCTTTGGTAGCGATTACAGCTGTGAGTCTCTAAGAGTTTTCCACACCTGGATTGTGCAACATTTGCCCATTATTCATTTAAAAATTCTTCAAGGTCTGTCAAATAGGTTGTTGATCATTGCTAGACAAAAATGTTTAGGTCTTGCCATAGATTTTCAAACTGTAACTAGGCCACTTAGGAACATTCAATGTCATCTTGGTAAGGATTTCCAGTGTATATTTGTGTTTTAGGTTATTGTCTTGCTGAAAGGTGAATTTGTCTCCCAGTGTCTGTTGGAAAGCAGACTGAACCAGATTTTCCTCTAGGATTTTGCCTGTGCTTAGCTCTATTACGTTTATTTTTATCCCAAAAAACTCCCTAGTCCTTGCCAATGACAAGCATACCCATAACACGATACAGCCACCACCATGCTTGAAAATCCGAAGAGTGGTATTCAGTGATGTTTTGTTGGATTTGCCCCAAACAAAGCTTTGTATTCAGGACATAAAGCTAATTTCTTTGCCATATTTTTTGCAGTTTTCCTTTAGTGCCTTATTGCAAACAGGTGCATGTTCTGGAATATATTTATTCTGTACAGGCTTCCTTCTTTTCACTCTGTCAATTGGGTTAGTATTGGAGAGTAACCACAATGTTGTTGATCCATCCTCAGTTTTCTCCTATCACAGCCATTAAACTCTCTAACTGTTTTAGTCATCATTGGCCTCATGGTGAAATCTCTGAGCGGTTTCTTTCCTCTCCGGCAACTGAGTTAGGAAGGACGCCTGTATCTTTGAAGTGACTGGGTGTATTGATACACCATCCAAAGTGTAATAAATAACTTCACCATGCTCAAAGGGATATTCAGTGTCTGCTTTTTTATTTTTACCCATCTACCAACAGGTGCCCTTCGTTGCGAAGCATTTAAAAACCTGCCTGGTCTTTTTAGTTGAATCTGTGCTTGAAATTCACTGCTCGGCGGAGGGACCTTACAGATAATTGTATGTGTGGGGTACAGATATGAGGTAGTCATTCATAAAACATGTTATTGCACACAGAGTAGTCCATGAAACGTATTATGTGACTTAATGAGCACATTCTTTTACTTATTTAGGCTTGCCATGACAAAGGGGTTGAATACTTATTGACTCAAGACATTTAATTTGTTTTGTATTATTATTTATTATTAATCCACTTTGACATTATGGGGTATTGTGTGTAGGCCAGTTCTGCAAATCTCAATTGAATCCATTTTAAATTCAAGCTGTAACACAACAAAATGTGGAAAAAGTCGAGGGGTGTGATTACTTTCTGAAGTCACTGTACATGTATAGCTCAGTGCCCCCAACAGCATGTCCCCTTGTGATTAGTATTGACAAAGGTGGTCTATGGCTTTGCCTCTTCGTCTCTGGTACTGATAAAATGATTGCATCATCATTAGCTCAGCTTTGAATAATCATGATTGTCATGTCAACAATAAGGGAAAGTTTAGCATTCACCTGGGAAAATTCCCTTTATCCTGATACACAAACACTACAATACCCACTGCCCCACCCACATCTCTGGTTAGCTGTTGTAAAACAAACAGCCTTTGGTTTCATACTTCAATAAATTATATTTCTCAGTCAATCATAAATATGTCTACTGTGGCAGACACAAATAGGCCTACAGTACTTTTTCATATTTTTTTCTATGAAGCCAGACCAACAGCTTGTCAGGGCCTGTTATGAGTGGATTAGCAATCACATTTATCCAGAGCACCTTCCAGGAGGAATGGTTGGGGAATTTGATTATGTAAACGTTGAATGAAACAACCAGGTAGAGCAGTTGTTATTAAGGAATATACCAAATATTCTCCCACACTTTGAAAATGTTCCCGACCTGGGAAAGTTTTGGGAATTCAAAACAGTTGACTCATCACCCAGTTAGGCAAGTGCTGCATAATGCTAATTTGTTCAGACTATAACCTCCAGCATGTTTACCTTAAAATGCATTGTTTCCTGTCATCAGTTAGTCCATTCAACAGATCAATTGGTCTATTAACAGGATTCTCATAAAAAAGTCTTCACAATGAGTGTATTGTTCAACATGTAATGGTATATAGGTGTACAGGACAATACAATGCAGCCACAGAAACTGAAAGCAACACTGACTGTGGTGTCTCTCCAATCGGAAAATGGGGAATTCCCTGCTCCAGCATTACTCTACGTAGTTTGGTAAACGGTCAATTGTATGGATATTGGTGGTTGGTTGACAAACTGTGACTTACAGTATTCCTCATTTGGACTACTGTACATGTCCTTGCTACATCCCCTCAAGATATTCCATCATCATATCCACCAACTTGGATTCTGACTGAGGACCAGTTGAGTTCAGCAGTGGTGACTTTTGTGGCAATCAGTGTGTCAAGCAATCAACCCAGAAGAAAACCATGAAGAAATTCAACTTTATGAGCAGAAAGAGTAAGCCATTGGGGAGAGAGCACAGGAGTCCTCTGATTAAGAACAGTACTCTGCCTACAGATGGTGAGATCCAGATTATTATAATTATTATGGTCTATCTATTGTTTGTCTGAGTTTATGTCATTCATCATGTTTGTTCCATAAGCAAGAAGATATGTCTACATTTGTTGGGATAAATTAGTTATTTTAATGTAATAATATCATGACCAAAACAAACAGTATTCAATTTATAATGAATAATCTAAGAATACATGTATGGTGATATAATGGTCTTTTGTATAATTTTTTTTGAGCACTGTATTCATTCAAATGCATTGCATTATTGGTATTATTCACAGAAGAGGACCAAACCGGGAATGTGGGGTATGGTAATCCCTACATGGAGAATGGCTTAAACAACCATCAGGAGTTGGTCGATCAGGGGGGTCAGGAGAAGGGACAGTCGTTGCTCAGTGTACTTGCAGAAGTTTTGAGGGTCAGCCATGTTGTCCCTCAAGAGAGACTTGAAGCTAATTTGGAGGGGTCACGGGAAGAGATTATGTGCCATGAGGCTCAGAAGAAGGACGATACACACCCAGAAGTCTTGCTCCAGAGGTACTTTCATCTTATTGAAGCATCTGTGGACAAACACTTCCCTAAACTGCCAGCGGGGAACACTGGGAATCAGCTGGAGGGCTACCTGATAGAGGTGCAAATAACTGTGCTAGGGGAGCTTCTGAGGTTGGCACCCCTGCTCAAAGAAGCTCAGTTGCTGAAGCATTTGATTGCTTGCTATCATCAGCGTATGTTTGACTGTCTACAGCAGATCCTTCAGCATGTCAACACAAAAAAAGAGGTCTTCACAGTTTTTGACTGGGTACTACACACATACTTGAGGTACTCTGTCCCACCTGCACACTCTCTCTCTCTCATTCACTCACGCTGTGATGGTGTAGTACTGATTCTGATACTAAAGCAGTAATGGCATACATTTTCTGGGTTGTTTTTCTAGTGAGGAGCTGCTAGGACACCCCGACATCTGGGATGAGGCTCTACATGCAGTTGACCTTATCCTTCTGACAGACTGGATCACACAAGCTGAGAAGAAACTCCTGGCCACTGTGCAGGTGAATCACCTATAGGTGATGTGATGTCATCTCAAAACAAACAAACTTCTTGAGGGCTAGATTTCTATCATGTATTGATTTTTAAACATATTTTATGTGATAATAACCCATGAAGTTCCTGTGAAGATTTTACGCATTTCAGTCTCTCTTTCTGACCCATTGTAGGAGGACACCTCCACATCACTGAGGAGGATCCTTCAGAACGAGGAGTCAGGTAGAGAGGTGTGTGTCTCTGGAGAGGAGGCCTTTATCAAACTGCATCTGGATGTCATTCAGGTACTTCAACCAGCAGTGATGTGTAAAGAGACTATAAAGTGTATCACTGTAAATATATACTAAGCCATTTCTCTCCCTGTGACTTTTCCTCCTCTACATAGTGCATCAATGCTGTTCTCCAGAAAGCAAAGATGATGAGCCAAACTCTGGCGCGCAAGGTCCAAATAGTCTGTTGGCAAGAGCTACAGGACTTTGTGGAAAGGTAGTTGTCACCCTTTCTTAGTACCACACTACTGTTTCATTGTCTTGCTGTTTGTCTGGTAATGCACAGAGAGCAGGAAAAATGTTGAATGAGTATGCTTATTGTGCTAAACTGTGCAGGTATGTCAATGTTGAAAAGAAGCACCTTCAGAAACAAGCAAGAATGGGCACGTCAGGTACAATGCACTTCTTTAAGACTTTCAACACCTGCAATGAACTCAAGTAAGTTTTATATTTTCTTCTTATGCTATGAAATCAAATCTAATGTATTTGAATCATCATATGTTGTTTAATCATGATGAATGATTATGATGAATGATTAATCATAAATGATTATGTATCTGTTGCAGGTTGTATATTTCAAGGATTGCCAAAGATAACACAAGCTTAGACTGTGTTAAAACCATTTCAACACTTAAGGGGTTGGAAGATCTTTCTTGGAAGATTCTCCTGGAAAAACCAATTCAACTTGCACAGGTTCATTTCCCCCCCAGCTGAATAGAAATACTATAGCAAGACAAGACTATCTGTTCAAAATCCACAAGTTCTCACTTCCAATATGAACTTCATCCTAGAAACACATGAATTTTGTAATCTTAATTTGTATTAAATTATATTGAAACCATTTTTGGAAACTGGACTGTGTTACAATGTTTTGTGATCCCCAGATTTCCTTGAAGAAGTATTTCAAAAGAGAGGATGAACAAATGGAAAATCTAATGAAAGAGATGACATTTTTTTTCCAAGACCTTCCCAAAGACCAGGACACGCAAAAGGTGTGTTCACTGTTCACATCTGGTGTGAGAGCATTCCTATTCCATTCTTACAACGAAACTGTAATGTGAAATACTCAACACTTCTCTCTTGTTCTTTCTAGTATATTATTTTATACATCTCTGTCCCTTCTCTCTGCAGACTGTGATTAACAAAGCCTATCAGTGCATCACCCTTCTGTACTTCCAACACCTGGTGCAGAGTAACCATGGGAAGCTGGTGAAGAGATGGGATTATGTGAACAAAAGAGTGATGCATGATGCCGAGCTCCTTCACTCCATCTTCTCAGGCCTGGTGAAAAAGCTAGTCCTGTTGTACATCAATTACTATAAATGCCTCCTTTCTACCAGATAAGATGCAGCTGGTTCTTCTCGGGATGTGTAATTACTTTAAAAGGTCAACATTCTTCTACTGACATTAGTTATTTTTTTTAATCAGAATCCTGATGTTAAACAGTGGAACATCATACTGTTTAAAGTGAGAGAAGTGCTGGAGTGCAGCGACATTGAAAGTCTCAAGATAACAGTCAGTGAAATACTGAGGGACTACGCCAGTACAAGGTAAAACAGTATACCACAGGGTTTCAAAAATCCGCATGTTCCACAGCACTGAATGTAATTTTATTACATAGCGATTAGTTTGAGTACAGGCTTGATATCTCAAATATTATGTATTGATAAATGTTTATCTCTGTTGTAGTGCTGCTGAGCACCTGCCAGCCCTGCTGCGCTGGAAGGGAGGCCTGTCATGGAGACTGACCCGCGAGGTTCTGGAGGCAAGCCAGGAAGTGTGCCCCATTTACCTCTCCCAAACCAGGTCTGCACCCTGGTTTGGCTGCTTTTCTTGCTGCTGAGTGTGGGAACTGGGAAGTCTCAAGCAAAGGACAATAACGACCCCACTCTAACAACATGACCCTCAAGTTCTCAACCGACAACACAACATTTGGAACTATGTTTACATGTCTTTGTCAACTATTTATAAGTATTCTATGGCAAGTTATTATTTAATGTCTTAAAGAAAAATAATAATACATATCTGAAATTGGAATTAAAACTGCCTAATGTTTTTCATTTTGAGGTCAAGTGATTTTAATGCTCATCAAAAATGCCTCATGGAAAGACTTCATGTGGAGTGAGTGTAGCCACCAATAGTGCCCTGTAGATGGAGACAAAAATAGTAAGGCTCTCAGTGATAGTAAGGCTATCAGGGAAATCCCCTAACAGACATCTGAGGGTGGTGAGAGTAGTACTCGATTATTGGAAATTCCAAAATGTACAGTAATTCATAACACATACAGTAATCAGTAAGTCAATTTGAATGCATTTTGGATGGCCCCATTGGAGAGGTAGGATGGTATATAGCTTATATTTTTCAATGGACAGTATGGTGTTTCCCTTTATATCATTATCACAAACTATTATCAAATCACTGACAGTCTTCCAGTGGAGATAAGAGACATTAACTTGGAAGAATTGGCAGCCGGATTCACTTGAAAAATCTATCCAGTTAACACCAAGGGTGTTAATGTTCCTTCCTCCTTACAAAGTCATAGGTACACTGCTAGTCAAAAGTTTTAGAACATCTAATCATTCAAGGGGTTTTCTTTATTTTTACTATTTTCTACATTGTAGAATAATACTTAAGATGTCAAAACTATGAAATAACACATTTCGAAACAAAAATAAGTGTTGAACAAAAGTATTGATTTTATATTTTATATTCTTCAAAAAGCCATCCATTGCCTTGATGACAACTTTGCACACTCTTGGCATTCTCCCAACCAGCTTCATGAGGTAGTCATGAAGCATTTCAATTAACAGGTGTGCCTTCTTAAAAGTTAATTTGTGGAATTTCTTTCCTTAATGCATTTGAGACAATCAGTTGTGCTGTGACAAGGGTGTTATACAGAAGACAGCCCTAATTGGTAAAATACCAAGTCCATATTATGGCAAGAACAGCTCAAATAAGCAAAGAGAAACGACAGTCCATCATTACTTTAAGACATGAAGGTCAGTCAATACGGAAAATGTAAAGAACATTGAAAGTTTCCTCCAGTGCAGTCGCAAAAACAATCAAGCGCTATGATGAAACTGGCTCTCATGAAGACCGCCACAGGAATGTAAGGATGGATGCTGCAGAGGATAAGTTCATTAGAGTTATCAGCCTCAGAAATTGCAGGATAAATAAATGACTCACAGAGTTCAAGTAACAGACACATCTCAACATCAACTGTTCAGAGGAGACTGTGTGAATCAGGCCTTCATGGTCGAATTGCTGCAAAGAAACCACTATTAAAGCACACCAATAATAAGAAGAGACTTGCTTGGGCCAAGAAACATGAGCAATGGACATTAGACCAGTGGAAATATGTCCTATGGTCTGGAGTCCAAATGTGAGGGTTTTGGTTCCAACTGCCGTGTCCTTGTGAGATGCAGTGTGGGTGAACGGATGATCCTCGCATGTGTATTTCCCACCGTGAAGCATGGAGGAGGAAGTGTGGAGGTGCTTTGCTGGTGACACTGTCTGTGATGTATATAGAATTCAAGGCACACTTCACCAGCATGGCTACCACAGCATGCTGCAGCGATACGCCATCCCATCTGGTTTGGGCTTAGTGGGACTATCATTTGTTTTTCAACAGGACAATCACCCAACACACCTCCAGGCTGTGTAAGGGCTATTTTACCAAGAAGGAGAGTGATGGAGTGCTGCATCAGATGAACTGGCCTCCACAATCCCCTGACCTCAACGCAATTGAGATGGTTTGGGATGAGCCGGACCGCAGAGTGAAGGAAAAGCAGCCAACAAGTGCTCAGCATATGTGGGAACTCCTTCAAGACTGTTGGAAAAGCATTCCAGGTGAAGCTGGTTGAGAGAATGCCAAGTGTGCAAAGATGTCATCAAGGCAAAGGGTGGCTATTTGAAGAATCTCAAATATAAAATATATTTTGATTTGTTTAACACTTTTTTGATTACTACATGATTCCATATGTGTTATTTCATAGTTTTGATGTTTTCACTATTATTCTACAATGTAGAAAATAGCAAAAATAAAGAAAAACCCTTGAATGAGTAGGTGTTCTAAAACTTTGGACCGGTAGTGTAGCTTACTGGTAAAGTGAGTGTTTATCTGGAACTGATACACAAAATAAATCATTGTCGGCTAGACAAGTGCTTAGAGTGTATACTTTCCATTGACAGAATGGTAACATGACTTGGAATCATTGACTAACCAATTGAATTGGTAATTCTTGAATCCATGAAGGAGAAATTGAGAAATGTCAACTACACAGAGGTGCCTCACATACATGTAACGAATAAATTATTCAACATGCAAAATACAACATAAAATCTTTAAGAAGCTATAGTACAAAGTTAAACAGCCCCATTTCACACGGATGAGTATGCCACAGGGTTTCCAAAGTCTGCATGATCCACAGCACTGACAAATTCCATAGAGAATAGCTTGAGTACAGGCTTGATATCTCCAATATTATGTATTGATACATGTTTATCTCTGTTGTAGAACTATGGAGCAACTGCCTACCCTGCTGCATTGGAAAGGAGGACTGTCACAGAGACAGACGTGGTTCTGGAGGCAAGCCAGGAAGTGTACTCCATTTTCCTGTCCCAAACCAGGTCTGCAGCCTGGTATGGCTGCCGTTTTCTGCTGCTGAGTGTGGGAAGTCTCAGGTAGAGGACAATATTTGGAGCTCTGTTTACTTGTCTTTGTCAATTTTTTAAAGGTACTATATGGCAAGTTAATATTTACTGTCTTAAAGAGATATTTGAATTAAAACTGCCTAAAGTTTTTCATTTTCAAGTCAAGTGGTTTTAATCCTCATCAAAAATGCCTAATGGAAAGACTTCATGTGCAGCGAGTGTAGCACCAATAGTGCCCTGTAGGTGGAGACAATGGCAGTAAGGCTATCAGTGATTGTGCTTCCGCTGAGAAGGGAAATCCCCTAACAGTTTTTTGGGGCTTGTGAGACTAGTACTGGAAATTCCAAAACGTACAGTAATTCACAGCTTGTCAATTTGAATGCGTTTTGGATGGCCCCATTAGAGACGTAGGATGGTATTTATCTTATTCAATGGACAGTCCCATCCACTACATGCTTCCTCAATGGTATCCCAGAGGAGATAATCATCAAAGAATGGTGTATCCCTTAAATCCTTATCACAACCTATTATCAAAACACTGACAGTCTTCCAGGGGAGATAGAGACATTAACCTGGAAGAATTGGCAGCCTGACTCAATTGAAATGCCTATCCTGTCAACATCAAGGCTGTTAATGTGGTTTCCTTCCTCCTTCCAAAGTCATAGGTAGCTTACTGGTAAAGTGAGTGTTTACCTGTAACTGATACACAAAATAAATCATGGTCGGCTAGACAATTGGTTAGAGTGTATACTTTGCATTTTCATTGACAGAATGGTAACAATGACTTGGAGTCATTGACTAACCAATTCAAGGAAAAATGTAAATGTAAATCTAAATTATAATCTATGTACCCACAAGTAATTATTTATCATGAGATGGCCATAAACAATAACTTGTAATGCAGAATACTCCAAGAAAGATTAAAATCCCACCTTTCTGGTATTTAAAAAAAAAAAAAGAATTGCTGAGGTGTAGTCACTTTCGAGGACACATGCTCAAGTGCGCAGTACAAATATGATACACATATGAAATACTTTGATGTATTTCCTATTCAACACAACTGTATGAATAAGGCTTGAAATGACGTATATGCTTTCTAAATATAGTACAATCAAATTCTAAAACGACTAACTATAAAATGTCAACTTCCTTATAACTGTAAAATACATGTTTCACAGAGAAAATTAGCATATCCTCTAAAGGTTTCTCTTGAACAAATCCTCGGTCCCCACCCTTCTGAACATCAGACAGGACTCTAGCTTGGCTTCCTGAACTCATTATGAACTGGCCATTCTTCTCACATTAATCTTGTCCGTCTTGACAAACAGAAAAATAATTTATTTAAAATCTCTGAAATATTTTTGATGACTGATAAAGTTCTGGATGTGATGAAACCATTCTCTCTTGCTACGCTAGGATCTAAGCATTGCAGGCATGTGCTTTGTCAGTGGCTGTGACGTAGCATTCAGCCAGGAGTTGATGGACAGTCGGAAGAGTGAATGAAATGGTAGGCAGGACATCCCAGCTTCAAGTGATGTCAGATTTCACAGCCTGAGGTATACAGGTGGAGAATATATATTCCAGAGTCCGTGAGATCTAGGGCTATCGCTGAATGCATGCTATTTCAATCTCCGGTCAGAACTGGAACCAGAACCACGCTAGTCCCCTCTTTAGGGTACTTTCCTTACAAGCGCATTGCAGACTTGACTCATTAAGAGCATTCAACACTCATTTGACCTGAACCTTGGAGAAAAAATATGGGGCATCCTGGGAGCTGGTGGTGTCCTGGTTGTCCAGGAGGGTCTTCTTTACCCTCTTCACGGCAGAGGCAGAAAGGTTTGATTTGAGGCTAAGCAGGGCGGACACCTGGAATTCACTGTGGGTCAAAGTGGAAAAGGTTGAGCTCACTGGGTGTTCAATGCAAACACAGAATCATCTGCAGTGTGTTATTGGCCTTGTGCAAGGCACTGCAACTGAATTTAGTACTATAAAAGGAACTGTTTCAGCTGTATCAATATAAGCAATCACTGCATTAGAATATGCAAAGGAAATACAAAATCACATAGCTACAGTATTGTCTAACAACAGTTATGTGAATAACAAGTATGAAAGTTTAACCTGAGATCAGGGTAAGCTTGACTCAGAGTCACTATCTCCAGCTGTATAGAGGAAATGTCTTGGAGTTTCAGCACTTCAGCAATCTTGGGCAAGATGTCACTTAGCCACTCCTCCCTGGAACCCTGTGACAACAAACACAATATGATCTCCAGTGTGTGTTCGTGTGTGAGTGTGTGTTTGTGAGAGTGAGTCAGTGTATTCTCACCGCTTCAGTGAACAGTTTGTGTAGTCTCTGGCCATCCTCACACACCAACCTGGCCGCCTGCTCCTGCATCTCTTTGTCTCTCAGCTTGATCTTCCTCTTCAGTAGCCTCCTCACGTACTCCACTGTCACCTCCAAGTGCAGCTGGCTCAGCCACTCCTGCATAACCATTCGACCAATTAATCAACCAACCAACTAATCAATTTCTCAATCTATCAATTAACTAACTAACCAACCAACCAGGAAAATCAGCCATTCCATCTCTCAATCAATCTGTTAATCAATTTACCTGATGACAGGAGTCAGTCAAGCCCTTAAGATCCTGGATGTGTTTGTTAATTCCTTCAAACAGCTTCTCAAACACCTGTTTCTTCTCCTCCAACCAGACAGGCGTCCCCAGACCGCTATACTGAGACTGTGTGTGTGTGTGGAGAGGGCAGATAGACAATAGATCAGTACTGAATTAAGAGCAAGGACAGGCTAGTAGGTACATTCCACTTGATATTACTTTACTCAGACGCAAAATCAAAGAGAGATGAGTTGTGTAAGTCGGCTGTACCTTGAGATCGTTGTGTATAGGGCTTGTTAAAGATGTGTAGCCAATGTTTTTCATTTCAGCTACTATGGACAGACAGCATTCCTTTACATCCACTGGGAAGATATCTGCTTTGTTCACAATATAGTCCCTGTGTGGAATCATAGACATCAAATTAGATGACTAGATGTCATGGTGGTCCTATCAATTTGGACATAAAAAAAAACAGAAAAGAAAAGTAAAACATACCTAAATTGTTCAACACAGGCAAGATTGGCCATTATCACAATTCTGCTGTTACTATTGTTGCTTCCCTTGAGAACTTTCTCCTGGAATTCCTTGTAGCTGCAAGTGTGTAATTTGGTATATTAGTAATAGATAATCATAATTTGATAGTATTTGGAGTAGAATACAATACAATGCATTGTAAATTCAGGACATGCAATTCTTTCCTGCAAAAAGTGTATACTATAGTACCTATTCAAGAAGTCCTTCAACAGGCACACAATTATCTGGACTTTGGACGTGTCTCCCAAAACTGTCTCTATCGATTTCACTGCAGCATTAATAAACTAAAGGGACAGTGAAATAAAAAATGTATTAAATTAATCCCTGTTAAAATAAACAACCTAATTTGTGACTAACTGAATAGTTAGAGCAATAAAGGCATGAGGATGCCAAATATTTCCTATATGATGTCTACCTGAATTACGTCGATGGCCAAGGGGCTAAAGTAACAGTCGTCTCTGAGCTCAGGCACAGACCCCTTCATCCAGGCTTGCTCCTCCACCATCAGCACTTTGTTGATCAATGTCTGCACCTCTGTCTGAAAACAGGGCATCAACAAAACAATGGATCTCTGCACTCTTAGAAAAACGGTGCTATCTATAACCTAAAATATAACCTAAAAAAAGTAAATGTTAATAAGCCCACACACTTAGAAAAAAGGGTTCCAGAATGGTTCTTTGGCTGTTCCCATAGAATAACCATTTTTGGTTCCAGGTAGAACCCTATTGGGTTCCATGTAGAACCCTTTCCCCCAGAGGACTCTACATGGAACCCAATAGAGTTCTACCTGGAACCAAAAAAGTGTGTCAGCTTATTACCATAAACTTTTTTTAAGGATCCACAAGCCATCATTTACATCTCCAGATGTAGGATCTTAATTTGACCCTGCATCTCACAGCAGGAAAATAATCCTGCAGCAACAGGAAATGTGAATTATTGTGTGAATTATAAATTGACATTTTTGGAGAGGTTGATACATTTTTAGTAAGGGCAAATCAAGTCTGAACATTTTAAGTGGAAATTACTAACTTTAGAAGCCTTTTTAAACCTTGAATAGTTTTTGTTGCAAGATCCTTCCATCTGTAGATGGGCAAATCTAAGGCTCTATTCAAACCATATTGCAGAAGTTCAGCGTTACGGCATGATTGAAATTTAAAGGGAATGTTCCTGTGTTAGCGAATACTTTATTCACGATAAATGCTGCATATGTCGGCTCAATCAGATATTACCTTTACATTTCTATCGCACAATCTGTAAGGCTTCAGCAATATAGACTGAATAGAGCCCCTAATCTTTTTCTGTACAAAACCATAAACACATGGGTCAGAAAGCTGTGGTTCAGTTTGCAGAACACATTTTAATTGAAATCATATTTACCTCTTTGTGAGTAAGACATTGATTCTCCAGTGGTGTTGTCAACTCCTCAGTCAACAGCTTTCCTAACATTTCAGGGTTAATCTCCATGGTCAGTTCTGGATTTTGTAGAATTCTAAGACAAAAACCAGGAGTTACTATGCTAGTCGGTCACATTTCTTAACCTCATTATATAGTCTTTTAATAACCAAACACAAACAAGACATCACTCACTCTGGGTAGGCAACATTCACCCAATACAGGAGGTAAGAGCAGTCATCCATGCCCAGCCCATACTCTTCAATCTTCCTCATCCCTGCGCTGAAGGCTTGGTGATACATCTTTCCATAAAAGTTGCAGATATCCATGTCCTCTGGGTAGCAGCCCTTCACATCCTTCACCACCCTCAGCAGGTCCTCCTGCAGACGCCTGCCCTTCCCACAGACATCCCTCTGCAGGGAGGAGCGTAGCTTGTTGCTCTCTTCAGGAGGCAATTCGGCATTGTCCATACGCTCCTCCACCAGGCTCTGGAGGACAGTGTTGTGGTGACGTCTACACTCACTGGGCCTCCAGGCAGGCTGTTTACCCTCCTGTTTCAGCCATCGCCTATCCTGCTCCTCCTCCTGTAGGATAGCTTTCACTGCAGACTTCAGAGCCTCAAGACTGTCTTCATCCGAACTGAGAGAACTCTTTACAGCCAGGTCTATTTGGCTGAGGAGGGCTTTGTGATCTCTGGTGAGCTGCTCTTTCTCCTCCTTCTCCCTCTCTGTGGTCAACTGAACCCCCTCTTCTGAGATCAGTCCATATAGACGCTCCTCTCTCTCAATCAGCTGTTGGCCAGCAGCAGACAGGCGATTTCTCTCAAGGTTCTGCTCAAAAGTCAACAACTCTGAGGGGAAAGACAACAAAGATTGTGTAGTGTTTACAGTGTCTAAACTATATGCCATAAAACATTTGCATATGAATGTACTGTATGAGATCTATTATATTAACCATCTACAGATGTTATATAAACAAATTAAATCAGTCATAAGGGAAAAGTACATTTGGATTTTGATAAAAACCTTTGACAAGAAAGGAATAATTTGAAAATGCGATGCAATGACAGATAGAGAAAGGCAGAACTCATTGCAGTGTTTACTCACCCTTGAGAGGGGCAGTAATAACACTGGATGTGTTGGGGACATCTGGAGCAGTGATGTTGGTGTTACTCTTGGAATTCCATTTCAGGATCTTGGGAACAGTTAAAGGTTTAAACTTTCTTCCAGTTGATGTCTTTCCACAATGTTCCACTGGAGAGTTTGGCTCAGTGGATCCTGTTTCTGAGACTGTGCTTCTAGTCCTTTGGGTCCTCATCACTATAGAGAGACAGTCAGAGACAGATGGACACTTACTGCATTAGCATCAGAGGTGGCATGCCAATGGGGGTGTGTGTAATAAACTGATGGTATTCAATCGGCTGCGTTGTTAAATATTGCAGCGACTTTAACACAAAACATAGCGACCTCATCAAGAGGTTCGGACCGTTTAGTGTAACGGTTAAGCATTTCGCTACACCCGAAATAACATCTGCTAAAAATGTGTATGTGACCAATAATATTTGATTTGATTAAGGTGTTAGCTTGATAGTCGCTGAACAGGTTTGGGTCCTGGTCGTGGCTAACCCCCAAATTCGCCTTTTTATCTGGCAACATCTTAATATAACGTTACCCTAAAAAAGGTGGGTAAAAGATAAGATATAGTCTGCAGATATCATTGCTATGTATATTTTGTTAATTTGAATTTTGAGAGCATAAGCAAACGTTCAGTATGTGTAAAAGAAAGCATTCAGTAGACATACCTTAAGCCAGATGGAAAAATAAGTGTGACAAGAAAGGAATAGCTCTACTCTCCCAATAGGACTGACCACTTTACTTGTATAGCGTAGAACCAGAGTTGTGGCACACGTCTTATATCTCACGCATTGAAAAGTACTGAATGTATTTTTGTAATTAGTCGATTATATAGTCATCGCCTTAACTTTTCAACTGTGCTCCAACTCCTTCGGAAATCGGAGCACATGCGCCTGCAATTTAACATCACGAGCGGAACCTCTAAAATGGTACTGTGACTCCTGTCCAATGTTGCCAGCTCCTCAGTAAGGAAAGTAGCTATTGGCTGTCCTAAAAGTACTCACGTTTTGTCTCTCCCACGACGTTATTCCTGTCTCCTAGATCACATGCCAGCATGGAATAGTGTTCAGCGATAGCTAATGCCATGGTGGCCTCAGCCTTTTTTGCAGTCAATCTTTTTTGCAGTCAATCAATCAAGTTGTCATGTGTTTTTTTATATCACTAAATTGGGCGTAGAAATTAGCTTTACAATACAGGCAGTATGCCCGTGTATCATCTCCAATAAACAGCTTCAATCAGCCTTTGAATTCAGGGTTGGATCGCCTGTGAGTGCTCTGGTTCAGGGGTGGGGCCCACGGCAGCACCGATATGTGCTTTCACGTCAGAGTCTTCAAAAGTCTCCAATAACACCAGGAAAAGTCGCTAGATTTGTCGCTAGTCGCTTTTTTGAAAATGTGTCGCTAGAGGGGTCTGAATACTCGCTAAATATAGCGACAAAGTCGCTAATTTGGCAACACTGCGTCCTGCCACAAATGTCAACCGCCGCATTTTGAAGAATATGTTTGGTCTAATTCTGTAAGGGATCAAGATAATTGGATGCATGTTTTAAAGAAACGCACCTCAATATTAGAGTGGCGCTGAATGTAGAGAAAGGCGGCATTCCAAACACTTAAAAGACGCACCCTCTCCCCACAGCCGTCAGAAGTCTGATCCTGACGAGTTTACACTTGTAAAAAATGTAACATGTGAAACTCAAAAAACAACAGCCAGAGGGATTCCACAAAGAAATAATGAAGAGAAAACATTAAATAATAATACAAATCCACATTATAGCAATTCAAATACAGACATGTAGCGAATACATTTTTTTGACATTTTGCTTTGTATGCACTTGCAGGACAAGGGGCGAGGGAAGATCATTGAAAGGACGAGTATTGCTTTCTGAAGGTATCTCCAGACTTACTTATGCAGCCCAGTCCCTACATCTTGAGAACAAAATAGGTAAAGTGGTTGACCAGATGCTTTTCAACTTCATATGGAAAAATCTGTCGTTATAAACACATATGTACGCGATGGTCTAAATTTTTTTGATTTTCCTACTTTGAATAATATTTTAAAGATAAATTGGGCTAAACATTTCTTAAAGAATCCAAATTCAATTTGGAATTTCATCCCTCATTATATCTTCTCCTGTTTTGGTGGCTTCAATGTTATGTAACTTTGTAACTATAACATTGATAATGTCACGTCCAGGCCTGGGATAACAGGCTGGCGTGTTTTGTTTAGGAGGGTTTTTTGTTCTAGGTGATATATTTCTATGTTGGGTTGATGGTTCCCAATTAGAGGCAGCTGTTTGTCGTTACCTCTAATTGGGAACCATATATATGTTTGTGCTTTTTATTGGGGTTTTGGTGGGTCATTGATTATGTTTACATGTTTATTGGTTACGGTCTTTATATGTTTATTGCTTTGCCAGTTACGTTGCATTTAAAAAATAAAGTATGTATACTGGAACCCTCGCTGCATCTTGGTCTGTCCCGTACGAAGATCGTGACAGATAAGATTCCTACAAATGTATCTGCTTTTCATAGACAAGCATCCTTAGCATGGTCGTTAATATATAAACATATTTTTTCCCCGCATAGGTATTTCATTTTGAACAATAAGGATATTTGGTATAGAAACAAGTCTTTTTTTTTTTTTTTTTTTTTAAGAACTGGTTTAATAATCATATCCTGCTGGTGCAAAGGGATAGTTACTCAATTGTGAGGAATTTATCATCTCGTTACAATATCCCTGTTACACCTAGACAGTTTGCCATAATCTTTCATGCTATTCTATCTGGAACTCTGTTGTTTAGAGATGTAACCAGACCTCACCTTTTTGACCTACCCTTGCTTAATCCAGTTGACTCTCCAATAGGACAAATGTGTTTCTCCTTGCTCCCTCAGTACAACAGATCTATACGAGCTTTATTTCAAAGGGATATTGTATCCATTCCTTATGTCACAACTTACTGGAATACATTTGTAAATAATATCTGTTGGAAAAAAAGTCTGGTTATTATAACACAAATACCTGCTTGTTAACAAGGTCAAAGAGGTCTCTTTCAGAATGATCCATAAGTATTGCCCTGCGATTCATTACCTGAAGAAACTCAAAAAGACATAAACATTAACTGTACTTTTTGTGTTGAGCATCCAGAAACAGTTTTGCATTTATTTTGGCATTGTCTACATGTTAAGAAATTATGGAAAGATATTCATAGTTTTATAATTGTTAATATTCTTGATGACTTTTTTTTTTTTTTTTTTTTAAATATGGGAGAATGTGCTGCTCGGTTTCCTTAACTATAATAAGGATAAAGATTTTTTTTTATCTCACAAATCTAATTGTGCTGATGGTAAAATGTCATATTCACAAATATAAAAAACATTATTCCGTGTTGTCTATAAGGAATTCGAGCAGTACAATAAGACCATTCTACATTCTTCTAATAAAAAAGCTGTTAAAAAAATCAATATCAATCTTGTAAAGTCTTTGTATAATCTGTAATTTGTTGTACCCCCTAGCATATGTTATCATTGTCTGTTTGTATACTTCTTGTATGTATACTGTTTGTTTGCAATAAACAATAATAATAATAATTAAAAAAGTATACAAATGACAAAAACATTATTAAAAAACAAACAAAAATCTTTCAATTATGATTGCATGTCTACTTATATTAACTATATAATTATTAATATACGTCTACAATATGATAGTTAGCAAATTATTAGCTAACGTTAACTAACATTAGCCTGCCTAGCTGGAACTTCTGAAGAAGGAAAATGTTTAATTTCTACAATTTTCAAAAGGTAACCAAACAAAAACATAATGACTTATAGGTGCATTAGTAGCACAATTTCTAACTTATTCACATTCGTTGTTACTTATACTGTTATGTTGACTCCTCCATATTGACGTTGAGGTTTTAAATTTTGCCTGACTCTTCTTAGTGGATGCACAATTATCGCGAATTGAATTACGGGGCGTTTCAGGACCCAGAAGTGAACATAATTGTACACTAGCAAACTCAATTAAAAACGAGGGCTGAGGGACTTATGTTGCAAACTTCCCTTGCTTGGCTAATCATTTGAACCGACGACAAATATGGCCGCGGGGATTCCACAAATGGCATAATGCGAGGGTAAGTGGACGAGCGTGTATTTGAAACGTCGCCAGAGAACGTTCTGCTGAGTTTATAAAACTGTAAAAAGACGCAGTGGAAACCCCTCATTCAGGGCAGTCGGGGATTTTGAACCCCACCAGTTTTGCATGTTATTTTTGCATTAATATGTGTCACATACCAGTTTGCGAACAATGTAAAAAAATATTTGAGTTAATAAAGCCACATACAGACATGGTCTCTTTTTTTGCAGTAGTGGAAAAAGTACCCAATTGTCATACTTTAATAAAAGTAAAAATACCTTAATAGAAAATGACTCAAGTAAAAATGAAAGTTACCCAGTAAAATACTACTTGAGTAAAAGTCTAAAAGTATTTGGTTTAAAATATACTTAAGTATCAAAAGTAAATGTAATTGCTAAAATATGCTTAAGTATTAAAAGTAAAGTAAAAATTATTTCAAATTCCTTATATAAAGCAAACCATTTCCTTGTTTTTAAAAATGTATTTACAGATAGCCAGGGGCATGCTCCAACACTCAGATATAATTTACAAGCTAAACATTTGTTTAGTGAGTCGGCCAGATCAGAGGCAGTAGGGATGACCAGGGATGTTCTCTTGATACGTGTGTGAATTAGACAATTTTCCTGTCCTGCTAAGCATTTAAAATGTAATGAGTACTTTTGGGTGTCAGGGAAAATGTATGGAGTAAAAAGTACATCAATGTCTTTAGGAATGTAGTAAGGTAAAAGTAAACGTTGTCAAAAATATAAATAGTAAAGTAAAGTACAGATACCCCCAAAAACTACTTAAGTAGTACTTCAAGTATTTTTACTTAAGTACTTTACACCACTGCTTTTTTGCTTTCTTGAGTAAGGCAGCTCCAAAATGCAGGTGTTTGCCTAGCTCAGTGTTTCAGCCTAGGTGGTGGGGCAGCCAACAGAAAATATGTAGCATAGGGGTTGCAATATTCTCTAGTTGCGCCGTGATTGGCTCAGTGTTCTGTCACTTATGGGGACACTACATCACTGCAAAATCTACTGGGAGAGCTTGAAAATTCAAGCACCTTGGGTGCTACCAAGGTGCTTGCTGCCCATCCAAGAAGGCTCAATGTCATTGGCCACAGATAAAATGGCATCAAATCACGTTATATCTACCGTAGCTTTGATTGGACTGATCATGTCAACATCATACTTTCAACATCTTAGCTAGCAAGCTAGCAGTCATCATTATGAATCAAGTCAACAATCTACTGACAAATCCTTTTCGATCCTTGTCATATGAAGAGAAATTAAAACGTATCAGTGCTCATGGGCCATTGGACATGGACATTACACAACAAGGTGGAAATTGCAAATTCAACAATGAGTGGTTTTGAAGGAATCAGTGACTAACTGCAAGCATTGCAAAGCAATTACTAGCCTGCTATTCAGTGTAGTGGATGTGTGGTCCAAGTCTGGGTTTAAGGGTCTCTTTTTCCAAACATTCAACATTGGCCATGCTGTCAATCCAGCATGACTTCTGATGATTTCAAAATAACTGGCAACTCAGACCTGGGAAATCACAGACTTCAGTGAGACAACTGGGAAATCAGAAAAACATTTGTTACGACTGTCATCTAACTTGGAATTCCAAGTCGGGAACTCAGGCCTCTTTCTGGAGCTCGAACCGGAAGATCACTGACGTCACCATGATTCAACTTTGTTTTTTTCCGAGTTCCCAGTTGTCTTGAAAGCACTATAAATCCAGAGAATGCCAGAATTTGATGACAACGTTTGATGACAAAATTGAGTGAGCACAACAAGGTGAGTCCAAAAATGTATTGTATGTTGCTGCATAAATTATATAACATGCCAGGGAGATATGTATACTGTAGCTAGAAAAGTAATACTAAGTGTATGTTGTGTAGTAAGCTGTTAGTAGCCCATGTGCCTCACCCTAATCATTTGGTCCTTTTCCCCCTCTTAATTTAGCCTACTGTTCTGACTTGGTGGTGCACATGTAGTCTGTTTTAGATGACATCTTGTTTTCAGGAGATTTTATTATCTATTTACTTTAATTAGTCTGATCAGTGGAACAATTCTCATTCTTAACGATGGGCTAAAATGTAGGGTAATTACTGTGCTTGTCAGCAAGAACCCTACTGTTATTCCCTACACTTACTTTGCTATTCCTCTTCTTCCCAATTTTGCCACTGTAATCACATATTTTAAATCTCATATGCCTACTTGTGTCTTTGAAAATGAATAATATGAGGCTATGTATTTTGTAGCCATTCATGGACAGTTTTGAATAAGTAATATAAATAACCATTTCTCCAGCAATCAAATATCATTTTTGACATTTTAGTACTGGGCACATGCTAGGCAGAGATGGTAGGGGGAATCACAACTCATAAACACATCATATTTTGTCTTTGTAAAGTAAAAGGATGGCAAGGATCTTCAACTAGTAGGCCTAAACCACCTGAATATTGATATTCATTACATTCTTCTTGAAGGTTTGGTGATTTTGAGAAATGTATTATTATAACAAGAACATTTTCAAGCACTCAACTCTTGGGAAACATAGATCTGCGGTTCCCAACCCTCCTGGAGAGTAAGCAGGATTTTCTTCCAGACCTATTTTAAAGAGTTCACCCATATGACAAAATGCAAAACGTTTGCAATCTGCAAACTATGATTTGGTTAACCACTGCCATCAACCATTATTAATATTTCCTGTGTAGAGCCTTGGTGTAGTGGTAACACTCCCAGGTACGTGATGCATGCAACTTTCCACCTGAGAAGTGGGATCATTGCCTGCTTCCAACCATCCCACTGTTTCTAGCATTTGCCTGTCTCCTTATTTCATTACTGTCTGAATACAGTGTCAAACCACCTAAAAAATATTTCACAAAGCCACACCTATCCCACTTTTGTAGAAGTTCAGAACGAGAAAGTGTAGGTTATATAGAAATACAGTAGCTTTGCTCAAATTAAAAATCATTAAACAAAATAATGAGCCTAATCGAGCCTAATCGAGGTGAGATTACATCTCACATTTCAGTGTTCGAACTTGTAAACAAGTTGCATGCAATTTTTCTTAATCCAATTCTGTGCAGCCAATGGCAATGTCCACTTTAGGAATAATTCAGGGAGAGCTTGTGGATTTGACTGCCTTAACGCAGTTTCACCTCCAACACCGTCAAAACATCAGCTATGAGGATGTTGGCTAAAGCGGATTTGATTGAATCGGCCATAAAACTATTTGAGGCTATGGAATTTATCACCTGTTTTAAACAGATAGTTATTGTTGACATAGCTAAGCAATAGTCTACTAAAGCAGTGAAAGCTTAATTGTTCGATTTATTTTCCGTTATGCCATGGCTTTGAGTTCTAGACTTGAGAAATGATAATTCCTTACCTGCTTCATCCCTCAACCCTCGAAATAACTTCATTCTTCCACAGTGTGCGCTGATATTAATGATGGGTCAAGTGTTCTACCTCCCTTGCATGTGGTCCAGGTGAACTGAATGTTGCTTAGCAATAGACACCTCAGGAGGATACTGAGCAGTCCTTTTATAAGACGGTTGAGCTGCTCTTTTGCAACATTGCTTCCTTCCTCATATGACGACATTATGGGTTTTCATGTAGGTGTTGCTTGCTTCTGTAATCTGATGCTTTGGACTTTGTTGTCATAGAGCATGTCTCAACATTCTCAAACATATTTTCCCAATCCTATCATGTGCTGTGTTGGCCTGCATGCATCTCACATGATAAACAGGCAAATATGTATTGACTTCAACTAAAACTTGATGTACAGTCGTGGCCAAAGGTTTTGAGAATGACACAAATATGAATTTCCACAAAGTTTGCTGCTTCAGTGTCTTTAGATATTTTTGTCAGATGTTACTATGGAATACTGAAGTATAATTACAAGCATTTCATTAGTGTCAAAGGCTTTTATTGACAATTACATGAAGTTGATGCAAAGAGTCAATATTTGCAGTGTTGACCCTTCTTTTTCAAGACCTCTGCAATCCGCCCTGGCATGCTGTCAATTAACTTCTGGGCCACATCCTGACTGATGGCAGCCCATTCTTGCATAATCAATGCTTGGAGTTTGTCAGAATTTGTAAGTTTTTGTTTGTCCACCCACCTCTTGAGGATTGACCACAAGTTCTCAATGGGATTAAGGTCTGGGGAGTTTCCTGGCCATGGACCCAAAATATTGATGTTTTGTTCCCCAAGCCACTTAGTTATCACCTTTGCCTTATGGCAAGGTGCTCCATCATGCTGGAAAAGGCATTGTTCGTCACCAAACTGTTCCTGGATGGTTGGGAGAAGTTGCTCTCGGAGGATGTGTTGGTACCATTCTTTATTCATGGCTGTGTTCTTAGGCAAAATTGTGAGTGAGCCCACTCCCTTGGCTGAGAAGCAACCCCACACATTAATTTACTGTTGGCATGACACAGGATTGATGGTAGCGTTCACCTTGTCTTCTCCGGACAAGCTTTTTTCCGGATGCCCCAAACAATCGGAAAGGGGATTCATCAGAGAAAATGACTTTACCCCAGTCCTCAGCAGTCCAATCCCTGTACCTTTTGCAGAATATCAGTCTGTCCCTGATGTTTTTCCTGGAGAGAAGTGGCTTCTTTGTTGCCCTTCTTGACACCAGGCCATCCTCCAAAAGTCTTCGCCTCACTGTGTGTGCAGATGCACTCACACCTGCCTGCTGCCATTCCTGAGCAAGCTCTGTACTGGTGGTGCCCCGATCCCGCAGCTGAATGAACTTTAGGAGATGGTCCTGGCGCTTGCTGGACTTTCTTGGGCGCCCTGAAGCCTTCTTCACAACAATTGAACTGCTCTCCTTGATGTTCTTGATGATCCGATAAATGGTTGATTTAGGTGCAATCTTACTGGCAGCAATATCCTTGCCTGTGAAGCCCTTTTTGTGCTAAGCAATGATGACGGCACGTGTTTCCTTGCAGGTAACCATGGTTGACAGAGGAAGAACAATGATTCCAAGCACCACCCTCCTTTTGAAGTTTCCAGCCTGTTATTTGAACTCAATCAGCATGACAGAGTGATCTCCAGCCTTGTCCTCGTCAACACTCACACCTGTGTTAACGAGAGAATCACTGACATGATGTCAGCTGGTCCTTTTGTGGCAGGGCTGAAATGCAGTGGAAATGTTTTTGGGGGATTCAGTTCATTTGCATGGCAAAGAGGGACTTTGCAATTAATTGCAATTCATCTGATCACTCTTCATGACATTCTGGAGTATATGCAAATTGCCATCATACAAACTGAGGCAGCAGACTTTGTGAAAATTTAGATTTGTGTCATTCTCAAAACCTTTGGCCACGTAGATGTTGGATGGACTTCTTTAGGATTGACTTGACACCTATAGTCATACTAGACACATTAGTACAAAGGAAGGAAACTAAAGCTTTCACTTAACTAACAAATGGAGAAGACTGCATTTGTTTTGTGGTTTAATTCTCAAAGGATATTTTTCAAAACCTCACTACACAAAAACAGAAGTGTGGACTGTGGGGTTCCCCCCTCAAAAAAAACGATTGGCTAATACCTGCAACAAAATGTATCTAAGTAGCCCGGAAATAGCTGTACTTTCACTTTCGTCAATGGTAAAGTTTGTTCAACACTGAACATCAGGGGTGCAACTTTCACTGGGGATGGGGAGCATGTCCCCACATTCTGAAATTGCATTTTGTCCCCCCAGTTTTATCATGAAAGAGGTAACGGTGTGCTTTAGGACCATACGGACACCTCCAAGCAGTCGGGTAGGAAGTTTGGAGTGTTAACCGACTGGATTTAGGACCACTCGGACACCACAGAGCGGGCTGACAGGCTGTATGAAGGCAAAGCTTTTGGAAGGTTGGCTGGACGAGCACGGTAGAGTTGAACATAGATTACGTGTTAAGTAAATTAACTTGGCAAGCTTTTGCCAGTTGATAGAGAGATAGCTAGCCAAAAGTTGGCTTACATTAGCTATTATTTTTGCCTCAATCAAACTAGACTTGAATCAAACAATGAAACAATTGGCCAAACGATTGAAGATTGATATTCTGACATTTTTTCAGTGCAATGTGAGTTGCATTAGTCAGTATGTCAATGTAACATTATTGATCTGTCAGTTTACCTAGCGAATTCCCTAATTTTCACACTGACACAGTAATAAACAGCTCTAACGTTACAGGCTTTACTGTCATGGTGCACGGTAGAGGTCTGCACCACACCGATTTCTTCCTCCAGCTCCCGCCTGCACCAGCTGGCTTTCTTTTCGACTCCCACCCGCTACTGCAAGAACTGGTCCCAAACCCAACCGCAGTCCTGCAATGTTATTTTAGGCATATGTGATGCCGCTCACTTGCCAGCCATGGTCCCAGCAATTTCAAATGCACAAAGATAACTTAAGGAATAGGTTAAATTACCAGAGATTCTCACATGGCCCTTACATTGTATTACTGGGCTATATCAGCCAATATGCTAGATGTAGTTTGAAGAGAGCAGAGTTGGAGCTATTTTTATTGCCTACCTTTTAGAAGTGGGAAGATTTTCAGGTGGAGAAATATGGGTGATCAATATTTAGGCCTTTGCTAGGCAATGTAGTTAACTATAACCTAATCATAGGCCTATTTAGAAAGCACATTTCCTTGGAAAGATAACTGTCCCGTGCTTCTCCGCCCATTCTCTTAAATGCATAGCCACTACAGAACACAAAACTAAACAATACATTAATTGCATTATAACGGTGACAAACGGTGCCCACAAACTGTTAGGGCCTACAACAGAAGAGTCCCAACACCTTACCACTGCTATACCTGGCTATCAGCGGAGCCTTGTCTGGCAGCAAAACAGTTCATTCAGCCTCAGTTACTGCTTTAAAAAAAAACATAGCTGATATGGCTGACTTGCCTAAACAAATGTGGTTTCTTCTGACAATTGAGATGTACAAACTACATTATGGCATAAGGGAACGACGAGCGGATAAGAGGCAATCTGTAATTTTGATTAAGACATTAATGAGCGAGCTAGGACGGTTGTAGTCAATATAACTAATTGTTCAGCACTTTTGAAATGTACAGCAACAGAATTCAGAACATGGGCCGTTCATACACTATTCTCCCTGTGCACCAAGTCAGAACTGTAGGATAAATAAAGGGGGAATAAAAGCAGACAATGAAAGCTCTTACAATATTCAATGATTACATTTCTCTAAAACAGGCTATAGGCTACATGTGCACCACCAAGTCAGAACAGTAAACTAAATTATGAGGGGAAAAGGGACCAAATGATTAGGGTGAGGCACATGGGCTACTAACAGCTTACTACACAACATACACTTAGTATTACTTTCTTAGTGTCACGTCCAGGTCTGGTTTAACAGGCTGGTGTTTAGTTTGTCTTTTGTTTAGGAGGATTTTGTGTTCTAGGTTTTGTATTTCTATGTTGGGGAAATGGTTCCCAATTAGAGGCAGCTGATTGTCGTTACCTCTAATTGGGAACCATATATATGTTTTGTGGGCCATTGTTTAGTGCGTGCCTGCCTGCCTGCCTGCCTGCCTGCCTGCCTGCCTGCCTGCCTGCCTGCCTGCCTGCCTGCCTGCCTGCCTGCCTGCCTGCCTGCCTGCCTGCCTGCCTGCCTGCCTGCCTGCCTGCCTGCCTGCCTGCCTGCCTGCCTGCCTGCCTGCCTGCCTGCCTGCCTGCCTGCCTGCCTGGAGTTACGATGTTTATTGTTTTGCCAGTTACATTTAAATAAAGTATGTACACTGGAAACCTCGCTGTATCTTGGTCCGTCCTTAAAGAAGATCGTGACACTTAGCCACAGTATACATATCTTCCTGGCATTTTACATAATTTATGCAGCAGCATACAATACATTTTTGGACTCACCTTGTTGTGCTGTGCTCACTTCAACAGGAAAGTGGCGCGGCGGTCCTTTGTGGGAAAATTTTGCCATTCTCTGGATTTATGGTGCTTTCAAGACAACTGGGAACTCAGTAAACTTCAGGTCGGAGCTCTAGAAAGAGGCCTTAGTTCCAGACTTGCAATTCCGAGTTGAATGACCGATCAAAACGTATTCTTCCAGTCGGAGCTTGTTCACTTCCGACTTCCCAGTTGTCTTGAACTCACTGAAGTCCGAGGTTTCCCAGTTCCGAGTTTCCAGTTGTTTTGAGTGAGGCAGAAGTCATGCTGGATTGACAACATGGCCAATGTTGAATGTTTATTTTAAGCTTGGAAAAGAGACCCTTAAACTGAGACTTGGACCACGCACCCACTCCACTGAATAGCAGGCTAGTGATTGCTTTGCAATGCTTGCAGTTAGCCACTGATTCCTTCAAAACCACTCATTGTTGAATTTGCGATTTCCAACTTGTTGTGTAATGTTTATGTCCAATGGCCGATGATCACCGATACATTTTATCTTTAATTTCTCTTAATTATTTCTCTTCATATGACAAGAATTGAAAAGGATTTGCCAGTAGATTGTCTACTTGATTCATGATGATGACTGCTATCTTGCTAGCTAAGATTTTGAAAGTATGATGTTGACAAGATCAGTCTAATTAAAGCTACGGTAGATATAACAGGATTTGATGTCATTTTATCTGTGGCCAATGACATTGAGCCGCCTTGGATGGGCACTTCTATGTAACTCTGTGGCAGCACCCAAGGGGCTTGAATTTTCAAGTTCTACCCGTAGATTTTGCGGCGTCGTAGTGTCCACATGAGTGACAGAACACTGAGCCAATCACGGCGCAACTAGAGAACATTACCAACCCTTATGCTCCATATTTTCCGCTGGCTGCCCTGAGCTAGGCTGAAACACCTGCATTTTGGAGCTGCCTGACTCAAGAAAGCAAAAAGAGACCAAGTTTGTATGTGGCTTTATTAAATCAATGATTCGTACTATTTCTTTTTTTTTTTTACATTGTTTGCAAACTGATATTTTTTTAAATCTTTATTTAACTAGGCAAGCCAGTTAAGAACTAATTCTTATTTTCAATGACAGCCTAAAAACAGTGGGTTAACTGCCTTGTTCAGGGGCAGAACAACAGATTTTTACCTTCGGGGATTCGGTCTTGCAACTTTTCGGTTACTATGTGACATGTATTAATGCCAAAATAACATTCAAAACAGGCAACCCCAAAAAATCTAAAGTATGCTTTTTTTTTAGCTAAACAGGTGGGGCAATGCCACGCTTGCCCTTAATGACGGGTCGCCACTGGTGTGAATAATGCGTAAAAATTTGCTTTTAACACAATAGGTAGTCTAACGCATACAAAACAGAAAGAGCACCGTTTAAAAATAATCTGTGCGACAAAAATATATTAATCCCAAAGTCGTCTGTCCCGCCTGCAGCATAAAAAAATGCCGACCACGCCGCAATGATCTCTGTCGGGACCCGCATCCTTGGATACAGATATGTTAGAATGGCCAGTCATGTTCATATAATCTCAGACATAAATTCATGCAGTTTAAGACCATCCAATAGAACATACTACATGCCACTGAAACTGAATATCATGCACTCAGACATTGAATTATTCTGCTGTTAGTGTAAAGCACAAAAGGGGACATATTTGCATATGGTGTGGTCTTGTGAAGGCTGGCTGAATTCTGCCAAATAGTATGTTATTTTATCTCACCATATGTACAGATTCTCCTTTTCCCTGTTTTTGTTTGCTTGGAAATGTTGATACTGGAGACTGTTATCATAAGAAACTATGTAACCTAGAATTTATAGGGGTTAATAAATGCTTTGTCATTCATTGGAAGGTTGGTTATCCTCCCACAATGTATGGAAGAAATGTCAAGTTATGTACAGTATCACTAAGATTAAGGGTATACTGTGCAACTTTCATAAGGTCTGGATGCCTTATATGGAATACTGCATGACAAAAGGAGTCTGTATTGAAAACATGCCCAGGTCAGGAGAGATTTAGGCAATCCCTGGCTGCTGGGCTGCACAGTCCTGGCCCTAACACACCTGAAACCAATAATGAATGTTTCACTAAGATCCTAAAGCTGAGTGGTGTGTGTTTGGATGGGGCGCTACAGCTAAGCTAAGGACCCTGGGACTAAACATATCCCTCTGCAACTGGATCCTGGAGTTCATGATGGGCCGCCCCCAAATGGTAAGGGTAGGGAACAACACATCTGCCACGCTGATCCTCAACACGGGGGCCCCTCAGGGGTGCGTGCTCAGTCCTCTCCTGCACTACCTGTTCACTCATGACTGCATGGCCAGGCACGACTCCAACACCATCATCAAGTTTGCCGATGACTCAACAGTGGTAGGCCTGATCACCGACAATGATGAGACAGCCTATAGGGAGGAGGTCAGTGACCTGGTCGTGTGATGCCAGGACAACAACCTCTCCCTCAACGTGATCAAGACAAAGGAGATGATTGTGGACTACTGGAAAATGGGGACTGTGCATGCCCCCATTCTCATCTACGGGGCTGTAGTGGAGCAGGTTGAGAGCGTCAAGTTCCTTGGCGTCCACATCACCAATAAACTAACATGGTCCAAGCACACCAAGACAGTCGTGAAGAGGGCACGACAAAACCTATTCCCCCTCAGGAGACTGAAAAGATTTGGCATGGGTCCTCAGATCCTCAAAAGGTTCTACAGCTGCACCATCGAGAGCATCCTGACGGGTTTCATCACTGCCTGGTATGGCAACTGCTCGGCCTACGACCGCGAGGCACTACAGAGGATAGTGCGTACGGCCCAGTACATCACTGTAGCCAAGCTTCCTGCCATCATGGACCTCTATACCAGGCGGTGTCAGAGGAAGGCCCTAAAAATTGTCAAAGACTCCAGCCACCCTAGTCATAGAGTGTTCTCTCTGCTACTGCACGGCAAGCAGTACAGGAGCGCCAAGTCGAAATCCAAAAGGCTTCTTAACAGCTTCTACCCCCAAGCCATAAGTCTCCTGAACAGCTAATCAAAGGGCTACCCAGACCCCTCTTTTACGCTGCTGCTACTCCGTTTATAATCTATGCATAATCACTTTAACTCTACATACATGTACATATTACTTCAATTACCTCAACTAACCGGTGCCCCCGCACATTGTCTCTGTACCGGCACCCCCTGTATATAGCCTCGCTTGTTATTTTACTGCTGCGGTTTATTTGTAACTTTTATTTTCCATTTTCAATTTTTTACTTAACTTTTCTTTTTAATTAACTTCGTAAAGCATTGTTGGTCAAGGGCTTGTAAGTAAGCATTTCACTGTAAGGTCTGCACCCGTTGTATTCGGCTCATGTGACAAAAACTATTTGATTTGATCCCTAGGGACAGGACGGGGTGACCCAGCTATATTGTGTGCAAGTAAAAACAGCTCTACAGAACTATTAGACCTATGATATGAATTATATGGAGGGTATACTGTTTTTGTGTGTTAATGTGTGTTTTCATTCAACTTTTGTTTTCCAAAGCTTTTCCTTGAGACATAAAAAAAGATGGGAAAGAAGCTGTGTTGGGGAGAGTTGAGATATTGAATAGACTGGTGTGGGTCGGGCGTGCAGGCAGCTCGGCTGGGTGGTCTGGCTGAAATTTGATATAGAGGATGTCTTAAAGACAAAAGTTGTCTTTGTACTTTATTTGTAAACGTTCATTTGTTAGTCTATTGGTTAAAGGTGCAACACAACATTGATTATTGAATTATCATGGATCTAGTTCAGTCACTTAAACAATCACTTAAACATATTTAATAATCTCTTATCTAGCTTGATGACTTTGGGCTGTTCTAAAGAGACGGCTAGAAGCACCATGGGTCATATTAGACTGTGTATAGAAATGCAGGAAATGTGCTTTAGATGCCCCCAAAAATGGGAGGGCCCCCAGACCTCCTGCCAAGTTATGTCCCCCTCTGCAAATAGCACTGCTGGGTGATTCAAAAAGTCATAGTATATCGATCAATAATATAATACTCTTAGCAAAATTTGTATTTATTTATTTACAATATGTAGAATCTATGAGAATAGAAAGGTTCAGACGTTTTGTGAAACATCACAGCACAGTTGAAAAATATATGGCAAATGAAATGGTGTTCAATATGTGGCAAAACTGGATGGTGTTCAGAGATAGATGGGAAGGGTTGAGTGGAGCTGAGGGATGGGACTAAAAACAAACAAAAGATGTGTCAATAAAATGTATATAGTATGTATAAGCTGGAATTAGAAGCCTAAGTGTTGTTATCCATTAGTTTACGCCAATTAGGGGAGGGATGGTAGGCTTAGGGTAAAATAATAAAGATATATATATATATTTTTTTTTAAATAGATATATTTACCAAAAAATATATGGGGGATTGGAAATCCAGACAATTACATTTAGGGAAGACACAATCTGCAATATTAAAGCTGATCTTTCATTTAGCAATCAGCCCCATTATTATTTGTGTCCTAAGCTTCTTTTTGTAACAGTGGGCTGTAGTAACAATACATGATAGAAAACAAAATTAGGTGTCTTAAAGCATCCCTTTGATTACATTAATCCTTATTCTAAGTTCGATTTGTGCGAGGTGATCATACTTGTGATACAGTATGTCATTTTTTTCTCAGACAGTTTGGTTACCATCTCTGTGGTAGGCTCCTGTATCTAGGTCCGTTTATTAGCTGTCTGGGAAGAGGCAGAAGAACGGCATGGCAGCCAGACAGTCTGTATTGGTGACGGTGACCTGCATGTCACCGAAGAGGGCTCTTCTATTATCTCCAATGTTCCCTGCGGTTCCCAGTTCTCTCTTCAGCTCAGTGAGACGCTGCAGGATCACCCGTTTCTCCCTGCCCCACATCAAGCCCCTGAAGAACAGCACAGCCGACAGGTGCTTCTTACTGCAGACAGAGACAAAAAACTTGAATCTTGATTTGTAGTTTACTAAAGTTAAATCAACAAATCACATGTCACAGAGAGGTTCACAAAAACCCAGACCAGGATAATGTTCTGGGAAAGTACAGCACAAGTACAGCACTTGCACTTATACATCGGGGAACACCCCCCACTGTCAACCCTGCTTTGTAGTCAATTCGATGGGCTTTTTTCGCATGGGAAACATTGACAAAGCAAGTGAAATAGATAATAAACAAAAGTGAAATAAACAAACATTACCCTCAAACATTTCAAAGCAATAAAGACATTTCAAATGTCATATTATGGACAGTGTTACAAAAGGGAAAATAAACATAAATATGGGTTGTATTTACAATGGTGTTTGTTCTTCACTGGTTGCCCCTTTCTTGTGGCAACTTGTCAATGCTTCTTGTGGCAACTCAACAATGCTTTTTGCTCTCTCTCAATCTGCTGTCTCAATTTTCTCAATTTTGCTCTCTCTCAACATGCTTCCCCTGTCTGATGAACAATGCTCACCACTGACCTACTTTGTCTTCCACTGCTGTTCTCTCTTCACAGCAACAGGGCCATAAGAGTAGAAATGTGATATTTTTTTAACTTGGGTTATCTTTTGTAATTTATACTGTGCATATTACACCGGTATACTCTGTTGATTACCAAAATCAACAGATACAAGATGTGACCACAGGAAGATGCATGGTATTACCTGATGTCTGGGTAGTCAGCAACTAAAGGTTTCAGGTGGTTCTTTATGTCCCTCTTGTTTGTTTCCCCAATGATGTTACTCAGGTGGTATCCTACTGGGTGGAGCCAGTCATGGGTTGTCTTACAGAAGAGGAAAGTATTTGTGTTTATGACAGCACTGAAGGGCCTTTCAGAATATACAAAGTAACATTCCACAAAACACAAAGACATAACGATGAAACAAATCTATGAACTGTAGTATTCTACATTGGAAACAATGTTGAATGAACGTGAAAAGTGGAATGTGTGTGGATGTAAATAGATAAAACAATCTTGGAACGGTCAGATTGTGGTTCAGTGTTAAGTGTTAGTTACCTTTTCCTCAAACAGACTCATGAGTTTATCCCACTGCACCCTCATCTTGGTGGCGGCTTTGTCAAGTTTCCTGTTCTTACAGGAGTAGTTGTTTTTCATCAGCTGGGAGACATACTCTTTCACCACGTAGTAGTGCAAGCAGCTCACAAAGGTCTGATGCAGAGGAACACAGGGAACAGTGGGGCAAGAGAAAATAGTTAAAAAGAGAAATGAAAGTGCTGTTTTCACTGTTTACATGCTCTCTTTCACATGACTGACATCATCCTAATCAACTAAGTGACATCCATCCTCCTCCCCTCCCTTGTACTGCTTTTCCTGGCAGTTCACCCCTATTTCCACATCATCTCAAGAAGCTACTTTAATCCATATTCCATTCTATGCATGGTCACCTTCCAGCAACAGACTCTTTAGGAAACAGAATAGCAGGGAGGCTGCTGGCCCGGACCCGGTCTCTCTCTAGAGCAATGCACTGTTCGTGTCTGAATGACTACAGACCTATAGCACTCACTTTGGTCTCCATGAAAACCTTTGAGCGTCTGGTACTGTTCCATCTCACAACCATCAATGACGCTTTCCTTGACGCACTGCAGTTTGCCTACAGAGCTAACTGGTCTGTGGATGACGCTGTCAACATGGGCCTACACTACATCCTCAAACACCTGGAGAACCCAAAGACATATGCAAGGATACTGTTTGTGGACTTTAGCTCTGCGTTCAATACCATCATCCCAGAACTGCTACAAGACAAACTCTCCCAGCTGAATGTGTCCAGCTTCATCTGTCGTTGGATCACAGAACTCCTGCCCAACAGGAAAAACACCTTTTGGAACTCTTTATCTCTCAGCACCGGAGCGCTGCAAGGCTGCATGCTCTCACCTCTTCTCACTCTACACCAATGACTGCACCTTCAACAACACATCTGTCAAACTACTCAAGTTTGCAGATGACACCACTATGGTCGGTCTCATCAGCGATGGCGATGAGTCCATGTACTGTGGAGAGGTCGATCGGCTAGTGGCCTGGTGCAGTCGTAATAACCTGGAACTCCGCAAGCAAAACCGCGGAAATGGTGGTTGACTTCAGAAACCGCCCTCCACCATCTCTCCCCCTCGAGATTGATGGCTCAGCTGTTAGCACGGCTGAATCATTCAAATACCTGGGGACCATCAACTCCCACAAGCTCAAGTGGGAGGACATCACAACGGTCACCAAGAAGGAACACCAGCGGATGTACTACTTGCGGCAGCTGAAAAAACTGCTCATTCTTTATTGCTCTATGTGTATGTGAACTGTTTAAACTCCAGTGTCTGTATTCTGTCTCTAAATGTTGTCTATCACTAGCAGCACCATATCAAGTACAATTCTGAGTATTTGCTTAATTGAGTGTTATATCCTTAATTTAAAACAATATGAACAGCACTTCCCGATTCCTTACCTGTACATACGGAGGTCTCATTTGTGAACAGCGATGGGTCAGCTTCTCTGTCCTGCTATACAGCTGTTGGAAGTCCTCATCTGTGGAGAGCCACTTCTTCGTCATCATTCTCCTGAAGTAGGGCTGGAAGAAACAGACGCATATTAACCCATTCCCTCACTATTTTCTTTGTTTGTTTGATCACCCATCCATAACATTGACAGCAGGAGCAATTGAGAGCTTAGTTTAAAAGCCTTTACAAAAACATGTGCAAGAAGGAAATCAGTAGGCTCCCAAACTAAGTAACTTCCAGGTCACCCGAGACAAGTAGCAAAGACAGATCTCAATCACCTCAACACACTCTGATCAACTAAGGCTACCAGGGCATTTGTAGAGGACAAGGTCAAAGGTCAATCAAACTTCCCTCCCTAACCTACCCTGACATCATTTTCAAACTGGTCCTTCAGGCCCTGGAGCAGTCTATGGACGAGGCCATCCACCTCACTGCTGAGATCGTCCACCTGTTTTGGGCAGCTCTCCCTATAGCCCTCCATATGCTCCCTGGAGGAAGAGAAAGAGGGAAATGAAAGAGGTCAGAGGTTAGGTCAGGTTGTCATTCATACACACCTATGTTCAAGTCATCAGAATACTACATTGGGGAAGGGGGTGAAGGGGGAATGGCGTGAGGGTTTCAACAGGGGTTGTCAGAATGATGTTTTGTTTGTGTAACTATGTGATGTTTCTTGTGAAACTGTGAGGTTTTCTGAGTCTGTTTGGAAACATTTGTGACAGATGGATTTGGTAATTTGGGGAAGAAGGGCTATGTGGTCTTGATAGAGCTGGGTGATGAGATTATCCAAACAAGCATTATGCCAATAGTAGGAAATACGGTTAAACAGAATAAAGTTATATCTGGCCATCTGAGTGTTCTGTCTCCTTGAACATGAATAACTAAATCTGCAAGAGAGAATTCTGACTGTTTCTGCCCATTTCTAATAATATGTTCCTCTTTTTTGACTGACATGGGCATGCTGTGGATTGTTTCAGTGGCATTACCAGCTCTTTGAGCATGGAGAGAGGTCTTTCTCTTTCTACAGCTTAAACCCCCAGGCAGTTATTTTACGCAGCTCCGTTTCCTGGAAACCACATGGTGTTTCTCTCTTTAGACTCTTTAGACCTGAAATGCCTGTTGGCTGGAAACAGCTTTGCTCTTCAATACACTTTCACTTATACAATAATATGATACAGTGTGCCACTGTGCCTGCATGTTAGTGTGTTTGAGTATGTTTGAGTTGGTTTGTAAGATACTGTACATATTTATCCAGAATTCAACATGACTTGTGTATTTTTTATGTTTATCTTCAACAGCATCTTGCAGGCAGGCTAAATTACTTTTTTGGGTTCCACAGAAAATGCACATGAAATAAATACTCTCTTATAGTTGTTTCATCGTCCCAGTTTTCCATCACACTTCTGTTGCATGTGGCAACTTCAAATCAGACATAGTGAAGTTAAATTTGTACCTAAATGCATGACATTATACCACTAAAATATGGTTGCAAACAAAAATTTTGCATCAAATCACTGAGATAGTATTAAACTATTTGTTACGGACACTGTTCTTCTGATCCAAGACTTCTGTTCTTAGATCAATCTTTTAGGCAGCAGTCAAATGTTTTATTCATTCACACGTTCCTTTGGTGAATGTACCCCAAAGTGTCTGGCAAGCTGAACTGACTGCCTAGAAACTGTTGTCCAGGACATTCTAGTCTACATTGTGGGTGGAGGAAAGGGAAAGGGGGATACCAGGTCAGTTTTGTCCAACTGAATGTATTCAACTGAAATGTGTCTTCTGCATTTGGGGGAGGGTTGTTTACCGGATGTAGTGAAGAGGAGTCAGACTTACTTAAGAGCTGTAAAGCTGTTGATGTAGGTTATCTGATAGTCAGCCCAAAGTGAAGGGTTTTCCACACTGTTACAGCAGCAACTTAATGCAGTCTCAAATCTATGGAGATGGAGAGAGAAAGGAGAGATAAAACATGTAAGCCATGGGGTTATTAACAAGCAAAGGAGAAGGTCCGGTTTTGTTTTTCCAGTGAATAATGGTTAGGATAGAGATAGAAAGAGCAGACTCAAATCAAATAACATTTTATTGGTCACATACACATGATTAGCGGATGTTATTGCGAGTGTAGTGAAATGCTGTTGCAGGACTGTTGCAGAGCATACCGTTTGGGAAACTGCTGTAACTCTTCCAGGCAGGAACAGACTACTTTCATCTCCAGGTTTGCATCAATCCTCTTGGAGTTAACAGCATTGCTCTTAACATTCTACAAAGAAAGCAACATCAGTTTCAACTTTTACAAAGTAATAGTAGCCTTAGTAGCCTGTCACTACAATGAAAATGTAACTAAGTAGGCAAAGTTGCCCTCTAATGGAGATATGTCAGTATTGCAATATATGAAATCATGACAAAACAATACCGTCCAAATATCCATGTGTATGTCAGAGTTCAAGAAGTGTTCATCATCAGTCTCTGGTGCCTGTTTCTTTATCCAAATGTCCTCGTTTTCAAGCTCTAATATTTTATCCAGCGAAGCTCTCATGTCCTCCTGGAAAAGACATGGAAAGCAAAAGAATAAAAGGATTGATGAGCAAAATATATGTTTGTAGATTCTTCTAGTGTACCTGCTTTCAATCTGAATTCCTCCTAAACATCTTTCCATCTGTCTCTTAGGAGTGTTCGATGCCTTACCTTAGCCCGCATGCAGTATTTCTCCTTGAGCTGGTCCAGGAAGCCCTCCTTCAGGGAGAGGCCTGTTTTCTCAGCCTCTATCTCTGGTCTCAATGAAGGACTGCTCATTATCTTCTCACTGTTCAACAGGGATGGTGTCTCTCAGATACAATAATGCTCATCATTTTGAGTCATAGAAAACATTTTGTTTATATACACTGTATTCTTAGTCAAGACAATTACTTTTAGTCTTCCTAACCTCTCATAGCGATTGATGATCCAGTCCAGCAGGGAATAGTAGTCCTTCAGATCTGTCACCTGCTGCTGAAGTGTGTTTAGATGCTGGCTGACAGCACCATGGTAACAGCTCATGTAGGTGCTGAACACGTTGAAGCTGGGTGGGTAAGAGCTCTGCAGCTCTCCCTTCACCTTCTCCAAGTCTTCTACGATGGCCTTGCCCAGCAGACCCAGGTGGATAGCCAGCCAGGAGGCATTCTGCTCGGGCCTGTCCAGATGAACTCTCTTCAACGTTGCCTCGACCCCCTCGTTCACAGCCTCCTCCCAGGCACCCCGCCAGTCCCCTAGCCCAACCACACCCCCGGGCTCTGCCTGCCTCTTCTCCTCCTCCTGGATGATGCGGGCCACATGCATCAGGAGCTCCTTGTTGCGAGAGGGAAGGCTGTTGGAGTCGCGCACTATCTCCTTCACCTTTTCCTGCATGGCTCTGTAAAGGATACTCAGGTCCTTCTCCTTCTTGGCCAGCTCCATGGGGGAGGCCTCCTCCGTGCACTCCTTCCTCTCCCGCTGGAACTCCTGGCGTAGGGAGAGGAGGTTCAGGTGGGCCTCCTCCAGCACCTCAGTCTTAATCAGCTCGTTGATCTGCATCACTGGAGAGCAAGAGCAGACAGAGTGAAGGCCTTAGTGCATAGAGACAACTTTGTTATCTGTCTGCGGAAGTTCAGGCTGTTTAACCTAATACACACATACTGCACACACAAGCTTAGTGATTTACATCACAGATAAGAGCTCTTGTGATCTCCGTTGCTAAAACAAAGAAAGATGGATGAGACAAATCAAAGTGAGAGAGAAAGAGAGTGTGAGTGAGAAAGAGGGGGAGCGAGAGAAAGAGAGAGAGAGAGAGAGAGAGAGAGAGAGAGAGAGAGAGGGGTGAGGGGTGAGGGGGGGTTGAGCCTCACCTGAGAGGGGTGTGAGGGGTATCTCTGGGAGTATGTATGACTCTTTGATCTCTACGCTCTCCTCCCTCTCTCTCTTCTCCTCCACTGTGATCTCAGTGAGAGACTGGAGTTGCTCCTGTTTGAGGGTCTTGTCCTTCTTATTCCTCGCAAGTCGCAAACTCCGTCGGATGGAAGCCCCCCTTCTTCAGAATAGAGCCCCCAATGGTTGATGAGTCTATAGATGGCCAATACAGAGATCAGATTATGAAGACCTTAAAAAGACTCAGGATATCCCAACGAAGCTCTCTAGAAAAGTGAAAAATATGTATTTGTGCTCGTCTTTAAACTGTATTTATGCCTACTGCAAATAGCTTCTAAAAACAACAATTGACTGAACAAGTTCTGGTTGGTTGGGTAAACAGTGGTGTACTTGAGTGTGTTGTGGAGTGTTTTTTCTGGGATGGTGGTGAATCTTCTGCAATCTCTCCTCCCTCCTTTCTTTGGAAGAACCTAACCGGACTCTTCAGGGGAGAGCCCACAGGAGACCCAGCACTCAAACCTAAGTGAGAGAGAGAGAGTTGCTGCCCAGCTAGCACCTAACGCCAGGAGAACCATATGTTTCTTAGAGCTTGGTGAGAGCGTGGTTGTCCTATGTTTATTTTACATACAACCTTCCCACAATGTTCTGGGAAGGGTGCAGGATAGCCAGATAGCACACAACGTTCTGAGAACCATGTTTCTTAGGTGGGAATTTCAGCATAACGTTTCCTACAGGTTCCTACATGGTTTTATTTCAAATCCCGTTCTCAGAACATTAACAAAGCTTTCCATAAAACCACAAGAAAACATTAGTAACGTTCAAAGAACGTTCTAAGAATGATATTTAAAAACATATACATTCCACTCTCAGCTTCAACAATACTCTCTCTATCCTCTATCTTGTTAAGTGTGTTTAAGTGTTCCACTAATTGGCCACACCTGATCTTAATGAGTGCTTGTTTCCTTTGAAATGGGGTCTGTTTGAATAGAGTAAAATGAACAGCTTTGTATGAGTTAAAAAAAGTGACGCGCTAGCTCCATCCTGGTGGCGCAGTAGACTAATTCCTTGGATAGAAAACAGAAGATCATAGGTTAGAATCTCACTGACGCCATGCCACAATAAATAAGAAATGTTTTTGCATGATTTATGCCTAAGAAAATGAATTTCTATGTGTCCCATCTGTGCTTGGAGTTTAAAAGGGTTAACCCAAACTAAGCTAGCAGTACTATTAAAAGTCTTACTGAAACATGTTCTCAGAACAATATTTAAAAGTGCACTATGCAGATTTCACTGCCATTTCCTGGCAAAAATTCTAATAGTTTGCCATACTTTCAGTTAATGTGACAAAACAAGCAAGTATATTGTAGAGAATCATTATACTATCTAAGCCCCCTAGAAAGTCTTGCATTTATATTTTCATCTGGTGTACAAAACCAAAAGTAAAAGACAAAAACGAAATTTAAGAAAGGGAAGCATAGAAATAGTGCACATAGAACAGCTCTACCGCTTCTCAGACGTTCTTTCAATGATAATGACAGATCTATAACTCACTTTTCTATGTGAATATGGTTGGGTCGCCCAAAAAGTTACATATTGTCATTTTAATTACCTTCAAATAACCTATAATTTATGTTCTCGGAATGTTAATAAAAACCTCTCAGGAAAACTTTCAGGGAACCATTGTAAAATGTTCTAATAACCTTCCTGCAGCCTAAAAAATTACATTCCAAGAACAGGCAAAATTTAAGTTCAGTTTACCGGTCAGGAAACATGTGCTTTTTTTCAAAGAATCAATGGGAAGCCGAAAAAAACATACATTCCTACAACTTCCAAGGAACCAAATGTTCTAGCTGAGTGATCTCTTTGACTTTGATATTGAAAGAGAGACAGACAGAGAGAGCCTTACTTGAGGGGGGTATGAGGGGTATCTCTGGGAGTATGTATGACTCATTGATCTCTTCTTTCTTCTTCTCCCACTCTTGCTCCCTCTCGCTCTTTTCCTCCACTGTGATCTCAGTGAGAGACTGGAGCGTCTCCTTTTTGAGGGTCTTGTCCTTCTTACTCCCCACAAGTCGCCAACCCTGTCGAATGGAAGCCCCCTTCTTCAGAAGAGAGTCCCCAATGGTTGATGGGTCTATAGATGGCCAATACAGAAAACAGATTACGACAGTGGTTTCCAAACTTAATCTTATCAAACTAACTAATAACATTTATCTTCAAATACATACAAGAATACAACCTTTTAGTGTCAACTAAGGACCTCTTACACTATTGGAACGCACTTTCATGTCATTATTATGTGTTGGAACAGCCTGAGGGACCTAAAATGTTGTAAATATGAACACACAGCGTTAACTAGGGGAATATCATTTTCCCAAATGGGGTCCTCTGCATTTTCTGGTGTCAATTTGGGGTCGTGTGCAGTAAAGGTTTAGGAACGCCTGTATTACAGAAGGGTATCCCAACAAAGCTCTCTAGAATTCTCTCAGTGAAAAAAGTGTATTTGTGCTTGTCTTTGAACAGCATTTATGCCTACTGCAAACAGCCTTTAAAAACAACCATTGACAAGAACAAGTTCTGGTTGGTTGGGTTAACAGCAGTGTACCTGAGTGTGTTGTGGAGTGTTTTTTCTGGGATGGTGGTGAATCTTCTGCACTCTCTCCTCCCTCCTTTCTTTGGAAGAACCTAACCGGACTCTTCAGGGGAGAGCCCACAGGAGACCCGGCACTCAAACCTGAGCGAGAGAGAGAGTTGCTGATCTCTTTGACAACGAATACCGGTAAAAATGTAACTACTTTTTCAGTGTAATAGTGGGTGTGCTGACTGTTTGTGTGTACAAATGAACAGTTGTACAGTCACACACACACACGCACAAACAGAAAAATACACTACGTTGGCAACTGGTAAAGCAGCTTCTGTCAGATTTGTTATTGTACAAAGGTTTGTTTGTTAGCGTATATCCTGCTTGGTTGGGAGCTGTTTTCTGATTAAGATAGGAATGTAAGTTATTGAGTAATGAGGAAAACTCCCTGCTCAGTCTGGCCTATGTCAGGCTGAAAAGTCCCCAATACAGTGCACAGGAGTGTCCTTCCTGTAATTTATACTGTCATTCTGTGTCTCCTGAGACTTCCCATGACCTTGGGAAGCCATTTCTTGACTAAAGAGGATATTTCATAACTCACTTAATTTGACAGAGGGACAAACCCGAGTAAAACTTACTTGGTGAGTGAGTGGGCGACAGCTGATTGGTCAGAGATGTCACTTCAGGATCAATACTGTCCCCCTCCTGGTCTGAATAGGGTCTGTCCTTTGACCCTTTGCTGTTTGAGTCCAGAGGACTCCTCTCTCTAACCCGCTTCACGCTCTCCATAAATTGCTCCATCATCCACAGTTTCTTCTCCTTCACCGGGCTGTCGGGTTGGGTCTTCCCGTTCCTCTCCATGGTGGATTTGATGGAGGATCCGTCCTCTAGACCCTGAGCTTCATTCACCTCCTCCATGTCCCCAGGTTCCCCAATCTCTGCCATCTGATCACCGCTTGCCATTGAATGTCCCTGGTTACTAAAATAAAATAAAATGGTAGGGGAAAGATGAAAAATGTCTCTAAAAAATAAATATCTTGTGTCAGGCAAGGCGGTGTCTGTGGAATGTGTTGTTAAAAGCGACTGTAGCTTTTGGTGCCTGTCTCAGCAGTCAGCAGGAACAGTTTCTGTTTACAGACAACATGCCATTTTCTCTTGAAGGTAAGAGGGACAGGGACAGTATAACGTATACACTGGGAGTCGGGAAGCATGTACAGGGAGAGAATCATTTAATTAATAAATGAACATGGAACAAAACGAGAAATACGAGCAGCGTACAGACATGGAACACAAACAGAGTCACAGGAACACAAACAGGGCGTCGACCAGAAGGATGGTCCTGAGGACCAGGAGCGGGCCGGTTGCTTCTGCTGAGGCGTGGGAGGCTGCCGAGCCGGCTGAGGCGTGGGAGGCTGCCGAGCCAACCAAGTCTTGTGACCCTGACGAGCCAGCTGAGGCATGGGAGCCTGACGAGCCAGCTGAGGCATCCTCTGTAGACTCGGCAATAGACGCTTGACGAGACAACTGCGCCTAGTAAACCTGACGAAACGGCTGAGGCATGGAAGCCTGACAAGCCAGCTGAGGCATCCCTGGTTGCGGCACCCGGACACGACGTCACCTACACTCCCCGATGCTCCACTTTGGGGAGCCGTTATTCTGCAAGGTGTACGATGGGAGTCGGGAAGCAAGGGAGTGAATAATTTAATAAATAAACAAACAAAACAAGAAACACGATCAGCGTACAGTCAAGGAACACAAACAGAGTAACAGGAACAGATGCCTAGGGAAAGAACCAACTTTTCAAAAGTTTGGGGTCACTTAGATGAGCAGCCTGATGACCACGAGCACCGGAGAGGGAGTATACGTGACAGACAGGATGTGCCGTCATGTTAACCAACCCAACCTGGCAAAGTACCTCAAGTTATAAATAAGGGTAGCATTCCTATCTTGCGTAAGAATCAAATATGTATACATTCATTTGTGTACAACCTGTAATTACTATGTAGGGAGTATTATATTCTAATATGCCGCTAGGCCAGGGACAAACAAGTCACAAGTCACTGCTAAGAATGGATTTTTATAGTAGGGATTTAAAAAGGGGCACTGCAAACCTGATCCGCAAACCTAATCCGCAAACCTGATCTCCTCTAACAGACCATTCCAAAGTCTAATGGCAGTTTTCGACTTTGGAATGGTCAACAGTGCTTTGCTGGAGGATCTCAGGCTGCGTCCCCACTCGTAAGGAGATAAAATATCTGAGATATAGGATAGGGCTAAACCGAACCTTAAACGTGATTGATCCCTTTGATTGGTAGCCAGTGTAGAGAAGCTAAAATAGGTGTGACATGGTACATTTTCTTGTGCTTGTTAAAAGCCAAGCTGCAGCATTTTGAACTATACGTAGACGGAGTGATTTCTGACTAATACATGTATGTAAAGAGTTAAAGTAATCTAGCCGTGAGGAAATAAAATAATGTATAACTTTGTCCTGATCAGTGACTGAAATAAAATACTTGACTTTGGCTATATTTCTAAGATGATAAATGCAGGACTGGACAATCTTCTTTACATGCAACTCGAGATTTAGATTAGGGTCAAAGAAGACACCAAGGTTTCTGGACGTAGACTTTACATTGGTGGACACAGGACCAAGGTTATTCGCAGTCTGGGTTCTATCAAGGTGAAGGCCAAATAAAACAACCTGATTTCTTGTTATTGAGCTGGAGGAAGTTGTCAGACATCCAACATATGATATCAACAAGACACTTGTGAAGGGTAGCTACGCTAGCTTGATCACTGGATCTGGTTGGTAAATAAAGCTGTGTGTCATCCGCATAGCAGTAAAACTGAGTTTTGTGATCGCGAATGATGCTACACTAAGTTAAGCTACACTAAAGCTTTTTTATTTTATTAACTAGGAAGGTCAGTTAAGAACAAATTCTTCCCAGCTAGCAATGAAGAATCGGCCCAGAAGCGTCACTCTTCCGGGGGCCCGGAACTGATTGAATCTACACAAAAACAACATAGAAATTCTAACATATGAAAAAAAAACCTAGTTACGTCCTGACCTAAAACACCATAGAGAACTCAGAGGGCTCTCTATGGCCAGGACGTGACATGACTTTGCCGGAATCTTATATGTATACAAAATATGTATACAAAATTACCCAATTTAGTCATTTTAAATATTAATATACACATACAATTTATACCCATCCACAAAGTTTTTTTTACCCCCTTTTCGTCATATCCAAATTGGTAGTTACAGTCTTGTCCCATCGCTGCAACTCCCGTACGGCCTCGGGAGAGGTGAAGGTTGAGAGCCGTGCGTCCTCCAAAACACAACCCCGCCAAGCCACACTGCTTCTTGACACAATGCAAGCTTAACCCGGAAGCCAGCCGCACCAATGTGTCAACGGAAACACGTACACCTGGAGACCATGTCAGCGTGCATGCGCCCAGCCCACCACAGGAGTCTCTATAGCGTGATGGGACAAAGACATCGCAGCCAGCCAAACCCTCCCCTAAACCGGACAACGCTCTGCCAATTGTGCGTCGCCTCACTGGTCTCCCAGTCACGGCCGGCTGCGACACAGACGGCTATCGAACCAGAATCTGTAGCAACGCAGCTTGCACTGCGATTCAGTGTCTTAGACCGCTGTGCCACTCAGGAGGTTCCATCCACAAGTTTTTAATGCTGATAAATTGCCTTGCACAAAGTATCAAAATACTCCTTAAACAGGAAAGACTCTTAAAGAATTTAATTTAAATGTTAATAAAAAAAAATATCACAGAAACAATGAGAAAAATAAATTAATAATGAAATGTTAATTATTTAAAGCAGCCCGTGTAATCATCTGCCATGAAAACACAGCATGGTAGCAACACAACATGACAACAACATGGTAGCAACACAACATGGCAGAAGCACAACCTGGTAGCAGCCCAAAACATGGTACAAACATAATTGGGCACAGACAACAGCACAAAGGGCAAGAAGGTAGATACAACAATACATCATGCGAAACACCCACAACTGTCAGTGAGAGTGTCAGTAAGTGTCCAAAGTTACCCTTAAGAAAAATATAGCTTACTTAACTGAAGTTACTTCAACTGAAGTTACTTCACTACATCCAAACTACTTTGTGAAAAATTACCATATCTAAATCTGAAATGTCATAGACTACGAATTGCAAGAAAAGATCACTCTGGAGTCAGATGTTAACAGAATGTGTAATTAAGCCTATTAAAAACAAAAAGTGAAAATTAGGCACAGACAAAAGTGTTTCAAGTGAGAATTAGGCAGGTTTGATGATGAAAAAATTAAGGACATTCTTGCCTACTTCACCCACATTTGATTATTATTTTTGCAAAAAAAAAGTAGTGTAGTTCCAGTAGTTAGCTGTACCACTACATGGCAAAAATGTACAAAACACTATCAAATTACTACTGAAAACACCACCAAGCTACTGCAAAATGTAATTACATTACTAGTTTAACTAAATGTACAGTAGTTCACTACTCCCCAACAACGTTGATGAATAAACATCCTTCATGAGAGACAGCTTATTTGTTGATAGCTGCATAGTTGCAGTAACATGTTAAAACTTGCCTGTAAAAATGGAAAGTGACGTTCGTATCTATTGAAGTATGTCTCTGCATAGCCTTATATTACATTCATCACTGCTTTAGCAGAATCCCATGCTCTTATTTTCTATAAGCATTACAGACATACAGACACATATTTATCATAAGTATACACCCTTTTAAATTTCAAAAGAATATAGCCTCACTCACCTGAGCAACACCTTTTACCGTCTGGAGCGGTGACTAGGCCTACCAGTTAGGGGATTTCACTGCTTTCACTTTCATGTTCACCTCGACCATTAGTGACAGGTAGCTACAGAAGTCTTGTGTAACCAACTATCGCAGGAATGCTTGGGCTCGAGACAACCTGCGCATGACAGAAGCAAAGATCAAATATTGCTAGAAAGTTAATCATTACATTACACTACGTATTTGTTGGTGTACCATTTATATTTGTTGTAGCTAGGCCTAAAGTCCGTTGCAAAAAAAGTACACACGATATCGAACGACGATGGTTTTAAACCAGACTGCACCTACATACAGGCATTGTTTTGAGATATCCCAAAGTGGAATTCTACAGTAGACTAGATACGCTACAGGTCTATCTGTAAATAGCAAACAACTGCTCAGAAAAAAAAAGTTGGATTATCTTTGAATTGTTGGTTATCGTGTGCTTGTTTGACATTTACTGCACTGATTGCACCTGCCATAACACCTGCTAATTTATTTTGACAGGGAAGTCATACTAGGGTGTCACGTCCAGGCCAGAGTTTTAGGCTGGCGTGTTTAGGTTTCGTTTTTGGTGTAGGGTTTTTGAGTTCTAGGTGTTCATTTTCTATGTTGGGGAATGGTTCCCAATTAGAGGCAGCTGGGTGTCGTTGTCTCTAATTGGGAACCATATATATGTTTGTAGTTTTCAATTGGGGTTTGTGGGTTATTGTTTAGACATAGCTTTGTTCGTGTTGTCAGGCTATGTTTTATGGTACGATCTTCGGTTCGTTCTGTTTGTTATTTTGCCCAGTTACATGTGTTTTCGTTAGTTAAATAAACATGTATACTGGATGCCTCGCTGCGCCTTGGTCTGTCCATCCCGAAGATCGTGACATAGGGTCTCTTTTACAGATGAGCCCGGCATAAATACATCAAGCACTTACAATACACAAAATTACAAAACGCATGAAAACAAACACGCATTTATCAACATACACTCAGAATAAAAAAAAAAGGCTTGTTTGTCTGTCCCCATAGGATAACCCTTTCTAGTTCCAGGTAGAACCCTTAATTGTTCCAGGTAGAACCCTTTTTGGTTTCAGGTAGAAGCCTGTTGTGGAAAGGGTTCTACATGGAACCCCAAATAGTTCTACCTAGAACCAAAAAGGGTTATCCTATGGGGACAGCTGAAAAACACTTAAAGGTTCTAGATAGCACCTATTTTTCTCAGAGTGTAGCCTTAGTGTTTTCTCTGATAATAGGTTACACACCACCCTCTACGGTTTGGAAGACAACAGTCTCCATATCAACAGTATCATATGTTATCATAGGCTATATATAATAGTCACTCCCCCATATGGATAAGTAGTCGGAAAAATATTCACTTGTGTGGGCAACAGTCAAGAACATGTCAGGATATAAGAACTCCTCTGTCCATTACATTTCCGGACAAGATGCGGAGTTGATAACTGTGTGTCCGTGGACAAACAATGTCATCACTTAGCTGTGTGTGCATGTGAGCATTGTTATGTTCATGTGTGTGTCTGTGTATAGACCTACATGCGTGAGAGAGTTGTGTGCCCACAGACCAGATGTCCCTTGGATTACATTTTGGAGCCAATGTGTTACTGGACTACAGGTCAAGGGCTTGGTGTTTGGGCATGACCACAAGGTATCATATGATTAGTTAGTGTGGGCTGATGCAGAGCTCTGACAGCACTTCCTCTGACATCTTATCTTCCACGTACTTCTCCATCTCCTCTACCAGGAGTGCCTCTGGGGACCACAGCATGAAAGCATTAAATTACACAGTATTAACATTAACTTAGGTCCAGTCTCTTTTTGCTGGGTATGGTCCCCAACAGTATTTTCTCTTCACGTAACATAGTCTTTCAGCCACTCTGGTGGCTTTTTACATCCCTTTTTGTGCGCGCTTGTGGCTCTGTGAGCATTCTCTCCTCTTCACCCTCTTTTTGTGCATTCTCTGTGCCCTCAGTCTGTGTGGCTGGTAGATCTGGAAGAGCTCTGAGGTGTGTTTTGTTCCTTCGTACCTCTTCTGAGCCTGTGTCCACCACATAGGAGCGTGGGGCATCCGCTTTCCTCAGCACTATTGCTGGTGTCTTTGAATTTGTAATCCACACACGTTGACCGTAGCACGGTGTCTCCGATTTAAAGTCTCCAGTTTGCGTTTGTTTCAGCCGTTTGTCCCTCTCAGCAAAGGCCTTCCTGTTAGGCCATCGGGCTTTAAGCTGAGCCGGCGAGACAGGCAATGGGGAACGCAGCCTCCTGCCCATCAGGAGCTCGGCAGGCGACGGCCCATGATGCAGTGGTGTAATTCTGTAAGCTAACAGAGCCCTGTATGGATCCTTGTTCTTTTTTCAGCAGTCCCTTGACTGTTTTCACAGCTCTCTCTGCCTCACCATTGCTCTGTGCATGGTAGGGGCTACTGGTCACATGTGTGAAGTCATATTCTGCGGCAAAAGCAGAAAAGGAGCTTGCCGAGAACTGGGGAGCGTTATCTGTAACCAGGACCTCAGCGACCCCTTGCCTGGAAAAAATTTACTTTAATCCTTTGATAACACCAGCTGATGTGGTTATGGGTGTCTTTGCTATTTCAATGTATCTTGAATAGTAATCTACCACTAGCAGATAAGTGTCATTTTTCCAATATAACATATCTGCCCCTACGTTTTGCCATGGCCGTTTTGGCAGCTCCGTTGCCATCATTGACTCTGGATGACAAGGTTGACATTTTGTACAGACCTCACACTGGGCCACCAGCTTGGCAATCTGAGTACTCAGACCAAGCCACCATACCGACTGTTGAGCCCTCAGTCTGCATTTGGTTATCCCCATGTGTCCCTCATGCACTCTGTCAAGCATTTCTGGTTGTAGAGTCTCTGGAATAACTATCCGTTGTCCTTTCATGAAAAGGTCTTCATTACAGTGGAAGTCACTTTGGTGCAGCCAATAGGGCTTCAGCAGCTGAGGCAGTTCCTCCTGCCTGGGCCATCCCTTTTTGCACTGCTGCACTATCTGTCGGCAGACAGGGTCTCGTTGTTGCTCCTCTGCAATCTTCTGCAGTTTGGTCTGAGATGCAGGTAGGCTGTCCCTTACTGCATTAATGGACACCTGTACCTCACCCTCTAGACTCCTCCTCTGATAATGGACGTTTGATTGGGGCCCTGGAGAGTGCATCTGCTGTGATCAGTGCCTTCCCTGGCACATACACCATCTTGTAGGTGAACCTCAGTAATCTGAGGCGGAAGCACAGAACTCTGGGAGGCAAGTCATCCCTTGCTTTTGTCCCTAATAGAGCCAACAGTCTCTGCTGTAAACTGCAGGCCAATAAGGTATTGGCTGAGCCTTTCACATGCCCATGTGATAGCCAACGCCTCCTTCTCCACTTGAGCATACCTTTGCTCTGTGTTGGATAAGCTTCGGGAGATGTATGCTATTGGACGCCACTCCATGTTGTCCTGCATCTGTGTGAGGACCACCCCTAGCCCAAAGGATGATGCATCTGCTGATACCTTTGTCTTAGCGTGGGGACGGTATTGGGCCAGAACTCTCTGCGAGGCCAGGTCTCCTTTGTCTTAGCGTGGGGACGGTATTGGGCCAGCACTCTCTACGAGGCCAGGTCTCTTTTGATTTTGTCAAACGCCACCTGTTGCACATGACCCCATGACCAGTCATTCTCTTTGGCTAGTAAGTCTCTCAGGGGTTTGGTTGTATCTGAAAACTGTGGGAGGAACTTACCCACATATGTGGCCATGCCTAAGAAGGTCCTGACTTCCGCCACATTCTGGGGTATGGGCATATCTGTGATGGCGCTGATCTTCTCTGGGTCCGGCTCTATTCCAGCTGCACTGATTTTGTGCCCCAAGAACAAGACCTCTGACTGTGCAAAAGTGCATTTTTCATTGAGTGTCAGGCCAGTCTCTTGGAGTCTGGTCAGAACTGCTGTGAGCCTTACATCATGTTCTGCTCTGTCCCTTCCGCACACGAGGACATCGTCCGCGTGAACTATGACGCCACTCAGCCCATCCAACAGCTGGGACATGCGTCTTTGGAAATGCTCAGGACCGGAAGCGATTCCAAATGGCAAAACATTAAACCAGTACCGCCAAACGGTGTTATAAACGCGTTGTGAGCGCCCTACTCTCTGATGACAGCGGTATCTGCCAGAAACCTGAGCGGGCATCCAGCTTTGTGAAGACTCGTGAGCCATCCAACTGAGCCAGTGACTGCTCCACTGATGGTAAGATGTGTCTCTCTCTGCAGAGTGCCTCATTCAAGTTAGTCATGTCCACACAGATCCTTATGTCCCCATTGGCCTTTGGGACCACTACCATCCCTGCACACCAGTCAGTGGGACTCTCTATTTTAGACACTGCCCCAATTTCTTCCATCCTCCCCAACTCGGACCAATAAAGGGATAGGCACACGGCGGGGGGTGGTAAGGGCATAGGGGACAGCATCCTCTTTCAGGCGGATTTTGTAGTCACCTTCTATCCTTCCTAGACCAGAAAACACTTTTGGGAATTTCTTTTTGAAAACCTCACCTGGGTCCTCCAGTTCGCTCACTCTCTCAATGAGTTGCAATGCTTCAATTGTCCAGAGCTGACCGAAGGTCAACGTGTGTGGATTACAAATTCAAAGACACCAGCAATAGTGCTGAGGAAAGCGGATGCCCCACGCTCCTGTTTGCACATATTAAACCTAGCTCTCTCAAATATAATGTTGTGTCTCCCTACAAAATGCGTTTCAAAACAGTCTTTAACGGCACTGTAGTTAAGTCTCTCTTTCGCAGTCAACGTAGAAGCATTTAATATATCCTCGGCTTCATCACCCATAGAGTAGATCAGTGTATTAACTTGAAATGTCTCATTATTCATGTTTAAGCCTGATGCTACCCTGTACCTTTCAAAGCGCCTGATCCATTTCGGCCAGTTATGAATGTCCGTACAATCAAAATTCTCTGGGGGACCATTGCGAAATCCGTCAGCACTAGCCACTGGCCTGTCCATGTTTGCGCCAGAGCCCGTTGAACTTGGAGTCGCAAACGCTGAAATCCCGCCAGTTTCTTCCTCTTGAAACATGTTGCTTAGCAGTAACTAACCTGGCTCGTTAGCTAGCAAAATAATGACATGCGCTGTTTTTATCTCCAACACCGTGCCCTCCCTGCTTTGACACAGCCTGAATGTATGATTTACTTGGTACGTCCTTCACGTTTGTGTGATTATTAAAAACCACTTCTGACACCATGTAGTATTATCTAAAATAAGGACGCCCGACAACGAGGTTCTGACTCCAGCTTCTTTACTCACTGTCGCGTGTCATACCCAGGTACGGATACCCCCAAGGGACATCCTACTACACTTTATGTTTTGCACTTTGGGTTCTCCCTGTGACTTTTTGTTTATGAAAATATATTTTGAGCACAACAGAGTTTGGGTTTCGTCCCGCTTTGATATATGGTGCTTAAATAAATTCAGTAGCTCTAAACTTGCGACTGCCTCTTGCCTTACTCTATACACCAGTGACAACGGGCTCATAGTAATGGCTGCAACGGAATTCATGGTATGGTATGTGTAGTATCTGGGATCTACATCTGTTTATATTAGTTACTATGCCGTTACTAAGCAGTCATGTATTACGGCAGTGTTCCGTTACTCCACCTAATAGGAAATGCACATGAGGACTATTGTGCCGGGGGCTGGGGAGCACGAGAGGTTTTTGACTAAACGAGACTAAACTGTACTCCCGTCTCCTGCCTGGTCATTTCTCCACAACACAAACATTACAGTGGCGACGAGGTGATTAAGCTTCTTAAACGGACATTGCTTGAAGGGAAGAATTTTGCATGAGTAATGAAACTCAAAATAATTATGTAAATCGTCAGTTATTTTTTTCGCCAGTAGAAAAGGCACTGCTAGCACTGCTAGTAGGTACAGTATTCAGCAGCTGCCAAGTAGCAAGCCTATTGGAGTCCAGAATAGCGACGCTGCCCTCTGGTGGTTAAATTAAAGAAAAACTGTCATTGAGCCCATTGAAATTAGGCGATCTCAGTGGAGAAATATTGAAAAAAATTAAAAGGAAGAAGAACGTTAGTGTGTACATTATTACAAATGAGTGCAGTGAATGAAGGGCAGAAATGAAGAAAGTGAAGAATTAGATGACAATTCAGAAAATTAAGGAATACAAGGCATAAGGAAACTGAACAATTTAACTGTGAAAATGGCAACCATTGGTCGAGTCCCAGAGTTTGAGGCTACAAAAGAGGATTTTGATTCCTATTTAGAGCGTTTTGAGCGTTGGCTGGCTGCAAATGAAATCAAAGATGAAAAGAAAGCAGATGTATTTCTCAGTGTTTTGGGTCCAACTGAGTATGGATTGCGGAAAGGTCTCATTGAACCAATAAAAGCAGTGGAGTTGACCTAATCACAACTGACTGAGACCCTTTCAAGGCATTTCAAGCCCAAGCCAATTCTCATTGCAGAACGTTTCAGATTTTACCCAACGTCACCAGAGTCAAGGGGAAGCAGTGGCTGACTACATCCTTGCTTTGAAAAGGCTGGCAAGTACATGTGAGTTTGCACGATTTCTTGATGATGCTCTCCGAGACAAGTTTGTATGTGGTCTCACAGGTGAAGCATATCACAGAAGGCTTCTGTCAGAGAAGGACCTGACCTTGTGATATCGCACTTGGACTCGATATGATATCGCACTTGGCCTATGATATCGCACTTGGACTCGAGCTTGACCACAGGGATACTATTGAGCTATCAGGACATGCAGAACGTCAGAAAGGTGTTCACAAGGTCAATGATGCACGTGGTGAAAAAGGCTCACAAAAGTCACCCTTTTCTCAGCCATCCTCAAGGTTACACAAGAACAAAGCGGCCCACATCACAAAGGTCTAAGCCAAGTTGCTACAGATGTGGAGGAGATAATCATCAGCACAGTGAATGTTGATTCCAAAATGAAAAGTGCCACAATTGTGGAAAGGTTGGACATCTACAGAGAGTGTGTAAAGCTCCAAAATGCACAGCTAGAGCGCACAAGGTGTCAGACGCAGCACAAGAAGAGGAAGGTACAACTGATTCAGTATTGGAACTGTTCAGTGTACTGGAACTGTTCAGTTAACAACAAACACACCGGAGCGTCAGTATCTATGGTTCCAGAGAGACTCTACAAAGAAAAACTGAAAGAGTGCCATCTTCAGCCAGCGTCCATCCGCCTTTCTTTGTACACTGGTGACACTATTCCTGTGTTAGGGCAGATCCAGGTACCAGTCCGGTATAAGGGGAAGGAGTGGATGCCTTGCTAGGCAGAAACTGGCTACAAAAGATCAAGTTGAACTGGGGAGAAATCTTCAGTTTGAGAAATGACAAACCAGTAAGTCAGGCTACACTCACTAACATGCTGGAGAAGCACAATTAACTTTTCAAAGATGGCTACGGCGAAATACAAGACTTCACAGCAAAAGTCAGAGTGCAAGAAGGAACCAAGCCTATCTTTCACAAACCATGTCCAGTTCTTTATGCTCTTAAGGAAGCAGTAGAGAAGGAACTGGACCGCCTACAGAAGAATAACATCATCACGAAAGTAGCGAGGAGCGACTGGGCCGTTCCGATCGTTGTAGTCCCAAAGAAAGACAAGACCGTCAGAATGTGTGGAGACTACAAGGTCACAGTAAATCGCAGCATACTACCAGAGGAATATCCACTACCAAACGCTGATGATCTGTTTGCTACTCTAGCTGGTGGGAAGGTTTTCAGTAAGCTAGACCTGGCATTCGCTTATCAGCAACTGAAGCTGTATCCGGAGTCAGAACAGTATCTGACCGTCAATACACACAAGGGGCTATTCAGATTCAATCGCTTGGCCTATGGAATCCTTTGGACTAGTCAAGAAGCTCGTATCAGACAATGGCCCTTCTTTTACGTCAAACGATTTTGAAATGTTTCTCAAGAACAACGGAGTAAGGCATGTCCTGTTACCACCTTACCATCCGGCATCAAACGGAGCAGCGGAGAGAGCCATGCAAACCTTTAAGAAGGCCTGGACTAGACTCGGTTCAGTCTGTGCCCACCCACCAAAGGCTTCCCCGGTTCCTGTTCACTTACCGTAACACACCACACACCGTAACAGAACATACACCAGCTGAACTGTTTCTGAAATGACAACCACATACCCGCCTGACATTGTTGAAACCAGACTTGTCAAGCACTGCGGCAAAGCACCAGCTACAGCAGAAGAAAGCTCATGACAGACACTCAAAGACTGTCCGAGAATTCAGAGGGAGAGAGGGTGATGGTACGTGATTTCAGGCAACCCAAGCGTCTGTGGAACTCAGGTGTGATCTTGCAACGCAGAGGACCTTTGACTTACCAAGTCCAAATTGGTAATCGCCATGTCAACGTTCATGTGGATCATCTGCTACGGTCCAACGCCCCAGCAGAGACCTGCCGAGAGAACAAGAACAATAACGACCCCCCAGGACCATTCTCCTGACTGTGGGCGTACTGGAGAGACAGAGCCTGACCTTCCACCCGAACCTGGCCCACCACCAGAAGCCCAGGAGGAGCGGAGATATCCTATTCGACAGCGAAGGGCACCTCAAAATCTTGACCTGTGAGTTGAGCTGTTTTCAGGAGGTAATAGACAGTAAAACAAACAAACACTTTAATATGTCCTAGATAAAAGGAAAGAAAAAGGACATTACCTGGGTTAGTTATTAGGACACATTCCATCTTCGGGGCAGAATAATCCCCTGGATTTGTGCTGGGCTCTGGAATCTACATCTGTTTATATTAGTTACTATGCTGTTACTAAGCAGTAATGTGTTACGGCTGTGTTACGTTACTACACCTAATAGGAAATGCACATGAGGACTATTGTGCCGGGGGCTGGGGAGCACGAGAGGTTTGACTAAACGAGACTAAACTGTACTCCCGTCTCCTGCCTGGTCATTTCTCCACAACACAAATATTGCAGTATGGAACTCATCAAACAATGGTTTCCATGTGTTTGATACCATTCCATTAACTCCGTTCCAGACATTATTAAATGCTGTCCTCCCCTCAGCAGCCTGCTGTGTTGGAGGTAGTGGTGGAGGAGGGAGGAATGTAAAGGGTGGAGGATGGATTTGGGCATCGGGTGGTGGAAGCTATTTATGGCAGTTTGACTGCCGTTTAGGATTCAGTGCTTCTGAACAATGGAAACTTTGATAGCAAAGAAGTAAAGCATGTACATCCCCCTTGTATTCACGGGGTCAATGACGAATAAGGATTTCAAAATGGGAGATTTTTTTGGTTTGTTAAAAATGCTAATTAAAGTTCTTCATGAGTGTTTTATATATATATTTCAACAATTTTAAGTCACCAAGAATTAAATGCATGCATTTTCATTTTGAATCATATTTCTCCCATGAATAATGTAATTCGGTGTAACGTTAATGGCTTTTTCAAATAAATTTGTTTATTTACCAGTATTAGCATTCAGCTGTTGATAGATAGTAATACTGCTTTGGAAAATCATTTAGGCTTTTCTACTAACATGAGCTCATTTGTTGATTTTAGCACCCACAATTTCACACTCAAAAGTGAAAATAAAGTAACATTTCAAAAAGGTTTTCAAAACATTAAAGATTGTTATTGTATCCTCAACTAAATTATGTAATATGATGGTAAAAACCTGCGTTACACCATCTGACTGTGGCATTGTTTTACCGAATGACATACTGTGAGACTCCACATTGGATTATCCTAAAAGACTGTCTCAGCAACAAAGATGTACTTATTACATACTAAATATAAAATAAGAGGCACCGGCAATCAGTTTTAATCGGCTTTTTTTTAAATAAATGTAAGTTAAATGGAGAAAAGGCACATGGAAAAGGCATATCAGAACTCTAATTAATATATGACATGAAGTCAAGATCAATTCATTTTGAAACATTGAAAAGTATAACATTTTGATTGAATAACATTGTTAGCAAAATGTGATTAACTTGGATTGAAAATCGAATTAACAAAATCCTGGTTGGTGTCTTATCCAACTGACAAGACTGAGGATGCTATGAAAGAATGATACTGCCTGTTTATCATTTGGAATGTTGGTTTAAAACTTAAATTAATTACTTTTTCTAACTTTATTTTCTGTTCACATTTGACTTATGTTACATGACCTTATAACCATCACTTTAAATTAAGCTACAAAATACCTAATCTGTGGTGTACTCTCCCCATTTTAGCTGGAGCCTTTGAGATACGACATCTCTGTGAATTGTTCCCAGTCCGGGTTGCATAGTTTTGAGCTGTGATTGGTGGATGGCTCTGGCTCTGAGATGACTGCTTTCACATCAGATATGTAGTAAAAGATCACATCACTTGTTTCTGGCCACATGAATGAGTTATTTCCCAAAGTTTATCTCATGCAGCTCACCTCAATTTCATTCCCCACCAGATCAAGGACTTGGCCGACGAAAGGTTGGTCATCATACATCACAATAACAAACTTCCCAACTAAATTGTGCAGGCTGCAGTATTCACTTTGAGCTTGTGGTGGCAGGCTCCTCAGATCCTTCTTGATTGAAGTCCATTTGGACCTTTGCATTGTTTTCAGTGCCATGACTGCAATATACCTTACCAAATCAAAGTGAGAAGAATAAGAGCACCATATTGAAGCTGCCCAGCAACACCCGTTGGGGTGGTGTTGTCATCATGTTTGACAGTCTCCCGGAGGGGAAGAAGTCTCCAAGAAATGGCCATATCACAGTCCGCCGATATGGACAGCCACATCAAGAGGATCCTCCCGGATTATGTATTTTGGGAAAGAGTGGTAAGCAGTCTGAAACTCCTGAAACCTATAGCAGTAGCCATTGCACAGACTGAGGGAGACAATGCCGTCCTGTCTGATGTTCAGACTCTGCTTGTAGGTGTAAGAGAAGAAATCCGTATTGCCCTGCCCACTTCACTGTTGCTCCAAGCAGAGGAAACTGCAGTTCTGAAATACATCAAAAAGCATGAAGACTTCTGCCTGAAGCCCATACAATCCGCAGCGTACATGTTGGACCCCAAGTATGCTGGCAAGAGCATCCTGTGCAGAGATCAACAAGGCGTATGGTGCCATCACTACCGTGTCTTGCCACCTTGGCCTGGATGAGGGCAAGGTTCTTGGCAGTCTGGCGAAATACACTTCCAAGGAAGGGCTTTGGGATGGAGATGCAATATGGCAGTCATGCCAACATATATCATCAGCCACCTGGTGGAAGGGACTTTGTGGATCTGAGGCTCTTTCCCCTGTTTCCTCCATCTTCCAAATCCCACCAACATCAGCCGCCTTCGAGCGCAACTGGTCCTTGTTTGGGAACACACACACCAAAGTACGCAACAGGCTGACCAATACAAGGATTGAGAAATTGGTGGCCATCCGGACAAATTTTAGGCTTTTTGAGTCTGACAACGAGCCATCCTCAACAAGGTTGGAAAGTGACATTGAAGATGAGGCCTCGGTCTGATGTTCAAGAGGTGGACATTGAGGAGGCCCATGGAGAAGACATTGAAGCCTGAGAGGAAGACAACCAAAGCTTTAGTTTCTAGACTATCATTTTGAAAACGTTTTTGGGAGATGCGATGGATCATTCAATATTCCCTTTCTTTTGTTGTTCAGTGAAATCCCCCCATGTGAAGAGTCAACTAAATCTAATTTAATTACATTTAATTTAATATATATATTTTTAAATCTATTGGAAGGATATAATCATTTGCAATTATGTCTACTTATGATATGGTTTATGTATCTGTCTCCATATGGTAAATATATCCACTGCAAAAAACATCTACATTTAAATGGAATTAATATTAATTTGCATAAATTCCCGTTAATTCACACGGAAAGTTTCCACCTCTGAATATTCCCCAAAAGGTGCAACCCTAATCTTCAACAGTATTTTTATTTATCAATACAGATACCCTCGCAATTATGCCAGAGGAGTTTATTATATTTTTATTGGGGTTTGACATTTTTGCATATTGATTTTAGTTATGGTACTTCTGAGCTCTATAGCTCCCTAAATATTCCCATTCTTCATAATGAATACTTTTAAGACTTAACTTTCTCCTATTTATCAGCTTATCTAGTGTTTTTATATTACTGTAAATATGCTTCAGACACCAAAATGGACACATCACGTCATTCTGTGGAGAAACCTCCTAAAATGTCTTCCCTCGTTAAAATAACATATGGAAATCAGCTACTTTGCATTCAGGCTACAGAGCCCTACATCCATCAGTCTCCCTAGGCAGACTTGTTGCCTCCCACAATGTATCAATGCTACTTTGCCTAGGGTCGGGTTTACGAGACTTGTGGCAGCCCAGGGGAGTCAGGGGTGAAACTCAATAAAATAAGGGAACGGGAGACCGTTTTGCAGTGCTCAAACAAAAGTTGTCCTTTAATAATTGTTGGGGGAAAGGGAGAAATACAACTGAAAAGCCACTCAGGTAATGCGTGGGTCACTCTGTGTCCGGTGTGGCAGCTCCTCGGACCGCCTGTGTTAATGAACAAAAGAGATAGAGAAACCGATGAGTCCGGCGTTTAAATACATGCTTTCAACTTGCGCCGGGTGGTGTGCTGCCCGGGAATGGGTCCTCATCCTTTTGGGGCAAAGAAAAGGAAGTGAGAAAGACAAGTGAGTCAAATATTGCCTAATATCTTCTTTGGTGTCTTATCATACTCACTCTTCTGAGGTCTAGGCGTTCCCTCTGCCTGTCTGCCCAAGCGCTCGAGTGACTGCACCTCTACTTATACCCATTTGGGGTAACCAATTCCAGGTGCCAATTAGTTGCAGCACCTGGACTGGGTAGTATTGAAATGATTGCCCTGTGTCACCCACTTAATCAACATCTCTATTGGATACATGGATACAAAAAAACGTGTTCCCATCCACAAGCAAGCCAGCAAAACAGACAAGGGCAACTAAAGATTTGTATCTATCTTGAGTGTGTTGTCCAAAGTGCTGGAAAAAGTAATTTATGAACAGATAGAGGATTATACTAGCAAGAATAATATATATATTTTTAGAAAGTCCCACTCTACTGACACGTCTATTGTTTTTAACTAACTTTATCAGGAAAGAAGTTGACCTGGGAAAGTTTTGTGGAATGGTAATGCTGGATCTGCAGAAGGCATTTGACACAATTGACCATAGCATCATGCTCTACAAGTTAAAAGCCCATGGTTTTAACAGCAGGGCCGTTGACTGGGTTAGATCCTATTTAGAGACCAAGTGGTGGATGTTAATGGACACTTTCCAGTGCAAAGGGAATTAGCTGTGAGGTCCCGCAGGGGAGCATCCTTTGCCCACTTCTCTTCCTACTGTACATTAAAGGGCAAATGCATTTCCTGATTTGGCCATGACTGAAGGCAAACGAGAGTTGGGGGTGTGGTTTGATGTGGGTGTTTCTTTGGTGTGTCTTTACCATTCAATCAAACAAATAAGGCCAGTAGTGAGTATGGAAAGCTAAGCTAAGCTAACTTTGCTATGGAGAGAACATAGTTTTGAAGTTGAGGACTTCTCCCCTCCTGACTGACTAATTCAGTTCTATGTGTAGGCTAAAGCCTACGCTGACCTTGTGTTTAGCCAAGCTGTCAGCTAGCTAGCATAGCTTGTTGATAGCTGCAGCTGGCTATCTTATCTACCTACTGTTTCTCTGTCAAATCAGTCATGGCAAGATAGCATGAGCCAGTGTCTGGAATGTGTTTCATAACACCTTGCTATGAAAGTAGCTTTCACTTTAGTTCCAATGTTTCATCACGTCATGTAAATACATGTTACCGTAGAAATGGTATCAACTGCGAGTTGAATGCCTGGTCTTGAGTCAGCTCAGCTGTCCTACAACACAATATTCTATAACTGGCTAGTTTTGTCTCGTCTCGACTCTCCTTATGTCCGTTGTTCGATCTAATATCCCTACAACAGGTGTAAGCTACATGTGGACATGGCACAAACATCGCCCAGCTTGAGTGTAGATACATTTATCAACTAAACATTGATGAGTGTGTTCACGTTACAATATTTTATGCTGTAAATATCATATTAATGTGCTTATAAAGACAGTATGCCTACACTTACCTAGCAAAATAAGTTGTGTGTAGAGTACAACGTCAGCTGTCTGACCAGAACTAGAATGGCATTCTAATTGTCTATTTGGCTATCTAACCACACACTCACATGCACAGCTCTCTAGGTGAGGTTCTTTCTTCAAGTCTCCAGTGGGTGATGAAGTCCCTTCCATCTATGTAATGTATTACAGGTTATAGACAGGTGAAGTCAGGTGGCAGGAGGGGTGGAGTGAATGACCCATGAGTTCAATAAGGTAGTTGGACGACGGTACTCTTCTTATACCACTCAGTAGCCCACAGAGTAATATGAGAAGAGTGCAATTGCTGAACTTAATAAGATATTCTAAACAAAGTGTTTTGGTAACTTTCAAGTGTAACAGTTCCATATAGAATAACCCACACTTCACATAATACTGTAGAAGCAGTGTTCTGCTAATATAACAATTTGCAAATATTATACCTTCCTGTATGGCAGGACCGACTTTGGGAAACCCTGATGTATGGTGTCCCATATAAGATAGAAGTTCCCTGACATGCTATTGATCGTACCGTTTTGCAATTTGCTGCCAGAGCCATAGCTATATTTCTATAAAAAAAGTGTGATGCTTCATTTATTTTTGCCCTTGAAGATACAAAATAAACTTGTATAATGTGGTGTCCAGGATGAGTCTTTGCCTGGCTGACACCTACTGTCCCCACACAGTAGTGCACCTATAGAAGACACCGAAGACCAATCAGACATAATTGCATACACGTGTGAATGAGTGAGTGAGTGGGCAGAGAATTTGAAAGGCATTTCTGCTTTACTTTGAGAGAGGTTCTGCTGTTGTGTGACATGTGTGTGGATCTCTGCAGTCACGGGTATGCCAGGGAATCAACCAATCCAGGACACGGCCAGACTCAGCCCTTAACTCATATGGTAACTGAAGTCCAAAAGGAGGGACAGTGGAAAGGGAGCCAGTCCAGGCGCATGTACAGTGCTTGCAAAACATGTGCCAATCACTGTTTCCTTTAGAATATTCATATATAGAGAAACATTGTTAGATGTGATTGAATTGTTTACCTTTTCTATGCTTGAATTAACCGCGCTGCTCAGATTGACTAAAATCCTCTGTACTAATCTTGCAGTGTCTGTTTCTCCCCCTCTAGTCGGCCACGACCCCACAGTTGATCCAATGTGCACTGTGTCTTGGGAGGACAAGCTGGGGTGACGTTCCTGTGCTCCCTTCACTACTTGTGGTTTTGTTTTAGGAATTTGCATGCCTCTTCCTCTTGGGTCTTCTGTGTGGTTTGCTGTGCTTTTCCACTTCACTATCTCCCCTGCAGGTGCCTGTGGTGGGGACGGTGCATTGGGAGTAGACTCCAGCACCGTGGGGACGCAGTGCGGAGACTGTGTCTGATGGTCAGCTAGACAGGATCACATTTTTCAATGTATGAAACAAAGTCATCCATTTCCTAAACCTTGTGAACGCTGTATAAAGTTGCCATTTTCTAAAACTTCCTCAACTGGTGATCTATTGTGAACTGTGCAGGGAACATTGTAGGCCAGGCTTTAAGGGTGAGGTCCTTCCCCTCATTAAACAGAAGGCAGTGAATGAGATTATGGAGTAGTGTGTTTGAAATGGAGGTAGTACAAGGCTTTGTCACACCTGCTCCCGCTTCCCCCCTCTGGTGCTGAAGGGCGCCAGGCGGCCCATCATTACGCACACCTGTCACCATTGTTACGCACATCAGCGCTTCATGGAACTCACCTGGACTCTATTACTTTATTGATTGCCTCCCCTATATCTGTCACTTCCTGAGTTTCTTCCCTGTGTCTGCATTAATGTCGTTTTGTTCCCCCTGTCCAGATGCTGCCCTTTTGTTTCATGTCGGTTATTTTATTAAATATTCACTCCCTGTACTTGCTTCTCGTCTCCCAGCGTCTGTCCTTACAGAATGCATACACCAATATTGGAAGCATCAGGGAGTTTTTTTTGTTGGGGTTGGTGACGTCGGATCAGGGTTCCGCTGCCGAAGGAACCAGGGGTTCCTCAGCTGGCTCGTCATGCTCCCACGCCTCAGCCGGCTCGTCGGGCTTCCACGCTTCAGCCAGCTCGTCCTGCTCCCTCGGCCGGCCTGTCAGGCTCACCCAAGTGGGACGCCGGGTGGCGCCCCTAGAGGGGGGGTACTGTCACGCCTGCTCCCGTTCCCCCTCTCTGGCGCTCGAGGATGCCAGAGAGGGGGAACGTGAGTGAGCAGAGTTTTTACTCTATGACAAACCGGTCTCTCATTTAGGAGCTAAAATTACATTTAATCTTTCCACAAATAGCTTCATATTTAAATTGCACAACAATTCCATGTGAATCTGATAACTAGAATGTGTAGACTTTCCAAGATACAGTTTGTCAGCCTATCATTAGTAATGTCTCAGATGACAACTGATCTGACATCATATTCATTAAGTACCAATGCATATTTTCAACTGGTTGGATTACCGAAATATGGTTAACAAAGGCATTTCCAAGAGTCAACTCTATAGAGTAGAGAGGGGAATGGGGGAAAGGTATTTATGGGGGTCATAAACCTCACCAACAGGCCAAAGTCATGACAAGACCTTGCAGTGAAATGCTTACTTACTCAATCGGGCTGATTGAGGTAGTATGTACATGTAGATATGGTTAAAGTTACTATGCATATATGATTAACAGAGAGCAGCAGCAGCGCAAAAGAGGGGTTGGGGGGGCACACAATGCAAATAGTCCTAATGGCTTGGGGGTAAAAACTGTTGAGAAGCCTTTTTGTCCTAGACTTGGCACTCCGGTAGCGCTTGCCATGCGGTAGTAGAATAGTAGATATGGGCCAGCACAGAGGAATAGGCCAATGAATGATATATGCTTCAGTAAGGTTGGCTTCTTAGCGTTCATAGCAATGGTTATCAACTGTACTGCAGAAATGGAACGTAAATAACAGAAAATAGATGTTGTGGTGGCAGTGGAGGCTGCTGTGGTGAGGATGGCTCATACTAATGTCTAGAATGGAGCCAAGGGAATGGTATCAAACACATCAAAGACGTGGTTTCCATGTGGTTGATACCACTCCATTGACTCCATTCCAGACATTATTATGTGCCGTCCTCCCCTCAGCAGCCTCCACTGGAGTCAGAGTAGGGCAGAAGGTGTCGTATGCTGAGGCAGTGAAGAAAGTAGAGGAGGATGGGTCAAGGGTGAAGGATCCTGAAAGGATCCCTGTGAATAGTAGATATAGGCCAGCACAGAAAGATAGGCCAATGAATGATAAATGCTTCAGTAAGGTTGGCTTCTTAGCGTTCATAGCAATGGTTATCAACTGTACTGTATTGGACTGTTAGCTTAAGAGGCCCATCGGACAAATTATTTGGCCACTATACCTATTTTGCCAATTGGCCTGGACCCTTTTACCACACGGAGCCCTGCTGATCCACGACGACTGGTTTGCCGACGTAACAGCACGAGAGGGCTACAACAGACTTCTTCCGTCGTGACGTCCCTCTAAGGCCCGCTTGCTAGCCCCAGCCCGCTAGCTGCCTGAATTGCTGTGTCTTCGGCCCGCCAAGCCACTCACTGGACCCCTATGATCACTCGGCTACGCATGCCTCTCCCTAATGTCAATATGCCTTGTCCATTGCTGTTTTGGTTAGTTATTATTGCCTAATTTCACTGTAGAGCCTCTAGCTCTGCTCAATATGCCTTAGTTAACCCTTTAGTTCCACCCCCCCACACATGCGGTGACCTCACCTGTTTTAAATTATGTTTCTGGAGACAATATCTCTCATCGTCACTCAATGCATAGGTTTACCTCCACTGTATTCACATCCTACCATACCTTTGTCTGTACATTATGCCTTGAATCTATTCTACCGTGCCCAGAAACCTGCTCCTTTTACTCTCTGTTCCGAACGTACTAGATGACCAGTTCTTATAGCCTTTAGCCGTACCCTTATCCTAATCCTCCTCTGTTCCTCTGGTGATGTAGAGATGTAGAGGTTAATCCAGGCCCTGCAGTGCCTAGCTCCACTCCGATTCCCCAGGCGTTCTAATTTGTTGACTTCTGTAACCGTAAAAGCCTTGGTTTCATGCATGTTAACATTAGAAGCCTCCTCCCTAAGTTTGTTTTATTCACTGCCTTAGCACACTCTGCCAACCCGGATGTCCTAGCCATGTCTGAATCCTGGTTTAGGAAGACCACCAAAACCCCTGAAATTTCCATCCCTAACTATAACATTTTTGGACAAGATAGAACTGCCAAAGGGGGCGGAGTTGCAATCTACTGCAGAGATAGTCTGCAGAGTTCTGTATTACTATCCAGGTCTGTGCCCAAACAATTTGAGCTTCTACTTTTAAAAATCCACCTTTCCAGAAACAAGTCTCTCACCGTTTCCGCTTGCTATAGACCACCTTCTGCCCCCAGCTGTGCCCTGGACACCATATGTGAATTGATTGTCCCCCATCTATCTTCAGAGCTTGTGCTGTTAGGTGACCTAAACTGGGACATGCTTAACACCCCGGCCATCCTACAATCTAAGCTTGATGCCCTCAATCTCACACAAATTATCAATGAACCTACCAGGTACAACCCCAAATCCGTCTTCAACCAGTATCTCAGCATTCACTGCCTCATTGCCTGTGTCCGTAATGGGTCTGCGGTCAAACGACCACCCCTCATCACTGTCAAACGCTCCCTAAAACACTTCAGTGAGCAGGCCTTTCTAATCGACCTGAACTGGGTATCCTGGAAGGATATTGACCTCATTCCATCTGTAGAGGATGCCTGGTTATTCTTTAAAAGTGCTTTCCTGACCATCTTAAATGGCATCTTAAAAGCATGCCCCATTCAAAAAATGTAGAACCAGGAACAGATATAGCCCTTGCTTCACTCCAGACCTGACTTCCCTTGACCAGCACAAAAACATCCTGTGGCGTACCTGCATTAGCATCGAAATAGCCCCCGCGATATGCAACTTTTCAGGAACCAATATACACAGGAAAGCAAAGGCTAGCTTTTTCAAACAGAAATATGCATCCTGTAGCACAAACTCCAAAAATGTATTGGACACTGTAAAGTCCATGGAGAATAAGAGCACCTCCTCCCAGCTGCCAACTGCACTGAGGCTAGGAAACACTGTCACCACCGATTAAATCCCCATATAATTGAGAATTTCATTAAGCATTTTTCTACAGCTGGCCATGCTTTCCACCTGGCTACCCCTACCCCCGGTCAACAGCCCTGCACCCCCACAGCAACTTGCCCAAGCCTTCCCCATTTCTCCTTCACCCAAATCCAGTTAGCTGATGTTCTGAAAGAGCTGCAAAATCTGGACCCCTACAAATCAGCCGGGCTAGACAATCTGGACCCTCTCTTTCTAAAATTATCAGCCAAAATTGTTGCAACCCCTATTACTAGCCTGTTCAACCTCTCTTTCGTATCGTCTGAGATCCCTAAAGATTGGAAAGCTGCCGCGGTCAACCCCCTCTTCAAAGAGGAGACACTCTAGACCCAAACTGCTACAGACCTACATCTATCCTACCCTGCCTTTCTAAGGTCATCGAAAGCCAAGTTAACAAACAGATCACCGACCATTTCGAATCCCACTGTACCTTCACCGCTATGCAATCTGGTTTCCGAGCTGGTCATGGGTGCACCTCAGCCACCCTCAAGGTCCTAAACAATATCATAACCGCCATCGATAAGAGACAATATAGGCTTTCGACTCTGTCAATCACCACATTCTTATCGGTAGACTCAACAGCCTTGGTTTCTCAAATGATTGCCTCGCCTGGTTCACCAACTACTTCTCAGACAGAGTTCAGTGTGTCAAATCGGAGGGCCTGTTGTCCGGACCTCTGGCAGTCTCTATGGGGTGCCACAGGGTTCAATCCTCGGGCCGACTCTTTTCTCTGTATACATCAATGATGTCGCTCTTGCTGCTGGTGATTCTCTGATCCACCTCTACGCAGACGACACCATTCTGTATACTTCTGGCCCTTCTTTGGACACTGTGTTAACTAACCTCCAGACGAGCTTCAATGCCATACAACTCTCCTTCCGTGGCCTCCAACTGCTCTTAAATGCAAGTAAACTAAATGCATGCTCTTCAACCGATCGCTGCCCACACCTGCCCCCAGTCCAGCGTCACTGCTCTGGACGGTTCTGACTTAGAATATGTGGACAACTACAAATACCTAGGTGTCTGGTTAGACTGTAAACTCTCCTTCCAGACTCACATTAAGCATCTCCAATCTAAAGTTAAATCTAGAACCGGCTTTCTATTTCGCAACAAAGCATCCTTCACTCATGCTGCCAAACATACCCTTGTAAAACTGACTATCCTACCGATCCTTGACTTTGGCGATGTCATTTACAAAATGGCCTCCAACACTCTACTCAGCAAATTGGATGCAGTCTGTCACAGTGCCATCCGTTTTGTCACCAAAGCCCCATATACTACCCACCACTGCGACCTGTATTCTCTCGTTGGCTGGCCCTCGCTTCATATTCGTCGCCAAACCCACTGGCTCCAAGTCATCTATAAGTCTTTGCTTGGTAAAGCCCCGCCTTATCTCAGATCACTGGTGACCATAGCAGCACCCACCCGTAGCACGCGCTCCAGCAGGTATATTTCACTCGTCACCCCCACTATGGCCTATTTATTGCCTTACCTCCCTTATCCTACATTATCCTGCCACACACTGTATATAGACTTTTTCTATTTTACTATTGACTGTATGTTTATTTATTCCATGTGTAACTCTCTGTTGTTGTTTGTGTCGCACTGCTTTGCTTTATCTTGGCCAGGTCGCAGTTGTAAATGAGAACTTGTTCTCAACTAGCCTACCTGGTTAAATAAAGGTGAAATAAATCAAAGAAAAGAAAATGGAACGTAAATCACATAAAATAGATGTTGTGGTGGCAGCTGCAGAGAAGTACTTGCGGGTACGAGATTTGAAGAGTTACAGCATGTGTTGAGTGGTAGTGTCTCATCCTCTCAGGTCGTTGGCCTGGGGTAGGATCAGAAAGGGTTAAAGTAGTGGAATAAGGTGATGGGTTTTAATGAGTATAGGTTTTGTTGGTAGGTAATGCGACATACTAGATGCCAGCCGCGGTTAAACCTAACCAAAAAAGAAGCCGTCAAATGCTATCTACCTAACTTGCAAATCTTATTTAGTTAAATCTATTGTCTGAGTTGAACTGAGCCAGTTAGTTTAAACATTATTGAAAGCAAGCTGGCTACATCCTATGAGCTAGTATCCAAGTCCCTGCCCTGTATTGACCATAAATGCCAATGGGCTACAGTTATCTGTTGTTAGCAAGTGTCATGACTGTCCACGAGAATCCAAATAGGTCAGATCAGGTTTGCAATGAATAAATAACTTCAATCAGACCCCTTCTCACCTTAGAGTGGGAAGGAAATAGCTAGTGGGGGTTAACAACTCACACCCTGTTGTAAATCAAGGGAGAAGATTCAGGCCTGCACTCTCAAGAGTCACTAAAGGAATGTTCTTTGTTTCAACAGACTTTTTCCCGCTGAAACTCTAACTTGTTCAAAAAAGAATACTGGAACAATATTTCTAACATAGAACGTGGAGAATGGTCAGAGGCGATCTATAGAACACTAATGTAATTTTGTTTTATCTTGTGATGTCATTAAATGTTTTTATAAAGGAAATACTGTAACTTGGAAAGTATACCCACTACGTATATGAAGTTTCCATACTCTGCGTTGTGGATGTAATATGAAAAATGAGGAAAGTGTTTTTTATAAAAGAGGGAAGTGATTTGAGAAGCTATAAGTGATAATTGCTTTCCCTAACTTTGCACAGTGAGCAGTCACTGCCCCAAAGTGAGTTCAGAGAGCATGTCAGCCTACCGGAACTGCCCCTTTCGAGCAAAGTGTATAAATTATTGGCTAAGAAAAAACACATGGGACCAGAAACATGTGAAGCTGCAGCTGCACGTTTAAAGTGGTTTGAACTTTGAATCTCAACACGAGGTGGAGACGATAAACTCACCTCCCGGACAATCACTGGTACGGCTGATTAGCTGTCCTAAGTAAAGTATCTTCGAAAGCAAATTTAAGTAAGACCATTCTGTTACTCTGCTCAAACCATAAATACGGCTGGCTAGCCTATCTTCAAAGAAGCCTCTTCAAGAGAGAGTGGAAGGAAAATCAACTCTGTAGTTCTGTTTAGGACTACATGACAAGTCACCGGATACAGGACAACTACAAAGAAACCCAACAGTAGAAGACTTGTTGGAACCATTTCGGACAATCAGAGCCTTACAAGCTTGCCGCGAAAAGGCCCAATCCCCTTTCCAAGGCTGCCCTGTTCACCAAAAGAGATCCCTGGCAAACCCAGGCATTTCACTTAAATACATTCATGATTTCTTACTCAAAGCGGGTGGCGTTTGTGTGCAAAGAATATGGTTACTGTAGGTTAGAGTAGTCTCTGTCCCTCTCTCTCTCCCTCTCCATCTCTTCTTTAACAAGCAGGCATGTTGTTGTCATTCCGTCAGGGGCCTGTTTTCAGCATATTAAATCTCCAGTCAATAACCGGTGCAAAGTGTGTATGTTTATCCTGTGTTTATCTATTTAATTAGCTAGTAAATAAATTATTCAACCAATTTGTGTAGTACTAAATCATAACTAAGGCTCTGGATTTTGCAGATGCAGGAGGTTACGACAGAATGATGTTATGATACGAGGTTATGATTAATAAGTTGACTGTTTATAGATGTGATAGGTAAAGACCTTTTAGAGTTTAATTCGGGAGATGGTAACTCTTTAAAGAACTGCTCTCGTGGTGCCCCAGATCCTAATGAGTTAATTGTTACATGATTAATTTAATTGTGTAAAAATTAAACATAGTTAGTTAATTAGATAAATAACAGTCTTCCGATTAATGTTAAAGTCAAGTCACGACACAAGGTAGCTAGCTAACAAGAGCTATGCACATCTTCCACTGTTGCTACATCACATTAGACATTAGCTTGATATATTTAGCTAGCTACAGTATCATTTCCCTGGCATGCTAGCATTATATGTTGTATAAATAAAAATAGCTACTAGATAGCTAGTACAAGCTATCTACTTAGCTAACATACTCACCAACACTAGTGGCTTGATGGTTGTACGAATTTACCATGTTGGATGTACAGTACCAGTCAAAAGTTTGGACACACCTACTCATTCAAGGGTTTTTCTAAATGTTTTACTATTTTCTACATTGTAGAAAAATAGTGAAGACATCAAAACTATGAGATAACACATATGGAAAAGTGTAAACAAATCAAGAATATTCTTCAAAGTAGTCAACCTTTGCCTTGATGATAGCTTTGCACACTGTTGGCATTCTCTCAACCAGCTTCATATATTTCAATTAACAGGTGTGCCTTCTTAAAAGTTAATTTGTGGAATTTCTTTCCTTCTTAATGCGTTTGAGCCAATCAGTTGTGTTGTGACAAGGTAGGGGTGGTATACAGAAGATAGCCCTATTTGGTAAAAGACCAAGTCCATGTTATGTCAAGAACAGCTCAAATAAGCAAAGACAAACGACAGTCCATCATTATTAAGAAATTAAGGTCAGTCAATCCTGTAGCTCTGCTACACGACCCGAGCCCGACGGGCCCGGCATTATACATTGGGTTAGGGCCTGGTAGGGCCTGTTTTTTCATCAATAACTAGGGTACAGGCAGGGCACGGGCATCACTAAATTGATCACTACCAGTAACATTTTGAAGCCAAGCAATTTACGTGTGCTCTGCTGCGCAGTACAGTCATATCTGACTAAAATCATAGTGTCAATCAGAAGTGCTGGTGTAGGGCTCTAATTTCTGGCCATCTGGCAATATTGTTGAAATGCATTGGAGGTTTGCACCAACTTTATGGAAGCCCATTTTCCATCCAAGCAAAATGTGTGTGTTGCACCCATATGCAGACTTGAAAACAAATGTCCATACCCAACGCTCCAGTAAGTCACTTACATAAAGTTAGTCTTGTTTTGGACAAGACTGACTTTATGACCAAAATTATTCTATTTACACTAGAATCAATGTTTCTGACTCATATCGATGACACATAGGCCGTTTAAAACCAGAGAAGTTGGAAGGGGCAGTTGACTTTTAAGTATATGAAATAAGCCTGCTCTTGTAATTTGTTTTTGTATGCTGATGACTCCCCAACTAACTTAGCACATAAAGTTCTGAGAACCATACGTTTCTTAGAACTTGGTGAGAGCGTGGTTGTCCTATAGTTATTTTGCATACAACTTAACCCACAACTTTCTGGGAATTGTGCAGGATAGTTGTTTGGCTTTGGAACATTCTCAGCACATTTAAAGAACTTGACCCCCAAATATTTTTTTTCTTGGTATTTCATTACTTTAACAGAACGTTAAAACATGGTTAGACTTTATTTCAATTTTGGTCATGTTCTAGGACCTTTCTCCAACTGGTTTGACAGTGGGAATGCTCTCAAATAGTTCAGAGAACATTAAGAAACAACATTCTTCAATGTGAATTTCAGTACTTCAGCATAAAGTTTCCTCATGGTTCTATTTAAAGTAACATTCTCAAATTATTACAAGAACGTTAAGAAAAAACGTTCTTCTGGGGGAATTTCAGTACTTCAGCATAACGTTTCCTACGGGTTTCCTCATGGTTCTATTTAAAGTCATGTTCAAAAGAAGATTAAGAAAACTTTCCATAAAAACCACAAGAAAACATTAGTAACATTCAAAGAATGTTCTAAGACTGTTATTTAAAAACACATAGTCCTGTTCTCAGCATAAACAAGACTCTATATATCCTCTATCTTGTTAAGTGAGTTCAGGTGTCCCTGCCGCACCTGATAGACCAAAATCAGAGAGGAAGACTTGAAGGGAGAGGGATAACTGGGCTCAAAACCTGTCTTCTCTAACAAGTGGTGTTCTTTCCCCATTTTGTTTGCTCACTAAGTGAGGAGTTTTTGTATGGAGGTCAATGAAAGTGACGAATTTGGTCAACAAAACATGTTATGGCTTATTTGCTACGTGATATTTGATATAATATACATTTCTTAATGCTTAGGTTGTTATGAGTGTACTGATAAAAGTAGGACACGTGACGTCCCAGCAACTTTGAGAAAAGAAACGTTGTATTGGAGTTACGTTATCGTGGATATCTGCCCTCTCATTGGCTAGAATGGTTTCACCTGATCTTGCCTCCTCCCAACTGTATTTTTTAAGACATTTCGATCGGCCAGTTGAGTATCTGGTCAATATAATGCCTAAATGACTAAAATCACAGCTTTGTATGAGTAAAAAAAATCATGGCATTCTAGCTCCATCCTGGCTTCCTGGTGGCAAAGTGAACTAACCTCATGAATCGAGAACAGAAGGTTATAGGTTTGAATCTCACTGATGTGCTACAGTAAAAAATTATTTAGTTTTCAAATAAATTCCCATGTGTCCTATCTGTGCTTGGAGTTCAAAACAGTTAAACTAAGCTAGCAGTGTTATTAAAAGTTTTTTTGAAACATTAATTTAAAGTTTTAAGGAAGTTATAAAAAAACAACTATAATTTCCATAGAAACTATTGGTCAGTCCAGTTTTCGCCATGATGCTCCTGTTCTGCCCGTGTCTGAGTGATGGAAGCGGGGACAACAGGACATGGCTCGGGTGGCTGGGTCCCTGATGATCTTCTTGGCCTTTCTGCAACACCTGGTGTTGTAGGTGTCTTGGAAGGCAGGCAATGTGCACCCAATGGTAATTTCATCTGTGCGGATCACCCTCTGAAAGCAGTCCGCGATAGTGGAGTTGCCGTACCAGGCTGTGATGCAGCCCGACAGTATGCTCTCGATGGTGCTCCTGTATAAAACTGTGAGGGCTCTTGGGGAAAGACCAAATTTATTCCGCATCCTGAGGTTAAAGAGTTGCTGTCGTGCCTTCTTCACCACGGTGTCCGTGTGGTTTGACGATAATTTCAGCTTCTCTGAGATGTATACGCTGAGGAATTTTAAGTTATTGACTGTCTCCAAGGGGACCCAGCAGATGAGAATGGGGGCGTATGTCCAGCCTGGTTCCTCCTGAAGTCTACAATCAGCTCCTTTGTTTCGCTGACATTGAGGGAGAGGTTGTTTACCAGCACCATGCGGTCAGAGTGCCTATCTCCTCCCTGTAGGCCGTCTCATCGTTGTTGGTAATCAAGCCTACTACTGTCACTTGATGATGAAGTTGGAACTGTGTGAGGCCAGGCAGTTGTGGGTATACAGGGAATACAGGAGGGGACTGAGGAATCAGTGTTGAGAATCAGTGTTGAGGAGGTACACCTCCTGGGGGCTACCTGTCAGGAAGTCCGGGACCAAGTTGCATAGGGAGGAGTTCAAACCCAAGGCTGTGAGCTTTGTAAAGAGTTTATAGGGCACTAAGGTATTGAAGGCGAGATGTAGTCAATGAACAGCATCTTCACATATGCATTCCTTTTGTCCAGGTGGGTAAGGGCAGTGTGCAGGGCAATGGCGATTGCGTCGTCCGTGGATCTGTCAGGATGGTAGGCGAATTGGAGAGGGTTGAGTGTGTTGGGGAGGGAGGAGGTGATATGGTCTTTGACTAGCCTCTCAAAACATTTCATGATGATGTAAGTGTCGTTAGTTATTCAGTTCAGTTACTTTCCCTTTCTTGGGCACAGGGATGATCATGGACATCTTGAAGGCGCTGGGTATAGCGGCCTGAACACAACAGCCAGTTGGTCTGCACATGCTCTGAGGGCACAACTAGGGATGCCGGCAGCCTTGCAAGGGTTAACACATTTGCATGACTTACATAGATCCTCAGCGGATACCGTCAGTATGTAGCCGACGTTGTCATCAGGGGCTCTGCTCAGCATCATTCAGCTACCTTGGGTGTAACCTAACGTAGCAGGTGTAAAAGAAACGCCTGATACTATACTGAACAAAAATATGAATGCTACTTTAATACATAATTTCAACAGTTTTACTGAGTTACAGTTCATATAAGGAAGTAATTAAATTGAAATCAATTTATTAGGCCCTAATCTATGGATTTCACATGACTGGGCAGGGCCCACCTATGGCTGCGCCCTGCCCAGTCATGTGAACATCCAGCCAATCAGAATGAGTTTTTCCGCACAAAAGGTCTTCATTACAGACAGAAATACATCTCAGTTTAATCAGCTGTCCGGGTGGCTGGTCTCAGATGATCCCGCAGGTGAAAAAGCTGGATGTGGAGGTCCTGAGCTGGCGTGGTTACATGTGGTCTGCGGTTGTGAGGCCAGTTGGACGTACTGTCAAATTCTCTAAAAGGACGTTGGAGGCGGCTTATGGTAGAGCTCTGGTGGACATTCCTGCCGTCAGCATGCCAATTGCACACTCCCTCAAAACTTGAGACATCTGTGGCATGACAAAACTACACATTTTAGAGTAGCCTTTTATTCTCCCGAGTACAAGGTGCACCTGTGTAATGATTTTAAAAAATGTCTTTATTTTAACTAGGCAAGCCAGTTAAGAACAAATTCTTATTTTACAATGATGGCAAACCCCAGACAAACTCAACCCTAACGACACTGGGCCAATTGTGCGCCGCCCTATGGGCCTCCCAATCACAGCTGGTTGTGATACAGCCTGGGATCAAACCAGGATCTGTAGTAATGTCTCTAGCACAGAGATGCAGTGCCTTAGACCGCTGCGCCACTCAGGAGCCCATGCTGTTTAATCCGCTTCTTGATATGCCACACCTGTCAGGTGGATGGATTATCTTGGAAAAGGAGAAATGCTCACTAACAGGGATGTAAACAAATTTGTGCACAAAATTTGAAAGAAATAAGCTTTTTGTGCATATGGAACATTTCTGGGATCTTTTATTTCAGCTCATGAAACATGGGACCAACACTTTACATGTTGCGTTTATATTTTTGTTCAGTATAGATCCCCTACATACTGGTCTTGAAGAGAATAAAAAAAGTTAAAAGCATAAATATCATACCCTGAAGAGGGGTATGATGTTTGTGCGTTTGTAACTTTCTCACTCATTATTATTCACGATTCATTCAGGACTGTCCATAATCATGGTACATGTAACATCCACACTAATGAAAGTGACTCCAAAACAAACTACAAATGCATCTAACAAATGTGTAGAGTCACAAGCTTGATGTAATCATTGCGTGCTACGAATATGGGACCAAATACTAAACTTTTGATTACTTTAATGCACATAAGTGAATTTGTCCCAATACTTTTGATCCCCTAAAATGGGTGGACTAGTACGTACACAAAGTGTGGTAATTTCTAAATGGTTCACCAGAAATGGGTGAAAATACCCTCAAATTAAAGCTGATAGTCTGCACTTTAACCCCAGAGTCATTATATCATCAGTGCTGGAGTACAGATCCAAAACAAAGAAATGTCACTGTCCCAATACTTTTGGGACTCACTATGTATTTTTCCTTAACTGACAAATAAAATCAACCAATCAATCATGATCGTGACAAAGACACACTTTATGTACTGTTTACGTGCCATTTTTTGTCAGAATCCCTAGCTCTCCTTGGCTCTGCCATGTGTAGTGCCTCTTATCTACAATTGATTAAAGTGACATTTAATGTTTGCTGGGAAGGCTACAGGCGTGACCCTCGGCTGTGGTAAATATGAACACCGCATCACTAACAGGAGGAGAGAAGTAGCCTTGAGCTATTCAGTGAAGAGCCCTGTACATAATGAAAGTGGTTATGCTACACTGATTGTTATTCTATAAAGCATTCAGAAACAGCATGTTCGCTGGCAATTGCTGTCCTATCTCCCTGACTACATTATTATTTATTTTTTATTATTTAACTAGGCAAGTCAGTTAAGAACAAATTCTTATTTACAATGATGACTTACCCCAGCCAAACCCAGACGACGCTGGGCCAATTGTGCACCGTCCTATGGGACTCCCAATCACGGCCAGATGTGATCCAGCCTGGATTCAAACTGTAGTTACGCCTATTGCACTGAAATGCAGTGCTTTAGACCGCTGGGAGCCCTAACTAAATGTAGATTAAGTTGGTGGTTAATTAAGTGCCTTTGCAGGATAAATGACCATATAGAATCACTGTGAATCTACATCCTCTAATTGGATGTGCTCTGCCTCTGAATTTTCTATCTCTCCTTCACATAATTTACTGTAAGGGACTGACTTTGCCAAAAGACTCCCAAAGCCTTAATTTCATTAAGTCCTCGTTCTGGGTGGGAAAAGATAGTGGGATGCAAGTGCACAGGCCTGTCCTAGCTTTCCGGACCTTGGCCTCATTTAAGCATAATGACCCTCTGGCCTGCTGCCCTGATGATGGATGAAAGTGATGTTGAAGGCTAAGGATGCTGGGTGGTTGGTGAGTGAAGGGATATGTTAGGTGTGGTAGGGTGTCCAACTTGACCCATTACGCCCTGCTTTAAAGGACCTGTTTGAAGCCAGCGGGAGAGAAAGATGAAAGTGGGAACACAGAGTGGGCACCATCTGACGTGGGTCACTCTGTCCAACAAAATGGAACAAAATACAAATCAATGAGGAGGGAAAAAACACAAACACAGAAGATTATTAATGTATTTGTAATGATAATCACCATGATAATAACAAGCAGAGAGATAATCAACATGCAGGTTTTGTACAACTGGGTCAAGTATTGCTTTTGAAATGATATGGAAATGTGCTTGCCATGGTGATGCTGCAGCCGTGTCAGAAGACTGTTGCCATGACATGAGAAATGTGCTTAAATTAACAAAATACATGTTATATGTACAGTAGCTGTATGTAAAATAATAACTTTCTACTTGAGGGCACAATATACTAGTATATTGTGAACAAAGAGAAGAATTAGATCTGGTGTTTATGTTCAAACAAGGGCGAAATTGTGGTTTAGATATTTGGGTGAGACAATAGCCGCATTTCCTGCAATTCTACAAAGTTTTACATGACTTATAATGCCTCCTGAGGGGTTTATGGAGGGGTATTTTGAAAACACAGTATAAGTGGCAGGATAAGTGGGGATAAGTCATCACCATCATTAAAGAAGGTATCTCAAGGCAAATATAAAAAATACACAAAATATGAAGACTGAGTTGAACTATGACGCACACATGCATTTTTATATTAAGAGACAAAAGTAAAAAACTGTGTTTTATTATAGTTGGAGTTCACCTACCTTATGCCCAGTCCAATAAAAAAAAGATTAAAGAATATAAACGGTTGCCAAAACTATAGTTTATTAACAAGAAATTTGTGGAGTGGTTGAAAAACTAGTTTTAATGACTCCAACCTAAGTGTATGTAAACTTCCGACTTCAACTGTATATACAGTCCTAGTCAGAAGTGTGGTCACACCTACTCATTCCAGGGTCTTTCTTTATTTTTACTATTTTCTACATTTTAGAATAATATTGAAGAAATCAAAAATAGGAAATAACACATATGGAATCATGTAGTAACCAAAAAGTGTGTATATTTTAGAGCTACTCTTAGCTTTGATGACAGCTTTGCACACTCTTGCCATTCTCTCAACCAGCTTCATGAGGAATGCTTTTCCAACAGTAGTGAAGACGTTCCCACATATGGTGAGCACCTGTGAGCACTCATCCTAAACCATCTCAATTGGGTTGAGGTTGGGTGATTGTGGAGGCCAGGTCATCTGATGCAGCACAATTTTCCGGATTGACTGACCTTCATGTCTTAAAGTAATGATGGACTGTCATTGCTCTTTGCTTATTTGAGCTGTTCTTGTCATAATATGGACTTGGTATTTTACTAAATAGGGATATCTTCTGTATACCATCTCTACCTTGTCACAACACAACTGATTGGCTCAAACGCATTAATGCATCATATGATAGAGGATAGAGGGGTAATTGTACTCTGAACAAAATGTTGAAGGCATTGATATGAAAGCATATACAGTGCTGAGCTACCTCAAGAGGATGTAACGTGGATTAGGGATACGCACTTGCATATCAGGTGATGTGCCTATCAGGTGAAATGGAGGAGATGGGGAACAAAGTAGAAATGACATGACTTAGGAACACCTCTCGGAACCTGGGGCCTAAAGGGGAAGACTGGGCGAAAGCATGAGGAAGCTTTTTAGAGATTTCATTTTTGTGGAACCCAGCAGGAAAGTATCCTGGAGACATAGAGTCAGGTGATGAGAGAGTGGGAATTGTCATGGTCTCAGACTTTGGTTTTCATGCATATCTTATCATATTGTTAATACTGTTATGTATTGTGTGTCTTTTTGTTGCTTTCCAAGTCTTGTGCTATAACTCTCTTAGGAACCAGAAGGGGTAAGTGGAGAAACATAAAGCTGCTCCATCTGACATAGAACGAGACAGCAGATTCAGCTGGAATGGCATTTTGTTGTGTGATGATAAATGGAATTAAATTGTGTGATCATAGTACAGAGGCCATAAGTCTCTGAATTTGTAAATCTCGCAGTGAATGTTTCTTCATTGTTTGTTCCATTTGTTAAGTTTGTTTAATTCATGTTTTATAATCATTTGTTCATTTCTTTTATTATTCATGTTTTATTATCATTGATATCCATTTATTAGTAATTTCTTTTTATTGAATATTAGGATGCTATTGTTCAAGAGAAGGGACTGTTGGATTCGACATTTTGAACATTGAGATATTAAATAAATGATAGAGAAGAAGCATAGAATATAAGGAGTGAAAGAGGCTCGGTTCTATGTCAAAAGTTAATGGTTCTCTGTAGAAAGACAGATGGCTTTGGAATGTGTTGGGTGGACGGGAGGAGAGCAACGTGTTGCTATAGGGGAGACAGATGGACATCTGTGGATTAGGTGAAGGAGGGGTTGAGGTCAGGAGGTGAGGTCAGATGCCCTTATTAAGGGAGTAATACGGGTTTAGTATCCTGTTACCCTCTTCCTGTAGAACCATAAGATGTAAGGATTGGAGAGAAGGAGGAGTGTCTTCAGTGGGATATATATATATATATCTGTGATGGGAGAAATGTTAGGTTGTCTGAATTACAGCTGTATAGAACCTTTGGGAAGAATTAAACTTGGTTAAGCTTCTCTAGTGTCCGTGAGTTATTTAATCTGAAAAATAAGAACCTAACAATAGGCACAGGCTGTCAAACATCAAGGTAACAAAAAACATTTGGCAAGCCTAAAGACTATTATTTGTGCAATACATGAGGCTTCAATCTAAGCACTCACATTTTTATTGTAAAAAAAACTGCAGATTAGAAAAATGCAGTTGCGGTTAATACATTAGACAGCATTTTCACTGTCATGGATTTTAACAACTAGGACTATCTCTGGATGTTAAGCTGTTGCTTTTTATAGTATAACAAATTGGAGAAAAAAATTACGCTTACACATATGAAGTCAATAGTAGTTATTCACTACACACGAATACCCACAGTTGTCACCACTTTATGTATCTTTAATTTTACTTGGAGTAGATATGCTGGACACAACTTTAAATGCTGCTTTTCAAAAACACCTCAGTTCTTAAAAAGTACTCCATGTTTTTACACAGTATCAGCACTTCTACAGAGAGAGGAGAACAAAATGATTCAGGTGCAGAAATTGCTCTACCATTTCCTGGAATGTTAAAATTAGAATAGTTTGTCAAATTTGAGTTTATGTGAAAAAAACAGCATTTAAACCCCTGTGAAATATCTTTTCAATAACCAAACATTTTGTATTTTCAGATGTTTGAAGCTGGTGTACAAAACCGAAAGTAAAAGACGCAAAAACAAAACTTAAGAACGGGAAGCATAGAAATAGAACATATCTACCACAACTATAAAACTCACATCTATAAAACTCACATTTCTATGTGAATATGGTTGGGTCGCCCAAAAAGTTACATATTGCAGCTTTGAGAGTGCTGCGTAGCTGTGATGTAGACTGCATGTATATGAAAACTGCACAAAGTAGCTACCACCAGTAGTATGGAAAATGTGAGCAAGCAATTTAAAACAGCTTTACAGATCGTTGTCCAGCTTAAACATCCAAATGTAATCATAGGTGTTCTGGCAGTGTGCAGGTAAGGGTTACGACCCTCCAAGTACCTCCTACCCTCTCTTCCGTGCCCCTGCCTATCTATCTGGACACATTCACGGTGAGAGCAGCTGTGGAGGTGGATGGATGATCTTCTCAGTTAGATTCCTCCACAACAGCCCCAGACACCACTTCACTACTGTCCTGCACCCCAAGAATCAGATCTTCATCTGGGAGACACATGGAGAGAGGTGTCACACTCAGATAGGGAAACAGTCACACACACACTTTGAATTGGGGTAAAATTATATAATGCCAGGTCATCCTACCTGCAGTCTGGTCCTGTGTGGTCTGAAGAGGTGTGTGTTTGTAGGGCTGCATCCCACTTGGGACCTCAGCAGAGTTGGGATCCTTAGGGGGCCAGCGGAGTTCCCCACTCTCCACATTGCCCCCATCAGAGGGCTCCACCACAATAGAGGGAAGTCTCTTGGACAGCTTTGGATTCCGCTCATGGGTATCTGGGAAAATCTGGACATAAGAAGTACTACGATTTAGTAATTTAGCAGACACTCTTATTCAGAGCGACTTACAGTTAGTGCATTAATCTTAAGATAGCTACAGTGAGGGAAAAAAGTATTTTATCCTTTGCTGATTTTCTACATTTGCCCACTGACAAAGAAATGATCAGTCTATAATTTTAATGATAGTTTTATTTGAACAGTGAGTCACAGAATAACAACAAAAAAATCCATAAAAACACGTGAAAAATGTTATAAATTGATTTGCATTTTAATGAGGGAAATAAGTATTTGACCCCCTCTCAGTCAGAAAGATTTCTGGCTCCCAGGTGTCTTTATACAGGTAAGGAGCTGAGATTAGGAGCACACTCTTAAAGAGAGTGCTCCTATTCTCAGCTTGTTATCTGTATAAAAGACACCTGTCCACAGAAGCAATCAATCAATCAGATTCCAAACTCTCCACCATGGCCAAGACCAAAGAGCTCTCCAAGGATGTCAGGGACAAGATTGTAGACCTACACAAGGCTGGAATGGGCTACAAGACCATCGCCAAGCAGCTTGGTGAGAAGGTGACAACAGTTGGTGCGATTATTCGCATATGGAAGAAACACAAAAGAACTGTCAATCTCCCTCGGCCTGGGGCTCCATGCAAGATCTCACCTTGTGGAGTTGCAATGACCATGAGAACTGTGAGGAATCAGCCCAGAACTACACAGGAGGATCTTGTCAATGATCTCAAGGCAGCTGGGACCATAGTCACCAAGAAAACAATTGGTAACACACTACGCCGTGAAGGACTGAAATCCTGCCGCACCCGCAAGGTCCCCCTGCTCAAGAAAGCACATATACATGCCCGTCTGAAGTTTGCCAATGAACATCTGAATGATTCAGAGGACAACTGGGTGAAAGTGTTGTGGTCAGATGAGACCAAAATGGAGCTCTTTGGCATCAACTCAACTCTCCGTGTTTGGAGGAGGAGGAATGCTGCCTATGACCCCAAGAACACCATCCCCACCGTCAAACATGGAGGTGGAAACATTATGCTTTGGGGGTGTTTTTCTACTAAGGGGACAGGACAACTTCACCGCATCAAAGGGACGATGGACGGGGCCATGTACCGTCAAATCTTGGGTGAGAACCTCCTTCCCTCAGCCAGGGCATTGAAAATGGGTCGTGGATGGGTATTCCAGCATGACAATGACCCAAAACACATGGCCAAGGCAACAAAGGAGTGGCTCAAGAAGAAGCACATTAAGGTCCTGGAGTGGCCTAGCCAGTCTCCAAACCTTAATCCCATAGAAAATCTGTGGAGGGAGCTGAAGGTTCGAGTTGCCAAACATCAGCCTCAAAACCTTAATGACTTGGAGAAGATCTGCAAAGAGGAGTGGGACAAAATCCCTCCTGAGATGTGTGCAAACCTGGTGGCCAACTACAAGAAACGTCTGACCTCTGTGATTGCCAACAAGGGTTTTGCCACCAAGTACTAAGTCATGTTTTGCAGAGGGGTCAAATACTTATTTTCCTCATTAAAATGCAAATCAATTTATAACATATTTCACATGCGTTTTTCTGGATTTTTTTGTTGTTATTCTGTCTCTCACATTTCAAATAAACCTACCATTAAAATGATAGACTGATCATTTCTTTGTCAGTGGGAAAACGTACAAAATCAGCAGGGGATCAAACACTTTTTTCCCTCACTGTAGGTGAGACAACCACATCAAATCAAATGTTATTTTCCACATGCGCCGAAAACAAGACACGTAGACCTTACCATGAAATCCTTACTTACAAGCCCTTAACCAACAATGCAGCTAAGAAAACAGAGTTAAGAAAATACTTACTAAATAAACTAAAGTAAAAAAAGTAACACAATAAAATAACAATAAACGGGGGTCCAGGTTAGTCACGGTAATTTGTAAATGTAGGTAGGGGTAAAGTGGCTGTGCATAGATAATAAACAGTGAGTAGCAGCAGTGTTATAACAAGGGGGTCAATTGGGGGCCAATTGATTAATGGTTCAGCAGTCTTATGGCTTGGGGTTAGAAGCTGTATCTTAGTATGGTGTATTTACTTTTTATTCGGGTGTTTTACTCTTTTTAATAGGGATTTGAGATCCTTGCAATGAGAGCTCATACAACATTTTACAAGAAAGATCCGAAATGAAAGGCACATTTGTAATTGTTTCATTGGTAGGATGTCAATGAATCTCTTGGTTGAGTGACTGGTGGATTGATGGATGGATGGATTGAGGCAATAGTAGACTTACCTGAAAGGATATACCCTGATCCCCTGACACAGCTCCAGCTATACTGAAGTCCTCCATCACAGGTTCCTGTGTGTTAATCACCTCAGACATCCTATGAACAACAAGGCAATACCATTGTTGTATACACTTTTATGTAAATAAATGGATGTGGTTTATGTCTACCTTTAATACATTCACATTGTGCTACTCACTGCTATTCAAGAAATCCAATGTAATGCTTTTATAATCTCCTCTCTTGGTTTCTCTCTCCTCCTTCCCTCCCTCGCTCAGCTCTTGCTTATTTTATGACAACTTTGATCAGAGAGACACGTGAAGTGCAAAGCCAGCCTGTGGTCCAACGAGACAGCCAATCATTGCCCTTGAAGTTGAAACTAAGTACAGGGTGCTGTACTTAGTCTCATATTAAAATAGGCATAAAGCAACCTGGCACTTCAAAAACAACAAATTCACAAAATATTGTGTAGAAGAAACTTATCTGAACCAGGCTTTTTTTTGTTTTCATGAGAACGTAAGCAGCATACTAAATGGATATCATGATATCTCAACCCTGTTTTCATGACTGTTGAAGACTCACTCTCACTCATTATTTATGTATGCAGTTGTCCTTTCAATCTGATGTAGTGCTAGAGCAACAGCTGGCACAGGGAAACGGAGCAGACGCAGGACATCTAATATAAAGGCATTCATGAAGTGCCACTGCCAACTCAACAGAATCAACAGAACATATTTAAACAGACAGACCTTGCTACACTTGGAGTCCAAGATATTCTGGTGAGCATTAGTTCATAAATTACCCCACTCAGTCAGTTGGAATGACAGCTATGGTTTCCATAGATACATGAGGAGATGTAATCTCTGTGTGATTGTCTGAGTATCACAGTGTGGAAAAAGACAGCTGATTAGGGTGTTTTCATTTATGCATTATAGCAATTACTGATGATTACTACTCGTAACCTGGATGTGTTTTTTTTTTTTTTACATTTTAAAGACAATTGCTCCTTTATTCCTACTCAAAAGCACATCTTGTCCCTAGAAGGAATTCCAGTGGTCCCTTTGTGTCTTGACCTCTCGGCCATCCTATGTCCAAGGGAAAGGCTTCTCTTACTCATTACCAGTTGTGAAGTCATCTTTACCATGGTTCAATGCGATTGTGAATGCATGGGTAGGCCAACACATTGCTGAGGGTTAAGATTTGGTATGTAGTGTTACTCCATACAAACACACCTACCTAATTATGGTACTAGAGTGAAACTGTGAATCACATCCTGTGAAAATAAAATACCACAGCATGATGTAACTAGGAGGAAGGGTGTGTGTGCAGGATGAACGCAGATGAAAAGAACGTCATCAAGGTGCATCCAACTATTCAAAAGCAAAGTCTGCATACCATTCCAACCCAATAAAGTGTTTCTCCTGTCAAGCAGAGACACAGGCTCAAAAACAGTTGGTGTTAGTTATACTTATCCTATTTGAGGCCCAAGCAATATTGTTTAGCTGGAGTGACTGATAAAATGCACTCACTTATATCCAACCCTTTCATATTAGTGAGGCCTAAGAAATAAGACATAGGAAAGGAGGCGGGTCTGGTATTGAGATGCACCCAAGTCTTTCTACGACACAATATGGTTGCAATAATCCAGCTCTGTCCAAAATTAAGACCCATATTGATAACTCGGTGATCTATCAGTAGTAAACTGTTGAATACTACATTTGTGAACTCTGTTCTCTATTATTATAGGATATTTGAGTTTGTCCTAAACCATTTGTTAAACACAAACTTTTTACAGGCTATTAACTGCACCTGTGCGCACCTTAATAATCATGCCTACCTGTTGGGAGCGTTTATAAACGTATTATGTCCTTTCAAGCTCAGTTGAGGTAGGCTAGATGTCCAGTGAAAACACTGCAAATAATATACTTCTTCAGAATGGCTTTCTTTCCAGAACAGTGATAGAAATCCGGTAGACAAGTGTCCATATACACCGTGACATACCTAATGAAGTTTCCCACGCACACGAGTGCTGGAGCATGCGCACTTTCGCAGTCGGTCGAGTCGAGTCGACTTCACACCACAGCCTACTTCAAATCAAAATAAAATAAATGTGTATTAGTCGCACACACATATTTAGCAGATGTTATTGCGGGTGTAGCAAAATGTTTGTACTGAGACAGACAACGGATAGGATAGAGAGAGCAGAGCAATTGATTACTCTGCCAAATGTATTACCCAAGACTGTACAGTATGACTATATGCAAAATTGGGTACTGGGTAGTTAGAGCCCTGAATGCTGATTGGCTGACAAATTCATGAAAACACAAATGTGTTTTTTGCTGTCTTAATCTAAGGTTAGACATAAGGTTAACAGTGTGGTTAAGGTTAGTGTTACAGTTAGGTAATAAATCACATTTTAAGAAGATAAATTGTAGAAATGTGGGATTTAGACAAAATTGGCTGTGATCACTAAAAACCAGGTTTCCAACCTTTTTACGTGAGTAAAGTAGCACGTTGGATAAAACAGTAATGACAGGCTTGATGGAAACATAATTTTTTTTGGTAAACTTTCCAAATGTCAACAAAACTAAATTTGCTAGACAAGGTGGGATCTTTTTATGTCAGTAAATGGAATTATGCAACAAATGTTGTTGAAAACCCTTTTATGTGCAAATATTGATATAATAACTAGCATATGGAAGTAAACTTGGAGTCATGCAATGACATGTACTGTGGTCCTCCCACTACAATCGGGAAAGCATGCAGTTTATTAGGCTACAGATTAAATCAATTATGTTGATTCACAGGTTGGTGAAAGTGCAAGGTGATGAGCTTGATGCTCCTTTCCAATAAATATTGAGGGTCTTATTCTGGTCACATGATCATTAAGGCTTGGCTGTCTTTTGTCAAATAAAAATGATGTCGCTCTTTTGTCCATAACAATCTCATCATCTAGGCTATACATGCACTCTAGCCCAGGGAATCCCAAACTCGGTCCTGGGCCCCCAGGTGCACAGTTCTGTTTTATTTTGATTATTTTAACTAGCTGTGTAGTGCTAGAGCAAAAACAAAAACGTGCACCCAGGGAGGGCCCCAGGACTGAGTTTGGGAAACCCTGCTCTAACCAATAGTGCCAGTATCTGCGGATGTTGGCTAGAGCGCACATGCCAATACCAGAGTGGGCACACACTGCTGTATATAACGTAACATGTTTTTGTAAGAAAACCATCAGTATAGTTGAAAATATGAAGGAAACCCATTAGACTTTAGTTTTTTTTTTTGTACATGGACATTTAACTGCAAAGTGTATTTTTTATTTGAAATACGTCATCTCGCACAGCCTTTTATCTGCAACAAGTCAATTTGATGGAAACACATTTCGGGAAATGCATATCGTTTTTAAATGGATTTTAGAATATTCGCATGAAACTGTCGCCAATTTGATAGAAACCTAGCAAGTGATGACCATAAAACATGAGTAGCCTATAGCCATGTCGACCTAGCCTGCTACATGTCGACCATGCCTCCACAACAGAACACCTGCGCCACTTGCTGTTTCCAATACTCTGTCTAGTACTGTACATTTTTTGGGGGGCCATTTAGAAAGTCCGCACAGAAAATTGATGCGACAATTGCCTGCCATGATGCGTTTCCATTGAAGTGTCTTGTGTTGAGAAAAACCACTGGATGTAATTACATCGCACCTAAAAAATATATTATTATTATTTTCTTGAAAAAGCCTAGTGTCGAATAAAAATTAAGTGGTTGACGTGTTTCTATCATCCACTGGGCAACGTGCACATTAATAAATTGGTTACTGCCTGTATGCCCTCCCACCTATTCGTCTCATGTCTCAGGTAGCCCGCAAAAACCAGCATGGATAGAATACAATAATGGACGAATATATGCCATATTCTAACAATTCTCATGTGCTACAATATCGCCACGGTCCGTGTGAGATTTGCACTTCTATTAACCCTTGTGTTGACCCGCCACTATGTTTATCAGCAGAGAAAACCCCCTAAATTATATTTTTCAACTTGAAATTTGATGACTTTTCCTAGAGTGACCCCAACATTAGAAAATGTAAAACATCGCCTTTGTTCATATTTCCATGAAAGCTGTACACCACCAGGGTACAAAGATTGTTTTAGTGTCATTTTTGACCTGGCAGTTATAAAATAATTTACACACCACAAACCCCACAAAGATACACACACACACACACACACAATGAGAAATTTAGATTATTTGTGCTACTGATTGAACTCAGACAAAACTAAAACTTTCTTGTGCATGTGTAGCATCTCCCCTCCACACTCAAGTTCACAGACAAAATAAAAACAATTTCAGACAAAATAAAAACAATTTCAGAAAGCATTGTTTACTAATGAGGAATGCAGTCAGAGGCTATAAAGGTAGTGCAGATGACAGTCACCCCAGTTCTCTCTTTGCTGAAGCCATGTTTCAGTGCCCAACAGGTCGTAGATCAGATTTTTTCAGATGTCCAGGAGGAACAAGAGAACAATGATTTAGAATAGGAGGAGGTATCTGAAGAAGAAGATGGGGAAGAAGCACGATGCATCATCTTCAGATGAAGAAGAAATCTCCCAAGCTGAAAGAGAGACATTTTTGTCAAAGAACAGCAAAATAACACGGTCCTTGTCACCATATGACAACCAGGGCAGGATGGCAGCACAAAATGTCATAAGGATGACCCCAGGGCCCACAAGCCATGCAGTTGCCCATGCCCGGGACATCGCCTCAACATTCTACATGTTCATCACACCAGCCATCTAAAAAATCATTCTGGAGATTACAAATTTGGAGGGTTTCCGTAAATATAGAGACAACTGGAAAAGGATGGACGAGATTGAGCTGTATGCCTACATAGGGCTGCTAATCTTAACGGGTGTGTATTGGTCCCGAGGCGAGGCTACATGTCGTCTCTGGGATGCAGAAAGTGGAAGGGTGATTTTCAGTGCCACGATGCCGCTGAAAGTCTTTCACACTTTCTCAAGAATGCTACGATTTGATAACCGTGAGTCAAGACCTGCAAGACGTGTGAAAGACAAACTGGCGGCCATAAGAGAGGTCTGGGAGAAGTGGGTGGAGCGTCTGCCGTACCTCTACAACCCTGGGCCTGAAGTAACAGTGGATGAGCAACTTTTTATTTATGAGGTACATTTTTACTTTCATATCTGTAATGTATGTGATTTTCACTGTTAATTTTATTATGTATTGCTGTAATATCATTGATTAATGTGATTGTTTTCTGTGACACTAACTACTGATAGTAATCTCTTTTGTCAAAAGGTCGCTGTCCTTTCTGGTAGTTTATGCCCAGCAAGCCAGCAAAGTATGGCATCAAGATATGGGTGGCCTGTGACTCCAGCTACGCTTGGAAGATGCAAATCTATACAGGGAAGCCGACCAGTGGAGGCCCAGAGCAAAACCAGGAGATGCGGGTTGTTCTTGATGTGACAGATGGACTGAGGGGGCACAATATCACGTGTGCCAATTTCTTCACCTCTTACGAACTCAGCCAGAAACTCCTGAAGAGGAAGATCACCATGGTTGGCACAGTTAGAAAGAACAAGCCTGAGCTCCCCCTTGCACTCCTCGCAACAAGGGGAGAGAGGCCTTCTCATCAAAGTTTGTCTCCACCACCACTCAAATTTTTTACCTTCCAAAGAGGAACAAGAATCTGGTCCTTCTGAGCACAATGCACAAAACGGTTGAGATCAGTGATCGCAAGGACAGGAAGCCAGCCATCATCCTGGACTACAACCACAACAAAGGAGGCATGGACAACCTGGACAAGGTTATTGGACCTTACAGCTGCAGGAGGATGACTGCCCGTTAGCCCCTGGTCATCTTCCATAACTCATTGACGTGTCTTCATACAATGCCTTCGTGATATGGAACAAGATCAACCCTACCTCGATGCCTGATAAGCAGAACAAGAGGAGGTTGTTCCTGGAGCAATTGGGAAAGGCACTTTTAACCCCACACATTCAAAGAAGGGAGCGCCTCCCCCGCACAGCAGCCTCTGCAGCGCTTGTGAAACTGTTCAGGGGCTGAATCTTGTCCTGATCCACCTTATGCTGCAGCTGGGGCAAGACAATCCTTGCAAGAGGAGGAGATGCCCATTCTGCCCCCCAAAGGACTGTAAAAAAAAATACTATGTGCTGAGAAATACATCTGCAAAGTCCATGCACACACACGTGCTAATTAGAGTTGATTGATTTATGTTCTTCACATTTTTTTTTGTGTCTATTATCTTATTTTATTACTTTTTATTGTTGTTGTTTATACACCTTGTGGATGGGGGCAATGGTTCAACAAATGGGAGAAGACTAGTATTTTGTAGTTGAATTCTTAATTGTACAGTATATAAGAATATATCACTATTTTGCCAAAAATGTTCAAGACTGTTATTGTTTCCCTTCCATAAAATGCTTTCAAAACTACTTTCTGCACATTTCTGCTACTTTCTTAGGCTATACAAGTGCATACAATCTCTTGCTAAAAAAATTATGTTTACACCTATGCGGTACCTTTAGCAATAATAATAATAATAATAAACCTTTACTTTAGTAAAGCAAACAATTATGACAGGTGTGTTGTAATAAAAATGAGTGGTGTCCACTGATTAAATTCAGTCTCTCTGCATTGTGAAGAGGGAAAACCCAGATATTCACAAAGTTTGTGATGAATGACAGGTTGTTTCTTCATGCAAAATAGATTTGGGGTTTAAAATTCAATTAATCTGCTTTATTTTAGGGGTTTAGTGAAGGCGGGTCATTTTTTTACCCTTAGCACAAGGGGAGCATACAGAATGTTAAGACTACACAAGGGTTCATCTGAAATTATTGGATTGTGAAATGTACATCCAGCCAACCAGAAAAGCAAGGCGAAGCAATTCAGGCATTCTTGAAAGTCAAGACAATCCTTGTCCTGCAATGAAACATTATTTTTAGAGTTGAAAACTTGATTTAACAAGCAGTAGGCATTTAGAATTAAATATGGAGTGTAGCTTTATACAGTGAGGGAAAAAAGTATTTGATCCCCTGCTGATTTTGTACGTTTGACCTGATCAGTCTATAATTTTAATGGTAGGTTTATTTGAACAGTGAGAGACAGAATAACAACAAATAAATCCAGAAAAACGCATGTGAAAAATGTTATGAATTGATTTGCATTTTAAAGAAGGAAATAAGTATTTGACCCCCCTCTCAATCAGAAAGATTTCAGGCTCCCAGGTGTCTTTTATACAGGTAACGAGCTGAGATTAGGAGCACACTCTTAAAGGGAGTGCTCCTAATCTCAGTTTGTTACCTGTATAAAAGACACCTGTCCACAGAAGCAATCAATCAATCAGATTCCAAACTCTCCACCCTGGCCAAGACCAAAGAGCTCACCAAGGATGTCAGGGACAGAATTGTAGACCTACACAAGGCTGGAATGGGCTACAAGACCATCGCTAAGCAGCTTGGTGAGAAGGTGACAACAGTTGGTGCGATTATTCGCAAATGGAAGAAACACAAAAGAACTGTCAATCTCCCTCGGCCTGGGGCTCCATGCAAGATCTCACCTTGTGGAGTTGCAATGACCATGAGAACTGTGAGGAATCAGCCCAGAACTACACGGGAGGATCTTGTCAATGATCTCAAGGCAGCTGGGACCATAGTCACCAAGAAAACAATTGGTAACACACTACGCCGTGAAGGACTGAAATCCTGCCGCACCCGCAAGGTCCCCCTGCTCAAGAAAGCACATATACATGCCCGTCTGAAGTTTGCCAATGAACATCTGAATGATTCAGAGGACAACTGGGTGAAAGTGTTGTGGTCAGATGAGACCAAAATGGAGCTCTTTGGCATCAACTCAACTCTCCGTGTTTGGAGGAGGAGGAATGCTGCCTATGACCCCAAGAACACCATCCCCACCGTCAAACATGGAGGTGGAAACATTATGCTTTGGGGGTGTTTTTCTACTAAGGGGACAGGACAACTTCACCGCATCAAAGGGACGATGGACGGGGCCATGTACCGTCAAATCTTGGGTGAGAACCTCCTTCCCTCAGCCAGGGCATTGAAAATGGGTCGTGGATGGGTATTCCAGCATGACAATGACCCAAAACACATGGCCAAGGCAACAAAGGAGTGGCTCAAGAAGAAGCACATTAAGGTCCTGGAGTGGCCTAGCCAGTCTCCAAACCTTAATCCCATAGAAAATCTGTGGAGGGAGCTGAAGGTTCGAGTTGCCAAACATCAGCCTCAAAACCTTAATGACTTGGAGAAGATCTGCAAAGAGGAGTGGGACAAAATCCCTCCTGAGATGTGTGCAAACCTGGTGGCCAACTACAAGAAACGTCTGACCTCTGTGATTGCCAACAAGGGTTTTGCCACCAAGTACTAAGTCATGTTTTGCAGAGGGGTCAAATACTTATTTTCCTCATTAAAATGCAAATCAATTTATAACATATTTCACATGCGTTTTTCTGGATTTTTTTGTTGTTATTCTGTCTCTCACATTTCAAATAAACCTACCATTAAAATGATAGACTGATCATTTCTTTGTCAATGGGGAAACGTACAAAATCAGCAGGGGATCAAACACTTTTTTCCCTCACTGTATATGATTACTATGAGAATAGTTTCTAAAATGTATGAACGATAAGTGTCTATTTTTCTCTCTCTCTATCTCCTTTTGTAAAAAGCCACCATATTGTGTCAGTCCGCTAGGGACCTTTTCCTAATGTATTAAGTAGGTATGTTATCCCATGCTATCATTTAGTTAGCTAGTAAATATATAATTAAACACATTTTTGTAGTACTGAATCATAAGAAAGACTGGGGTTTTTGCAGATGCAGGAGGTTACAACTGTTCAGAATGATGATTTGAGACAAGGTTAACTGTTTTATGATGGTGATAGATAAAGACCATTAGAGTATCATTCGGGAGATGGTAACTCTTTAAACAACTGATCTCGTGGTGCCCCAAATTCCTACTGAGTTAATTGATACGTGATTAATTTAATCGGGTAACAATTATACACAGTTAGTTGATTCGATAAGTAACAGTCATCATATTAAAGAAAGTAAAGTCACGGCACCGTGTACACAGGTGATGTCCATGGTTGGAGCGGCAGTCCTCTGCGGCTGGGTTAGTACTGAAGGCATGATGAGGAAGATCATGCTCACGGAGTCTAGAAGAGCATCTACATCTTTCCCTTGGACCTGCACCTGACTGAGGTGCGGTGGATGGCGGTGGGCTTGGACGTGGGCAGAAACGACATGGCAGTGGTGTAAATTGGAAATGTCGACCTGCATGGGTTCCTCCTTCTTGGGACAGTTCCATGCGATGTGTCCTATTTCTCCACAGTGGTAGCACTCCCGGGTGTCGGTATCAACCCCTCTATTCCTTGCCTTTGCTTCAGGTTGGAAAACATGGTCCTGGCGCCCACGTTCCCCATCCGCCCTTTGGATTATTTATTTCCAAACCCGGGGAGTCCGCAGTTGGGATGTCTGTCTTCCTCCTTTTTTGAAGCCTCCCTTTTCCTGGTTGGTTCTGTCCAGATGGATAGGGTTGAGCAGTTTGTCTGTTGCTCGACATCTCTCAACGAGCTCCACCACTCTGTCCTCTGTGGTGGGACTGCCCTGGCTGACAACCTTCTTTAGCTTGTAAGGTAAGCCCTGGATGTAGTGGTCAATCACTATTCTTTCCATGATGGCCCAAGTATTGAGGGTCGTGGGCTCTAGCGATTTTTTTGCTAGGTGGACCAGGTCAAACATCTGTGACCTGGGTACCTTCTCGGGTTGATACATCCAAGTATGGAACCGATATGCCTTCAAAGAGACTCATATTTCCTTCTTCAGTGTGTCATAGTTATTGGCTTCTTTTGCTTCCCCACAAAGAAATTGAGCCAGTATTCCTGCCCATTGTATCTGTGGCCATGCCTCTCGTTCTGCCATGCGCTCAAATGTCTTTAGGAAAGCCTCAACGTCAAAGCCTCAATCATTCAGCAGCATTTTCTGCAGATACCGAGTGGCCACGATGGGTAGACCCATGGTCTGTTGAGCAATTTTCACTGCAGTGATTTCCGCAGTTAACGTTTGCATGTTCATATTTATCTGCAGTTGACACTTCCTTTGTTCCCCCAATAACAAGCGATTGGTTTCCGCTTGCTGCCGATTTGCTTCTTGTTGCATGTTATTGGAAGTGACTAATTGCATCAACAGATCTTCCATGATTGTCTGTTCTTAAAACATAACTGTGAACTGCTGCCGTCTAGAAGTTTCCTCTGAGCTGTCCGTGGTCCTGCCTCTGGGGAATACTTCACATTGCTGTTCGTGGTCCTGGCAGCCAAAAAACAAAGAAACCTTGCAGGCACATAATGTCCATCCACAACACAACCTCTGAAACCACTACACTTGTAAAAAGTTTATTTGTGTAATTTCTTTCCTTAACTTCTTAGGGAGCAGCGCACGAGGTGACTGTTTTGGAGACCCTGGCGTGCCCAAAGTAAAATGCCTCCCATTCAGGCCCAGAAAATAGGATATGCACATATTTAGTACCATTGGATAGGAAACACTCTGCATTTTCTAAAAGTGTTAAGATTTTGTCTGTGAGTAAAACAGAACGGATATGGCAGGCGAAACCCCGAGGAATTTCTGTCCTGGAAAAAGTGGTTTTGACACATTGCCTCATTTGGAACCCCTCCCTTATGAAAATGCCCTTATAAGGGCATATGAATGCAGTACCTATCGCTTCCTCTGGATGTCAACAGTCTCGAGAAAGTGTTCTGATTCTTTTTAGATGCTTTTAGAGCAGAGAAGAAGAGGAATCAGGAAGTGTCCCCATAGATGTCCTTACCAGAAACATGACTGAGTACGAACAGTGTAGCTATTCCCTCCGCAAGGCAATCAAACAAGCTAAGCGTCAATATAGAGACAAAGTAGAGTCACAATTCAACGGCTCCGACACAAGAGGAATGTGGCAGGGTCTACAGTCAATCACGGACTACAAAAAGAAAACCAGCCCGTTGCTATGACCATGACGCCCTGCTCCCAGACAAACTAAACAACTTCTTTGCTCGCTTTGAGGACAATACAGTGCCACCGACACGGCCTGCTACCAAAACCTGCGGGCTCTCCTTCACCGCAGCCAATGTGAGAAAAACATTTAAATGTGTTAACCCTCGCAAGGCTGCCGGCCCAGATGGCATCCCTGGCCGTGTCCTCAGAGCATGTGCAGACCAGCTGGCTGGTGTGTTTACGGACATATTCAATCAGTCCCTATCCTAGGCTGCTGTTCCCACATGCTTCAAAAGGGCCACCATTGTTCCTGTTCCCAAGAAAGCTAAGGTAACTGAGCTAAATGACTATCGCCCCGTAGCACTCACTTCCGTCATCATGAAGTGCTTTGAGAGATTAGTCAAGGATCATATCACCTCCATCCTGCCAGACACCCTGGACCCACTCCAATTTGCTTACCGTTCCAATAGGTCCACAGACGACGCAATCACAATCACACTGCATACTGCCCTAACCCATCTGGACAAGAGGAATACTTATGTAAGAATGCTGTTCATTGACTACAGCTCAGCATTTAACACCATAGTTCCCTCCAAGCTTGTCATTAAGCTCGAGACCCTGGATCTCGACCCAGCCCTGTGCAACTGGGTCCTGGACTTCCTGACGGGCCGACCCCAGGTGGTGAGGGTAGGAAACAACATCTCCACCCCGCTGATCCTCAACACTGGGGCCCCACAAGGTGTGCGTTCTCAGCCCTCTCCTGTACTCCCTGTTTACCCATGACTGCGTTGCCAAGTACGCATCCAACTCAATCATCAAGTTTGCTGACAACACTACAGTGGTAGGCTTGATTACCAACAACGACGAGACGGCCTACAGGGAGGAGGGGGAGGGCCCTCGGAGTGTGGTGTCAGGAAAATAACCTCTCACTCAATGTCAACAAAACAAAGGAGATGATCGTGGACTTCAGGAAACAGGAGAGGGAGCACCCCCCTATCCACATCGAGGGGACAGTAGTGGAGAAGGTGGAAAGTTTTAAGTTCCTCGGCGTACACATCACGGACAAACTGAATTGGTCCACCCACACAGACAGCATGGTGAAGAAGGCGCAACAGCGCCTCTTTAACCTCAGGAGGCTGAAGAAATTTGGCTTGTCACCAAAATCACTCACAAACTTCTACAGATGCACAATCGAGAGCATCCTGTCGGGCTGTATCACCGCCTGGTACGGCAACTGCTCCGCCCACAACCATAAGGCTCTCCAGAGGGTAGTGAAGACTGCACAACGCATCACCGGGGGTAAACTACCTGCCCTTCAGGACACCTACACCACCCGATGTCACAGGAAGGCCAAAAAGATAATCAAGGACAACAACCACCCGAGCCACTGCCTGTTCACCCCGCTATCATCCAGAAGGCGAGGTCAGTACAGGTGCATCAAAGCTGGGACCGAGAGACTGAAAAACAGCTTCTACCTCAAGGCCATCAGACTGTTAAACAGCCATCACTAACATTGAGTGGCTGCTGCCATCATACTGACTTAAATCTCTAGCCACTTTAAACATAGGAATTGGATGTAACAATGTATCGCTAGCCACTTTAAACAATTTTGTATATAATGTTTACGTATCCGACATATTCATATCAAATGAATACACTGTACTCTAAACCATCTACTGAATCTTGCCTATGCCGTTCGGCCATCGACCCAAATCTCTAGCCACTTTAATAATTATAATTGGATGAAATAATGTATCACTAGCCACTTTAAACAATGCCGTTTATATAATGTTTACATATCCTACATTACTCATCTCATATATATATGTGTATATACTGTACTCCATACCATCTACTGCATCTTGCCTATGTCGGTCAGCCATCGCTCATCCATATATTTATATGTACATACTCGTATTCATTTCTTTACTCTTGTGTGTATAAGGTAGTTGTTGTGAATTTGTTAGATTACTTGTTAGATACTACTGCATGGTCAGAACTAGAAGCACAAGCATTTCGCTACACTCGCATTAACATCTGCTAACCATGTGTATGTGACAAATAAAATTTGATTTGATAAGAAAATGCGCGCTCCCGGCAGGCGCGTCCTTTGTTTTTTTCCATTCCTATCGCCCAGTTTATATTCCGGTTAAAATATTATGCCATTTATACATAAAAGTGTTCCTAAGGATACATTTACAATGATGTTTGATTGTTCTTGGACAAGTTTATAGGTCTAAGTTGAACGAGTTCTCTTCACGTTTCAATGGAGGAGTCAACGCTGTTTTTTTTTATTATAACGCGCCAACCAAACGGAGATTTATGAATATAATACATGACTTTTTTCTAACAAAAGAACCATGGATTGTCCTCGTTGGACACTTTGGAAGCCCTCAGTAGAAGTTCTTCAAAAGGTAATTGATTTGTTTTCGCTGTGAAATGTGTTTTCTGTGAACTGTGGAGGCTTATGAAATTATGGTAATAGCAAAAATATGTTAGGTGCTACCCTCAAACAATCAAATGTGGTGCTTTCGCCGTAAAGCCTTTTTGAAATCTGACAACGCTTTGATATTGCCAAGAAGCAGAGCTTTTGATGATTATGAAACACTTGTATATTGATGCATGTTTAATAATTCAACTTTTGGATTTTGAATTTGGCGCCTTGCATTTCACCTGGTAGTGTCGGGAGTGGGGCGCTAGCTAACCCCAACCCAACTATGATGTTTAAAGTAGCTCCCAGACCCAACCCATCTGTATGTTTTACAGTGGTCTCTAGTCTCTCTCTCGCTCCGCTTCCTCTGTTATGGTGTCTTCACTCACCCATTATGCAGCTGGACCTCACTTCACGCTTCATGCTTTTCTGGTCTAAATGTTAATTTCTTTACCATTCCCCACGTTCTCTGTTAGGAATATTTTTCCAGTATTCGCTTTATAACGTGATAGAGTTTCGGCGGGAAACCTCTGTGTAGATAATACACATTCCTCTGTGAAATTTGGAGAGGGATGTTCTCTCTCCTTGATTTACAACAGGGTGTAAACTGTCAACCCCCCCAGCAGCTCCCTCCTCCCCCCTCTCTTTCCATGATGCCAAGCTGATCTGACCCATTCGGATCCTCACAGGACAGTCATGACAATGGGGACACCAAAACTTACCCAACCGCAGATGTAGAGATTAACAACACCAGAGGGCGGTTCAGAGGTAACCTAGGGTTGATTGAAAACCTACCATATCCTGTGCTACTTGGACGCGACTGTCCATATTTTCAAGAATTGTGGACAGGACTACAGGACAAAGGAGATGGCTGTGCCAGTAATAGGGCATGCCAGGTTCCATTTACTTTTTCCAGTGAAAAGAAAATGAAACCGCTACCAAAAAACTCCCTGACCTATGAAAGGAAAATTAACAAATAGGTACTTACCTTCCCAACTCCCATAGCCGACACTCAAGTTCTCCTGGGAGAAGAAGGGGAAGGAAACGACGAAGAGGCAGGAAACCCAATGGGGATAAATGGGCCAGAAATGGTGGAAGAGGAGGAACAGGAAGCGCAGGGCGAGGAGCCTGGAAATTCTTATGCCAATGAGATTTTTCTCCCTGAGTTAACACAGTATATAGGAAAGTTTGGTACTGCTCAGCTGGAAGACCCCAAATACTTATTTCCCTCATTAAAATGCAAATCAATTCATAACATTTTTCACATGCGTTTTTCTGGATTTTTTTTGTTGTTATTCTGTCTCTTACTGTTCAAATCAACCTACCATTAAAATTATAGACTGATCATTTCTTTGTCAGTGGGCAAATGTACAAAATCAGCAGGGGATCAAATACTTTTTTCCCTCACTGTAGTTACATGATGACATCAAATTCCACGTGTACCTTCAAAATGATTAAGCAATCATAATTTATTTGAAAAACACTGTTTCCATAATAATATGAAGCAATAAAGAAAGTTAGACAAAAGAAAAATACAGCCCTGTCAAATGGATAACATTATTATTATTATTCTTTTAAATTGTACCTTTATTTTACTAGGCAAGTCAGTTAAGAACAAATTCTTATTTTCAATGACGGCCTAGGAACAGTGGGTTAACTGCATGTTCAGGGGCAGAACGACATGTTGACAATCTTTAAAACATTTTTCTACCGTTTCCATTACATGTCACAATGTTTTTTTTATGCAACATTGATTTTGTTGAGTAAACGAGTAGACCCGTCATTCAGGGTTTTGAGCCCCAAGGGGAGCTTGCCTGTTTTGAATGTTATTTTGGCATTAATTCGTGTCACAAATCAGTTTGCAAACAATGTAAATCATACAAACATGGTCTCTTTTTTGTTTTCTTGAGTAACGCAGCTCCAAATGCAGGTGTTTCAGCCTAGCTCAGTGCTTTCTGTGGTGGTGGGGCAAGCCAGCAGAAAATATGGGGCATTGCGCCATGATTGGCTCAGTATTCTGTCACTCATGGGGACACTACGTCACCACCAAGTCTAAGGGTAGAGATAAAAAATTCAAGCCCCTTGGGTGCTGCCATAAAGTTACGTTAGAAGTGCCCATCCAAGAAGGCTCAATGTCATTGGCCACAGATAAAAGGACGTCAAATTACATTATATCTACAGTAGCTTTGATTAGACTGATCATGTCAACATCATACTTTCAAAATCTTAGCTAGCAATCATTATCATGAATCAAGTCGACAATCTACTGGCAAATTCTTTTTAACCCTTGTCATATGAAGAAAAATAATGAAGAGAAATTATTGATAAAATGTATCGGTGCTCATCGATCATTGGACATAGACATTACACAACAAGCTGCAAAATCTGTCTGGTTAGAATGTAAACTCTCCTTCCAGACTCACATCAAACATCTCCAATCTAAAATGAAGTCTAGTATTTGCTTCCTATTTCGCAACAAAGCATCCTTCACTCATGCTGACAAACATACCCTTGTAAAACTGACCATCCTACCGATCCTCGACTTCGGTGATGTCATTTACAAAAGCCTCCAATACTCTACTCAACAAATTGGATGCAGTCTACCACAGTGCCATTCGTTTTGTTACCAAAGCCCCATATACCACCCACCACTGCGACCTGTACACTCTCGTTGGCTGGCCCTCGCTTTACACTCGTCACCATACCCACTGGCTCCATGTCATCTACAAGTCCCTGCTAGGTAAAGTCCCGCCTTATCTCAGCTCGCTAGTCACCATAGCAGCACCAATCCGTAGCACGCGCTCCAGCAGGTATATCTCACTGGTCACCCCCAAAGCCAATTCCTCCTTTGGCCGACTCTCCTTCCAGTTCTCTGCTGCCAATGACTGGAATGAACTACAAAGATCTCTGAAACTGGAGACACTTATCTCCCTCACCAGCTTTAAGCACCAGCTGTCAGAGCAGTTCACAAACCCCTGCACCTGTATATAGCCCATCTGTAAATAGCCCAACCAACTATCTCATCCCCTACCGTATTTATTTATTTATCTTGTTCCTTTGCACCCCAGTTTTTCTACATTGCACATTCATCTACTGCACATCTACCATTCCAGTGTTTAAATGCTATATTGTAATTACTTTGCCACCATGGCCTATTTATTGCCTTTACCTTCCTTATCCTACCTCATTTGCACTCATTGTATATAGATTTGTTTTTTTCTACTGTATTATGGACTGTATGTTTGTTTTACTCCATGTTTAACTCTTTGTTGTTCAACAATGAGTGGTTTGGAAGGAATCAGTGGCTAACTGCAAGTATTGCCAAGTAATCATTAGCCTGCTATTCAGTGGAATGGCTGTGTGGTCCCAAGTCTAAGATTAAGGGTCTGTTTTCTTAGTTTAATATTATAAACATTCAACATTGGCCATGCTGTCAATGAAGCATGATTTGTGCCGCGCTCAAAATAACTGTTAACTCGGAACTGCAAAATCTGACTTTAGTGAGTTCAAGACAACTGGGAACTTTTGAACTTTCATCCAACTCGGAATTGTAAATCCAGAACTCGAGCCTCTTTCTAGAGCTATGACATGAAGATCACTGATGTCATCAAGATTCAAGCTTTTTTTTGTTTTGTTCCCAGTTGTCTTGAAAGCACATAAATCCAGAGAATGGCAGACTTTGATGACAAAGTTTGATGACAAGTTTTCCCCACGAAGGACCACCGTGCCACCTTCCTGTTCAAATGAGCACAGCATAACAAGGTGAGTCCAAAAATTTTTTGTATGCTACTGCATAAATTATGTAACATGCCAGGGAGATATGTATACTGTATCTAAGAAAGTTAAACTAAGTGTATGTTGTGTAGTAAACTGTTAGTAGCCCATGTGCCTCACCCTAATAATTTGGTCTAATTTCACCTCTTAATTCCGCCTACAGTTCTGACTTGGTGGTGCACATGTAGCTTATAACCTGTTTTTGTGATCATCAAATATTGTAAGAGCTTTCATTGTCTGCTTATATGCCCCCTTTATTTATCCTACGGTCTGACTTGTTGTACAGCAAGAATACTGTAAGAACGACCCATGTTCTGAATTCTGTCGCTGTACATTTAAAAAGTGCTGAACAAATAGTTGTATTGACTACGTCAGTCCTAGCTCGCTCATTAATGTCTTAATCGAAATTACGGATTGCCTCTTATCCCGCGCCACCTTCCTGTTCAAGTGAACACAGCACAACAAGGTGAGTCCAAAAAGGGCTTGTATGTTGCTGCATAAATGATGTAACATGCCAGGGAGATATGTATACTGTAGCTAAGAAAGTAATAGTAAGTGTATGTAGGCTGTCATTGTAAATAAGATTTTGACTTGCCTAGTTAAATAAAGGTAAAAATATATATATATATATTATCCGCTTGTCGTCCCCTTATGCCATAGCTTGTACATTTCAATTTCAGTATAAACCACATTTGTTTAATAAGCAAGTCAGCCATATCAGCTATGTTTTTAAAAAAGTCAAGACAAGGCTCCGCTGATAGCCAGGTTTAACAGTGGTAAGATGTTGGGACTACTGTTGGGACTCTGCTGTTGGGACAGCTTTATGTAGGCCCTAACAGTTTGTGGGCACCGTTTGTCACCGTTATAGTGCAATTAATGTATTGTTTAGCGTTGTGTTGTGTAGTGGCTTTGCTGGCATGAAGAGTGATCAGATGAATTGCAATTAATTGCAAAGTCCCTCTTTGCCATGCAAATGAACTGAATCCCCAAAAAACATTTGCACTGCATTTCAGCCCTGTCACAAAAGGACCAGCTGACATCATGTCAGTGATTCTCTCGTTAACACAGGTGTGAGTGTTGACGAGGACAAGGCTGGAGATCTCTCTGCCATGCTGATTGAGTTCAAATAACAGACTGGAAGCTTCAAAAGGAGGGTGGTGGGTACTGCTTGGAATCATTGTTCTTCCTCTGTCAACCATGGTTACCTGCAAGGAAACACATGTCATCATTGCTTGTCCGGAGAAGACAAGGTGAGCCCTACCATCAGTCCTGTGTCATGCCAACAGTAAAGCATCCTGAGACCATTCATGTGTGGGGTTGCTTCTCAGCCAAAGGAGTGGGCTCACTCACAATTTTGCCTAAGAACACAGCCATGAATAAAGAATAGTACCAACACATCCTCCGAGAGCAACTTCTCCCAACCATCCAGGAACAGTTTGGTGACGAACAATGCCTTTTCCAGCATGATGGAGCACCTTGCCATAAGGCAAAAGTGATAACTAAGTAGCTCTGGGAACAAAACATCGATATTTTGGGTCCATGGCCAGGAAACTCCCCAGACCTTAATCCCATTGAGAACTTGTGGTCAATCCTCAAGAGGTGGGTGGACAAACAAAACCCCCAAAATTCTGACAAACTCCAAGCATTGATTATGCAAGAATGGGCTGCCATCAGTCAGGATGTGGCCCAGAAGTTAATTGACAGCATGCCAGGGCGGATTGTAGAGGTCTTGAAAAAGAAGGGTCAACACTACAAATATTGACTCTTTGCATCAACTTCATGTAATTGTCAATAAAAGCCTTTGACACTTATGAAATGCTTGTAATTATACTTCAGTATTCCATAGTAACATCTGACAAAAATATCTAAAGACACTGAAGAGGCAAACTTTGTGGAAATTAATATTTGTGTCATTCTCAAAACATTTGGCCACGACTGTATATCGCAGGTCGGGGCCGGGCACAACACACAAAGCTCAAGGCGTGCTCCCTACTTTCCTCTTGTATTTATTTAGCAAGCGTAATAACCAATTATGTATATAAACCCAGGATTGCAGAAGCTTTGTCAATGAGAGCCTTTGAAGCCATCAGTTGGCCATAATGGCTCACCACAGAAAGAGCAGTCCTCCATAGGAATGGATGGAATTCTACAGTATTTCAATTAAATGTTTCAAGGACATAATTACATGTATTTAAGTATTATTTTGCTGTAGTGGGGACAGTAACATTAGAACGTTCAAAAAATGATACTTTAAGGAAAATGTTTTTATATATATTAGTATTTTTTATTTGTATGTTTAGCTCACATAATATAATGTAAAAGTATGCATTAAAGTGTCTGTAATATAATATACATGACAAAAACAAATGTAGACATTGATAAATGCATTTCTATAGCTTCCAAAATATTTTTTACAACGATGGGGGAGTGCCAAGATGGCAGCATGGTGGCTTAGTGTATAAATAAAATATTGGTGATAACACATCACTCCAAGTCCTGACAGACACAAGCAAAAACTCTTACATAAATGTAGCAGCCTATACACCTGAACATTAGCGATCTGACATTCTGTATTGCATGAAAGCAATACAAAACAATCAGTCGGATCAACTGTAGACTACTAACAACAGCATCTGCATCGTCTGACTCTAGCCTACTATGCGCCCTGTCCCTCTAGCCAGGGTAAATGAAGCGGTAACATTGTGTATTTATAGACAATTTGTTTGTCAGAAAACGTGAACGGGATCAAATTTGGTTTATATTTAAACTTGGGCTGACTAGGCAACATTGGCCTAGTTTTTTTTAAAACCATGGTACCTGATTAGAAAACTCTTGGCCCATCATAGCCCATATTAACCCTTTTTTTTTACAACAGATTAATTACATCATACCGTATAAGGTCTGGAGTGTAGGTTATCAGATCAGGAAAAACTACGGGCCCAGGATATTTTGTTGTTGCGCCACACCACTCTGGGACTTGTGGTGCCACCTCTGCGTAGTATAATGAAAACTTGGTGCAATTAATGGGCTGTGTCTATTGCAAATAACATAAACACACCTCAAATGTCAAAACCGCAATGCTTGCAATGAGTAATGCCAATGATCACAATCGAGCTATGGGGCTTATATTTGGCGTGCTGCATTTCCATGTTGTGATGTGCATCTTCAATTCGATAGTTGAGCTTTTCATTACGAGGAGCGCACAGTCACAGAGGTAGGAGGAGCAGTGTCTGTCAATCAAAAGCTCCATACCTACACCTCAATCCACAAAATCTTAATTCGATGCATTGACTTTTATCACGTTTTTATCAAGGTAACCAAAGAAGCAACAGTATCTGGCTTTGTCAAAGAACTACAGTGTCCCAGTGAGAGCACAGATGTGAATCATTTTGAATTCATCATTAGCTTATTCATCAATCAATAGATTTGTCATATAGAGCTCTATAGTGTCATAATACCCCCCAAAAACCTAGCGGTTGAACAGGGAAATGGTTCCAATCGTTTTTTCACCATAAATCTTTCCCATAGAGGATTTTATAAACACTTCAAATAAGGGCTGTGTTTCATGTAGGCTTACCCTGGCATGAGGTTTGATAACCATGTAAATCTCTCGCGGACAAGATTACCTTTATCAATATATTCATCTCTATTTACTCTCAGATTCGAAAATGCTAATTAGCATCAAAGTAGACATGCAAAAATACAAATCCTTGCAAGCTCCTGTACATCATCTCTACTTGACACCTTTGCTAACAGGTATTGTGCCAATTTAAAACTTGCACAAGACAATTTACAGAATTGTTCATTTAAAAAAATGTAGCCCATTTATTTAACTAACATTAGATAGTTAATACAGACATTCTTACCTTTGCCTCGAATCAGCAGCCTCGTCCAGATCATCATGGTATTTGTATTTATTTATGATATTTCTTTATGAAATTAGCATTTCAGTTTTTGGGGTTAAATACAGGTGAATATATTGATAAAAGTAAACTTGTCCTAGAGAGTTTTACACGGTTATCAAAACGTCACGCCAGGGTAAGCCTACACAAAACACAGCCCTTATTTTAAGTGTTTCTAAAATCACTTATGGGAAAGATGTATGGTGAAAAAACCATTGGAACCATTTCCCTGTTTGACCGGTTTTATGGGTATTATCACTCATACTGTGGTACTCTATTGTGCACAGACAAAGCCACATACTTCTAGTAGAACATCTCTGGCACAGATTCAACTACGGGCTGAAGTTGGTTTATTCGCAGCCTATTCACCTTCTTACTCAATGCAGCTTCTTTTTTTTCTTTTTTTTCCTTTTTTTTTTACAACTCGCACTGCTTTTAATCTTAAAATTATCAGAGAATGTCACACATTTCTTCTCCAATATTAACCCATTGAAATCCATGAAAAGGTATGTGAATAGACTAGGAGTACAGTCATTCACCCTATGCAGACTCCTCCACCAGTAAGAATTACCTGGCTACGCTATCCCCCAGCCCTAAGTCCCATGCCTCAGTCTACTATCACACACACAAACACACCTCAGCCTTATTACCCAACCCAGAGCTCATCAACTAATCCGCATGACAAAACCCTATTGATAGAATGTATTCCAATGGTGGGATTTGTATTGTCATGGACCTATAGGTCTGTGTCTAAATAGTTATATAAACAGGTCTACACCTGGTCAGCCCTGATAAGGGACAGATCAACATTTACTGGGGGGAGAGGTGGTCCAAAATAAGTTGTCAAACTTTTTTTTTGTTGCTTTGGGGAGGCTTTTGTGTTTTTTGATAGATAGATAGATAGATAGATATATAGATAGATAGATAGATACAAACACAGTCGGCCCGGCCCTCTCATTAAGCAGGATTAGGCGGCCACTTTTGGTAGCAGATTGACAAAGGCGGCATTTTCTGAGCTAAACTGACCAAGACGCATCTCCAACAACAACACATAAAACCTCACGTAATTCTACCCAAAAACAATGACAATTTCATTCAACCAGTGGCATATGGGCTTTTTAGGTGAGCCCACTTGGTCAAAGGCAGGGGCGCAAAATTCCATTCCTAGTGCGCCTCTCCAGGGTGCTGTTGGAGAGATGAATCACAGCTCTTCACCAACGTTACGTCCCAAGAATTATCTAACATAAATCATGTAGCAAATAGGATATGGTACAAATAATGTGTGGCCTTTTCTATAGCCTACAGGCTGGAGATAAATGTATGACAATTTAATGAGACGGACAATGTTTACAAAATTCCAGATTCTCAGATTAAATAGCTTAACCTAAATGGCCCTCAATCAAATAAAAAATGTGCTGTCATGTTAACAAACAACATTTCCAAAAAACAGGACAGGTCAAAGTAAATTGGACAATATGGAATAGACAATCACAACTGTTGTCCAGGTGTTTCACCCCATTGTCACGATCAGTGGTTTCAAGTTTGTATCCGTACATTTTTGACAAGCTGATCATAGCAAAAAATAAAATACATCTGCATTTCCCATTGTGTAAACACATTGCAAACAGGCTCATGATAACTCCTGATAAAGTTGGGTAGCTGATATTCAGAGCTTAAATAGCTAACTTGATTAGTTAGGACTAATAAAGCCAATGCTACGGCCTGTTTTACAAACGGTGAGCCTACCACATGGATGGGCATTCATAAAATTCCATTGTGAGCCAACATGGTAGGTTACACCCCAGTAAGCACAATATTTTTGGGGTCCTGTCCAGAAGTCATTTTTTTTGTGGTGTTTTGCAAACAGTAGGCTTACCACATAGATGGGCATTCATAAAATTCAATTTCAGGCAACACTGTAGGCTACTCCTCAGTAAGCATGGACAGACACCGACGCCTTTGGACGTCTTTATTTGGTGCTGTCTGGACCGACCTTGATTTCCACATCCACTGACATTCTTTTTTGGTCCAGTCCGGACCAAATCTGAACCAATCATAGACTTCTATGTTTGGTTCAGATTTTGTCCAGTCTGGACCAGCCTTGATTTCGCCCAAACATAGACATCTATAAATTATTTATTTTCAACTTTAATTCAGAACCAAAAATGAGCCTGATTTCAACATCTGGAAAATACACATTTTCAAGGTCTGGAAAATACATAGGCAGTGGTGTAAAGTACTTAAGTAAAAATACTTTAAGTAAGTGGTTTTTTGGGGTATCTGTACTTTACTTTATATTTTTGCCAACTTTTACTCTTACTTCACTACATTCCTAAAGAAAATAATGTACTTTTTACTCCATACATTTTCCCTGACACCCAAAAGTACTTGTTACATTTTGATAGGAAAATGGTCCAATTCACACACTAATCAAGAGAACATCCCTGGTCATCCCTACTGCCTCTGATCTGGCGGACTCACTAAACACAAACGCATCGTTTGTAAATTATGTCTGAGTGTTTGAGTGTGCCCCTGGCTATCCGTCATCAAAAATAGAAAATACAATTGTGCCGTCTGGTTTTCTTAATATAAAGAATTTGAAATGGTTCATACTTTTACTTTTACTTTTGATACTTAAGTACATTTTAGCAATTCCATTTACTTTTGAAACTTAAGTATATTTTACTCAAATATTATTTTACTGGGTGACTTTCACTTTTACTTGTGTCATTTTATATTAAGGTATCTTTACTTTTACTCAAGTTTGACAATTGAGCACTTTTTTTAAAGGCCTTTAGTCGGGCCTCTTTGTTAGGTTTTCTCTAGATCAGAGATTTCAGATTCAAGGACATTCAGTTCGGCACCGTGTTTTCTATTCAACCCTTTAGTATAGGCAATGAACTGTCCCCTCAGATAGGCTTTCAATGTGTCTCAAAGAATGAAACTGTCAGGAGCAGAGGGTTTGTTTGTCAAAGTAAAAATATTGATCTGCTCTTTGAAATGCACAAAATTCAGGTTGCTTTAGGAGTGTAGAATATATTCTCCATCTCTATGCTCCATTTACCTTGGTAGGAATGGAGATTGATAATACCAGAGGAGAATGGTCACAAAGCAATCTGGGGAGATAATCAGTATCTAACACTCTATGAAACAGTTGGGTTGATAGCAAAAAGTTATGTATGCGTGTGTGTTGTGTGGGTGTGAATAAAAAGAGTAGTCCCTATCCTGTGGGTGCATCTGTCTCCAGATGTCTAGTAAATTGAGATCCTTTATGAATGACATGGTGAGCTTGACGGCTTTGGTAAGAAGGGAAGGTTTACCAGAGGACCTATCAAGAACTGTATCTAAACAAAAATTACAATCTCCTCCAGCCAGGAGCCATCCTGGTGGTGCTTGAGCAATCTGAAGGAAGACATTCTGAATAAGAAAATTATCATCAAATTTAGGATATAAATATTCAATAGGGTCCAAGACTCCGAATACATATGCCTCTGCACCAAAACAAACCTGCCTGAGGGATCAGACATGGTGTTGCTGGCACAGAAGGGGATATGTCTACTTATCAAAATTGCAGTTCCTTTTGCTTTGGAGTTAAAAGATGACGCAAAATCATTCCCTCATTAATTTCTAGTGTTCACTGGCTGTAAGATGTGTTTCTTGTAAAAACACAATGTCAGCCTTTAATTTCTTAAGGTATGTATAGACTCTTTTCCTTTGTTGTTAAGGACAGTTAAGACCTTTTACGTTGAATGTGACATATTTTTGTGGATTAAGCATGGATTGGGTTTCAAATATATAACCGAATGGTCAGGTAATGTTTCAACTTTAGTTTGAACACTGAAGTGAGCTATGTGTCTCTTTAGGAAGGAAACGACATAAACATAGAAAAAAACATAAACCCCACCCACCCTGATTGTCAGACTAAAACCACAATCCCAACAATCAACATGAAAACACTTGTAGAGATACGTTGTTGCTCGCTTTCCATCTTGCTCTTACTAGCTAAACCTTGGCATAAACTAAAACCTACGAGCTCTCTATGTTGAAAACAAACATTGTAAATAGACATTTGTGGCTGAATATTTACTGTCAACAACAAGGGCTGCATGAGTCTCTTTTCAGGAGAAGAGTAGAAACATAAATGCGTGAAAAAGCAGTGGGCCTAAGCCTACTAATTTGCTTCGCCCAGAGGATATTGACAAAACCAAGATATACTCTGTAAATGTAATATAACTCACCACGGTAAAAAAAACAGTTAGTTGAAAATGTCCAAATCAACTGTAGCGACCGAATCGCTGTGTAAACGGATCCAAATTCCAAGTAGACATCAGCATTTCAGTCCCAGGACCACTCAAGCAAGAAAAAAACAACAAACTGCGTCATATCCCACGGACAGACCTTCGTGAATCAAACGGGGTGCAGTTCTTTGTGAAAAGTGAACACTTCTCTCGGTGTGTCGAAGAGATGGCTTCGTGGCTTTGTACTGAACTTTCATCCGCGCAGGGTGAATGAGGTAGCCGGTGATGTTCTTCTCCTTCAGTGCTTTGGTGGCTGGTTTGAACTTGCTTGCGACATCTGGCGAGATTCGCGCTCATATCTGGGAAAAGGCTGACCCTCTTTCTATCTATGGTGATGTCCCCTTTGGCTCCTTGCGAGATCTAGCTGCTCGAGAGCACCCTTACCTGCCGATCTATAAATGATGTCTCCGTAATCTAGCATGGGTAGGGATGGTTATCTGAATCAGGGTTAGTTTGGCAGCTGAGGTGAAAGAGGAGCGATTACGATAAAGGAAACCAACTCTAGATTTAACTTTAGCCTGCAGCTTTGATATGTGCTGAGAGAAGGACAGTGCACCGTCTAGCCATACTCCCAAGTACTTGTATGAGGTGACTACCTCAAGCTCTAAACCCTCAGGGGTAGTAATAACACCTGTAGGAAGAGGGGCATTCTTCTTACCAAACCACATGACCTTTGTTTTCAAGTTGTTCAGAACAAGGTTAAGGGTAGAGAAAGCTGAATATAAGACTGTATCATCTGCAAATAAATCGATGAGAGAGCTTCCTACTGCCTGAGCTATGTTGTTGATGTAAATTGAGAAGAGGGTGGGGCCTAGGATTGAGCCTTGGGGTACTCCCTTGGTGACAGGCAGTGGCTGGGACAGCAGATTTTCTGACTTTACACACTGCACTCTTTGAGAGAGGTACTTAGCAAACCAGGCCAAAGACCCCTCAGAGACACCAATACTCCTTAGCCGGCCCACAAGAATGGAATGGTCTACCGTATCAAAAGCTTTGGTCAAGAAAAATAGTCAAGAAAAATAGTCAAGAAAAATAGCAGCACAATATTGCTTAGAAACAAGGGCAATGGTGACATCATTGAGGACCTTTAAGGTTGCAGTGACATCCATAACCTGAGGGAAACCAGATTGCATACCCGAGAGAATATTATAGACATCAAGAAATCCAGTCAGTTGATTATTGACAAGTTTTTCCAACACTTTTGATAAACAAGGCAAAATAGAAATAGACCTATAACAGTTAGGATCAGCTTGATCTCCCCTTTTAAATAAAGGATGAACTATGGCTGCCTTCCAAGCAATGGGAACCTCCCCAGAAAGGAGAGACAGGTTAAAACGTTTGGAGATGGGCTTGGCGATGATAGGGGCAGCAACCTTAAAGAAGAAAGTGTCTAAACCATCTTACCCAGAGGTTTTTTGGGGGTCGTTTAAGGAGCTCCTTTAGCACCTCGGACTCAGTGACTCCCTGCAGGGAGAAACTTTGTAGCGGGGCAAGGGAAAAAAAGGGAGAGGCATCGGGGATAGTTGCATTAGAAGGGGTGGGAGATGAGGAAATGTTGGATGGGCAAGTAGGCATGACTGAGTCAAATAGGAATCCTGACTTAATGAAGTGATGTTTAAAGAGCTCAGCCATGTGTTTCTTGTCAGTAACAACCACATCATCAACATTAAGGGACATGGGCAGCTGTGAGGAGGAGTGTTTTCCAGGACATCTTGGGGTTAGACCCACAGAGAGAACTGCTCTTTAAAGTAACTAACTTAGGCAATCCGGAAAGCCTGAGTGGACTTATTTCTAATTTGCCTGAACGATAGCCAGTCAGCTTGAGCATGCGTGTACCGAGCCTTTAGCCAAATGCAATTCTTGAGGTGGAGTAACTCTGCAAGATCACGGTCGAACCAGGGGCTGAACCTGTTTTTAATCCTTATTTTCTTTATGGGGGCGTGTTTGTTAACAGTACCAGTGAAAATATAAAAAAATAAGGTCCAAGCCTCTTTGACATAGGGAATCAAGCTGATTCTATACCATTTTAAGAGGCCAGTTCATGAAGGAAGGCTTGCTCATTAACGTTTTTTAGCAAGCGTCTATGACAAATCAGGACAGGTCGTTTCACTGAGCAGCCATTACCAACACTGGCTGTAAAACAGTGATCACTAAGATCATTACAGAAAACACCAGACTGATACCTATCAGGATTATTTGTGAGGATAACATCGAGGAGAGTAGCCTTTTCTGGTCATACCTTGTGGGATTGGTGATAATCTGGGAAAGATTTAGGGAGTCCCATTTCTTTAGGACTTGTTTTTTAAGCATGTCCCAGTTTAGGTCACCTGTCAGGACAAATTCAGACATAGTGTAAGGGGCCAGGAGAGAGCTTAGGGCAGGTAGGGTACAAGCCGGTGCTGATGGAGGACGATAGCACCCAGCAACAGTTAACAAAGAGCTATTTGAAAGTTTAATGCTTAAAACCAGCAAATCAAATTGTTTGGGGACAGACTTGGTGGAGACAACCGAGCACTGAAGGTGATCCTTGGTAAAGATTGCCACTCCCTCACCTTTGGAAGATCTGTCTTGCCGAAAAAGGTTATAACCAGAAAGGTTAACATCAGTATTCAAAACACTCTTTCTTAACCACGTCTCAGTAATGACCAACACATCTGGATTGGAGCTATGTACCCACACTTTAAATTGATCCATTTTAGGTAATAAGCTTCTAGTGTTAACGTGCAGAAAACCCAGGATTTTACGAGAGCAGAAATCAGTGAAGCAGATATCAGAGCACAAGTCAGAATTGGGGCTAGCAACAGTAGATGGGCCAGGGTGTACATGCACATTTCCAGATATCATCAACAGTAATACAATCAAGGCACGGCATAGTACAGGGAGAGCTCTGCAGTGCTGATTTATGACATCTGAATGTGCATCAGATGGCAACAAGATCATATTGTACAGCAATTTCATCAGGTAACATGAATACAACGCCGGTGAGAGGTGGTTAGAATAGGATGGAAGGCCAAAAGTTAGTGTAACCAATAGAGAGTCAGAGTCCCGAGTGTGGGAACAAACATAGTCTGTCCCATGGTTGGGTAAAGAAAGTTTGTAGTCAACAAAGTATGCAAGTGTCATGAGGCAAATAGCTAAATAGCAAAATGGACAAAAACAAAGTTAAATATAGAACGACTTGGGGCTAGCCATTGTAAGTTCAGAGTCACTCGCTCCAACAGTGCGTGTGTGCTAGAGGCGAGCGAAAGCTCGGGAGAGAGGGGTGAGTGTGGTGGAGGTACCTATACCAGACAGGGGGAGACAGGCCAGGGCAAACGGTGAACAGATTGCCAGGTGGAATCCAAGCAGCAGTGCAGCAGGCAATGGGAGTAGGTGTCACACCCACTTGGATAGACACAATACTGGTGGGTCATTGACAACACACACACATGTTAGGTTATTCTATCCTCGTGGGGACCTACAACTTATTTCCATAAAAGAAAAATCCTTAACCCCTAACCCTAACCCTTACCTTTTACCCTAACCCTAATTATAACCCTTATTATAACCCTAACCCCTAATCTTAAAATAGCCTCTGTCCTCATGAGGATGTGGGAAATGTCGCTGAGGTAGAATTACTATCCTTGTGGGGACTTTTGGGGATTTTAGGTCCCCCAGATAAAAACATTTAATCTTTAGAACATTTCTCCTATAGCTGCCGTTTCCATTACACATGTCACACTGTTTAAAACAAAAATCTACCTGGGGGAATGGAAACCTGCCTAGTCTCTGGTAGGCTATCCTACGTATGTCAAGTTTCAAGTCATGTTAATTGCAATTTAAAGGCCAGACATTCTTCAGTTGCAACACCACATATCTGGAGCTCATGAGATTTCCTTATCTGATCCTTATCTTTAATTCAAATTTGATCATCTCACATTTAATTGAAACAGATCCCAGAAATGGAGATGACATCACATTATTGGACATCACATACAGCCTGCACTGTGTGCTGCACCATTCATCTTGGTATTACATTATGAAGCTCACTCAATTCCCCTCAGAGCAGATGAAGAGTTAATTGACCTATTTAATGCTACATGGAAAGAGTAGGATACATTAGGCTGCTGTAGGCCTACAGTTCAGGGATTTGTATCTGTTGGGTGTGTAGATAGGGAAATTAGAGAACGGGTAAACGGTCGGTCTGTCTGACTGATTCATTGTGGAGCCGCAGATGTAGCTTGGAGATATCACTCACTGCCATCCCTAATGCATCCTCTCAGGCACAGACAACTTCACTGACACTGCTCTTACACAGCTGAGAGTTGTATTCATTCTGAGCTGAGTGAGTAGAACACTACCAACCTCTAGTGACAGCATTCAGGTACTACTGCATCTGTTGCTGCCTGCAACATGACTGCAACACTTGACTTCAAGGGCATTCCCCAAACATACAACTTTGCACATTTTGTGTGTGGGGTCTCCAGGCCATCAGACGGTTAAATAATCACCACTAGCCGGCCTCCGCCCAGTACCCAAAACTTAGTCACTGTTACTAGCCATCTACCACACACTATTCTACCCGGCACCTTAGAGACTGCTGCCCAATGTACATAGTCATTGAACATTGGTCACTTTAATAATGTTTACATACGGTTTTACCCACTGCATACAGAATGTATATACTGTAATCTAGTCAAGGCTCATCCTATATACAGTTGAAGTCAGAAGTTTACATACACCTTAACCAAATACATTTAAACTCAGTTTTTCACAATTCCTGACATTTTTTATCCTAGTAAAAATGCCTTGTCTTAGGTCAGTTAGGATCACCACTTTATTTTAAGAATGTGAAATGTCAGAATAATAGTAGAGGGAATGACTTATTTCAGCTTTAATTTCATCACATTCCCAGTGGGTCACAAGTTTACATACACTCAATTAGTATTTGGTAGCATTGCCTTTTTTAATTATTTTTATTTCACCTTTATTTAACCAGGAAGGCAAGTTGAGAACAAGTTCTCATTTACAACTGCGACCTGGCCAAGATAAAGCAAAGCAGTTCGACACATACAACAACACAGAGTTACACATGGAGTAAAACAAACATACAGTCAATAATACAGTAGAAAAAAAGCATTGCCTTTAAATTGTTTAACTTGGGTCAAACGTTTAGGGTAGCCCTCCACAAGCTCCCACAATAAGTTAGGTGCATCAGGTTTGTAGGCCTCCGTGCTCGCACACACTTTTTCAGTTCTTCCCACAAATATTCTATAGGATTGAGGTCAGGGCTTTGTGATGGCCATTCCAATACCTTGACTTTGTTGTCCTTAAGCCATTTTGCCACAACTTTCGCACCAAAGTACGTTCATCTCTAGGAGACAGAGCGCGTCTCCTTCCTGAGCGGTATGACGGCTGCGTGGTCCCATGGAGTTTATACTTGCGTACTATTGTTTGTACAGATGAAAGTGGTACCTTCAGGCAATTGGAAATTGCTCCCAAGGATGAACCAGACTTGTGGAGGTCTACAAAAAAAATTCGGAGGCCTTGGCAGATTTTTTTTGATTTTCCCATGATGTCAAGCAAAGAGGCGCTGAGTTTGAAGGCAGGCCTTGAAATACATCCACAGGTACAACTCCAATTGACTCTAATGATGTAAATTAGCCTATCAGAAGCTTCTAAAGCCATGACATAATTTTCTGGAATTTTCCAAGCTTGTTTAAAGGCACAGTCAACTTAGTGTATGTAAACTTCTGACCCACTGGAATTGTGATACAGTGAATTATAAGTGAAATAATCTGTCTGTAAACAATTTTTGGAAAAATGACTTGTGTCATGCACAAAGTAGATGTCCTAACCGACTTGCCAAAACTATAGTTTGTTAACAATAAATTTGTGGAGTGTTTGAAAAACGAGTTTTAATGACTCCAACCTCAGTGTATGTAAACTTACGATTTCAACTGTAACTACTGCTGTACACACCTTTTTTTATATTCATATACTGTCCATAATGTATATACACACCATCATATACACTACCAGTCAAAAGTTTGGGGTCACTTAGAAATGTCCTTGTTTTTGAAAGAATAGCTATATTTGTGTCCATTAAAATAACATCAAATTGATCCGAAATACAGTGCAGACATTGTTAATGTTGTAAATGACTATTGTAGCTGGAAACGGCTGATTTTTAATGGAATATCTACATAGGCGTACAGAGGCCCATTATCAGCAACCATCACTCCTGTGTTCCAATGGCACCTTGTGTTAGTTAATCCAAGTTTATCATTTTAAAAGGCTAATTGATCATTAGAAAAACCTTTTGCAATTATGTTAGCACAGCTGAAAACTGTTGTTCTGATTAAAGAATCAATAAAACTGGCCTTCTTCAGATTAGTTGAGTTACTGGAGCATCAGCATTTGTGGGTTCGATTACAGGCTCAAAATGGCCAGAAACAAAGTACTTTCTCCTGAAACTCGTCAGTCTATTCTTGTTCTGAGAAATGAAGGCTAATCCATGCAAGAAATTGCCAAGAAACTGAAGATCTCATACAATGCGGTGTGCTACTCACTTCACAGAACAAAGCAAACTGGCTCTAACCAGAATAGAAAAAAAATGGTGCCGGAAGAAATGGCAGCCGTTTTACGGGCGCCTAACCAATTGTGCTATTATGTGGGGTTTTTTCGCGTTATTTGTAACTTATTTTGTACATAATGTTTCTGCAACCGTATCTTACGGAAGAAAAGAGCTTCTGGATATCAGGACAGCAATCACTCACCTCGGATTAGACAAAGATTTTTTCAACAACAAGTAAGACGCACATGATATTCTCAAAACACCCGGCAGGGCTGACATCCCAGTTATTCGCAAGAGGAAGCGACGCAGGTACAGGGGGAAAAGAGCCGGATGCCTGGTCAGGACTCGGAGAAGGCGATTGGGAAAGCTGCCGTTACCGTCAACAATACTCGCCAACATGCAATCATTAGGCAATAAATTAGACGAGATACGATCACGAATATCCTACCAACGGGACATTAAAAACTGCAACATCCTATGTTTCACGGAATCGTGGATGAATGACGACATAGATATTCAGCTAGCGGGATACACGCTGCACCGGCAAGATAGAACAGCACACTCCGGTTAGACGGGGGGGTCTGTGCATATTTGTAAACAACAGCTGGTGCACGAAATCTAAGGAAGTCTCTAGATTTTGCTCGCCTGAAGTAGAGTATATTGTGATAAATTGCAGGCCACACTACTTGCCTAGAGAGTTTTCAGCTATACTTTTCGTGGCTGTTTATTTACCACCACAGACAGATGCTGGCACTAAGACCGCACTCATCAGCAGTGACTCGGTCTATAAAAAAGTGGTCAGATGAAGCAGACGCTAAACTACAGGACTGGCTTGCTATCACAGACTGGAACATGTTCCGGGATTCCTCCGATGGCATTGAGGAGTACACCACATCAGTCACTGGCTTTATCAATAAGTGCATCAAGGACGTCGTCCCCACAGTGACTGTACGTACATACCCCAACCAGAAGCCATGGATTACAGGCAACATTCGCACTGAGCTAAAGGGTAGAGCTGCTGCTTTCAAGGTGTGGGACTCTAAACCGGAAGCTTACAAGAAATCCTGCTATGCCCTGCGACGAACCATCAAACAGGCAAAGCGTCAATACAGGGCTAAGATTGAATCATACATCGTCTTATGTGGCAGGGCTTGCAAACTATTACAGCCTACAAAGGGAAGCACAGCCAAGAGCTGCCCAGTGACACGAGCCTACCAGACGAGCTAAATCACTTCTATGCTCGCTTCGAGGCAAGCAACACTGAGGCATGCATGAGAGCATCAGCTGTTCCAGACGACTGTGTGATCACGGTCTCCAAAGACGACGTGAGTAAGACCTTTAAACAAGTCAACATACACAAGGCTGCGGGGCCAGACAGATTACCAGGACGTGTGCTCCGGGCATGTGCTGACCAACTGGCAGGTGTCTTCACTGACATTTTCAACATGTCCCTGATTGAGTCTATAATATCAACATGCTTCAAGCAGACCACCATAGTCCCTGTGCCCAAGAACACAAAGGCAACCTGCCTAAACGACTACAGACACGTAGCACTCACGTCCGTAGCCATGAAGTGCTTTGAAAGGTTGGTAATGGCTCACATCAACAACATTATCCCAGAAATCCTAGACCCCCTCCAATTTGCATACCGCCCAAACAGATCAACAGATGATGCAATCTCTATTGCACTACACACTGCCCTTTCCCACCTGGACAAAAGGAACACTTATGTGAGAATGCTATTCATTGACTACAGCTCAGCGTTCAACACCATAGTACCCTCAAAGCTCATCACTAAGCTAAGGATCCTGGGACTAAACACCTCCCTCTGCAACTGGATCCTGGACTTCCTGACGGGACCCCCCCAGGTGGTGAGGGTAGGTAGCAACACATCTGCCACGCTGATCCTCAACACTGGAGCTCCCCAGGGGTGCGTGCTCAGTCCCCTCTTATACTCCCTGTTCACCCACAACTGCATGGCCAGGCACGACTCCAACACCATCATTAAGTTTGCAGATGACACAACAGTGGTAGGCCTGATCACCGACAACGACAAGACAGCCTACAAGGAGGAGGTCAGAAACCTGGCCGTGTGGTACCAGGACAACAACATCTCCCTCAACCTAACCAGGACTAAGGAGATGATTGTGGACTACAGGAAAAGGAGGACCGAGCACGCCCCCATTCTCATCGACAGGACTGTAGTGGAGCAGGTTGAGAGCTTCAAGTTCCTTGGTGTCCACATCAACAACAAGCTGGAATGGTCCAAACACACCAAGACAGTCGTGAAGAGGGCACGACAAAGCCTATTCCACCTCAGGAGACTAAAAAGATTTGGCATGGGTCCTGAGATCCTCAAAAGGTTCTACAGCTGCAACATCAAGAGCCTCCTGACTTGTTGCATCACTGCCTGGTACGGCAATTGCTCCACCTCTGACCGTAAGGCACTACAGAGGGTAGTGCGTACGGCCCAGTACATCACTGGGGCTAAGCTGCCTGCCATCCAGGACCTCTACACCAGGCGGTGTCAAAGGAAGGCCCTAAAAATTGTCAAAGACCCCAGCCACCCCAGTCATAGACTGTTCTCTCTACTACAGCATGGCAAGCGGTACCGGAGTGCCAAGTCTAGGACAAAAAGGCTTCTCAACAGTTTTTACCCCCAAGCCATAAGACTCCTGAACAGGTAATCAAATGGCTATCCGGACTTTTTGGATTGTGCCCCCAACCCCTGCTGCTACTTTCTGTTCATCATATATGCATAGTCACTTTAACTATACTTTCATGTACATACTACCTCAATTGGACCGACCAACCAGTGCTCCCGCACATTGGCTAACTGGGTTATCTATCTGCATTATGTCCCACCACCCGCCAACCCCCTACTCTACTGTTACTCTCTGTTCATCATATACGCATAGTCAGTTTAACCATAACTACATGTACATATACTACCTCAATCAGCCTGACTAACCGGTGTCTGTATGTAGCCTCGCTACTTTTATAGCCTTGCTACTTTTACAGCCTCGCTACTGTATATAGCCTCGCTACTGTATATACTGTTGTTTTTATTTCTTTACTTACCTATTGTTCACCTAATACCTTTTCTTTTTCTTTTTTTTCTTTTGCACTGTTGGTTAGAGCCTGTAAGTAAGCATTTCACTGTAAGGTCTACACCTGTTGTATTCGGCGCACGTGACAAATAAACCTTGATTTGATTTGAGTGGGAGGCTCCGGTGCATAACTGAGCAAGAGGACAACTACATTAGAGTGTCTAGTTTGAGAAACAGACACCTCACAAGTCAACTTGCAGCTTCATTAAATAGTACTCGCAAAACACCAGTCTCAACATCAACTGTGAAGAGACAACTCTGGGATGCTGGCCTTGTAAATTCAATTGATTGGACATGATTTGGAAAAGTACACACCTGCCTATATAAGGTCCCACATTTGACAGTGCATGTCAGAGCAAAAACAAAGCCACGAGGTCGAAGGAATTGTCTGTAGAGCTCCGAGACAGGATTGTGTCGAGGCACAGATCTGGGGAAGGGTACCAAAAATTGTCTGCAGCATTGAAGCTCCCCAAGAACATATTGGCCTCAAATCATTCTGAAATGGAAGACGTTTGGAACCACCAAGACTCTTCCTAGAGCTGGCCGCCCAGCCAAACTGAGCAATCGGGGGAGAAGGGCCTTGGTCAGGGAGGTGACCAAGAACCCAAGGGTCACTCTGACAGAGCTCCAGAATTCCTCTCTGGCGATGGGAGAACCCTCCAGAAGGACAACCATCTCTGCAGCACTCCACCAATCAGGCCTTTATGGTAGCTACTCCTTAGTAAAAGACATATGACAGCCGGCTTGGAGTTTGCCAAAAGGCACCTAAAGACTCTCAGACCTTGAGAAACAAGATTCTCTGGTCTGATGAAACCAAGATGGAATTCTTTGGAGGAAACCTGGCACCATCCCTATGGTGAAGCATGGTGCTGTGGGGAGGTTTTTTAGCGGCAGGGACTGGGAGACTAGTCAGGATCGAGGGAAAGATGAACGGAGCAATGTACAAAGAGATCCTTGATGAAAACTGTCTCCAGAGCTCTCAGAAGCTCAGACTGGGACGAATGTTCACCTTCCAACAAGACAACGACCCAAAGCACACAGCCAAGACAACACAGGAGTGGCTTCGGGACAAGTCTCTGAATGATTGGCCCAGACAGAGCCCGGACTTGAACCCGATCTAACATCTCTGGAGAGACCTGAAAATAGCTGTGCAGCAACGCTCATCCTGACAGAGCTTGAGAGTATCTGCAGAGAAGAATGGAAGAAACTTCAAAATAAAGGTGTGCCAAGCTTGTAGCGTCATACCCAAGAAGACTCAAAGCTGTAATCGTTTTCAAAGGTATTTTAACAAAGTACTGAGTAAATGGTCTGAATACTTATGTAAATGTTATATTTACGTTGTTTTTTTATATACATTTGCCAAATAATTCTAAAATCCTGTTTTTGCTTTGGCATTCTGGGGTATTGTATGTAGATTGATGAGGGGGACAATTCAATCCATTTTAAAATAAGGCTGTAATGTAACAAAATGTAGAAAAAGTAAAGGGGTCTGAATACTTTCTGAATGCCCTGTATATAGGGTTGGCTACACTTCTAGGATTTCAACCTAGCTAGCTAGTTACCTTGGAGGTTTCTCAGATGATCTGATGAGAATCTGAGGAAGATATATAACTTGACACTCTGATCTTAAAAGCGCATCTCGACAGAAATAAATAATAAAATAAAATAAATTATATGTGCACACATGTGCACACATACCACCAAGAGTGGGCCTACCGCTGTAACGATGTTGAATTATTCATATATAGTATGTAGCTATCCAGCATACATGATCCACAATAATGGCCTGTAGCCTGCTATAGAAACTATCTTACTAGGTTGCAGGATATGACATGTCTGTGGAGAAGGTACCAGAAATCTGAGTGGCATTAAATGTAGATACATATTGCAGTAAGGAAATGCACTTCTTAATATTTTAGAAGATTTATCATGTATAGTTTCGCTAATACATTGATTACATCAGTGGAGAATAAGAGCAACAATCAAAGTAACTACGCAAAAGAAGTGGTCAAAATCAAATATATACATAGGCATTTTCAATGTTGCTACTTTACACAAATCCAGAAATGTTTTTGTTAGGTACAGTATACATTATGGAAAATTAAATCTATGCATAATTTTAATCAAAATATAGTTGCATCAATATATTTTTCTTGATTTTTTTACTATGATTACAAGCATTACATTTTAGCAACATATATGTATTTCAAGGAAATAAGTGTTCAGATTGCAATACTTCCTTGTGTGTTCTGTGTTTTTGTTCTATTAATGTTGCATGGTTTGTATTTATATCACTACGTATTCATTAAGTATTTTGTATGGTTTTACAGTGAAATAATTGTAAACATATTTTCAGAGTCATAATCATTGATACCTTATATTTATATATGGCTGCCCAGAAGTGGAATAAAGAGCAAAAATCTGAGGTAATTTATCAATGCATATGGCAGTGGATTAACAAGTTTCTCTCCATTATATGTACAGCAGGACAACCTGCAGAGATGTGTTTGTCACGACTTCCGCCGAAGTCGATCCCTCTCCTTGTTCAGGCGGCGTTCGGCGGTCGACGTCACCGGCCTTCTAAGCATCGCCGATCCATTTATCATTTTCCATTTGTTTTGTCTTTGGTTTCTACAAACCTAGTTTCAATTCCCCAATTACATGTTCATTATTTAACCCTCTGTTTCCCCAATGTTTTTGCGTTATTGTTCTATATTATGTCAGTCCATTTGGTGGGCTTGGTATTTTGTTACTACGTTGAATATTTTGAGTAAACTACGTTGTGTTGCTCATCTCTGCTGTCCTGTGCCTGATGTTTTGCACCAACTACACCAAGCCATCTGACAGTGTTAAAACAGCAAATTCAGTAAAATGGTCTCAATGGTAGTAATTACAATAAAGTGACAATTTTGGCATTAATATCCCTACCTGTATCATGGGCATGTACACAAACTTGTGTGTATATATAGTGTGTACTAAGTAAACAGTCAAAACATTTAACTGTATATATTAAAACTGTCATAAATTAAAGCACAATTAATTATTAAGAGCACAATAATAATCTGACTGATATTACTTCTCAATTGAGGGATTTATCATATTCCTCCAAGTCACTCCAATTCAGCCCCATCGAAGAATTTCATTTTTTCAGAGTGCATAGTGTCTTTCATCTGTTTGATAGATGAGGCTGTTTCATCTGAGATGGGCTCAGCACCAAACACATGTGTAACTCTTCGAGGTTTGACAACCGTTTCCCTGTCAGTGCCTGACATTTCCCTAACTACAAGCCTCTTAATAACGGTTTGCCCATCCCTCTGTGTTTTGTTGGTGTCGTCCACTGACCAAGATGCAGAGGACGCTCCGGCGGTCCCTGTCTGCAAACCAAAATCTGTTAAGAGCGTGGCTTTCTGTGTGTCTGGTATTGCTTGTATATTGGATGTGATGACATGTGTACCAGACTCCAGTTTTAGGGTGTCCACTGATGAGGAGGAAGCTCCAGAGGACATTGGAATGGTGACTTTCTCTGCCAAGTAGGGTTCAAAAGAGATAATTTTTGTCCTTGCTGTGGAGGTAATGATATTGCCCTGTATCTCAGTGGCAATAGGGTCAGAGTATTTCACTGTGACTTTGGTTGGAGAGGCCAATGATGGAGCAACTTGTTCGCTTGTGACTGTAGAACTGATATCTGCAAAAGCATCCGATGACCGCACTGAGAAGGTCAAGCTGGAGTCTTGTTCCACAGAGTCACCTGCATGGCTTTTCTCACTTGCTTCTTTCTCAGAAGTTTCTTTTTCAAAATTCTTGGCAGATTCTGAAGGAGAAGATAGTCCAAATGTCGGAAACTTAAACCAGACAAATTTAGATTTTTCTTTCGCTTCTTCCTCTTCATGCACAGACTGGGTTTCAGCACTGGGTTGAGCATTTAGTTTGGTTTTTCTTGAGGCTGTTATTTCTTCCCTTGAGCCTGTGAGCTTTTCTTCCACTTCCTCTAATGCAGGGACATTAAATTCAACATCAATGCTTCTTAATACCTCCCCAAATGTTGTCAAAGTCAACTTTGGTGATATCTCTGGTCCTTGTGGTTGCACATGAATTTCATGATTCTCCAAAATAATATTTGGACTTATATCATCATGTTCATGTTCATTCTGAGGTTTGGATTTTGAAATGCTCAATCTGGGCATTTTGAAGGTCGGAAGTTTGAATTTACTAGGTGAGCCTTGACCTTTGCTGGGTGAGCCATGGCCTTTATCATCAATTGTCAGTTTTGAACTGTCAACATCATGAACATCCACATCGGCTATTGCCATTCCTTCTTCAACTGAGAGCCTTTCAGATCCAGCAACATGTAGCTGAACTTCACTACATCCTTTAATGTCAATTGTATCCCCGGGTTCTGTCAAATCAACTGGAAAGGAAGCTCCTAGTACTTGATCAAGAATTTCTACCCCAGGCACTTCAATATCCTTCTCTTTATCTACTGCCACCTTTGAAGTTGCACCAAATGTAGGCAATTTGAATGTTGGCATTTTGAATTTTGAGGGGGAGCCAACAACATCTTTTATGTCAACTTCAATCTCTGGAGCTTTAATTTTCACTTCAGGCACTTTGAACTCCTTTCCCTCTGGGAGTGAAATGTCTGCATTTGGAGGAATCACAACAATCTCAGGAGTTGAAATTTCAGATCTTGTAAAAACAATTTTTGGAATTATTTTACCCTCACTGTCTGGTAGTTTTCCATCAACTTGACTCTCTGGAGCTTTCATTTCTACATCTGACTCTTTGACCACCTTACCTTCAGGAAGAGAAAAATCAACCTTTGTAAGACTGACATCAACCTCAAGTGCTTTCGCTTCTGGTTTTGAAAACCATCCAAATGACATCCGTGGCTTTTTCATTTTTGCATCAATTTGTGTAGCAGCTCCCTTAGGTATTTCAACTTCAACAGAAGGCGCATTGAGTTCAATGCTAGGTGGTTGGTCCTTCATTTTGACCTCTGGTAAAGTGACATTTTCAGTTATTTTACGATTGACGTCGACATCTATAGATGGACCTTTAAGGTCAACACTTGGCTTTTCAATGTTAACTGCTGATATTATCAGCTTGGGTTCAGATATTTCAGTTCCATGAACCTTGATGTCCTTGTCCAAATCAGGTACCTCTATTGTGACATTTGGAGAAGCTGCTCCAAATTTAGGGAATTTTAAAGTTGGCATTTTGAATCTTGAGGGGGAGCCTACAGTATCTTTCACATCAACTTGAATCACTGGAGTTTTCATTTCCACCTCTGGCTCTTTGACCTTCACCTTTCCCTCTGGAAGAGAAATATCCACCTCTGGAAGATTGATATCAACCTCTGGTGCTTTCACTTCAGGTTTTGAAAATCCAAATTTGGGGAATGACATTCTTGGCTTTCTCATTTTCACATCAATATCTTTAGAACCTGCTTCTGGTATTTCAACTTCAACAGAGGGCACTCCGACGTCCACATCAGGTAGTTGGAGGTCTGCTCTTCCCTCTGGTAAGTCGACATCTACATCTGTCTTTGACAGACTTAAGCCAATTTCAGGACCTTTAACTCTTGGCAAAGAGAGTCCAAATTTTGGTAATTTAAATTTACTTCCTTGTCCCTCAAGCTCAATATCATGTTTCATTTCAATTTGAACTTCTGGAGATTTCATTTCCACATCTGGTTCTTTGACCTCCACCTTTCCTTCTGGAAGCGAAATATCCACGTTTGTAAGACTGATATCAACCTCGGGTGCTTTCGCTTCTGGTTTTGAAAACCATCCAAACGACATCCGTGGCTTTTTCATTTTTACATCAATTTCTGTAGCAGCTCCCTCAGCCATTTCAACTTCAACAGAAGGCGCTTTGAGTTCAATGCTAGGTGGTTGGTCCTTCATTTTGACCTCTGGTAAAGTGACATTTTCAGTTATTTTACGATTGACATTGACATCTATAGATGGACCTTTAAGGTCAACACTTGGCTTTTCGATGTTAATTGCTGATATTGTCAGCTTGGGTTCAGGTATTTCAGTTCCATGAACCTTGATGTCCTTGTCCAAATCAGGTACCTCTATTGTGACATTTGGAGAAGCTGCTCCAAATTTAGGGAATTTTAAAGTTGGCATTTTGAATCTTGAGGGGGAGCCTACAGTATCTTTCACATCAACTTGAATCTCTGGAGTTTTCATTTCCACCTCTGTCTCCTTGACCTCTACCTTTCCCTCTGGAAGAGAAATATCCACCTCTGGAAGACTGATATCAACCTCTGGTGCTTTCACTTCAGATTTTGAAAATCCAAATTTGGGGAATGACATTCTTGGCTTTCTCATTTTCACATCAATATCTTTAGAACCTGCTTCTGGTATTTCAACTTCAACAGAAGGCACTCCGACATCCACATCAGGTAGTTGGAGGTCTGCTCTTCCCTCTGGTAAGTCGACGTCTACATCTGTCTTTGACAGACTTAAGCCAATTTCAGGACCTTTAACTCTTGGCAAAGAGAGTCCAAATTTTGGTAATTTAAATGTACTTCCTTGTCCCTCAAGTTCAATATCATGTTTCATTTCAATTTGAACTTCTGGAGATTTCATTTCCACGTCTGGTTCTTTGACCTCCACCTTTCCTTCTGGAAGCGAAATATCCACGTTTGTAAGACTGATATCAACCTCAGGTGCTTTTGCTTCTGGTTTTGAAAACCATCCAAACGACATCCGTGGCTTTTTCATTTTTACATCAATTTCTGTAGCAGCTCCCTCAGCCATTTCAACTTCAACAGAAGGCGCTTTGAGTTCAATGCTAGGTGGTTGGTCCTTCATTTTGACCTCTGGTAAAGTGACATTTTCAGTTATTTTACGATTGACATTGACATCTATAGATGGACCTTTAAGGTCAACACTTGGCTTTTCGATGTTAATTGCTGATATTGTCAGCTTGGGTTCAGGTATTTCAGTTCCATGAACCTTGATGTCCTTGTCCAAATCAGGTACCTCTATTGTGACATTTGGAGAAGCTGCTCCAAATTTAGGGAATTTTAAAGTTGGCATTTTGAATCTTGAGGGGGAGCCTACAGTATCTTTCACATCAACTTGAATCTCTGGAGTTTTCATTTCCACCTCTGTCTCCTTGACCTCTACCTTTCCCTCTGGAAGAGAAATATCCACCTCTGGAAGACTGATATCAACCTCTGGTGCTTTCACTTCAGATTTTGAAAATCCAAATTTGGGGAATGACATTCTTGGCTTTCTCATTTTCACATCAATATCTTTAGAACCTGCTTCTGGTATTTCAACTTCAACAGAGGGCACTCCGATGTCCACATCAGGTAGTTGTAGGTCTGCTCTTCCCTCTGGTAAGTCGACATCTACATCTGTCTTTGACAGACTTAAGCCAATTTCAGGACCTTTAACTCTTGGCAAAGAGAGTCCAAATTTTGGTAATTTAAATGTACTTCCTTGTCCCTCAAGTTCAATATCATGTTTCATTTCAATTTGAACTTCTGGAGATTTCATTTCCACATCTGGTTCTTTGACCTCCACCTTTCCTTCTGGAAGCGAAATATCCACGTTTGTAAGACTGATATCAACCTCGGGTGCTTTCGCTTCTGGTTTTGAAAACCATCCAAACGACATCCGTGGGCTTTTTCATTTTTACATCAATTTCTGTAGCAGCTCCTCAGCCATTTCAACTTCAACAGAAGGCGCTTTGAGTTCAATGCTAGGTGGTTGGTCCTTCATTTTGACCTCTGGTAAAGTGACATTTTCAGTTATTTTACGATTGACATTGACAGCTATAGATGGACCTTTAAGGTCAACACTTGGCTTTTCGATGTTAATTGCTGATATTGTCAGCTTGGGTTCAGGTATTTCAGTTCCATGAACCTTGATGTCCTTGTCCAAATCAGGTACCTCTATTGTGACATTTGGAGAAGCTGCTCCAAATTTAGGGAATTTTAAAGTTGGCATTTTGAATCTTGAGGGGGAGCCTACAGTATCTTTCACATCAACTTGAATCTCTGGAGTTTTCATTTCCACCTCTGTCTCTTTGACCTCTACCTTTCCCTCTGGAAGAGAAATATCCACCTCTGGAAGACTGATATCAACCTCTGGTGCTTTCACTTCAGGTTTTGAAAATCCAAATTTGGGGAATGACATTCTTGGCTTTCTCATTTTCACATCAATATCTTTAGAACCTGCTTCTGGTATTTCAACTTCAACAGAGGGCACTCCGACGCCCACATCAGGTAGTTGGAGGTCTGCTCTTCCCTCTGGTAAGTCGACATCTACATCTGTCTTTGACAGACTTAAGCCAATTTCAGGACCTTTAACTCTTGGCAAAGAGAGTCCAAATTTTGGTAATTTAAATGTACTTTCTTGTCCCTCAAGTTCAATATCATGTTTCATTTCAATTTGAACTTCTGGAGATTTCATTTCCACGTCTGGTTCTTTGACCTCCACCTTTCCTTCTGGAAGCGAAGTATCCACATTTGTAAGACTGATATCAACCTCGGGTGCTTTCGCTTCTGCTTTTGAAAACCATCCAAACGACATCCGTGGCTTTTTCATTTTTACATCAATTTCTGTAGCAGCTCCCTCAGCCATTTCAACTTCAACAGAAGGCGCTTTGAGTTCAATGCTAGGTGGTTGGTCCTTCATTTTGACCTCTGGTAAAGTGACATTTTCAGTTATTTTACGATTGACATTGACATCTATAGATGGACCTTTAAGGTCAACACTTGGCTTTTCGATGTTAATTGCTGATATTGTCAGCTTGGGTTCAGGTATTTCAGTTCCATGAACCTTGATGTCCTTGTCCAAATCAGGTACCTCTATTGTGACATTTGGAGAAGCTGCTCCAAATTTAGGGAATTTTAAAGTTGGCATTTTGAATCTTGAGGGAGCCTACAGTATCTTTCACATCAACTTGAATCTCTGGAGTTTTCATTTCCACCTCTGTCTCCTTGACCTCTACCTTTCCCTCTGGAAGAGAAATATCCACCTCTGGAAGACTGATATCAATCTCTGGTGCTTTCACTTCAGATTTTGAAAATCCAAATTTGGGGAATGACATTCTTGGCTTTCTCATTTTCACATCAATATCTTTAGAACCTGCTTCTGGTATTTCAACTTCAACAGAGGGCACTGACGCCCACATCAGGTAGTTGGAGGTCTGCTCTTCCCTCTGGTAAGTCGACATCTACATCTGTCTTTGACAGACTTAAGCCAATTTCAGGACCTTTAACTCTTGGCAAAGAGAGTCCAAATTTTGGTAATTTAAATTTACTTTCTTGTCCCTCAAGTTCAATATCATGTTTCATTTCAATTTGAACTTCTGGAGATTTCATTTCCACGTCTGGTTCTTTGACCTCCACCTTTCCTTCTGGAAGCGAAGTATCCACATTTGTAAGACTGACATCAACCTCGGGTGCTTTCGCTTCTGCTTTTGAAAACCATCCAAACGACATCCGTGGCTTTTTCATTTTTACATCAATTTCTGTAGCAGCTCCCTCAGCCATTTCAACTTCAACAGAAGGCGCTTTGAGTTCAATGCTAGGTGGTTGGTCCTTCATTTTGACCTCTGGTAAAGTGACATTTTCAGTTATTTTACGATTGACATTGACATCTATAGATGGACCTTTAAGGTCAACACTTGGCTTTTCGATGTTAATTGCTGATATTGTCAGCTTGGGTTCAGGTATTTCAGTTCCATGAACCTTGATGTCCTTGTCCAAATCAGGTACCTCTATTGTGACATTTGGAGAAGCTGCTCCAAATTTAGGGAATTTTAAAGTTGGCATTTTGAATCTTGAGGGGAGCCTACAGTATCTTTCACATCAACTTGAATCTCTGGAGTTTTCATTTCCACCTCTGTCTCCTTGACCTCTACCTTTCCCTCTGGAAGAGAAATATCCACCTCTGGAAGACTGATATCAATCTCTGGTGCTTTCACTTCAGATTTTGAAAATCCAAATTTGGGGAATGACATTCTTGGCTTTCTCATTTTCACATCAATATCTTTAGAACCTGCTTCTGGTATTTCAACTTCAACAGAGGGCACTCCAACGCCCACATCAGGTAGTTGGAGGTCTGCTCTTCCCTCTGGTAAGTCGACATCTACATCTGTCTTTGACAGACTTAAGCCAATTTCAGGACCTTTAACTCTTGGCAAAGAGAGTCCAAATTTTGGTAATTTAAATTTACTTTCTTGTCCCTCAAGTTCAATATCATGTTTCATTTCAATTTGAACTTCTGGAGATTTCATTTCCACGTCTGGTTCTTTGACCTCCACCTTTCCTTCTGGAAGCGAAGTATCCACATTTGTAAGACTGACATCAACCTCGGGTGCTTTCGCTTCTGCTTTTGAAAACCATCCAAACGACATCCGTGGCTTTTTCATTTTTACATCAATTTCTGTAGCAGCTCCCTCAGCCATTTCAACTTCAACAGAAGGCGCTTTGAGTTCAATGCTAGGTGGTTGGTCCTTCATTTTGACCTCTGGTAAAGTGACATTTTCAGTTATTTTACGATTGACATTGACATCTATAGATGGACCTTTAAGGTCAACACTTGGCTTTTCGATGTTAATTGCTGATATTGTCAGCTTGGGTTCAGGTATTTCAGTTCCATGAACCTTGATGTCCTTGTCCAAATCAGGTACCTCTATTGTGACATTTGGAGAAGCTGCTCCAAATTTAGGGAATTTTAAAGTTGGCATTTTGAATCTTGAGGGGGAGCCTACAGTATCTTTCACATCAACTTGAATCTCTGGAGTTTTCATTTCCACCTCTGTCTCCTTGACCTCTACCTTTCCCTCTGGAAGAGAAATATCCACCTCTGGAAGACTGATATCAATCTCTGGTGCTTTCACTTCAGATTTTGAAAATCCAAATTTGGGGAATGACATTCTTGGCTTTCTCATTTTCACATCAATATCTTTAGAACCTGCTTCTGGTATTTCAACTTCAACAGAGGGCACTCCGACGCCCACATCAGGTAGTTGGAGGTCTGCTCTTCCCTCTGGTAAGTCGACATCTACATCTGTCTTTGACAGACTTAAGCCAATTTCAGGACCTTTAACTCTTGGCAAAGAGAGTCCAAATTTTGGTAATTTAAATTTACTTTCTTGTCCCTCAAGTTCAATATCATGTTTCATTTCAATTTGAACTTCTGGAGATTTCATTTCCACGTCTGGTTCTTTGACCTCCACCTTTCCTTCTGGAAGCGAAGTATCCACATTTGTAAGACTGACATCAACCTCGGGTGCTTTCGCTTCTGCTTTTGAAAACCATCCAAACGACATCCGTGGCTTTTTCATTTGTACATCAATTTCTGTAGCAGCTCCCTCAGCCATTTCAACTTCAACAGAAGGCGCTTTGAGTTCAATGCTAGGTGGTTGGTCCTTCATTTTGACCTCTGGTAAAGTGACATTTTCAGTTATTTTACGATTGACATTGACATCTATAGATGGACCTTTAAGGTCAACACTTGACTTTTCAATGTTAATTGCTGACATTGTCAGCTTGGGTTCTGGTATTTCAGTTCCATGAACCTTAATGTCCTTTTCCACATCAGGTACATCTACGGCGACATTTGGAGCAGCCACTCCAAATTTTGGGAACTTTAAAGTTGGCATTTTGAATCTTGAGGGGGAACCTACAGTATCTTTCACTTCATCTTGAATCTCTGGAGCTTTCATTTCCACATCTGGCTCTTTGACCTCCACATTTCTCTTTGCAAGACTGACATCAACCTCGGGGGCTATGATGTCTTTTCTCATCTCTGGTCCATTCACATCTACCGTTTTTTTTGAGAAACGTTCAACACCTTTTACTTTTGGTAATGAGATACCAAATTTGGGCAGTTTTAATTCTCTATCTTGTTCTTCAATTAATATTTTTGTCTTTACATCCACATCCACAGCTTGGTCATCAATGTCTATAGCTCCTCCTTTGATGTCAACTGAAGGTGCCTCTCCAGACACTGATAGTTGAGCTTCTGAAAATTGTACCTTCAATAGGGAATCCAGTTGTGTTATTCCAAACCCAGGCACTGACATCTTTGCTTTCTTTGATTTCTTATTTAATCCTTTAGTGTAAGGAATAACATTTGTCTCCTCGGCTTTGATGGTTGGCCACTCAGGTACGGGTACTGCCAACTCTTTTTCCCTTTCCACTTGGTTGGGAGATCCTTTTTTATGTATATTTTCCATTCCAGGTATCTCTATGTCCTCTCGTTTATGGAGTTCAATTTGGATTCCAACCTCATTGCTCCTTCCAGCTTCCTCTTTTGTTTTTGTATGGTATATTTCTGTCATAGTAATAGGTTCATGAGCAGCTAGATCAGAAAGTTGGTTCTTTGGCAATTTGATTTTGGTAATTGAGCTCCTGCTCAACTTTTTAGGTGAAGCATTTATGTCAGTCTTTTTGACATACGTGTCCAACTGTGCCTTTATGTCTGTGATTTTAGACAGGGTGGTATCTACTGTCACATTTACTCTTTCTGCATTCACATCTGTCTTGGTGATTTCTTGATGAGCAGGCAGTCCTACAATGTCACCCTTCGGCAGCTTGAACCCTGGCAATTTGGACACAGCCTCTTTAACTCTGTCAACATCTATAACCATCTGAACAGTCTGTGCCTGAATTTCTTCAACAGGAAGAGTGAATGCTGTTTTAGGCTGTTTGATCACTGGGTTTTTGGTGCCAGTTGACGATGCATCTTCCATGCCTGGGATCTCAATATCATCACGGTTTGGTAGTATCTTCAACCCCTTATCCTCAACTGCAAGGCTTTTCACATTCATTTCTACTATCTTCACGTCTGTCATTTTTATAGGTTCGTCAGTAACAAAGTCAGCAGGGTCCACCCTTGGCAGTTTGAACTTGGTTGCAGTTCTTGTACCAATTTGTACTAAAACGTCATCAATGCTTGTCTCTGTAGGTAACTTTAAAGCCTGTATTTCCATCTGCAAGTCAGGTTCAATTGCAATACTGGTGACCTTAGCATGCATTTCCTGTGCATTTAAATTTGTTTCTTTCCAGTCTCGTTCTTGTCCAATCTGAGGGGATTTCCTGATATGTCCTACATCTGACATGTCAATTGGGAGTTGACGCTCCTCCAGCTTAGTATGTGATACTACAGTTGGAATCAGCAAGGTATTGTCATGTGCAGACATATCAGATGTTATGATATCTGCTCCTGGTGTCTTCATGCTTTTTGGGGATGATTTTACAGCTATGTCTTGCTTGTGTTTGTCTTTTTTCTCCTTTCCCTTGATTCTAAACTTTAGTTCTGACCTCTCTTTCTTCTCTTTCTTCTTTTTCTTTTCATCCAGAGATGTCTTGGTTGGGGGACTTTCTTGATCAGCAAAAGCAACTGTTATGTCTGTGGTTTTCAAAGTTTTGTCCAGTCTAATGAGTTCTACCTTGTGTTGTTTGGTTTCCGAGCCTGTCACGTCTGGAAGAGTGCATTCATTTTTTATCTTGGTGGATTCAATTTTTTCTGATTCTGATTCAAACACATATACTTGAGGTGTTTCTCCTGATGTGCTCTCTAGACCATCCGGTGAGTATATGTCATCTTGACTCTGTTGGATTTCCATAACTTGCACACATTCTACAGTTAGTATGTCTGTGTCCTGGTCCAACTGTTCAACAGACCTGCTCTTGAGGTCCTTCATCTTTAGACTTGACAACTTTATCTTCGGCTTCTTTGTCCTGCCCTTGACAGCCTCCTGAGATTTGATTGGCGACTCTGTGTCACTTGTTGTTGGGCTAAGCTCCAGCTTCCTCTGATCATCTGCATCTGCGGTACTGTGAGACCTCTTAAAATGGGACTTTCGACTTTTGCTGAAGGAGGGGAACTTGGGCCAAGAGATTCGGTCACCGTGCCTTTTTGTCTTTGAATGTCCCCTCATTTCCAGAGAGGAACCTTGTTCCACCTGTAGGATAAAAAAAGTGAAATGTTGATTGATTGCTTCATGAGAAAAAGAGCCAAAGACATAACACTACTCTTCAGATCCAGAAAAAGAACATAGTGATAGTTACTTGGGTAAATTCAAGGGCTGGTTCACTCTCAAGGGTGGATGTCTTAATTGGTTTGCGTTTCAGAAGTAACTCCATCTTGTAAGGCTGTGCATGTTCCAATATCTGAATGGCATCTTCATATTTAACATCGTCAAAATACACTGTGGCACTGAGTATCTGATCACCTGAATGAACAAAAGAAAGACATAGAAAGATCAATAAATCACCATTTGAACTGTAGAACAAGCATATCAAAGACTCATATCAAAGAGTATCTTACCCTGGATAGCAAAAACAATCTTGGCTCCATTACTTCACATTTCACCCATTTCACTCCACATTTCACCAATATGTCCTTTGCTTTCAGATTAACTATTTGGTCTATACTATAGACTCTTGACTATAGACTCTAAAGGCAATTGTTTTAAATCAGCTTCTGAAAGAGCATGGTATGCTAGTTGTCTGCTTACCCTCATGTACACTAAGAAGCTTTGAGGCTGGGGACTCTGGCCTCACTTCCTTAATGAAGATTCCCCCTTTCCCTCCTCCACTCACAACAAGACCTTCTGCACATGTCTCTTTTGCCATTCTCACAATAACTCCCGACTCTGGGCTCTGAGTTTCCAGGAAAAAATGAAGAAAGGAAACAAATGAACATGTTATGTACCACCAATGACAACCTGAAGCAATGCTTCTGCATGAGTTCAATATAATGCAGACATGTCTGACCTCCAGTTGACTCATCTTGGCAGGGGAGCACTTTTCAAAAAGGGACCCAAAACTCCTCTTTCCTTTCTTGCCACTCCCACTTCCACCCTAAAATGAATGTTAAATAAATCAAAGTGTCTGACAAAATTCAAACTACAAGTCACCATGGTTGGATGAAATATAAAGTATTGTACCTGTTTATCAATGTCAGTGTATTTGCCAGTCTCAGGGTATTCATCTACAGGGGAGGATCCTTGTGGGCGAGGTCTCTCCCCCTCTATTAATTCAGATGGCTCTTCACATATCTGGAACAAAAATTGGTATAGTTCATTTTGTTGCTATATAGGGATGAATAAAAAATTATAATTTAAGTTGTGTGTCTTTCCCATAGTCTTTAGTATTCACATGATGTCCACACATGCAAGCAATAGGTTTTTCATATCAGTAGATCCACTCACTGAATCATCCACCGTGTCAGGCTCTGGTCCCTTCAGCCTTCGTCCGGTCCCTATTCAAAACCAAGATGAAAAAACAGTAAGAGCATATTTAGTTCAAGGTAAACCACTACAGTTGTCAAAAGGTTAAGTCTCAGAATATCTAACATTAGAAAATCAGGTATTAGAGAGGATTTCAAAGTTTTGTTCACATGTATAGTGAATATTATCTTGATATTACAAGATAATTCAGATGTATTTGACAAAACCAAGCCCTGGACTGACTGATCCTCTCTGTCTGTCTTACCATGGGAGCAGAATTGTTTTGAGAAACTGGAGCCCAGGAGGAGATTATTGGAAGTTCTTCCTGGCAAGAATTCCCAAAGGAGCCAGCTTCTGCAGCTGCCTGTTAAGTGATCCACTCTATCGATCTGGAGATTTGACTTACAGCCAGTGTGGCAGGCTAGCCTTGAAGTCTAAAGTAGGTAAGGGAGTGTAGTTTTGAAATTGTACAATTCTGATCAATGAGATTGTTATTATTATCATCATCCATGATACACAATCATGCTGTGATCATATTTTCTGTTGTTAAGTTACCCCTGCCGTGATGGCACTTGAGTTGATACATTTCTGAGAAATAAAACAATTATTCAAAAACGAATGATGGTGTCAATAGGGTCATATTAGCTGCTGAGTACCCTCAATGGTTGAGCAAATCTGAAGCTTCATATCACAATAGGCCTACTGTAAGTCACTGGTCAGATCACTGCAGTGGTGAAAAGCAGGGGTGTCTCACAAAATCAGATGTTGCAGTAGGCTGAAGTAGCAGTGGGGTTGTAGAGACACTTTTCTTGTTGATGTGAAAGTCAAGATTATCTATAAAATATGCTGTAACAAGGTTACAGTCAAAACCACTTCCCCACTCAGCTTTAGGCCTATCCAATGCGGAGTTGGCGTGTTGAGACACTGTATGTGATATTGATTGACTTAGGCAAGTAAACATGTTCGATATGTGTTCCGGTCTAAACATTGCAAGCAATAAAGTGTACGAGAGCATTCAACCGCCTGAAGGTACCTATTACTTTTCTACAAACAGGTTTCTCTCATCAAAATGCAAGTGTAATTTTCTTATAAATTCTGAGCAATCTGTGGTAATATCCTTTTAAAGTCAATGTTGTGCCTACTGAGTGAACAATGATCTGTCTGTAACCACCAGTGGTCAGTGCTTTCAGTATAACTGTGTTGCAAAAAGATGTGTTCATTAACAAAAATCTTTCCTATGTTCAACAACTTCCTCATTGAGTACAAATAGTTCTTACCACAGTATTTTAGACCTCAGACTGCAGATCTGCTTGGTTCCGAAAACATGGATTACAACATGAATAATTTTTAGAATAAGAAATGAATTGACATTGTATGCCCCACTTGAACACATCCTGGTTAGTTTGAGCGATACGTAATGGGGCATTTGCTGTGTACACAATCTTGTGTGTGCACTTGTGAGTTTGTGTGTATAGGTGTGGGAACTTCCTATGGAAAGGGTGTGTCATTCTCTTAGCAAGTTTGATGTAGTCATTGCTAGGAATATGGGACCAAATACTAAACTTTTGACTACTTAATTTATAAGAATCTTTAGGGGTGTTATTAATTTGGACCCCTACCTTTTTGAGAAAAATATATATAACTTCTTAAACAAAATCTCTTTCTCCGAGCAATTGTATTAGTATAAAATAATATAATTTCCCAATTTTTTTAGCATACAATATAGCTCAGTATTTGAATTATTTATTTTATACAGTCATTATGGCTCATTTTTATCAAGGGTGTCAATAATTTCGGACCACACTGCATCAATATAATACTTTGTCATCCCTACTGGCTCTGATCTAGCATACTCACTGAACACAGATACTGCATTTGTAAATGACGTCTGAGTGTTGTAGTGAGCCCTGTTGGTCCTTAAAAATATATATTATAATATTTGTGCCGTCCGGTTTACTTAAAGCTACAATTTGTAACTTTTTGGGTGACCTGACCAAATTCAAATAAAAATGTGGGTTATAGATCTGTCCTTCTCATTGAAAGCAAATCTAAGAAGCGGTAGATATGTTCTATGTGCGCTATTTCTATGATTCCCGTTCTTAAGTTTTGTTTTTTTGCATCTTTAACTTTTCGGTTTTATACATCTGCATAGTGCACCTTTAATATAAGGAATTTGATGTGTAGCATTTACTTTTTACTTTTACTAAAATATGACAATTTAGAACTTTTTCCATCATAGTACTTAAGTACATTTAAACCAGATACTTTTAGACTTTTACTCAAGTAGTATTTTATTGGGTGACTTTCACTTTTACTTAAGTAATTTTTTATCAAGGTACATAGCCGCGGGAAGTAGGTGCGCTGAGGGTGCTGTGGCACCCCCCTGAAAAATCTGGAATATTTTCTTTTATTCATAATAAAATATTTGTATTTTTTTCACAAAAGTTGTGCACTGGGCCTTTACTAGTCCTGTATTAGTAGACCAATATAGCGTTCTGTAGCTCAGGAAAAAATTCTGACCCTCAGTAATAGAAGCAAAGTGTCTGCTAAATGGCCATCACTACTACTACGTTTGCTTTTCCAACACAGCTAATCCAAGCACATGAAAACAATGTCATCAAGAAATTATTATATAGAGAGGGCTTACCTGAAGGAAAAATGTCACCCTCTAAGCTACACTAGAAACCTGATTTATCCTGTTAATACTGCCTCACCCAGATTCCACTGTGGACCAACAGACTGAATGAAACTGCCAACATAGCTGTTTTGTTTTTGCTCCCAAGAGAGTGAGTGACCAGCCTCTGATAGACATATAAGGGTGGATACGGCCTTCTAATCTAGATCAATCTTGTAACAGTATGAGTAACACGGGAGGAGACAGTCAGGATTGGAGAGTTGCAAATCATATTTTAAGTTAATTCTCAGAAAGGTGTGGATGTTCTCCAACATAAATGTAAATTGACCGGATTTATGTCTGTGTATTATAACCCTTTCCCCTCCTACAAGGAATATACACTGCAGCTATGAATAGAAAAACTATGTAAAGTGTATGGTCTTTAGTAATTTCCACTCTCATCTGACAGGGACTTATTTACACACATTTTTCTTCAGATTGAACGATTATCAGCATCTGTACATGATCAGAAGGGAGGGTAATGCTGGAGAAGGTTATGACTAGAGACAGTGGGCTCAAGGGAACTCTACCCGTGTGGGCTGAACAGAAGTGGATGCTTAAAATCAATTTGTCCCCTTTATAACTTATATCAAAATGCTAAATACAACTACATGCAATGGTAGAGAGAAATTGATTCGTACACTATAAAGCAGTGTTCCCTCCTAAGAGAATTCCCTTCTCAGGATAATTGATTTATTGTGGTATGAAGCTGGACAATCTCAATCAAAAAAAAGACCAGAAAATGCTGATGTTCATGTTATATTCTATTTCCTTTGCAGGGGCTGGCATATATTCCTGTACCTAAGACTGGCACTAAACGTGAAGAAACTCCTTACTCAAATATTTGTCATATGGGTGCTGCAGAAAGGTGATATGGTGACACACACTATTTACCAAATTATCCACATGAATTCACTTTCTGCCCTACTTTATGTTAGGTGTCCCTACAAAATGTGTTGACACAGTAGTTGCATACTGTACGGCAGGTGTAATTAGTTACACATTTGTATAATGTGGTTGGTGCGATTGCACATTGAGGTGTATGTGATTTACATACACAAATATATGTTTTGCATGCTTTAGATTTGCCAACAATCTCTCCCTCACTGTACAAGATTTAAAAAAAAAAAGGTCCTCTCAATGTTCAAGTTTATTTACAAATCTTTGAAATTGTACAACATTTAATGGAGTTACTGTAATCTTGCATGACTCATGTGGGGTGCAACCGCACCATTGTCTTTGGGTGTGGTCACTCTCAAGGCCACGTCTAGCTAGAAATGTGGTAGGGAATGGGCTATTCTACTATTGCCTGGTCTCCTTGCTTGTTAGGCTGGAAACCCAAATGTTACTGTTAGTCTAAAACACAGGGCCAAAACCAAATAGTAAATAGTCATGTGCATTTACCTGTAAATAAATGGGATTGCACCTTGAAATGTGGAAGGCCATTCATAATCTCATAATCTATGAACACATTTGTATCAACAGTGGCTAAATAAGTATTTTGTAATTTCATTTACCCTAGAAGAAATTATGTTCTACTAAAAAAAACTGGATTACTACGGCATACATTTTCCTCTAACAAATTTATCAAACAACTTCTCTCTGAACCAGCGACCCATGACCTCTTTGATAACCATTAGAGTTAGTTTTTTTCCTTATAGGCCCTGCACCTGGTAGGACCCTGAGCTCAGCTCATTGGCCAAACTCATACATTAGCCAAACTAATTACATGTCCCTCATTTACAAGGAAGCAAGACATAATTCTTACCCAATTTGAATAAGAAACACAAGCTCCTTCTTCTGGAGGGTGGCTTGTTTGCATTCAAATTATAATCAGATTTTAGCCACAGGAGGGAAAATCTAAATTTGATTTTCCACATGGATTATGTGGACATGGGACTGTGATCCCGCATGCTTTCAATTGAGCAGGCCAAAACATTAATTCATTCTCACCTAACGTGATAGTTGAATTCTAAAACCATGATGAAACTCCTATCAGAATTTGCCCCTATTCCCACAGGATGCCTACCCAATACAATTTTTTTTTAAATGCCCCACCTGGAGAAGTCATTAAGATACTGGAGACGGTGCATGTCAATGCATAGACTGAAAAAGCAAACAATAGTGTGAACACCCATCCTCTAATGGGACCAGTACAAAGTACAAAATATGTCTGTAAAAGTCAGCTATATTCCCCAGACTGTCTGTAAGAGAATGTCAATGTCTATGGTGTTTAATTGATGATATCATGGATGATACCTTAAATGGACTTTCAATGGGCTTTAATGCTAAGTGGACCACCTATTACATTAATTCTGTGCCAGTATTTGGCACAGGTTTCTGCTCAGGGGAGAGGGCACTTACTGTATCTCTCATTCTATCACCCCTTTCTCTGCCCCACCTTGGCGTCTGTCCCTCCCAGACCTAGGAATTATATTTTCTCCGTAACCTTGAACCTGTACCCAAGTACATAACTTTTTGTGCAAAAGTATGACACGTTAAACACTGGTGTACCACACACCCCCGCAGCCCATGCAGAGCTGGGGGGCAACGAGCTCTGCCCGGCCCCCCGGAGGTCGGCCCCTTCCCCAGATAACATGAACACGTCATAAGCAAAGGCAAAATTATTAGAATTACAGGACATTAGCTTTAAACTGCAAAATTTTATCTAAGCCTGTGTTTGCTTTAAAAAAGCAGCATTTTCTCTCTGCCCCATGTGTGCCTTACAAAGTGGGGTAAGGTAGCTAAACCTTACAGATACTCTTACAAACAGGCCAGTGTACAAATATCATTGAGTCAATATAGATTTGCAAAACAAAGATGCTCTTCTCCACCATCTTTGTAAAGTAAAATAGGGTTAAAGGCACTTAGAGTTGTTTGGTTAATGACCCAATTGGATTTACAAATACAGTACCAGTCAATAGTTTGGACACATCTACTAATTCCATTTTTTTTTTTACTATTTTCTACATTGTATAATAATAATGAAGACATCAAACCTATGAAATAACACACATGGAATCATGTAGTAACCAGAAAAGTGTTAAACAAATCAAAATATATTCATATTTGAGAGTCTTCAAAGTAGCCACCCTTTGCCTTGATGAAAGCTTTGCACACTCTTGGCATTCTCTCAACCAGCTTCATGAGGAATGCTTTTCCAACAGTCTTGAAGGAGTTCCCACATATGCTGAGCACTTGTTGGCTGCTTTTCCTTCACTCTGCAGTCCAACTCATCCCAAACCATCTCAATTGGGTTGAGGTCGGGTGATTGTGGAGGCCAGGTCATCTGATGCAGCACTCCATCACTCTCCTTCTTGGTAAAATAGCCCTTACACAGCCTGGAGGGGTGTTGGGTTATTGTCCTGTTGAAAAACAAATGATAGTCCCACTAAGCGCAAACCAGATGGAATGGCGTATTGCTGCAGAATGCTGTGGTAGCCATATTGGTTAAGTGTGCCTTGAATTCTAAATAATCACTGACAGTGTCACCAGCAAAGCACCCCCACACCATCACACCTCCTCCTCCATCCTTCATGGTGGGAACCACACATGCGGAGATCATATGTTCACCTACTCTGCGTCTCACAAAGACATGGCAGTTGGAACCAAAAATATCAAATTTGGACTCATCAGACCAATTGCTCGTGTTTCTTGGCCCAAGCAAGTCTCTTCTACTTTTTGGTATCCTTTAGTAGTGGTTTCTTTGCAGCAATTCGATGATGACGGCTTGATTCACTCAGTCTCCTCTAAACAGTTGATGTTGAGATGTGTCTGTTACTTGAACTCTGTGAAGCATTTATTTTGCCTGCAATTTCTGAGGTTGGTAACTCTAATGAACTTATCCTCTGCAGCAGAGGTAACTCTGGGTCTTCCTTTCCTGTGGCGGTCCTCATGAGAGCCAGTTTCATCAAAGCGCTTGATGGTTTTTGCAACTGCACTTGAAGAAACTTTCAAAGTTCTTGACATTTTCCAGATTGACTGACCTTCATGTCTTAAAGTAATGATGGACTGTCATTTCTCTTGCTTATTTGAGCTGTTCTTGCCATAATATGAACTTGGTCTTTTGCCAAATAGGGCTATCTTCTGTATACCACCCCTACCTTGTCACAACACAACTGATTGGCTCAAACGCATTAGGAAGGAAAGAAATTCCACAAATGAACTTTTAAGAAGGCACACCTGTTAATTGAAATGCATTCCAGGTGACTACCTCATGAAGTTATTTGAGAGAATACCAAGAGTGTGCAAAGTAGTCATCAAGGCAAAGGGTGGCTACTTTGAAGAATCTCAAATATAAAATATATTTAGATTTTTCTAACACTTTTTTGGTTACTACATAATTCCATTCAAGACACACTTAACCAGCATGGCTACCACAGCACTCTGCAGCCATACGCCATTTCCTATTCAACAAATCAGAATATGAGTATGATTAAGGCTTGAAATGACATATATAGGATTTCTAAATAGAGTTTAATCAAATTATAAAACGACTAACTATAAGATTTCACCTTCCTTATTTTCTAAAGGTCTCTCTTGAACAAATGTCTGCCCCCATCACTGTGAACGTCCCACAGAGCTCTAGCTTGGCTTCCTGAACTCGTTAAGAACTCACCTTTCATCTCATATTAATGAATGTTTAAAATCTATTCATTATTTTAGATTACTGGCTATAATTCTATCTCTGAATGTGCTACAGCAACTAACCCACTCTCTCCTGCTGCACTACGATGTAAGGATTGCAGGCATATGCATTATTAGGCACTGTGAAGTAGAGTTCAGCCAGGAGTTGATGGACAGTCGCGAGAGCGAATGAAATGGTAGGAGGAACATCCCAGCTTCAAGTGGTGTCAGATTTCACATCCTGCTTCACACAGTCAAAAGAGACTTACTCCTGTGTCCATGAGAATCAGTGCTACAGCTCAATGCAAGACATTTCTATCTATGGTGTCCACAGATTGATTTACAAGTGAAATTGCAGGTCGGAACTGGTACCAGAACCACGCAGGTTCCCAAAACAGGGGACTTGACATCTAAGAGGTTTTAAATTGAAAACAATCCCAGTAAGGTGCTTAATTGTTACCCAGAAATGATTTGATATTGACATAAAAACATCTGCATTGGAACTTTTAAGGTCGAGTGAATGGAATTATTTAAGGCAAGAGAATAGGAAAAAATAAACGTTATTTGAACACGTCAATGACCCAAGAGTTTTGTTTGTAAAAATCCAATGTCCACAAATCTTGCATCTAAAGAAAAACAAAATGCTAACATTGGAAAGGCACAACATATTCTCAGTGACCATAAAGAAAGATAAAGTACTTCTTAACCTTTCAACAAAATGCTTGCAAAACTGAATACACTAGATAGTTCAAGCAAACACGGGCTATGATACAAACTCTCAATGAGTTTGTCCTCCAGAATTTGCTTCTATATGTAACTTAAATTAGTTATGTTTACATTGTGAATGACAGATTGCACTCATCTTTTGATACATTTTGCCTGGGCTATCGGTTAATGACTATACACCAGGAAAAAGTACATCAACTTATGTAAACACATCAAGCGCATCCCTATGAAGTAGGCTCACCCAGGCAACACACTGCAGACACACCCATCCACACACTGCAGGCAGGCAAGCAGCAGGTCAGCAGCATGACTCAGCACTCTACTCTCAGCAGCACCAGCCTCCCAACACACTCACTCACTTACTCACACAGCTCTGCTGAGCTCTGGTGCTAAATCAGGGAATAGTTTAGGACCACATAGAAACAGAGAGAGGAGAGAGAGAGGGATGCCCACCCGTGCCCGGTGAGCCGTGCCAGTTGGGGAAGGCCAAGTGAAAACAGTCGCACATGTTGTCAGTCCACTGGGGTCCTGGGAGGGAGAGGGGATCCTGTCCTAGGACAGGTAGTCGACAGCGCAGCGGCCCTGGCTGCTGATGAGCTCTGGCGGCTTGCCTGTTCTGGAGTGGCTAGAGCTGCAGCCTCTTCCTCAAACTGCTTCCACTCAGTCAGTCACAGCAGGGAAAGAGGCAAGAGTCGCAGGACCAGAGAGAGACTAGAGTGAGTGAGCGAACGAGCGGCGCGCGTGAGAGAGTGATTTCTGCAGCATCCACGCTCAGAGCAGTCCACACTGGAGTGAGGCAGGGCTCTCCTAAACCTTCAGAGCAGCATGCTAACCTCTCTCCCCCACCCTCCCTCTCACCAGCAGCATTGATCAGACCAATCAGGCAAGGACATTCAGGACGACGCTCCAATAGAGATTTATGCTGGAAAGACCACCTTCTTTTTGGGGGGCGGGGGGGGGCGAGGAGGAGGAGGCACATCATTGAATTTGGCACAGTACACTACATGGTTTAATATCTTTCACAGGACAAGATGCTGCATATTACAGTTGTTGGGAAACGTGTATGAGAGGGAAAGGCAAAAGGGGAGCTAAACACAGACTTTAGAGAATGTGTATGAAAAACCTGAGGTGCCGCAGTGGTGCCTGGTCACATTATCTGAGTCAGGGTGTGTTTTCAAAGGGATGCTTCCTGTTAAATGATTTAAGAGCTAAAATAGAGTATGAGCTCACAGCAAGAGAGAAAGAGAAAGGATGCTGCGTAGTAACCCAGGCCAGACAAGCAGAGCACAGCATCATATACAAACACATACAGGGAAAGCACAGTATTAGGCACTAAAAGCCATTCATAAATGAAATTGTTGTGCAATAGATTGTCCGTTGCTTATGATGATACCTTGTTTGTAGCTTGTCTACTTGCTATCCTTGTGTGTATTGTTGATAAGACTGACTATTATGGTCTGGTTAAGCGAGTGGGACTGTTTGGTGTGATGTACATTTAAGGTGTGGACCTGTGATTAACATCATATAACATATACTTACAGTGCATTTGGAAAGTATTCAGAACACTGAATAAAAATTAAAAAATCCTCATCAATCTACATACAATACCACATAATGACAAAGCAAAAACAGGTTTTTAGACATTTTTGCAAATGTATTAGAAATAAAAACGGAAATATCACATTTGCATAAGTATTCAGACCCTTTACTCAGTACTTTGTTGAAGCACCTTTGGCAGCGATTATAGCCTCGAGTCTTCTTGGGTATGACGCTACAAGCTTGGCACACCTGTATTTATGGAGTTTCTCCCATTCTTCTCTGCAGATCCTCTCAGGTTGATGGGTTGGATGGGGAGCGCCACTGCACAGGTATTTTCAGGTCTCTCCAGAGATGTTAGATCGGGTTCACGTCCGAGCTCTGGCTGGGCCACTTAAGGACATTCAGAGACAATGTCCCAAAGCCACTCCTGCATTGTCTTGGTTGTGTGCTTAGGGTCGATGTCCTGTTGGAAGATTAACCTTCGCCCCAGTCTGAGGTCCTGAGCGCTCTGGAGAAGGTTTTCATTAAGGATCTCTCTGTACTTTGCTCTGTTAATCTTTCCCTCGATCCTGACTAGTCTCCAAGTCCCTGCCGCTGAAAATCATCCCCACAGCATGTTGCTTCCACCACCATGCTTCACCGTAGGGATGGTGCCAGGTTTCCTCCAGAAGTGACTCTTGGCATTCAGGCCAAAGAGTTCAATCTTGATTTCATCAGACCAGAGAATCTTGTTTCTCTTGGTCTGAGAGTCCTTTAGGTGCCTTTAGGAAAACTGCAAGTGGGCTGTCATGTGCCTTTACTGAGGAGTGGCTTCCGTCTGGCCACTACCATAAAGGCCTGATTGGTGGAGTGCTGCAGATATGGTTGTCCTTCTGGAAGGTTCTCCCATCTCCACAGAGGAACTCTGGAGCTCTGTCAGAGTGACCATTGGGTTCTTGGTCACCTCCTTGACCAAGTCTCTTCTCCCCCGATTGCTCCGTTTGGCCAGGCAACCAGATCTAGGAAAAATCTTGGTGGTTCCAAACTTCTTCCATTTAAGAATGATGGAAGCCACTGTGTTCTTGGGGACTTTCAATGCTGCAGAAATGTTTTGGTACCCTTCCCCAGATCTGTTCCTCGACACAATCCTGTCTCAGAGCTCTACAGACAATTCCTTACACCTCATGGCTTGGTTGTTTCTCTGACATGCACTGTCAACTTTGGGACCTTATGTAGACAGGTGTGTGCCTTTCCAAATAATGTCCAATCAATGAGCAACTTCGAGTCTCATAACAAAGGGTCTGAATATTTATGTAAATAAGGTATTTCTGTATTTCTAAAAACCTGTTTTCGCTTTGTCATTATGGGATATTGTGTGTAGATTGATGAGGGAAGAAAATGTATTTAATCCATTTTATAATAAGGCTGTAACATGACAAAATGTGGAAAAAGGGAAGGGGTCTGAATACTTTCTGAATGCACTGTACATAGGGAGAACAGAGATTAAACATAACTGTTCATTTACAAACCATACCACTGATTTATTATCTTTAAGTGCAGTCAACACTAAGTGATGTTTTACTGCAGAGTGAGCAGTGCATTAGACATGATGTTTTGGCCCAGGGCAGTAGATCAATACTACACAAATGCAAGGCAGTATACTTTAAATGCAGTGCAATAATGTACATGTACAATTCAGGGGACATCCGAGGGCTAGGCCCACTGTCCATAAGCTTTTTCCTGCAATCTAGAGACATAATCATTATGCTTAATTCTATTTAAAAAATATGTCTATTGTTCTGTATATCTAAGCATACCTTTTGAGCTGTGTGTATTAAATAAACTAAATATGCTTCTCTGCATCTCTCCTAAAATCTGGGTAAAAGATTGAAAGGAATGTGAGTCTTATTCAGTACATTTAGTTATTGCTTGCTTTTCTAAAGTCTACCAATCTTGCCAGCAGTCATACTAGATACACTAGATACAGGATTGGGGAGTAACGGATTACATGTAATCCGTGACATGTAAGGGATTACAAAAAACGGTAACTAATCTGTTACATTACCAGCAAAACTATTGTAATCAGATTACAGACACCTTTGAAAAAGTAGATGATTACTTCAAGGTTTACTTTTAAATTCAGAAAGGATGTTTGCGGAAAAAAATATTGGACACTTCTCTGTTTTCTCACTGACATTCAAATCAACATTGAAAAAAAGCACAAGTTTAAGTTTGTTCCACCTGAGTGAGTCTGACCACAAGTCAGAGACGACTATGATGACACACTAAATGTGTTTGATGGATCACGAGAAAAGAGCAGGAATAGGCTTCATAGGCTACAGTACAAGTTATATCTTCCAGTGGTGCGACTGCTTGGATGCCGATTTTATACACCAGTCAGCAACGGTTGTGGCTAAAATAGCCAAATCCACTAATGTGAAGGGGTGTCCACATATTTATGTATATATAGTCAGGGTTGGATAGGTTACTTTCTGAATGTAATCTGTTACAGTTACTAGTTACCTGTCCAAAATTGTAATCAGTAACGTAACTTAAGGATTACCCAAACTCATGAGTTTAGCTCAATTTAATTCATGCTGATAAAAAAGACAATCCATAGGCCTAATGGACAGATGCTCAAACTTGCACACTTTTGATAGACTTAAAGGGGCAATCTGTAGTTGCTACATCCGTTTTTGGACTTGTAAATGATATACACACATACATATATATATACAGTTGAAGTCTGAAATGTACATACACCTTAGCTAAATACATTTAAACTCAGTTTTTCCACAATTCCTGACATTTAATCCTAGTAAAAATTACCTGTCTTAGGTCAGTTAGGATCACCACTTAATTTTAAGAATGTGAAATGTCAGAATAATAGTAGAGAGAATTATTTATTTCAGCTTACATTCCCAGAAGTTTACATACAGTCAATTAGTATTTGGTAGCATTGCCTTTAAATTGTTTAACTTGGGTCAAACGTTTTGGGTAGCCTTTCACAAGCTTCCCACAATAAGTTGGGTGAATTTTGGCCCATTCTTCCTGAGCTGGTGTAACTGAGTCAGGTTTGTAGGCCTCCTTGCTCGCACACGCTTTTTCAGTTCTGCCCACAAATGTTCTATAGGATTGAGGTCAGGGCTTTGTGATGGCCACTCCAATACCTTGACTTTATTGTCCTTAAGCCATTTTGCCACAACTTTGGAAGTATGCTTGGGGTCATTGTCCATTTGGAAGACCCATTTGTGACCAAGCTTTAACTTCCTGACTGATGTCTTGAGATGTTGCTTCAATATATCCACATAATTTTCCTCCCTCATGACGCCATCTACATTGTGAAGTGCACCAGACCCTCCTGCAGCAAAGCACCCCCACAACATGATGCTGCCACCGCTGTGCTTCACGGTTGGGATGGTGTTCTTTGGCTTGCAAGCCTCACCCTTTTTCCTCCAAACATAAGAGGACATTTCTCAAAAAAGTACGATCTTTGTCCCCATGTGCAGTTGCAAACTGTAGTCTGTTTTTTTTAATGGCGGTTTTGGAGCAGTGGCTTCTTACTTGCTGAGCGGTATGTCGATATAGGACTTGTTTTTGTCACGTCCTGGCCATGGAGAGCCCTCTGAGTTTCTCTATGGGGGTTAGGCCAGGGCGTGACTAGGGTTGTCTCACAGACTTCATGGTGGTTTTCTTGAGTGTGGTTCCCAATTAGAGGCAGCTGGTTGTCGTTGCCTCTAATTGGGAATCCTATTTAGGTTGGTCCTTTTCCCACCTGCATTGTGGGTTATTGTTTGTAGTTGTGTGTGTAGCTGGGTGTGCCACACCTGCGTGACGGTTTGTTTCACTGTTTATAGTTTTTTTCCCCAGTTTGCACTTCAAATAAAGTATGTATACTGGAACCCTCACTGCGTCGTGGTCCGCTCTACCTGAAAACCGTGACAGAATAACCCACCAAACAAGGACCAAGCAGCGAGATAACCGGGAGTGCTGGACATGGGAGGAAATCCTGGCTGGAGAAGGACCCTGGAGGAAGGCTGGGGAGTATCGCCATCCCAGGGAGGAGATGGAAGCAGCGACGACAGAGCGGTGCTTCTATGAGGAGAAGTATGCGGGAACACGGCTGGCGAGGAAGCCCGAGAGGCAGCCCCCCCAAAATAATTTGGGGGGGCACACGGGGAGGTTGGCTGGTTCAGGTTGGAGACCTGAGCCAACTCCCCGTGCTTACCGGAGTGAGCGTGGCACTGGTCAGGCACCGGGTCATGTAGTGAAGCGTGTCTCCAGTGCTCGTTCAGAGACCGCTACGGACTGTCCCTGCTCCACGCATCAGTCCCCCTGTGCGCATCGCGAGCCCAGCACGTCCTGTCCCTGCTCCACGCATCAGGTCCCCTGTGCGCATCGAGAGCCCGGCACGTCCTGTCCCTACTCCACGCATCAGGTCCCCTGTGCGCATCAAGAGCCCGGCACGTCCCTGCTCCACGCATCAGGTCCCCTGTGCGCATCGAGAGCCCGGCACGTCCCTGCTCCACACACCAGGTCCCCTGTGCGCATCGAGAGCCCGGCACGTCCTGTCCCTGCTCCACGCACCAGGTCCCCTGTGCGCATCGAGAGCCCGGCACGGCCTGTTCCTGTTCCATGCACCAGGCCTTTAGGGTGTCGTCCCAGCCTGGCACGTAATGTTCCTGTTACACGCACCAGGCCTCTAGGGTGACGTCCCAGCCTGGCACGAACTGTTCCTGCTCCACGTACAGAGCCGCCGCCAAAGGCGAAGACCCACCCGAGAGACCCTCCCAGTGACTTTTGGGCGCGGTCAGAGTCCGCGCCTTTGGGGGGGGGAGGTACTGTCACGTCCTGGCCATGGAGAGCCCTCTGAGTTTCTCTATGGGGGTTAGGCCAGGGCGTGACTAGGGTTGTCTCACAGACTTCATGGTGGTTTTTTTGAGTGTGGTTCCCAATTAGAGGCAGCTGGTTGTCGTTGCCTCTAATTGGGAATCCTATTTAGGTTGGTCCTTTTCCCACCTGCATTGTGGGTTATTGTTTGTAGTTGTGTGTGCCACACCTGCGTAACGGTTTGTTTCACTGTTTATAGTTTTTTTTCCCAGTTTGCACTTCAAATAAAGTATGTATACTGGAACCCTCACTGCGTCTTGGTCCGCTCTACCTGAAAACCGTGACAGTTTTACTGTGGATGTAGATGCTTTGTACCTCCAACATCTTCACAAGGTCCTTTGCTGTTGTTCTGGGATTGATTTGCACTTTTCGCACCAAAGTACGTTCATCTTTAAGAGACAGAACGCGTCTCCTTTCTGAGCAGTATGACGGCTGCGTGGTCCCATGGTGTTTATACTTGCGTACTATTGTTTGTACAGATGAACGTGGTACCTTCAGGCATTTTGGAAATTTATTTTTTATTTTGATTTTCCCATGATGTCAAGCAAAGAGGAACTGAGTTTGAAGGTAGGCCTTGAAATACATCCACAGGTACACCTCCAATTGACCAATTATGTCAATTAGCCTATCAGAAGCTTCTAAAGCCATGACATAATTTTCTGGAATTTTCCAAGCTGTTTAAAGGCACAGTCAACTTAGTGTATGTAAACTTCTGACCCACTGGAATTATGATACAGTAAATTATAAGTGAAATAATCTGTCTGTAAACAATTATTGGAAAAATTACTTGTGTCATGCACGAAGTAGATGTCCTGACCGACTTTTGTGGAGTGGTTGAAAAACGAGTTTTAATGACTCCAACCTAAGCGTATGTAAACTTCCGACTTCAACTGTGTGTATATATATATATATATATATATATATCATCCATATATGGCCAGCTATGTAAACTTTAACATTGATTTATCCTGCAATAGGTGTGGTTATATTGGTAACATACATGTTTGTCTTCTTCGAATGCCTCTTAAGGGGAAAGTTACGGAATGTAATCAGATTACGTTACTGAGTTTGGGTAATCCAAAAGTTACGATACTGATTACAATTTTGGACAGGACAGGATTTTAAGGGGTCGTGGGACTTGTGCAAGAAAAATAAAATAAACATTATTTTGAAAGGATACCGCCGCACCGCTTATTGTTGACTTTACACGTGCAGTGAGCCCGCAGGTGTGAAATGTCTAGCTAAATTCGGACTGCAAGGGTTTTCGCGCTGCGCTCGCTCATTGACCAATACAATAACGTTCCCGCCACCCACACACTGATCCAATGAAATGACAGATTTCTCGACACACACAGATCCAATAAACATTTAATTCTGCAAAATTGTTTAGTTTTATATGTGACACGTCCAATCAGATAATACATACCTTCTTCTGACAGCTAGCTTGATTGACAGCTAACTATGCAAATTTGTTCTGCAGTCATTGCACATGTGGATAGTTAGCTGTTATTTAACTCATGTAGGCTAGCTGTCCGGGTAAAATCATGGACAAGTTTTTAAAACGTGCAGCACTGTCATCTACTGCTGCTTCCAATGACAACAAGGCAGACAACCCCGTCCCTGTCAAGAAGAGAAAATACTACCCAGACTTCATCAAATATGGTTTTACGTAGGGTGCATTCGTAAATTCGCTCTGACTATCTACTCAGATTTCAGAGCACTCTCGTCTGAGTGTGCCAGAGCGCAGAATAACTGATGAATTTACGAACACACCCATATATAGAAGACAGACAGGGTGAGTAGACCGTAGTGCGTCCAATGCAACGAGCTTTTAGCTAATGAGAGCATGAACCCCTCCAAAATGAAACGTAATCTGGGCACCAAGCATCCAAGCCACAAAGATAAAACAACTGACATTTTTAAAAGGAATGTCAATATCTGGAGGCCTCACAAGATTAATTGAACAAGGTATGCATGGTACATGAAAAGGCATTTCGCGCATCATACCTTGTGGCCCAGCGCATTGCTAAGTGCCTTAAAGCCCACATCAGCGCAGAGTATCTCATACTCCCTGCTGCGATTGATATGTGCATTGAAATCTTTGGAGAGTCAGCCGCCAACAAACTTACAACTATCCCCCTATCCAATGACACCATGAGGAGGAGAATCCAGGACATGTCTGAGGACATAACGCGCCAGACATCCGAGAGCATTAGTGCAAATGGCCATTATGCTCTGCAGCTTGAAGAATCCACAGATGTGGCTAACCATGCCATTCTAATGGTCAGACACCAACTCTGCAGAGCCTGTCTTTAACACAATGAATACGTACCTGGGTTCCGTGGGACTGGCCTGGGATGGGTGCGTCGGTGATAGGGCAGCTGCCATGGCGGGAAAGGACTCCGGGGTAGTAAAGCGGATCACGGACAGAGCACCAAGTGCGACGTGGAACCGCTGCTTCCTACACAGGGAGGCATTGACAGCGAAGGACATGGTGCCTGAACTCCACGCCACTCTCCAGGATGTGATCAAGTGTGTCAATTATATCAAAAAGAGTTCCACGAAAAGCAGTTGTTTCCAGGCCTTCTGTAGGGATATGGTGAGTGAGCACCAGCATGTGCTTTATCATGTAGAGGTCCGCTGCCCGAACATTTCGATTGTGAGGAATGGTCCTAGCAAATTGCCTACCTGGCAGATATTTTTGATCATCTGAATTCTCTCAATGTGTCAATGCACGATCGATTTGAACCAATTGGATGCCTTCAAGATTAAGCATACCGTTTGGGCAAATCATGTTTCTAATGGGGGGATTGACATGTTTCCCAATGCTGATTTCGAGATTCAGAATCTGATCAACAAAGCGCACAGCGACACACTGAAAAATACCGTTAAACAGCATCTTCTCAAGCTGCAGGGAAAGTTTTGCGACTACTTCTCGGAGGAGAACAGGAGACAAGACGACTGGATACGCGACCCCTTTCAAGTGGAGATCAGAAGCGTCACGTTGCCAAGCAACGAAGAGGCTCTGCAGTTGGAGCTGTCATTTGATCGCGGACTGAGCATGCGCTTCCCACTGCTGAAGTTCTGAAGCAGGCTAATGGGAGAGTATCCTGCTCTCTTTTTTATTTTTATTTTTTATTATTTTTATTATGAACACAACAAATACAAAAACAGAAATATACAAACAAGAGTACATCAACCTAACAGACAGGGGTATTACATATCGAGATACATTTTCTATCTTAAATAATGTGAAGAGGGGTTTGTTCTCTGCCCACTTCATTTTATGGATAAAGAATCTTCCATGAAAAATAAACAAATTAACAATTAAAGTTAAATCAGGGTCCATATCATTTGGATCAAAATAAAACATAACATCAGAGTCTCTCAGATTAATATTAATAGTCGTTCTTTTTCAAATGAAATCTTCTAACTCACTCCAAACTCTTCTGACATAAAAACAGTCGAGTATCCTGCTCCCGTCTGTCATGCAATCAAAATTATGCTACCGTTCAGAACTACCTGTCTGTGTGAAAGTGGCTTCTCTGCTATAGCCGTGCTGAAAACTAAAAGCAGAAACAAACTGGACAGCCAGCATGACCTTCGAGTTGCCCTGTCAACCAAACTTCAATTAACTTATCAAACTTAAGAAACACCCCCCAGCTTTCCCACTGATATGCCACACACACACGGACACACAAACACACGAACACACACACACACAAACACACACACACACACAAACACAAAAAAAATAAACAGGTTAATGAGTTATTGTTCCCTATGTTAATTATTATTGTTAATTCATTCTGACATTCATATTACATTTTATTGAACGGGTTAAAAACGTACACCTTTAAAACACTTTTCAAGGTTGTGAAACTATTGACATGATAATTGATGATTAAGAATTCCTAATGATATGTTGTTTTTTCAATTTTAAAAACTGGTATGTGTTACTGTTCATTAACATTATTGGACTTGTATGTGTTACTGTTCATTAACAATATTGGACCGGTATGTGTTACTGTTCATTAACATTATTGGACTGGTTTTGATGTCATGTTCTGAGTCTGATAATTTATTACACCCCACTCCTGAACTTGTCGCCTAATTAAAAGGCCAACAGTCCATAATATTGGGTCGCGACTCAATTGTCGGGTCCCCGGGCAAAACCAGTTGAGAACCACTGTTCTAGATGATTCTGTGCCTCCAACTTTGTGGCAACAGTTTGGGAAAGGCCCTTTCCTATTTCAGCATGACATTGCCCCCGTGCACAAAGCGAGGTCCATACAGAAATGGTTTGCCGAGATCGGTGTGGAAGAACTTGACTGGCCTGGACAGAGCCCTGAACTTAACCCCATCAAACAACATTGGGAAGAATTGGATGCAGACTGCGAGCAAGGCCTAATCACCCAACATCAGTGCCCGACCTCACTAATGCTCTGTGGCTGAATGGAGTCAAGTACCCACAGCAATGTTCCAATATCTAGTGTAAAGCCTTCCCAGTAGCATGTAGGCTGTTATAGCAGCAAAGGGGGGACCAACTGCAGATTAATGCCCATGATTTTGGAATGATGTTCGACGAGCATGTAGTGTAGATAGACAAGCTAACTACTCTAACTTGATTGATAGCCGGAAATGGCTTCTTGGTAGCTATTTATGTGGTTAGGAGTTGAGAACCTATCTGGGCTAGCTAAAGCCAACTTCATAAAATGCCAAGTGGCTAGCAGTATTACAGAGAAAAATTATCTGAGGGGCACGTGCCCCTGTGCCCTCTATGGGTATGGGGTATGAAGCCTCTGGGGGACATTATCCAATATCCTTATTGTGATGCACAGTAATGTGCTTTTTTCACATACATACATTGAATATGTGTTTCCCACTGATATGCCTCAAAGACTCAAAAATGCATCTGAATTAGATTGTAATAATTGTGAGCTGAAAGATGATACTACATTAGCTTTTGGCACAGGATCAAGCAACAACTCCAAACCAGAATCAATGCTAGGTCAAGAGAAACAAGAAAATGTTCTTCCCCCATCCTCTGCTCATCCAAAATATTCAGGCTGTACCTCTTCTTCATGGATCTCATCCTTCTGAAAAGCACAGGAAGGATAACATAACCTCATCCTGATCTAACAATAATTTATAATATCATAATCCATTAAATGTAAACCCAGATTAAATTCCATAAAGCCATTGTCACTATGTGGAGAAAAAATACTGTGTGTAAAGTGTATGTGTCTTTAGCTCCATAGAGCAGCATATGATGTTACCCTGTAAAAAGGTTGAAGTGTGTGGGATGTTGTGTGAGTAGATGCTCATAGCTCAGGTCACACAGGAGGGTGAGGGGTTATATTTAGGCACATAGTAAACAAACCTGAGGTTCCCAGACATCCATCCTGGCATCACATTACATCTGTAGCCTACAAAACACTGAAAACACCACTCATGTACACAGATACATACTGTACCTATACACTTGTACAAACAATTCTCATCCATGACTACCCCATTGGAATCTGAGCATCATGAGATCCTAAGTCATGCATATTTCTGCTTTTTCCACCGGTATCATAGAGGACACCCTTTTGTCTGCTATTTAAGTATAAAATCAATGCTATGCATCCCTTTATGCATCTCTAGTCTCAACCTAACACACTGAATAATCAGAAAGTCCTTCATGGACCATCTCAACAAAAATGCCCTCAGTGCCCATAATACCGACATGAAAAAACATTACAGTTTACTATAGAATAATATAGTACTTACTATAGAATTCTTCAGTAGCTGTTGTATACTGTAATAAATACTATAATACTATAACGAGTGCGCTGAGAGTCGGGAAGCAAGTTCATGAAGTGAGTGTTTTAATAAAATAAACGGAACATAATACAAAACAAGAAATACTAACAGCACACAGACATGAAACAGAAACAATAACGCCTGGGGAAGGAACCAAAGGGAGTGACATATATAGGGAAGGTAATCAGGGAGGTGATGGAGTCCAGGTGAGTCTGAAGACGTGTAGGTGCGCGTTACGATGGTGACAGGTGTGTGCCATAGAGCAGCCTGGTGACCTAGAGGCCGGAGAGGGAGCACACATGAAAGTACCCCCTCCCCGACGCGCGGCTCCAGCCGCAGAACGCAGACCAAAATGACGATCCTGGGGACCAGGAGCAGACCGGCCACCTCTGCTGAGGTGCGGGAAACCTGTCAATCCGGATGAGATGCAGGAGCATGGCGACCTAGAGCGCTGGAGAGAGAGCATACGTGACAAATACTATAGTACACACTGAGGTATCCCTTGTGTAGTACTTACTACAGAATGTTGTAGTACACTGTAGAATACTGTAAATACTACAGTATTATCCGCAACAAAACACTGTAGTAAATACTGCAGTAAATACTACAGTAATGCCCGCAAAAACACTACAGTAAGTACTACAGTATACTACAGTCTACAAAAACACTACAGTAAATACTATATTATATACTACAGTTTTTTTTACTACAGAATTTAAACTACAGTAAACTGTGAATAATACAGTGTACTACAGTCGTGTCAGCAAAAACACTACACTGAATACTACAGTAAAGTTCGCAAAAACGCTACTGTGAATACTGGTTTTTCATGTGGGAAGACAGAGCTGCACAAAACGGTGTTACTCTAGGAAATTATCTTTAATGGAACACCAGAAAAACTGCATGCAATCCACATCGGAATCCTTGTCAATATAGAAAATCAACGCCGTGGTTCTGTTTACTTTTCTCAGGGTACATATGGTATAACTGCCCATGTCCTAATGGGAAATGTTATATATCTGATGGTGCAGTAGTTAAGGGATAAAGTGAAAACATTAATAAATCTACCATAGTATTTTTTCTCTGCATGGGACTTTGGAAGGGCAAGGTTCCATTACATGGCCATGCCAAGTACTTTAAATTAAAGAGAGATAAAACATTGTTTATGTTGGTTTAGTGTAATGAAAAGCATCTTAAAAAAGCATCTTAAATGTTTAGTATGTAATGTATACTAAACATTTAACAGATTTTCCATGACTCCCTCTGACATGAAAAAATATTTGCCTGTATAGATATCCAACTTTATATCAGTGAGTTAAGACCTATAATGGTAAAAGTTCCAAATAAATAGGTAACATATAGATAGTCTCACCTCCTACCATTTTCTTTGGTTGAGTAACATCTCACTGTGCACAAACTGGTTGAATCAACATTGTTTCACCTTAATTTGTCAACGTGGAATCTACGTGGAGAATGCATTGGATTTGAAAAAAGCAATCAAAGTAAACAGTTGTTTTGAGGGTGAAATTTCAACCACAGGATTATGTCATCATGGTAACCGAATTTCAACATAGACAAACCTTGTATAAAATATGTTGAATTTGTACCTTTAAAATAACATTAGATCTTCAACGTTATATCCACTATCAGAAAATAAACTATAGACTGGGCAATTGATCTATCTACAGCTACCTTTCGGTGTCTCATCCAGAGTTTTACCAAGCCCAGCTCTGCTTAGCTTTATTTACTAATCCAATTACTGCTCTGAGTTCACATGGCATGCCTTGAATGAGCTGGGATCGAGGAATGCCAAAAATATTGTACTTCATACTGTCTATCAACAAAACCTGAAAAAAAAGCCAAATCATATCAGTCTTGTCAGCCTGTCTGTGAGCAACTGTGTGTACTGTTACTACTAATTGACCGCTGGGTTTGATTTTAACCATTTGGATGGATATAAATATTTCCTCCCAAGTAATTGTTCTCATTATGTCAAACCATAAGAGTAGAGTCAGGCTGTGTATTTCTTTGTCTCAGGTCAAACGGAATTAAATGAAATAAAATAAATGTTTACACACAGTAAACGTCCTTGATTGCTTTACCAACTTGAGGCCAACACAGATATGTCCTTGTAGGTCTACATTATTATTCATGACCAGTCATTTTAAATAATATACAGTATCTCCCTACGGAGGGTCACATGTTAATGTTGGGCCTGTCTGGTCATGTCTTGACAATCAATTCTTACTTTGTCAAGTAGGCAAAGGTACACAACTGTGGCTAAAACACACATCTTAGAATTTAGGGCGCCCTCTGTCGGTTTCAGTTGCGTCTAGATTTTCGCTGTCACTGCACCTGCGTCAGGTAAGGTTACTCTCTAGGGGCTCCTACGCAATCTTTTCGTCATTAGGGCGGATCCAAAACAGTGGGAAGTAGTGCTGCGTTCAAAACAACTGGGAACTCGGAAAAAATACAATCACTAAATCATGACGTCATTGATCTTCAGGTCGGAAAGTCGGAGTTATATTGGCCCGAGTTCCATAGTTGGAATTTGGTTTGATGACCGTTCAAATCGTTTTTTTCCACTCGAGCTCGTTTCTTTCAGAGTTCCAAGTTGTTATAAACCCACTGAAGTCGGAAGTCGAACATTTCCGTGCTCCCAGTTCTTTTGAACGCGGCATAGGCTATTGTTTATTATCATCTTCCGGATTCTTAGAAACTTCCCCTGTTACAGACGCGCCACCGGTAAGGAATATTTACACTGTTTAGAGGTCTCTCAGCTAAAGACTTCGTAGGATCTAACAGTGTAGACCTATCCGATACACTGTATCGTGAGTGTAATGTAATCCTAATGTACGTAATAGGGTTATTTCAAATTAGTTCAGTCTAACAACGGGTTAGCATTATGTGTAGGTTATGTGTTTCTTGTTTTGTTAATCAGTTTTGTATAATTATCGTTTTAATTTGCACACATTTATGTTTCTGTGGCTATCATTAGACTAATTAACTTAATGTCGTGGTTCTATCCTATATTAAATGTTGCACCGTATTATTTAAGTGTATGGGCTGCACAGGAAATCACAACAATAGAGAGAGGGAAGTCACTGATGGCCTACTTCTTTTTATCACAGCATTGCCTGTTCAGTCGAGAAGTTGGGGGTGTCTGTGGATGTGAACGGACAGATAAATTGTAATTTCTTCCATGATCTGATTCTTGTCCTAAAACAGACTTATCCGTTCAATGGAGGAACCATTATTTTTTGCTTGCGGGGATTTCGTCGACTGGTCTGTCCAAACTGCCTGGGAACAGAATGACGCCGAGGTGGACAGTGCTTTTGGAGACTGGAGTTCTGCCTGTAATGGCAACAAGTCGGATGCAGTTGAAAGATCTTCATCTCTGTCTTCACCCATGGACATGGACATCTCTAAACTCTCAACAAAGGTGAGAGTGCACCTATCTTTTTGATCATACCAAGTTTACTTTACTTAATAGGAAATTATTACCTGTGAATTGTGATCTATATAGGAGCTGTCTTAATTGCCATTTTTCTATTTTCATAATGTAGTCTAATATATAAACAATGTAAAAATATGATATGTGATATATTTTCTATACAGCTGGAGAATGGCAATGTGAAGAAATCATGTGTAGTTTTCCAGGAGTGCTTCCAGGTCTTGGGTGAATCTAAAGAGGCCAACTGTACTGTACGGTCTCTGTCCCAGCTGCTAGAAAACACACAGCCATTTCAACCAACAGCTACAATATGGTGTCTAATTTATCCATTTTTTTTTTACTGTAACTAAAAACATGCTTCTGTATATGTATGAAGCTTCACTTCTGTGTTCCATGAGATTGTATCTGACTCCTCTTCTCTCTTGCTTAGTGACTGTGACAGCTTGTGGAGACATCTGGTGGCTGAGCCCAGCAGGCTGAGGCTGTCAGAGCCAAAGCCCAGCTTACACTGCCACAGCCACAGCAGAATGGTTTCTGCCCTCAAAATCACACCCTCACACTGCATCTCTGAACAGGTGAGATGGGTAGGTGGGGAATGAGGAGAATGGGGTCCTTAAAATGAATACATCTCCCCAGCCTAGTTGGATGAATGTCTTTACTTTTTGTGAAAAAAATTGTGGGTTATTAATTGGAAATAAGATAGTCAGGTCCAAAATAATTGGCACCGTTGATAAAGATTAGCAAAAAATACTGAGCTATATTGTATCTGGCCCAAAAATAGAAAATTATAGGATTTTATACTAATACAATTGCTCGGAGAAAGAAGAACTTTAACAAGTAATACAAATAAAAAGATAGGGGTAAATATTATTGGCATCCCTGTTTTCTATACTCCAGGACCCTCCCCTTGTAAATGGTCATCTCGTAACTGGTCATCTCTATTCTATTATCTCTATTTCTATTATTTCAATTGGTTTCCAATGAAGGATTGACTGTACAATTGAAAACAACAGATATGATCATTCAAGTCAACATTATCTGATGTGTGGGCCTCCAACCATCTTTGTGGTACCATTTGAAAGTTGAAATTTCAATTTGATTCCCATTTATCAGACAAAACATGACACCCACCCTGTATTCAAGAGCATGTTGTGTTTCAACTGATGGCGGTATGTTCCCCAATGCTGGAAGGGGGGCCTGAGTAAAAGAGTTATGGAACCCCTGTGCTAGATGATGCTCCAAGATTCCACACTGGAGGAAATATATTTGCCTCGTGTTCTGCATGTAAGACGTCTTTCCCATAGACAGTGCAGTGCCTTCAGAAAGTAGTCATACCCCTTGACTTATTCCACATTTTGTTGTTACTGCCTGAATTCAAAATGTATTACATGTTTGTTTTTTTCTCCTCTCACCCATCTACACACAATACCCCATCATGACAAAGTGAAAATGAAATATGTCATTTACATAAGTATTCACACCCCTGAGTCAATACATGTTAGAATCACATTTGGCAGCGATTACAGCTGTGAGTCTTTCTGGGTAAGTCTCTAGGAGCTTTGCACAACTGTATTGTACAATATTTGCAAATTATTATTTAGAAAATTCTTCAAGTTCTTTCAAGTTGGTTGTTGAACATTGCTAGACAGCCATTTTCAAGTCTTGCCATAGATTGTCAAGTTGATTTTAGGTCACAACTGTAACTAGGCCACTCAGGAACATTCAATGTCATCTTGGTAAGCAACTCCAGTGTATATCTGACCTTGTGTTTTAGGTTATTGTCCTGCTGAAAGGTGAATTTGTCTCCCAGTGTCTGTTGGAAAGCAGACTGAACCAGTTTTCCTCTAGGATTTTGACTGTGCTTAGCTCTATTCCGTTTATTTTTATCACCAAAAAACTCCCTAGTTCTTGCTGATAACAAGCATACCCATAACATGATGCAGCCACAACCGTGCTTGAAAATATGAAGAATGGTACTCAGTGAAATGTGTTGTTGGATTTAGTCCAAACATAATGCTTTGTATTTAGGACAGAAAGTTAATTTCTTTGACACATTTTTGCAGTATTACTTTAGTGCCTTATTTAATATTTGTATTCTTTACAGGTTTTCTTCTTTTCACTCTGTCATTTAGGTTAGTATTGTGGAGTAACTGCAATGTTTTGATCCATCCTCAGTTATCCCCTATCACAACCATTAAACTGTAACTGTTTTAAAGTCACCATGGTGAAATCCCTGAGCTGTTTCCTTCCTTTGTAGTGACTGATTGTATTGATACACCATCCAAAGTGTAATTAATAACTTCACCATGCTCAAAGGGATATTCAGTGTCTGCAATAAGTATTGACTCAAGACATTTCAGCCTTTTAATTTGTAATTCATTTGTAAACATTTATAAAAACACAATCCACTTTTACATGATGGGATATTGTTTGTACGACAGTGACACAATCTACATTTAATCCATTTTAAATTCTGTCTAACACAACAACATTTTGAAAAAGTCAAGGGGTATTAATATTTTCTGAAGACACTGTATATCATGGTTCTATATCTGTGGTATTTCCCCTTCCATAGTGTGAGTCACTCTTTTTGGAAGACCATGAAGAAACTACAGAGACCTCATGCCCCCCTGCTGCTGCTCTCATCAAAACCAAGGTGTGTGCATCCATACGTGTGTGTGTGTGTGTGTGTGGTGGGGGGGAAGCTTCTCCTTTTTTAGGAAGTGGGCATCACTGGGTGTCTTTCTACTCTTATTGGCAGGGAGCACACCTGTAACCTCACCTCTGGCCTTACTCTCATCTCCCTCCACTCAGCTGCTGGCCACCTCCTCCTGCCATGGTGACACCCCAGCTTTCTTCTACCAAATCTCCCAGCAGTGGCTGACTCAATGCAGCATCCAGCTGCAGCCTCAGCACCACAAGAAGCCTCCTGCACTGAACTATGGAGAAGGATAAGATGAAGATTCTGCTTAGCATAGCCCTACTGTACTGTTGTAGACTGGTGAAACGCGTTGGGTTGTTACCCGGGTGAGAACAAAGTATTCACTTTTCGCAACATTTTATTTATACAGATTTTAAAGAAAATACATTCTATGATATTGTGTATTTAGTTTGCAGGCGTGTTCCTGGTTTTATATATAATATTTTGATACGGAGTGCAGTTACAGTGATACTATAAAATGTTCTATAAATGTATTGAGTTATTTATTCAGTGTAACACCTGTTGTTTTATACCACTATTGTCAAGAGCAGAGGGAACAATGCAATTCTGTGGAAGACTTTGGAAGTCACAGTCATAGCAGTCCACTAGTGGGCATACTGGCTTCCTCATAAATCCTAAACCCCATTTTGCAAACATACATTGCATTCAGAAAGTATTCAGACCCCTTGACTTTTTCCACATCTTGTTACGTTACAGCTGGTACGTTACAGCCTTATTCTAAAATTGATTACATGTTTTTTTCTCATCAATCTACACACACTACCCCATAATGACAAAGCGAAAACAGGTTTATAGAATTGTTGGCAAATGTATTAAAAACAGAAATACCTTATTTACATAAGTATTCAAATCAAATAAAAAAATCGAATCAAACTTTTTTTTTCACATGCGCCTAATACAACATGTGTAGACCTTCAGAACCTGCACCTCAAAACAATGAACACCTCAAGAAACAAGCTTTGTCCATATATTTTGTTTTGTAGAATACCCATCTCTAAGTCTCACTGTATAATCCTGGCTTGCAATCTAGAGCAGTGCAAAAAGTAATTGGGTGTGTCTTCCCACTGTGGATAAATTTTTATGGAAATTTGCATTGCTTGTGCTTAACTATTTATGGAATCACATGATTGGTGTCCTCCACTTCTTAATCTTTCCATAGTTTGGTTCTCTGTTTTTCTTTACCTGCCTTAATACTCAACCACAGACATGTTTCATGTGATTGGCCATTTTGTAAGTAAGACTGCAGGGTATTTTGGAGCTAATCAGCACAAACCAGTATAACAGAGAGGTTATTACATGTGTACAACTGCATCTCAGACAGTTCTCTTTCATTTCCACTTGCTTTTCCAGACAGAGAAAACAAGGGGTTAGTGGAGGTGCACACTCCTCCCACATGTCACTTGTTTGGCTGGCGGGTTGAGTCTATGAATAGAATTGAAATACTGAGAGAAAAACCATCACCTTTTTACAAGTAGGCCCTTCCTACATGACAAGTGATGTAGCCCTACACTTCCCTCCCCCTCTCTCTCTACTATCTCCTCTCAGCTAGTGCACTGGCGGGATGTCAGAGTGAATTTAGATTACATCTCGTTGCTGTGCAGTGGCGGAAAAAAGGCAAAGGGACATGGAGGAAGGAAGGATGATCCTGGGTTGTGCCTTGTATGTCACTCACACACACAGAAGAAGGCGTGGGCGCATTGGCCATCTGGCAAATGCCAGATGGGCCGGACCATCTTTTTTTTGTGGTGGGCTGTTCAAAATAAATTAATAATAAAACAAATAATTGACTTTTTTGAAGGGTGATGGCAGGTGGCCCATTGGCCTGTTAAGATTATGATTTTTGTGCAATTTCTCCATTGTCATGATAATATATTTGAGCATTTGTCTGATCAGTGGGCAACGGCCGGTCCCCCCTACCAAGATAGGCCAGCCCGGTTTTCTGACTGGCTGAGGTGGCGCAAAATTCACGTTCAAAGTCAAATGCACATCAGCAAAGAGACCTGCTCTGACTCTCTTGTCATCAGTCAGCCCAGATCATGGCTCGTAAAAAACGGAAAAGTAGTGCTGAAAAAAGTTAACAGACCAAAAAAAGGCTTGAGGCCACAGCTGCTGAATGTATGAAATTAACCAACTCATTTTCTAAAAGTTCTGGTTCAGCTGGTCCAAGTGTTGTGACAGATGCTGCTACAGAAGACAGTCAGGGTATGGAGAAAACCTAGCTACTGTGTTACTCTTTCTCAGTTTCATCCAAATGCAGACAGATTTTAATCTGAATATTCAAAAATCAGCATAAAAACTCAAGAGGTTTCAATCAAATTTACTTGTTATGGATAAAAGGCTGTGCGTGATGATGTAGTGCACATAAAAAATACCTTTTCCATCACATTTTCAACTTTACTGATGGTTTTCTCACCAAAAAACGTGAGTTATATAGGTATTGGCACGTGCACTCTAGCCAACAGCTCGCAGACACTGTGTGAGTAGGCCAATAGCCTACATGATGGGATTATTATGGACAAGATTATTTATATTTGTCAAATAGCAGCCAAGCATCGATGATCATGTCACCAGAATAAGACCCTTTATGTTTATTGGAAAGGAGCACATCACCTTGCACTTTTCACCACCCTGTGAAATTCATAATTTATACTGAACAAAAATATAAACGCAACATGTAAAGTGTTGGTACCATGTTTCATGAGCTGAAATAAAAAATAAAAGATACCCGAAATGTTCCATTCACACTAAAAGTTTATTTCTCTCATCTTTTATGTACAAATGTGTTTACATCCGTTAGTGAGCATTTCTCCTTTGCCAAGATAATCCATCCACCTGACAGGTGTGGCATATCAAAAAGCGGATTAAACAGCATGATCATTACACAGGTGCACCTTGTGCTGGGGACAATAAAAGGCCACTATTATGTGCAGTTTTGTCACACAACACCATGCCACAGATGTCTCAAGTTTTGAGGGAGAGTGCAATTGGCATGCTGACTGCAGGAATGTCCACCAGAACTGTTGCCAGGGAATTTTATGTTAATTTCTCTGTAAACAAATGGCTCAACTGGAGCTACTGCATTTGATAGCACGGTGCACTTAATCGAACTCCCTTGATATTATAATTGTCAGTGGGCGGTCTTAACCACTCACAGGGCTGGGAAATGTGCAACACATTCTCTAGGGTTGGAACTTTTTACATGCGTTGAAATACACAGAGGTGGGGCAAAAGTATCGAACGGCAGGCAGGCTCAGAGTAGGCAGAGGTCAACAATCCAGAGGTGGGGCAAAGGTACAGGTCGGCAGGCAGAGTGGTCAGGCAGGCGGGCTCAGAGTCAGGACAGGCAAGTGTCAAAAACCAGGAGGGCAAGAAAAAGAGAGACTGGGAAAAGCAGGAGCTGAGAACAAAAACGCTGGTTGACCTGACAAACAAGACGAACTGGCAACAGACAAACAGGGAACACAGGAATAAATACACAGGGGATAGGAAGAGGGTGACACCTGTAGGTGGTTGGAGACAATCACAAGGACAGGTGAAAAAGATCAGGGTGTGACAGTACCCCCCCTCTAGGGGCGCCACCTGGCGTCCTACCTGGGCTCATACCTGGCTGACCGGGGTGTCGGCGTTGAAAATCCGCGATGAGGCCTGGTTCTAGGATGACCCTGGCGGGGACTCAGCACCTCTCCTCCGGGCCATAACCCTCCCAGTCAACCAGGTACTGGAATCCCCTGCCCCGAGGCCGAACCTAAAGGAGACGCCTCACCGCGTAAGCCAGTTGGCCATCGATGAAACGGGGGAGAGGGGTCAGCCTGGAAACAGGAGACAAAGGGCTGTGAGACATAGGTTTACTCTGGACATGAAAGGTGGGATGTATACGAAGGGTACGGGGCAACATAAGACGAACAGCAGAGGGGCTAAAAATCTTGGAGATGGGAAATGGGCCGATAAACCTGGGGGAGACTTTGCGGGATTCCACCCGGAGGGGCAGATCCCGGGTGGATAGCCATACCTTTTGCCCGAGACGATACCGGGGAGCCGGGCGACCCGCTTGTCGTTGATACCTGGAGGTGGTCTTGAGGAGGGCTGACCGGGTTCTCCTCCAGGTATGACACAACGGCGGACAAACATCTGGGCAGAAGGTACGCCGACCTCTTCTTTCTGCTCGGGGAAGAGCAGGGGCTGATACCCCAGGGAACACTCAAACGTATATAGGGAAGGGTGTTGCGTGCGTACTCGACTCACACCAGCTGCTGTCTACAGGAGGTGGGGTTGGTGGAGACCAGGTAGCGCAGAGGAGTCTCAAGATCCTGGTTGGCTCGCTCCGACTGGCCATTGGACTTGGGGTGGAACCCAGAAGACAGACTGGCCGAGGATCCAATGAGGGCGCAGAACGCCTTCCAGAACCGGGACGAGAACTGAGGCCCCCGGTCGGAGACCATGTCCACGGGCAGTCCATGGATCCGGAAGAAGTGCTGCACCATGAGCTTGGTCGTCTCCTTGGCCGAGGGTAGTTTGGGGAGAGGAATGAAGTGAGCGGCCTTGGAAAACCGGTCGACCACAGTCAGGATGGCAGTGTTGCCCTCAGACGGGGGGAGACCCGTGACAAAATCCAGGGATATGTGGGACCAGGGACAGTGAGGGACAGGCAGTGGTTGCAGAAGACCAGCCGGAGCTTGTCGAGGAGTCTTATGTTGAGCACAGACCGTGCAGGCAGAGACAATCGAGGGAACACCCAGAACCATCATAGGCCACCAAAAGCGTCATCGCACGAAGGCCAGGGTCCGACGGGAGCCTGGGTGGCAGGCAAGCCTGGAGGAATGGGCCCACTCCAGGACCGCAGAGCGGACAGCGTTGGCGAACCCCAGGAAGCATTGCAGCTGCACCCTGGAAGTAGGCTAGAGCCAATCCACCACCGCTCTCACCTTCCCGGGATTCATTTGCACACTCCCTACGGCGATGATGAAAAACAGAAAAGGGATGGTGGAATAATGGAACTCGCACTTCTCTGCTTTTACAAATTGCTGGTGCTCCAGCAGGCGTTGGAGAACCTGTCGGACGTGGCCAAAACACAATACCCCATAATGTCAAAGTGGAATTTTAGTTTTTAGTATTCAAACCCTTTGTTATGGCGAGCCTAAATAATTACAGGAGTAGAAATTTGCTTAACAAGTCACATAAATTGCATGCACTCACTATTGTGTGCAATAATAGTGGTAAACATGATTTTTGAATGACTACCCCGTCACTGTACCACACACATACTTTAAGGTCCCTCAGTCGAGAAAGTGAATTTCAAGCACAGATTCAACCACAAAGACCAAGGACATTTTACAATGCCTCACAAAGAAGGGCACCTATTGGTAGATAGGTGTAAATATAAAAATAAACTGACACTGAATATCCCTTTGAGCATGGTGAAGTTATCAATTACATTTTGGATGATGTATCAAAACACGCAGATACAGGCGTCCTTCCTAACTCAGTTGCTGGAGAGGAAGGAAACCGCTCAGGGATTTCACTATGAGACCAATGGTGATTTTAAAACAGTTACATGGCTGTGATAGGAGAAAACTGGATCAACATTGTAGTTCCTCCGCAATACTAACCTAAATGACAGAACGAAAAGAAAGAAGCTTGTACAGAATAAAAAATATTCCAAAACATGCATCCTTTTTGCAATAAGGCACTAAAGTAATACTGCAAAAAATGTGGCAAAGAAATGAACATTTTGTCCTGAATACAAAGCGTTATGTTTGGGGCAAATCCAACACAAGAAATCACTGAGTATTACCACTTCATATTTTCAAGCATGGTGGTGGCTGCATCATGTTATGGGTATGCTTATCATCAGCAAGGACTAGGGAGTTATTTAAGATTTTTAAACATAATAGAGCTAAGCACAGACAAAATCCTAGAGGAAAAACTGGTTCAATCTACTTTTCAACAGACACAGGTGGACAAATTCACCTTTCAGCAGGACAACAAACTAAAACACAAGGCCAAATATACACTGGAGTTGCTTACCAAGACGACATTGAATGTTCCTGAGTGGCCTAGTTACGGTTGTGACTTAAATCGGCTTGAATATCTATGGCAAAACTTGAAAATGGCTGCCTAGCAAGTGTCAACAACCAACTTGACAGAGCTTGAAGAATAATGGGCAAATATTGTACAATCCAGGTATGCAAAGCTCCTAGAGACTTATCCAAAAACACTCACAGCTGCCAAAGTTAATTCTAACGTGTTGACTCTGGGATTAAATACTTATCGAATCAAGATATATTAGTGTTTTATTTTTCATATTTTTTAGCAACCTTTCGGTTACTAGTCCAACGCTCTAACCACTAGGCTACCCGCCGCCCCAATTACAGAGTATTGTGTATGGATCGTTAACAAAAAAAGGGCAATTAAATACATTCTTCCTCCCACTTTAACATAACAAAATGTGTAAAAAGTCAAGGGGTGTAAATACTTTCTGAAGGCACTCATACAATGTAACATAAATGTTCCTTATGAGCAAATAACTATTGTGGTCGAAGGGACCATGAACAGCCAAGTAAGGACAAAGGCCTATTGTAATTGTAAAGATGAAATGTACATGATAACCTTGCACGGAGAGTAATTAATAGGAACATACTTTGAGATCAATGTGTTTTTTAATATTCCAATATGATTTACAGTCATTTCAATGACTCTTTGGAAGAATATGCCATTAATAGGTCTCACTTTATCATAACTAAAATCTAAGGAAGACCCAGTGTTTATATTTTTGTCGTCATTAACTTATTGTACAAATTATGTCGTTTCAAATCATTTGTAAAGAAATGTAATGTTGGTCTCATGGAATATAATTTCTTGAGCACTACAGATACAGTGCATTCGCAAAGTATTCAGACCCCTTCCCCTTTTCCACATTTTGTTACGTTACAGCCTTATTCTAAAATGGAAAAACAGGTTTAGACATTTAAAAAAACAGAAATACCTTATTTACATAAGTATTCAGACCCTTTGCTATGAGACTCAAAATTGAGCTCAGGTGCATCTGTTTCCATTGATCATCCTTGAGATGTTTCTACAGCTTGATGGGAGTCCACCTGTGGTAAATTCAATTGATTGGACATGATTTGGAAAGGCACACTCCTGTGTATATAAGGTCCCACAGTTGACAGTGCATGTCAGAGCAAAAACAAAGCCAGGTCGAAGGAATTGTCCGTAGAGCTCCGAGACAGGATTGTGTCGAGGTACAGATCTGGGGAAGGTTACCAAAAATTGTCTGCAGCATTGAAGGTCCCCAAGAACACAGTGGCCTCCATCATTTTTAAATGGAAGAAGTTTGGAACTACCAAGACTCTTCCTAGAGCTGGCCGCCCAGCCAAACTGAGCAATCGGGGGAGAAGGGCCTTGGTCAGGGAGGTGAACAACAACCCGATGGTCACTCTGACAGGGCTCCAGAGTTCCTCTGTGGAGATGGGAGAACTTTCCAGAAGGACAACCATCTCCGCTGCACTCCACCAATCAGGCCTTTATGGTAGTGGCCAGACGGAAGCCACTACTCAGTAAAATGCACGACAGCCTGCTTGGAGTTTGTCAATAGGCACCTTAAGGACTCTCAGACCATGAGAAACAAGATTCTCTGGTCTGATGAAACCAATTTAGAACTCTTTGGCCTGAAGGCCAAGCGTCATGTCTGGAGGAAACCTGGCACCATCCCTAAGGTGAAGCATGGTGGTGGCAGCATCATGCTGTGGGGATGTTTTTAAGCAGCAGGGACTGGGATTTAGGGAAAGATTAATAGAGGGAAAGATGAACAGAGCAAAGTACAGAGAGATCCTTGATGAAGATCTGCTCCAGAGCACTCTGGACCTCCAGAGCACTCTGGACTGGGGCGAAGGTTCACCTTCCAACAGGACAACAACCCTAAGCACACAACCAAGAAAACGCAGGAGTGGCTTCGGGACAAGTCTCTGAATGTCCTCGAATGGCCCAGCCAGAGCCCAGACTTGAACCCGATCGAGCATCTCTGGAGACCTGAAAATAGCTCTACAGCGACGCTCCCCATCCAACCTGACAGCGCTTTAGAGGGTCTGCAGAGAAGGATGGGAGGAACTCCCCAAATGTATTTGTATTTTATTTATTTCACCTTTATTTAACCAGGTAGGCTAGTTGAGAACAAGTTCTCATTTGCAACTGCGACCTGGCCAAGATAAAGCATAGCAATTAGGCACATACAATGTACAGGTGTGCCAACAAAGTAATGAGTAAAGGTTCTGAATACTTATGTCAATGTGATATTTCCTGTTTTTTTACAAACATTTCTAAAAACCTGTTTTTGCTTTGTCATTATGGGGTATTGTGTGTAGATTGAGGGGAAAAAACTATTTAATACATTTTTTAAATAAGGCTGTAAGGTAAAATGTAGAAAATGCAAGGGGTCTGAATACTTTCCGAAAGCACTGTATGTCATAGAAATCAAGTGGTATTTGCATGTGAAAATATTATGGTGTGCATTTGCTCTATTGTTTACATTTTGTTGTTTGTCCACTGATTGGTATGCACACTGGACATCTTAGTGTATTTCACCAACTTCAAATCAAACACGGTTGCGCTAACATAGGCTAATGTGATTAGCCTAAGGTTGTAAGTAACAAAACAAAAAAATCCCTGGACATAGACATATCTGATATGGGCAGAAAGCTTAAATTCTTGTTAATCCAACTACACTGTCCAATTTACAGTAGCTATTACAGTGAAATAATACCATGCTATTGTTTGAGGAGAGTGCACAATTATGAACTTGAAAATGTATTAATAAACCAATTATTCACATTTGGGCAGTCTTGATACATTTTGAACAGATATGCAATGTTCATTGGATCAGTCTAAAACTTTGCTCATACACTGTTGCCATCTAGTGGCCAAAATCTAAATTGCACCTGCGCTGGAATAATACATTATGGCCTTTCTCTTGGATTTCAAAAGATGGTACGAAACAAAAATTAATGTGGTTTTCTTTGTGTTATTCTCCTACATTCATTTCACATTTCCACAAACTTCACTGTTTCCTTTCAAATGGTATCAAGAATATGCATATCCTTGCTTCAAGTCCTGAGCTACAGGCAGTTAAAATTTGGGTGTCATTTTAGCCGAAAATTGAAAAGTGTTGGATCCTTAGTAAACTAACACGTACATTTTATCTAATTAAAAAGGAAAATAAATGACACAATTAACTTTGCACCTTTTATTATAAAAAATATTTACAAAGATGCTACATTTTTTCTTAATATAAAAATGCATATACTTTACAATTGTTGAAATTCTAGCTCCTGTTTGAAGCAGAGTGACATCATTCAGAGAAGAGTGTTGTGGTAGTAATGACCGGAGTAATACTGTCAGATTTAACTGGTACGGTTTGCCTGAGTAATCTCTTAATCATGATAAGACATTTTGAAAAATATTTCGAAAGACAGTTGCTTGTACATCCCAAAAAACTGAAAAGAAATCGACATTTTGACATTTCTATGGATGAATTCTATACAAAATATCATTTCAGAAATGAACTGCATAGTGAATAGTAAACCCAGGCCCATAGATATTTTTGAAAAAGGGGTTGAGTAGACCCACGTGATATATAAAATATATCACATGGGTCTACACGATTCAGTTAAAATCAACTTGGCATGTTTGTGTCTATTTAATACGTTAAATAAATTAAAAAGTAATAACTTAATGGGTCAACCCATAATTCTTAATTTGTAATAACACAAATATCAGAAAATATGGCTTCTTAATGCTGATATCAAGCAAGAGTTTCTGTTAATACTTGAACAAATCTAGTCTAGGTTGTAAGAGATGGATTCAAATCAAGCGGGGAAAAAATTTGCCTGAAAAAGCAGGACAGTCCCTGTCATGAGACTTAATTACTTAATTACCAAACCATAGGAAGACTGGTCGAATCAGGCTACATTAACATTTCAAAATCTGTCAGATTAAAAATAGTAGGGGGATTAAATGTAGTCAAGTGGTATTTGCATGTGAAAATATTATGGTGTGCATTTGCTCTATTGTTTACATTTTGTTGTTTGTCCACTGATTGGTATGCACACTGGACATCTTAGTGTATTTCACCAACTTCAAATCAAACACGGTTGCGCTAACATAGGCTAATGTGATTAGCCTAAGGTTGTAAGTAACAAAACAAAAAAATGACTACATTTAATCCCCCTACTATTTTTAATCTGACAGGGGTACATTTCCCAAACTGTATGTTGCAAAAAATATATTTCAATATACATATATAGGTACAATATACATCTATTTCACTAATATTTGTTTTAGTCTTTAGGAAAATATACATTGCTTCAAAGGTTTGGATGTTCCGGTCTCTATTCTTGTGTAGTGTAATGACATTGTTCTTCAGTCCAAACATAACAATAAATTAAAACAAAACTGGAAAAATAGATTGTATGATAAAAGGAAACATAGAAAAGTATGTAAATAAGAAAAATCATAATGGTATACGCTGTAATCTCTGCCCACTTACAGATGCACACCTGCATGTGGTAACACTGAATAAGTTACTGATTTCATAAACCCCCAACGTCTGAATGTATAATAATAACACCATATCCATGTACGCACCATGTGCATTGTCTGTAAAGAGTCTACCAAGTCTGTATGAACGTGTTGTTTCTCAGGAGCCCACTATGATCTCCATGATGTGGTCCAGTTCATTGAGGTCTGATCGGCAGCTGGTGCTGGAACTGAGGGGTGAGGGCCCATGGGAGGACAAGCTCTCCAGGAGGTCGTAGGGCCCCATCTTAGGCGCACTCTGCATGCCTGTCAGCACCGTGTCAAGGTCGTAGTAGGATGCATCCACATCTGAAAACAGTTCCTCCAGGGCAGGGTCGGGGCTGGGCGCAGGGTTTTTGATCTCGAATGTGCCAAAGACCTGCTCTGCTGTCCTGGAGTCCTCCACAAGCCTGTCACTGTCTCCCTCCTCCGATCCAGACCCACACTCCTCACTGTCCTCATCTTCCTCCTCATCTTCACCATTCTCCTCTTCCCAGCAGGGGTCCATGCCGAAGGTGCCTGGCAGATAGGAGTTTGGGGCTTGGGGGGAAACCGTGGACATGGTCACCCCCCCCTCGCCCTCCTCCTCCACCACCACCTCCTCCTCCTCCGCAGGGCAACCCTCTGACCCCACCGCTGGGAAGGGTTTGAGTACCTGCTCCCCCTGGGTTGCCTCGGTCTGCCGACACAGGACCTCGGTGGCCACCAGGCGGTCTGCAGAGCACTGGGCAGCAGCGTTGGCAGCACTCAGGGCCTGGGTCATGATCTGCCAGGTGCCGTCCTGGGTCATCTCCTCCTGGATCTGCCTCACCGTGTTGGCAATCAGCACAGAACGGCACAGGTTGGGCTCCACTAGCATGTGGCACAGCTGCAGCTTGATTAGGGACATGTCCAGCAGGGACTGCCGCTGCAGGCTGTAGGATGACAGCATCCTTACGGCCACCGAACTCGGCTGGTTTACATCCTCATCGCCCGCCGCAGGTTCATCCCCGGAGTCAGAAAACTTGCGCTTCGTGCCCTTCGGGAACATTTTGGCTCTCTGGGTGAGGGGAGACGAAGAGTGTTATTGACGAAAAATCTGTCACAAAAACGTTACCATTCTGACAAACACACATGGTATCATGAAAAACTGTTGTTTTGCAGAATTTTACTTATCAAAAGTACATTCTAAAAATGAATGAACTTATGTGTGGTGTTATGTTTGAAGTGTGTGGCATAAGGACAAACTATTAAGGTGATAGGCTAAATTTCAATTGGTAAGAGAATTCTGTGATGAAGAATCTCTAGAAGGTTAGCTAAATATTCATGTAGTGGCCTACAGTATAAATGGCTTGTTGTTTTTCTGAAAGTTTGCTATACCTTTCCTGTTGAGAGGCACAGGCATTAGCATAGCAGCTTGGTCCCGGCTGCAGCGCTTCAGTACTTTTGTACAAGCAACAAGCAGCTTTTGTTCTGCACCCTTTCTGCCCATTTTAGGCCAGTCTGAAGCAAGGCTCCTGCTGGGCGGAACAACCACACTTTTAACAGACCCACTGAACCACCGAAAATACAGCATGTTACCAACCACCTGCCATCACTGCGGTCAAAGTCAGGACAGGTCAGACTTTTCTCAAAAAAACACAATCAGCTCATGTACACACACCATCCCACCCCACTGCCACCTGTAGTCAGACACCTCCTAATTATGGGCAAAAGTGAGTTAACAACTTCACTCCGGTAGTACAAAAGAGAACAGGACACATACTGGGTGAGAAAAGTCAAATAAAACCACACAGGTTTAATGTGATATTATGTTTGAGATTTACACACCATGCTCCGAAAACTAGAACTGCTAGAATGTCATTACAGGGAAAGGAGGAAAAGTTAACATGAACCTTCCTGATGCTGTATCTCTGCCTGAATGAGAAGATATCAGAAGACTTGCCTCAAAACAACAGGGTCGGCTGCTGGCTCCAAGGGACAAACAAGCCGGGGAGGGCAGAGTAGGGAGAGAACACAGGACAGGAGCCTGGTGTGACTACATATCCCATAAGACTAAAACAAAGGAACTTCTGTAAGGGTATGCATCCCCTCAGAGAGAGCTCTGGGTAGGGCATTGATTGGCGTTACTACTGTGCAACATGGATCAACCATCCACGAAGCAACAAAGGATATCAAAACAGGAGGTAAGTATGCAATAAAGAAAACTAAAACAGACAAGAGACATAGTTTCAAAACAACAAACATTTGTAGTTAATATGCTGAACAAAAACATAAACGCAACATGCAAAATGTTTACTGAGTTACAGTTCATATAATGAAATCAGTCAATAGAAAAATTAATTTGTCCCTAATCTATGGAGTTCACATGACTGGGCAGGGGTGCAGCCAATCAGAATAAGTTTCTCCCCACAAAAGGGCTTTATTACAGACAGAAATTCTCCTCAGTTTCATCAGCTGTCCGGGTGGCTGGTCTCAGACGATCCCGCAGCCGGATGTGGAGGTCCTGGGCTGGCATGATTAGATGTGGTCTGCGGTTGGGCGTACTGCCAAATTCTCTAAAACAACTGTTGAGGCGGCTTATGGTAGAGAAATTAACATTAAATTCTCTGGCAACAGCTCTGGTGGACATTACTGCATTCAGAATGCCAATTGCACGCTCCCTCAAAACCTTAGACATCTGTGGCATTGTGTTGTGTAACAAAACTGCACATTTTAGAGTGGCCTTTTGTCCCCAGCACAAGGTGCACCTGTGTAATGACCATACTGTTTAATCAGTTTATTGATATGCCACACCTGTCAGGAGAAATGCTCACTAAAAGGGATGTAAACAAATTTGTGCACAAGATTGGAGACAAATAAGCTTTTTGTGCATATGGAAAATTTCTGGGATCTTTTACTGGGACGAACACTTTACATGTTGCTTTCATATTTCTGTTCAGTATATATTATTTTAACACTATACTTGCTAATAGCAAAAATGTACGCCGTTGATAATAGCAACTTATGCAACGTTCCTAATGAGCAATGTCTTGTATCTATTCTAGAGCTGTAGGGGTACACTGTGGACATCACAGGGGCACAATCAATCAGTCTGGCAAGAGGAGAACATTTAGCGTCGGTCCTACCCTAGTGGACATCTTACCATTGGAGCAACAAATGCTATCACAAGGTGACACTTGCATTTACTGTATAATTTTACCATTGGAAGTAACCAGGGGAGTGCTTTGACTGTGTTAATGAACCTAACTTGAATGCAGACTTTATGGCCCACCACCTAACTATTGCTTTTACTAGATGGTGGTAATGTGCTTCTAATGTCATTGGCCATAAATAAACTATGATGAAATTCTCTGTCACACAATTGGACTGGTGCCCTTACTGAAATGTAAGATTATTTTAACTGCAAAAACTGAACACTGCAAATGGACCTGCATCAGACCACAGATAAAATGTATGAACAGTAGGTTGACACAAACCTCTGAAGTACAAGAAAACTGCAAACTTCAGCAAATGTTGATATGTGTTCCAAGTTGCTAGAACCCAAATGGTATTTGAATAGCTGCACATTTTCTAGTCCAATTCATGAGGGGCGGTGCCAGGTACCCTATTAAAAATAAAAAATGTAAGGCATACATATGAATGTACTCTCTCGGTTTCTCTTTTTTTTTTACCTTAGTGAAGCCTGTCAAAAACAAAGGATAATTTCTAACTAAGAAGCAAAATACTACACAAGTAACAACACTTGGTTCATGTTAATTCACCAATCCTCACAAACAACGGGTTTCTACTAAGGAAGTCTAGCTGATTGGATATCTGAAAACAAGGAAAAAGAGGTGCAATCATTATGATGTGACAAGAATGAGTTACTGGTGCGAGGATGGGGCCTTATTGCTCCTTATAAAACACTGCAAACCTAAAAAGGACTGTTCAATACAAATCTGTTAGGCCGATATCCATGGAAAAAAGGATCAAATAGGTTAATGTGGCTATAAAAACAAAACATAGGTCAAGACAACATACAACACTTCAAGGTTGTCTTTTGCTGATTACTCCAATCAATGAATCTGTCAGTGCCACATGTAAGGAGGGAACCTCATTCCTGTAGGCTGTGCTTGTTGCAAGTACCCTGTGTTATGTCTCAGTTTACACCACTAAACTTCAAAGAGCAACAGCTCCACCAGAGATCCTCCTCCTCGTCTATGGCTCCACCTAGGAATTGGCTCCCCTCCCCCACAGTACTGACGTCGATATTTCCACGGCCGCTTATGGTTATTTGAATGGAGAAATTATCTGACTACCCAACAGTGCGAGGGTGCATCCTGCAATTCATAATAGGTTAATAAAAAATAAGTTTACAAAATGAAATCAGTTATTTACATTGCAATCACTAGTGGCCTTCTCTGGTGGCTGCACCGCATGCTTTGTCTAGCTCGAGCAAAAGGGAAGCTGGGGCGACAATGGAGATGAGGCCATTTTGAAATAACTAGCTAGCCAATTCCTACTCATCGAGATAAAATGGGGATAAATTATGACAACACCGTTTTCAAATTACAAAACGTCATTTTTCCAACGACATAATTTCTCAACTCTCCCAAACTGGCGTGTATACTTCTGCATTACAAAATGGTTTAGCTACCTAGCTAAATGTGTAGCTAACATAGCTACCCCCCACCCCGCTTCACCAGACTAACATTTGATAAAGAGTTTCGGGAATAAATATTTCGTATCAATCCTAACAAATAAATACATTCAACGTACCTTCGTTTATTTTTACTTTATTCCGGTGTTGGTCATAAGATCCTCTGTAGGATGCGGAGATCAGGCTGAGATGAGATCATTAATGCCACGGCTTCAAACCTCGTCTTCACTGCTGCTTGCTACGGCCAGGGAGCAGGGAGGGTGGCGGAATGGGGGGAAGGATGAAGGGGGCGGGCTCCATGCATCTTGATCGACATGGTGTCACTTGAATTAGAGCACCAGAACAAAAGGTATACACTCCAAAAGGCACAAAAACAACAACAACGCAACATGTAAATCAAAGCTCACGGGCGTTTCTTCACACAACTGCACAGACTGTAATCAGTGCGGACCTCAGTACATATGGGAGGAAATTGTTAATTCACAATCGAAAAAAAATGTCCACTGTGAAAAATGGTCAACATTAAATGCAATACAACTATGACGAGTTATACAGAATGTAATGACATTGAGCTTTTTACTTATTTTTTATGTATTTTATTGTTTAAAATGTCCAAGGCTGTGGTTTACCAAGGAATCATAAAAAAAACATATTTTTTACAAATTACTCTTGAGTTTGCAGTTAGTGGATGTGCCTGTCCAAAAACTGTGGTGGCACAACACTGTTATTGCCAATATTGACTGATTTGTCAAGCGTCTATCCAGCCGGAAGAGCTGTCGATTTTATTTGGTTTTGTATGGCTGTTAAAATAACCTTATGTCAGTGTTTTCAATATTAACTTTTTGCATTTGTGGGAACAAGTTAGGTTGTGTGAATGTATGCTTTTAACAAAAGAAAATACACACATCTCATTTCAGAATAAATATTTTAGTCATAAATGTGGTTCAAGTAATCACAAAAACAAGGGGCAAATCATTACTAAGAGCTAAGGCTCTATACAAATGAGAACTTTTAAAGTTAAACATATCAACAAATAATTCTTACTAGTAACATACTTACTAGTAACACCCAACATATTTGACTTATCTTATCATTATTGAATATAGTACTACAATCAAACAAATGCAACTATATACAAATAAATCCAATACAATTATATACATCAGAAATATTAATATAATTACCTGAAACCTATATTCAAAAAGAGACTTAAACACAGTTTGGAATTCCATAACATGTTGAGAAATGTAGGTTTTCATAGGAATTAATGTATTTTATTGATCCAAACTTAATACAACTTCATTTTTTGTAATTACTACAGTATACTAGGCCTATAGTTGTTTTATCAAAACAGACATTCAACCCCAGAAAAATAGTCAAACATATTTTATGACGTTTAAAGTGCAATATTTAAAATAAGGGGTTTCACAAATTCTGGGCAAAGCACATACACAGGACACATGCCCTCACCTTAACCCAGACACACAGTCCCTTAACATTAACAGTATTCAAGATAATGTCATGAAAGTAGAACAAATACAAATAAATAACCAAACAAAAACATACTTAGCCAGTTGCAACACATTGTTGATCCCCTGGGAAACCGCTTCTTAAATATTTTTTGGATCTGACATTTTATTTGGTTATTTTACACTACATCAGGAGTAAGACATGAGTTAGGCGTGGAAATGGTTTGGGATATAATTGTATTAAATATAAATTAACAAACTAAAATGAAACTAAGTCATTAATTATGATTGAACCAATACATCCATGTTAATAACCATATAATAGTACATTTGAAACATTCAATAAAAATACTGCATAAAGTCATGCATCCCTGAAACTGTAAGGAACCACAACAATCAACAACTCGTTATTTTAAATAACATATCAATGTCATTAGCAAAATGTCTGCATATAAAACTCTCTAAAAGCATTAATATCAAGTAGAAAACAATTAAACAAACCTTTTCAGCAGCAACGTCTTTCAAGAGAAAAGCACAGACAGCCAGGAGTGTTGCAAAGAGAATCAAATGGTCTACATTTCAGTGCAAATAGAAATTCAGCAAAAAGGCTCTCCCTTGTCCACTGACTACCACAACCCCATGACCAGATAAGAATCACATGCGGTCAGAACAACAGGACCGAGTCTGAGGTCAAGATGTGGTCAGTAGAATAATAACGTGCTTAGCTTGGCCTCATGCAACACACTCTGCTCGGCCACTAGGCCTACTTATGAGTCCTCTAAGGCAGGATAGCTCAATGTAGCAGTATTAGTATACTGTATATCAAATCTCAACTATCAAAAAGTTATGGTTAATATGCCGCAGATAACATGACAATACGCATTGCCCCGGACTACCTGTAGAGTGCATCACTAAACCAGCATTCATTAAGAAGAAAAGCTCTCTCTCTCTGGCAGAACCTCAATTGGTTTTGCTCGACTCCTCATGTCCTCTCCTCCATCCACTGCTCGCCTGCTTTTGAAAAAGGTCAAAGGTAATCGAGGAGCGGAGGAGAGGAAATGTGGAAACAAATCCACTTGCATGAAATGAGACTCCTTCTCTACTTTTGCATCATCAGGCAAATTATATTTACAGGGGTGGAATCCCAAAATAAATGTGTAAAGTGATAAAAACAAATGTAGCTTGTTGTGCAACACATTTTATAGATAAAATGTGTTCATGCTTTTCGCATCCGAGAAAACAACAGCTGATTCAAAGGGAGTGTGGCAGATTTTTAAACACTTCTGCGCTAGCCGCTGGGAGGATACTCTTGTGCATCCTCTGCCAAAGTAGGTAATTGAGGAGGTGAGCATACTTCTCCGTTCGCCTACTAACGAATTGACACTCTCCTCGACCACTCAACCACTCATCGTTTTCCGGGTGACGGAGTGGGAGTATGAAAAGGATGGACTTTTGCCCATTCTCTCCTCCCTCTCGCCTTCTGTCTCTCTCTCACTCCCTTCGGTCCTCATCTAGTTCCTCCTCGGAGAGCGTGTCATGAGGGGTGGAGGGGCGGGGCATGACATGACCTTTGACCCCTCCTTTTCTATTCTGCAAGAAGTCCTGGATCTCCCCCGGCAACAGGCGGAACTTCTCCTGGTACTCCGCCTCCACCGCACCCTGCAGCTGGGGTCAGAGGTCAGGGGTTAGAGTTAGGCGTTTGCGGTTTAGGGTAAGGGCTACAGGGTAAAAGGTTAGAGGCCATGGGTTAGTTGGTGTGTCACCTTTGGTTTTTCATCCAGAATCTGCTGCTGGATGCCTTTGTGCTGCTCCACCAGTCTCTCTTGACGTTTTGACTGTGCATCCTCCAGCTAGAGCAGAGAACAGAGAGGTTACCTTCAGTGATTGGACCACTCGATCCTGGAAGCGCTATCACTTCTCAGGAAAATAACAGTACTTGACGTCACGCAGATGATTCACCTACAAGAGTTTTGAGTGATGTCTGACCCCAAACCCTTTCGTCCTTACCCTCTTGATGTTCTGTACCACTTCATTCACATATGATTTGTTGATCTCCAACTTCTCCCTGACAACAGAAGAAGAAATACAATCATACACATAGGCTGTACTTCTCTATCACACACACACACACACACACACACACACACACACACACACACACACACACACACACACACACACACACACACACACACACACACAGAGAGTTCTCTCTTACTCTTCAGCCAAGTGCTTCTCTTTCGTCATTGCTTCTTTGATTTTCTCTGTTCTCCTCTTTTCCATTTTTTTTTTCAGGTCTTTCTTTTCTCTGCAACGGTGGAGCATCACAAATTACATATTTTATAGAACTGTTTACAATTATATCTCTATAATACACTTTTCATCTCTGAAACTGACGTCTCACAGTCATGTCAAACTCACTTGTCACAGATGTCGTTTAATTTCTTCATCTGGTTGTTCTGGCTTTCCTCAGTCACCGTAGTCAGTTTCTCCATCAGCTGCAATAGTGGTGAGTATTAGAATGTAGTTATATAATGTATTAATGTGTTTGTGTGTGTTACCTGTTTGATATGTTCTCTTTTGAGGTATTTCTCGCTGTAGTATTGTTCCTGCCTCAGCTCCAGTAGCTGTTGCTGTTGTTGTTCTCTCAGCTCCCCCAGTTGGTCCTCTCCCTCCTCATCAAACTGCTTCAGTTCAGCCTCCCCTCCAAGCGTCAAACTTCTACAACACACACATGCACGCACACACACACACACACACACACACACACACACACACACACACACACACACACACACACACACACACACACACACACACACACACACACACACACACACACACACACACACACACACACACACACACACACACACAAAAGGGACATGAGTCAGAGTTAGGGACATCACACACATCTACACAATGCAACACTCTAACTTACTTCCCCACCCTCCAACCTACCTACCTTGTCTTACCATGTTGTTTAGTCTTCAGTAGAGCGTTGCGTCTGCGTGTGTGTTGGTTCTGAGCCTGGTTGTATTTGGTGGTATGTTCCTTCACCATCTCCAAAGTCTTCTTATGGTGTCTCTTCACCACATCCTTCATCTCCCTGTAGTGTCTTTTCTGCTCCCGCATGATCAGCTTCTGTTGCCTGAGCTCCTCTAGTGTGGCCGCCTCCATATCTAAACCGGCAGAGACCACAGTCGAGCACATAGACTACACACCACAGCCACACTGTCTTATACTGACCACACACAACCCCGCCCCCTGATCCCTCTGACCTATCAGAACGCTCTGCACCATGTCTTCAGTCTTCAACGCTGGTTTGGCTGGTTCTGAAAAGACAACAAAAACACTATTATTGGTTGGCGGCACACCATTTAAACTGGAAAATTAATTCATGTCAATACATCTGCGGTGACATTGTAGCAGTCTTGGGTGTGACTTTGGCAGATAGAAGTTGGTGGGTCAGGAGTCAGAAGTCTGGGGTTACCTGTGGCTGCAGGCTGAGGTGTGTTAGTAGGAGTCCTGGGTGTGACGGTAGGGCTGGGGCTGAGACCGTTCTCCAGAGGAGCAGGTCGTAGGTTCGCTTTTGGCTCAGCGGGCCCTGGCTGATCAGCATTAGCCTCAATCTTTATAACACAAAAACATCAACAACATTTAACATTACAATCAACACCAGCAATGTAACAGTATTTCTCAATGCATGTATATCAAGGATAACACGTTTTTACTGTCCATAACCCCCTTTCGACCACAAAACCCTAGTTTGACCACAAACCTCTTTGCTGGTCTCTTCCTCCCCTTCCTCTAGGGTGAGAGCAGCCAGCTGCTGGGACCGCTGCTCCAGGAGATTCACATACCGGATGGGGTTAGACAGCGCCTCGATCACATCTACACACATGAACACACACACACACACACACACACAGTAGGGATTAGCCTTGATGTAATGTGGGCAAACTGAAGAAAAATACTACTTCTCTGAGGCCAGATATTCCTGCCACACATGAACGTGTTCCTTATCACTGATGACTAAGCTGGTACTAAGTTTATATAGAGACCTCCAGGTCTAATAGGCATTGTCGTACACCAGACCTACCTGCAAAGGTGTCTGGGACATAATCCTTCACTTCAATGTAGACAAACACAGCAGGCAGAATCAGAGACTGGTTCTTCTCATTCCTCAAGCCAATGTAGCGATAACCTGAGACAGACAGAACACAGTTAATAACCCAAGGACAGGAGAGGACAACAGAGGACATTAAGGACTACAGAGAGAAAGAGACAAAACTATTTGAAGAAACAGTGTTTACTGTTTACAGGTAAATATAATGTTTACCGGGCCGTATGGCTGGCACAGGGATAATACGGTGACCTATGAACTTTCCTCCTTCCTCAAATGCAGCAATCCTCAGAGAGGCCAATGTCGGGAGAACCACCTGCAAAAACACAATTAGACACAGTCATACATGGATATACTTGTCACGACTTCCGCTGAAGTCGGTCCCTCTCCTAGTTCGGGCGGCTACCGGCGGTCGACGTCACCGGAGTTCTAGCCACCACCGATCCATTTCTCATTTTCTGTTTGTCTTATCTCATCCACACCTGGCTCCCATTTCCCTAATTGAATGTGTCCTTATTTAATCCCTCTGTTCCCCCCTTGGTTTTGTCCGTGATTATTTATCTGTTTCGTTGTGGCTCCGTTGTTTAGTGAGCAGTGTATACACAACTGGATGTTTAGTAGTGCGTTACCTTCTAGTAAATACGTTTTTGTCACATCTCTGTGTCCTGCGCTTGATTCCGCAAAGACCTGCCTCACAAGAGCGCTCACAGAATCACAGACCTTTAAATGGAACCAGCAGGAGAACACAGCCCTCCTCTTCATGTAGAGGAGCGCGTCCAGCAGCACGCGACCATGCTTCAACATCTCGGCACCGCAATGGATTGCGTGCTGCTGACTATGGAGCGATGGGAGAGAGGAGGGCTGCCAGCACCTCTACCATCACCACCACCTACCCCACTGGTCACCCCTCCTTCATCTGGTCCCAGTGGGATTAGGCTCTCACTCCCGAGGGAGTATGATGGGACGACTGCCGGGTGCCAAGGATTCTTACTACAGCTGGAGCTCTACCTGGCGACCGTCCACCCGGATCCTTCGGGACGCGAGAGCGTCTCCGCTCTCGTCTCCTGTCTATCAGGGAAAGCCCTGGAGTGGGCCAATACCGTTTGAGGGGAAGGTGAAGTGTCGTTGGACCACTATGAGGAGTTCACTTGCCGTTTCCGGTCGGTTTTCGACCATTCGCCTGAAGGGAGAGCGGCGGGTGAACGCCTTTTCCACCTATGACAGGGGACGAGAAGCGAGCAGGATTTCGCCCTGGACTTCCGTACCCTGGCAGCGGGCATGGGATGGAATGAAAGGGCCCTGATCGACCATTACCAGTGCAGTCTGCGTGAGGACGTCCGTCGGGAGGTGGCCTGCATGGACACCACACTCACTCTGGACCAGCTGGTGGACATGTCCATCCGACTGGACAACCTGCTGGCCACCCGCGGACGTCCGGATCAGGGCCCGTCAATTCCATCCTCCAGCCTCTCCTCTCCGACCCCTATGGAGCTGGGAGGTGCTGCGCTCAAAATTCCCGTTCTTTTGCCCGTAGGTTGCCCGTAGGTTGTGTCTCTTGATGTGCCTTTCCCTGTGCATGCCCTAGATAGTCGACCCTTAGGATCGGGGCTGATTAGGGAGGCCACAGCTCCACTAAGTATGGTGACGCAGGGGGGTCATGAGGAGCGTATCAGTCTTTTCCTCATTGATTCTCCTGCGTTTCCAGTGGTGCAGGGCATACCCTGGTTGGCCTATCATGACCCCAATATTTCGTGTTTCCATCGGTGCGACTACGGTGGAGAGTCCAGACCAGGTCTCCACTGTGCACATCCCCTCAGAATATGCCGATTTGGCTCTCGCCTTCTGTAAAAAGAGGGCGACTCAATTACCATCCCATCGACAAGGGGATTGTGCGATAAATCTCATGGTAGACGCAGCACTTCCCAGGAGTCACGTGTATCCTCTGTCACAGGAGGAGACGGCGGCTATGGAAACATATGTCTCCAAATCTCTGGGGCAGGGATACATTCGGCCCTCCACTTCACCTGCCTCCTCGAGTTTATTTTTTTGTGAAGAAGAAGGATGGAGGTCTGCGCCCGTGTATTGACTATCGAGGGATCAATCAGATCACTGTGAGGTACAGTTACCCGCTGCCTCTCATAGCCAATGCAATCGAGTCAATACACGGGGGTGCGCTTCTTCACAAAATTGGATCTCAGGAGCGCTTACAATCTGGTGCGTATCCGGGAGGGAGACGAGTGGAAGACAGCATTTAGTACCACCTTAGGCCACTATGAGTACCTCGTCATGCCGTACGGGTTGAAAAATGCTCCATCAGTCTTCCAATCTTTTGTAGACGAGATCTTCAGGGACCTGCTCGGGCAGGGTGTAGTGGTATATATTGATGACATTCTGATATACTCCGCTACACGCGCCAAGCATGTCTCCCTGGTGCGCAGGGTGCTTGGTCGACTGTTGGAGCATGACCTGTACATCAAGGCTGAGAAGTGTCTGTTTTTCCAACAGTCCGTCTCTTTCCTAGGATATCGGATTTCCACGTCTGGGGTGGAGATGGAGAGTGACCGCATTTCCGCCGTGTGTAATTGGCCGACTCCAACCACGGTACCGGAGGTTTATCCGGGGCTTCGGTCAGGTAGCAGCTCCCATTACCTTACTGCTGAAGGGGGGACCGGTGCGACTACAGTGGTCAGCTGAGGCGGACATGGCTTTTGGTCACCTGAAGGCTCTGTTTACCTCGGCCCCCGTGCTGGCTCATCCGGATCCCTCTGGCATTCATAGTTGAGGTGGACGCGTCCGAGGCTGGGATAGGAGCTGTGCTGTCTCAGCGCTCGGGTACGCCACCAAAACTCTGCACCTGTGCCTTTTTTTCTAAGAAGCTCAGCTCGGCGGAGCGAAACTATGATGTTGGGGACCGGGAGTTGTTGGCTGTCGTGAAGGCTCTGAAGGCGTGGAGGCATTGGCTTGAGGGGGCGAAACACCCTTTCATCTGGACTGAGCACCATAATCTGGAGTACATCCGGGCGGCGAGGAGACAGAACCCTCGCCTGGCAAGGTGGTCCATGTTTTTCACCCGTTTTGATTTCACTCTATCCTTCCGACCAGGTATACCAGAACGCATCTGGACTGACCACCATAATCTGGAGTACATCCGGGCGGCAAGGAGACAGAACCCTCGCCAGGCAAGGTGGTCCATGTTTTTCACCCGTTTTGATTTCACTCTATCCTTCCGACCAGGTTCCCAGAACGCTAAGGCAGACGCACTGTCCCGGTTGTATGACACAGAGAAGCGGTCCATCGAGCCCACTGCCATACTTCCTGCCTCTTGCCAGGTGGCACCAGTGGTATGGGAGCTGGACGCGGACATCAAGCGGGAGGTGCGTACAAAGCCCACTCCCACTCAGTAGCTAGCTACCTTAGCTAAGGACGTGAGGGTTTACTGTATGTTTCCTCCTGCTCGGTGTGCGCTCAGTACAAGGCACCTAGGCACCTGCCCAGAGGGAAATTACAACCCCTACCCGTTCCACAGCGGCCGTGGTCACACCTGTCGGTGGATTTTGTGACGGATCTTCCACCGTCACAAGGTAAAACGACGATGCTGGTTGTTGTGGATCAGTTTTCAAAGTCCTGTCACCTCCTTCCTTTGCCCGGTCTCCCTACGGCTCTACAGACTGCAGAGGCTCTGTTCACCCACGTCTTCCGGTACTACGGGGTGCCTGAGGACATAGTGTCTGATCGGGGTCCCCAGTTCACGTCTAGGGTGTGGAAGGCGTTTATGGAGCGTCTGGGGGTCTTGGTCAGCCTTACCTCAGGTTTTCACCCCGAGAGCAACGGGCAGGTGGAAAGAGTCAACCAGGATGTGGGTAGGTTTCTGAGGTCGTATTGCCAGGACCGGCCGGGGGAGTGGGCAGTTTTCATTCCCTGGGCAGAGATGGCCCAGAACTCACTCCGCCACTCCTCCACTAACCTGTCTCCATTTCAATGTGTGCTAGGTTATCAGCCGGTTCTGGCACCGTGGCATCAGAGCCAGACCGAGGCTCCTACGGTGGACAAATGGTTTAGATGCTCGGAGGAGACCTGGGATGCCGCCCACGTGCACCTGCAACGAGCCGTGAGGCGGCAGAAGGCAGGCGCCGACCGCCACCGCAGTGAGGCCGGGTCTGGCTCTCGACCCCGAAACCTGCCCCTCCGCCTGCCCTGCCGGAAGCTGGGGCCGCGGTTTGTGGGGCCTTTCAAAGTCCTGAGGAGACTGAACAAGGTTTGTTATAGGTTACAGCTTCCCCCAGACTACCGTATTAACCCCTCGTTCCATGTGTCTCTCAGGCCGGTGGTGGCTGGCCCGCTCCAGGGACCTGAGGTTCTGGAGGTTCCTCCGCCCCCTCTGGACATCGAGGGGGGGCCCCGGCGAATGCGGTTCGAGCCATCATGGACTCAAGGCGTCGGGCTAAGGGCCTTCAGTACCTCGTGGAGTGGGTGCTGCTGGAGCCGGGCGTAAAGGAAGTTGAAGTCGGTCCCTCTCCTAGTTCAGACGGCTACCGGCGGTCGACGTCACCGGAGTTCTAGCCACCACCGATCCATTTCTCATTTTCTGTTTGTCTTATCTCATCCACACCTGGCTCCCATTTCCCTAATTGAATGTGTCCTTATTTAATCCCTCTGTTCCCCCCTTGGTTTTGTCCGTGATTCGTTGTGGCTCCGTTGTTTAGTGAGCAGTGTATACACTGCTGGATGTTTAGTAGTGCGTTACCTTCTAGTAAATAAGGTTTTGTCACATCTCTGTGTCCTGCGCTCAAGAGCGCTCACAATACTTTAGTATTATATACAGTTAAAACAATACAGTTTTACACCGTTAAACTGTTACACTTCAATATTATACACTACCTATGGTTATACAGGTTGCCTGAATCCTGAAGATTTGAGTTAGCTCTCTGAGCTAATGCCTAGGCTTTAGCTCAGAAGGCTAACACAGTCCAGTCTTATGGCATTTAGGGGAAATGGGTTCAAACCCAGTCGGTCATACTGTTGTCGCACCTTCTTGAAGATGATTGGGTCCTCGTCCCAGACAGGGTTGATAGCGTTGCTTTGGGATGTCTTGGTCTTCAGGGCTTTTCTCCTGGTGTCCACAGGAAGACCAAACATGTCGAGCTCTACGTACACGCCTACCTTCTTGTCGCTCAGAAACTGGCCTGATATTATCTGTAGGAGGGAGACTCTCAGTTTAAATGGGCTAATTTCATATCCACACTTTAGTCTAAACTACAGTAACTGGTTAATTGTCTAACCTTGACACACAGTGTGTTGGTTGGGTTATAGTTAGAGTATTCTGTAACTTCTACCTTGACCTTGACTGTGTTAGCCACGATGCCGTCCACAGTGCTCTCAGCGAACGGGTCAAAGTGTTTGTCTGGTCGTCTCATGAACTCTGGTTTCAGTCTGTAGCCGCTCTTCCCATTGTACTCATACATGCCCAGGTTCAACTGCATAGACAGATCTGAGAGAGATGGATAAAGAAAGAGACAGAGGTCATGGGAAGGTCAGAGGTTAAGAGAGGTCAGGGGTCACAGGTCAAGTAAGCAGGCCTCACCTATAGTTTGGAAGTTGAGCGCCACCAGCTGGCAGCCAGCGTTCCAAAAGAGTTGTGGCATGTAGTTGGAAGAGTCCACCCTAGTGCCTTTAGGGTAGATACGACTCAACTGCTGCTTGTTATATCTGAGAGGACATGTTAAAGACATGACATTACATTATAGTAAGAACACTCCACCCGGCACAGCCAGAGGAGGACTGGCCACCCCTCAGAGCCTGGTTCCTCTAGGGTTCTTCCTAGGAGTTTTTCCTAGCCACTGTGCTTCTATGTCTGCATTGCTTGCTGTTTGGGGTTTTAGGCTGTGTTTCTGTATAGCACTTTGTGACATCGGCTGATGTAAAAAGGGCTTTTATTGATTGATTAATCTTAGTTCTTTGACTGTCCCTTAGAAGAACCCTTTGAAGAATCCATTTTGGTTCCAGATAGAACCCTTTTGGTTCCCATGTAGAAGCCTTTCCACATACTGTAGGGGTTCTACATGGAACCCAAAAGAGTTCTACCTGGAACCAAAAAGGGGTCCTCCTATGGGAATAGCCACAGAACCCTTTCGGAACCCTTTTTCTAAGAGTGTAGAGTAGGGCCTGTATATTAGTCAACTGCTTTGATGAGACTTAACTGCAGCTAATCTTCAATGGAATTAGCTAAGATAGAGAGCAAAGCAAACCCTTAAGAGGGAAATAATAAACCACACTACAAACTAATACTGAAGAAGAGTTAGGGTTCAGGGTTATTGTTGGGGTTATTTAGAGGGTAGCTGAATCTTAAGGATACTCCACAAACTCCACGGGCGACTTCGTGAGGTGCTCCAGAGCTTTAGTCTCCACAAATGATGACATTTGATAGCTACGATTAACCTCTGGGGAAAGAACATAATGGTTTATTATGCATTTGTGTGTTTATGCGCTCATATGTGTGTATACACTGAGTATACAAACATTAAGAACACCTGCTCTTTCCATGACATAGACTGACCAAGTGAATCCAGGCGAAAGCTATGATCCCTTATTGATGTCACTTGTTAAATCCACTTCAAACAGTGTAGATGAAGTGGAGGAGACAGGTTATTGAAGGATTTTTAAGCCTTTAGACAATTGAGGGTGAATGGGCAAGACAAAACATTTAAGTGCCTTTGAATAGGATATGGTAGTAGGTGCCAGGCGCACTGGTTTGTGTCAAGAACTGCAACGTTGCTGGGTTTTTTACACTCAATAGTTTCCTGTGTGTATCAAGAATGGTCCACCACCCAAAGGACATCCAGCCAACTTGACACAACTTTGGGAAGCATTGGAATCAACATGGGCCAACATCCCTGTGGATGTGTTCCTAATGTTTGGTATACTCAGTGTATATGCAGTGAGCCAGCATACTTTTGGACGCCTCGAAGGAGTTAAACTTGGTGGGCTGGACGTAGTTGACCAGAGTGGACATCTCCTCTGTGGCTACTGCCTCCCGCTCCTCTGCTGTCCCCTGGAGACAAAGTCATCACATAACAGGCAGCCATGTTACCCTAACCCTGACACTCCCCTCCAACCTACATCAGCAGTGTTAAAGGTTAACCAAGTAACCATGATAGCAGAGTACAAGCTACTGAATTCACCTCATCTGATGTCTTCTTACAGTCATCGTCATCATCATCATCCTCATCCTCATCGTCTTCAGCCTCTATTTCTCCTGAAAGAATGTTTACATTTTCATATACTCTAAAAGTGTTTTTGTTGTTTTTGTCTTTTTCTTATAAAAGGCTTCTAGAGAGCCTCACCAGCTGTGATGATAGTGATGAAGAGGATGAACATGATTATTATTATTATCATTTTTATACATTAGAGCACACTTGCAGACAGCCTCACCTTCTGTGATGTTGCTAGGAGACGAGGGTTCATCTGTTGCCTGTTCTGCTGCTACGCTCTGGTTGGTTGGCTGCTCTGCCATTCTCTTGATGCCATGGGCAGCCGAGGGCTTGTGGGATTTCTTGTTCTTGATGAGGATCTTACCTATCAGCTCCTGAGGACTTGGCAGGGGTACCCCAGACTCCAGCTAACACACACACAAACAAACAGACACGCACAGGCAACGCACACACATATCAGTGTACATGCATGCAAGTGTGTGTGTTTGCGCGCATGTGTCCTAAAAACTTACAGGATATTTCTCCAGTGGGTCAATCAGTAGTGCATCGCCAAAAATCGACCTACAGTATTCTGCCATCTTGGCTTGTTGCTTTGGCCTGTTAGGATTAGAGGTTAGGGGTCAGGATTAAATAGAAGTTCACCAGATATCTTCTAGTATATTCGCCTATTAATATCTATGTTCACTCACGAGTCCACATGGTTTTCGAAGGACAGGATGACAGGAAAAGGAGAGGTTTTAAAAGCGCACTCAGCGATGGCCTCAATCACCTCCTGTAGAGTAAAAGGAGAAGTTATAATAGTTGGTTATTTTATTACACATATATACACTGAGTGTACAAAACATTAGGTGTGTCAAGAACTGCAACGCTTGAGTGTGTCAAGAACTACAACGCTGCTGGGTTTTTCACCCTCAACAGTTTCCCGTGTTTCAAGAATAGTCCACCACCCAAAGGACATCCAGTCAATGGCAGGCCAGTGGTCAAAAATGGGTAATTGATGAAAGAAGAAAAAGGAGGCTGACATGAATTGTGCAGAGCAACAGAAGGGCAACAGTTTGTCAACTGACAGTCCAGTACAACATTTGTGCCCAAAGACCGAAAAAAGAATGCACAACTCATCGTACATTGACACGAATGGGGGTATGGCAGCCAACGACCTTATAGAGTTCCACTTCTTTTAGCAAAAAACAAGAAACTGCAGTTGCAGTGGGCTAAGGAATGAAAACACTTGACACTGGGGAATTTGAAAAACATTTAATGGTATGGTGAATCCTGGTTCCTGCTGTTTCACGCTGATGGGAGGACTAGGGTATGAATAAAACCACATGAGTACATGCATCTATCCAGTGGTGGAAAAAGTACCCAATTATCATACTTGAGTAAAAGTAAAGATACCTTAATATAAAATGACTCAAGTAAAAGTCAAAGTCACCAAGTAAAATACTACTTCACTAAAAGTATTTGGTTTGAAATATACTTAAGTATCAAAAGTAAATGTAATTGCTACAATATACTTAAGTATGAAAAGTAAAAATATAAATCATTTAATATTCCTTGTATTAACCAAAACATACAGCATAATTTTCTTGTTTATTTTAATTTACAAATAGCCAGGGGCACGCGCCAAAACTAACACATCATTTACAAATGAAGCAGGTGTTTAGTGAGTCCGTCAGATCAGAGGTAGTAGGGATGACAAGGGATGTTCTCTTGATAAGTGTGTGAATTTGACAATTTTCCTGTCCTGCTAAGCATTCAAAACGTAACGAGTACTTTTGGGTGTCAGGAAAAATTTATGGAGTAAATAGTATATAATTTTCTTTAGGAATGTAGTGAAGTAAAAGTAAAAGTTGTCAAAAATAGAAATAGTAAAGTACAGATACCCCAAAAAATGACTTAAGTAGTACTTTAAAGTATTTTTACACCACTGCATCTATCACGCACCGTGTCAACATTGAAGGCAGGTTGTGGTGGTGACATGGTGTGGGGTGTGTTTTCATGGCACACATTGGCCCCTTGATAAAAGTGGAGCAATGTTTGAATGCCCCCGGATATCATTGCCATTTTTACATAATTTAGCAGACGCTCTTCTCCAGAGCAACTTAAAGTAGTGAGTACATACATTTTCATACTGGTCCCCTGTGTGAATCAAACCCACAACCCTGGTGTTGCAAGCACCATGCCCAACTAACTGAGCCACAAATTGCCAATCAGGTGCATCCATCTGTGAAAATATTTTTTCAGCAGGATAATGCCCAATGACACAAAGCTAGGGTTCCACAAACATGACAGTGAATTCAGCTTACTGCAGTAGCCTGCCACGTCAGATATAGACTATATCTGAATAAAATGAACAGTTTTAGAAGCAGAGACAAGGCGGAGACAAATGTAGCCTTGACACAGACGAATGGAGTTAGCCTTGATGCAGGAGATTTCAGAGCATGTGTGTGTTTGTGTGTGCGTGCGAGCGGCGTGTGATGTGTGTGTACCTTAAAGCAGATCTCTGAGGTCATGGTGAATCCATGTGTGATGACTGGTTCCTCCTCTGTGGTCCGTCCTTTCCAACAGTCTAACTCCACACACCGACAGCCTGCCAACATCACTTGACGGTACATCTCCACTGACGAACTACCTGCCAGCTGCCCCGCTACACAGAAACACATACATACACATACTTACAAATATATATAGGCCTACACACAGATTAGATTTGTGTGAGTCAACAAATAATAGGTGTGTGTGTATGTTAGTGATGCCAGGGTCAGCTGTTTGTTCAATGGAAGAAGTTTGGAACTATCAAGACTCTTCCTAGAGCTGGCTGCCCGGCCAAACTGAGCAATCGGGGGAAAAGGGCCTTGGTCAGGGAGGTGACCAAGAGCCCTATAGTCACTCTGACAGAGCTTCAGAGTTCCTCTGTCAAGATGGGAGAATCTTCCAGAAGGACAACAATCTCTGCAGCACTCCACCAATCAGGACGTTATGGTAGAGTGGCCAGACGGAAGCCACTTCTCAGTAAAAGGCACATGACAGCCCAATTGGAGTTTGCCAAAAGACACCTTGAGGGCTCTTAGACCATGAGAAACAAGATTCTCTGGTGTGATGAAACCAAGATTGAACTTCTTCGGCTTGAATGCCAAGCGTTACATCCGGAGGAAACCAGGCACCGCTCATCACCTGGCTACCATCTCTACAGTGAAGCATGGTGGTGACAGCATCATGCCGTGTAGATGTTGTCCAGCAGCAGGGACTGGGAGGCTAGTCAGGATCGAATGAAAGATGAACGGAGAAAAGTACAGAGAGATCCTCGATGAAAACCTGCTCCAGAGAGCTCAGACTGGGGCGAACGTTCACCTTCTAACAGGAAAACGACCCTAAACACACAGCCAAGACAACGCAGGAGTGGCTTCTGAATGTCATTGAGTGGCCCAGCCAGAGCCTGGACTTGAACCTAGTCAAATATCTCTGGAGAGACATGAAAAAAGCTGTGCAGCGACGTTCCCCTTTCAACCTGATAAAGCTTGAAAGGATCTGCAGAGAAGAATTGGAGAAACACCCCAAATGTGCCATGCATGTAGCGTCATACCCAAGAAGACTTGAGGCTGTTATCGCTGCCAAAGGTTCTTCAACAAAGTACTGAGTAAAGGGTCTCAATACTTACGTAAATCTGATATTTCAATTTTGTATTTTTTATAATTTGCAAAAAAAATCTAAAAATGTGTTTTTGCTTTGTCATTATGGGGTATTGTGTGTACTGTAGATTGATGATTTAATTTTTTTGTAACATAACAAAATACTTTCCAAATGCACTGAAGGTTACAATTTCTATTTGTTAGTCAACTTATCTATAATTACATACATGCACCTTTTCTTCTGTCATTATGTTTCCCTAGAAGACTAAATAAACCCATCATCAGAATAATGTCTTAAATCAATTGAATGAATGTTTCAATCTAGTTGACATCGGTAAAGTTTTTTTTAATCTGTCATCTCTGCTTCTTTTGTGGAGCAAAGACATTTGGGGACCTGGGAGAAAATACAATAACTCGACTACAACAAAAAACAGGACAGATTTTCTGTACAAAATGTCCAAATGACATCAGTTTGACCGGTTGTAAGGACATAGAAAGCTGTGAAAACAACATGTTTCCGCTAAGATTTCAATTTGGCTTGAATGTGTCATGTATACTCCCTCTCTGGCCTCTAGGTCCCCAGACTGCTGATTATCACACACACCTGTCACTATCGTCACGCACACCAGCGCTTATTGACACTCACCTGGACTCCATTACCTCCTTGATTACCTGCCCTATTTATGTCACTCCATTTGGTTCCTTCCCCAGGTGTTATTGTTTCTGTTTCGTATTATGTTCCGTTTATTTATTAAATATTCACTCCTTGTACTTGCTTACAGAATAACGCCTCACCAAAGGGAAGCATCAGGGACTGTTTTTTTTTTTTTGTGTTGGAGGTGACATCGGGTCTGGGTTCTGCTGCCGGAGCAACCGAGGATGCCTCAACCTGCTTTTCAGGCTTTCGTGACTCAGCTGGCTCACCAGGCTCTTGCGCTTCAGGCTGCTCGTCAAGTTCCTGTGCCCCTACAGAGGCGACAGGTCCGCTCCTGATCCCCGGGAAAGTCCCTCTCGTTGGCGTCCTGCGGCTGGAGCCACGCGTCGGAGAGGGGGTGCTGTATTGTCTGCTCCTTCTTCGGCGCTCTAGGTCGCCGGGCTCCTGCGCCCCAGCCGGCTCAACAGGTTCCCGCGCTTCGGGAACCTTCCCCCTCTGGCCTCTAGGTCACCAGACTGCTGATTATTATGCACACCTGTCACCATCGTCACGCGCACCAGCGCTTATTGACTCTCACCTGGACTCCATAACCTCCTTGATTACCTGCCCTATTTATGTCACTCTGTTTGGTTCGTTCCCCCAGGTGTTATTGTTTCTGTTTGTTTCATGTCTATGTGCTGTTCTTGCTTTGTATTATGTTCCGTTTATTTATTAAATATTCACTCCCTGTACTTGCTTCCCGACTCTCAGCATACATCGTTACAGGATGCATATTTTATGTAGATGAAATAGCCTACTATCAGCTTTTAAGATGCTGATTAAAAATAGCTATACAGATAGTGTCTAACTTCGCATTCTCTCAAGATGCTGAAATAAATCATCCAGGTTAGTATTTGACATCCATCCATGTCTGAGGATGTCGGGAGATGACGTGGAAACCAGCCACTAGGGGCAACAGTAAGCACTGTTACCTTCAAGTAGATTTGGGTTTTGCTAGGGCGATGTGGACGGGAATGGCGGATGGGCGTAAGCATCTGTCTCTGATTCTAAAGTTTTTACATTTTTGTTCCAAGCCTATACCATACCTTAACTCTTACCTTAAACATTCTGAGTTAATGGCTAACCTTACGAATTTGGAGTTAATGCCTAAACGTAACCTTAAACACTTGACGTTTGGAACAACTTCAAAATTTGACATTTGAGAAACATGGGTGAACATCTAACTCTGACTGTGAGATGTGGTAGCAGCCAGCAAATAACATATTTCTCCACTTCTGTTCCCGCCTTGTTACTGTCAAATTTGTATAGCGGCTCACAATCATAACACATAACAGAGCCCAGCACTGCTTTCATCCTCTTACCACTTCAAATCTTTCCCAAACATTACTTTTCTTGCCCTCCCTTCTCTTTATTTTTAACTCTCCATTTCACAGCTTTTCTTTTATTGAATTACACTCGAGATTTGCCTCTGTGAATCTACATTAACTTTTTCTGCCCATTCCCAAAAGCATTTCGCGATTGGCATGTAGGCTATTTGGTGCACATAGGCTACAGTTAGGCCCTAAAGCGTAGGTTACGCACTAATGCCAGATAACCTAAAATAATGAAGGAAAAACCTCAAAGTAGCCTATAAATATAAATGGCACAAGAATTATACATATATGATACAGTACAATATGAATTTAAGGTACTGTTTTCTCTTTATTCAATCCACAAGCCACCCACCTACCCCTCAACCACACAATATTTCATGACCCTAAATCACTAATGTGTGTGTGTGTGCATGGGTGTGCATGTGTGTACCTGTGAGGTAGGTGTTATGTGAGGAGTTGATGAAGTAGTGAGACAGAGGGAAGGTCATGTCTTCGGACTGGTCCAGCTTCTCAGGAGGAATCACTCCGTTCTCATCAGACACCAGGTACTTGCTGAGCCCCTCCAACGTGATCAGGCCTACAGAACACACACCCACACACACGCACACAATGGAAGGTTACAGTGCATTCGGGAAAGTATTCAGACCCCTTTACTTTTTCCACATTTTGTTACATTACAGCCTTATTCAAAAATGGATTAAATAAAAGAAAATCATCAATCTACACACAATACCCCATAATGACAAAGCGAAAACAGGTTTTTAGAAACGTGCTAATTATTAAAAATAAAAAACTGAAACACCTTATTTACATAAGTATTCAGACCCTTTGCTATGAGACTCGAAATTTAACTCAGGTGCATCTGTTTCCATTGATCATCCTTGAGATGTTTTTACAACTTGACTGTTGTCCACCTGTGATAAATTTAATTGATTGGACATGATTTGGAAAGGCACACACGTCTATATATGGTCCCACAGTTGACAGTGCATGTCAGAGAAAAAAAACAAACCAAGAGGTCGAAGGAATTGTCCGTAGAGCTCCGAGGCGGGTTTGTGTTGAGGCACAGATCTAGGGAAAGGTACCAGAACATTTCTGCGGCATTGAATGTCCCCAAAACCACAGTGGCCTCCATCATTCTTAAATGGAAGAAGTTTGGAACCACCAAGAGCTGGCTGCCCGGCCAAACTGAGAAATCAGGGGAGAAGGGCCTTGGTGAAGGAGGTGACCAAGAACCCGATAGCCACTCTGACAGAGCTCCAGAGTTCCTCTGTGGAGATGGGAGAACCTTCCAGAAGGACAACAATCTCTGCAACACTCCACCAATCAGGACTTTATGGTAGAGTGGCCAGACGGAAGCCACTCCTCAGTAAAAGACACATGACAGCCTGCTTGGAGTTTGCCAAAAGGCACCTAAAGGACTCTCGGACCATGAGAAACAAGATTCTCTGATGAAACTAAGATTGAACTCTCTTGGCCTGAATGCCAAGTGTCACATCTGGAGGAAACCTGGCACCATCCCAACGGTGAAGCATGATGGTGGCAGCATCATGCTGTGGGGATGTTTTTCAGAGGCAGGGACTGGGAGATTAGTCAAGATCGAGGGACAGAGAGATTCTTGATGAAAACCTGCTCCAGAGCGCTCAAGACCTCAGACAGGGGCGACGTTTCACCTTCCAACAGGACAATGACCCTAAGCACACAGCCAAGACAACGCGATAGTGGCTTCGGGACAAGTCTCTAAATGTCCTTGAGTGGCCCAGCCAGAGCCTGGGCTTGAACTTGATCGAACATCTCTGGAGAGACCTGAAAATAGCTGTGCAGCAAACCTCCCCAACCAACCTGACAGAGTTTGAGAGGATCTGCAGAGAAGAATGGGCGAAACTCCCCAAATTCAGGTGTGCCAAGCTTGTAGCGTCATACCCAAGACGACTTGGGGTTGTAATTGCTGCCAACGGTGCTTCAAAGTACTGAGTAAAGGGTCTGAATACTATTGTAAATGTGATATTTCCGTTATTCGTTTTTTTACATTTGCAAAAATGTCTAAAATCCTATTTTTGCTGTGTCATTATGGGGTATTGTGTTGAGATTGATGAGGGAAAAAAACTGTAACGGTAAGGCTGTTACGTAACAAATGTTGAAAGAGTCAAGGGGTCTGAATACTTTCCGAATGCACTGTATATACACAAGACACTCATATCTCACACACACAAGTATGCATACATGCATGCACACGAGCTTACACCTAGGCACAAATGCATGCACACAAAACACACACCCACACACACCTTGTTTGAGCAGGCTGTGGTTGAGTTCGTATTTCTCCATCAGGGTCTGTGTCTGAGAGGGTCTGAGAGGAGGATACAGAATCTCATTCAGACGAGGATCTCTCTGCCTCTCATTAATGAACTCTGTCATCTGATCCACCGACAGGTAAGCACCCTTAGCACCTCTACAGAAAGAGAGAGAGAAATAGTCAGGAATTAGTGACTGTACATACTGTTGAGAGAAGACTGAGCTGAGTCCTGGCCGAACAGCAGAGGATCGGAGAGGAAGGATCAGAAAGGGTCAGGGTTTAGAGCTGGGTGCCAGGAGGTAGTATCAGTACTTACTGCTGAGAGAAGACTGAGCTGAGCTCTGGCCGAGGACAGAGGTGGGAGAGGAAAGATCTGTAAAGGTCAGGGGTGAAGTCCTCAAGGGGAATAGAGTCACTCTGCAGAGGAACACAAATACCACTGAGATGATTCAGGTCTCAAGAAGTGATCATTTAAATAGTTGGCTTGAGTGTGAGAGGAAATAACTACCAGTTAAAATACCACCACTACCAGCTTTAATATTGTATAGTTTGTTATATTATATAGTATTCCATAGTTATAGTCTATACCCGTCCAAATGGTAGGTTGCAGTGTTCCAAAGCCGTCTCCACCCTCTTTTTGTCCGCTGAGAACATACGGACGATGCTGGATAAAAGGGGCAGGACATGCACAATATAAACCAATCACATCCCACCAGATTCACAGAAAGTTAATCAGCAGACACGGGAATGACAGTTAGTGTTCAACGGGATGGGCCCTGAGCAAAGCGCTGCACAGATTGATTCACTCATCTTGATCCCATAATGAGTAGTTATTTGGGATACCAGGTAATTTATACAGATCAGTGATTCTGCACAACACCTTGGTAAGGACGATCCCCTAAAATGATTGAGGAAACAATGGGATTCACTCACTTCTTCACTGGGATCCGCCCCTCTGAGTTTGGCTGCAGGGTCAGTCTGACATACCTGTTAGAGAAAGATTAGGAAAAAGGGAGACTGAGGAATAAACACACCTCTGTCACACCACAACATTTCCAGTGATCTCCATTGCTATCACATATCTGTCTGGCACCCGTGTTTCCCTCTTAAATGCTGTAAAGATTGTAAATAAATTGTCCTGATTGACTCACGCTTTCTCCAGACTTGTTTCTCTGTTCATGTTGTGACTCAACAGGTTGGAGGCCAGAGAGAACAGCTCCTCAGCCCACTCCTATACAACACAGAGACAAAGAGAGGGACAGTGTGTGAGTGTGTGTGTGAGTGTGTGTGTGTGTGTGTGTGTGTGTGTGTGTGTGTGTGTGTGTGTGTGTGTGTGTGTGTGTGTGTGTGTGTGTGTGTGTGTGTGTGTGTGTGTGTGTGTGTGTGTGTGTGTGTGTGTGTGTGTGTGTGTGTGTGTGTGTGTGTGTGTGTAAATGTAGGTGTGTGTGTACCGTGGCCTCCTCCTCTTGCAGGGCCATGAAGTTGAGGTATGTGATGTTGACCATGTCCGGTCCTGTGACTATGGTCAACAAACGGTTCTCTATACGACCAACTAGGTTCCCCACATCAAGCAGCTCACGCAGCTTCGCCTCCTAGGGAGGGCAGAGGGTCAGAGCTTAGGGGTTTAAGGTCAAGGTCACAGGTTAGACCAGGTGTGTCAGCTCCAGTCCTCAAAATGTGTTTTCATTTCAACATGGTACATCATTGATCAGTGTTACTGATTAGTATTGCTGATTGGCTAGAGAATCCAACTATGAATCAAAGGCAGTGATGGAAACCAACAGGAGCCTGGTTTGACATGCCTGGGTCAAGATTCAGAAGTCCTGGAGGTTAAGTACCTTTGGTGTTTTGGTGCTCTTCCCTGTTCTGGCATCCTTTATATGGGTGATGTCTAACAACTCTGTCTCCTGCAGGAGAGATATAAGGGAGGGAGAAAGCCAGAGAGAAAAAAGGATAGAGAGATAATGAGGGAGGGAATAAAGACATGAGAGAAGGAGTGCGAGGGGTGTTAAAATATTCATCACTCACTCAAAAAAACACACACACACACACACGCACATAGGGGGACTAAGCCCCAGCAGGAAGCAGAATACACTGTGGGAGTCCCAAAGTCACCTCCACTTAGCGCCTGTGTGTGTGTGTGTGTGTGTGTGTGTGTGTGTGTGTGTGTGTGTGTGTGTGTGTGTGTGTGTGTGTGTGTGTGTGTGTGTGTGTGTGTGTGTGTGTACCTTGTTCTGGTCAGTCCAGTGAAGGAAGTATCCGTGTGGATCCACAGTCAGGGTGATGGGAGTCACTGTTGAGAGATCCTGACCACATGGAGACAGAGATTAGCACACACACACATACTTGACATTGTTGGTTGTGATATTGCATGTAATGTGGTTGTGAATATGTTGTATTGTGTGTGTGTGTGTGTGTGTGTGTGTGTGTGTGTTGGAAGCTGAGTTGGGTTTGACTAAGGCGTTGCATAAGCATGAATCACTCCGGTCCCAAATTACCTCTTTACTTAGAAATATATACTGACACACACACATACGCACCCATGCACACACACACTCTCTCTCTCTATCTATCTATCTATATCTCTCACTCTATCTCTCTCTTTTATGTGGTGGAACATTTCGGCTAACCGAGGAGGGATTTTAACCATGGCAGTTACCATAGCAACATGCCAGCACATTTCTCTGTATCCTTGCTCTGTGCTTAAAACCTTCAACATACCAACACACACTCTTGCAAACACATGCACGCACACACACACGTACACACACACTACAACATATTTGCAACCACATTACATGTGTAATCACAACCACAAACGTCAAGTGTGTGCACATTTTCATCTTAAATGTCTACTACTTATCATTCCTTAAAGGAGTGTTAACAACACACGCACACACTGATACTCACATCGTCCCATTTCATGAAGCGGCTGCCATTCTGCAGAGTATCGGGGACGGTCGGGGGTTTGAGCTTCAGAGCATGTGTCCCTGGCTGAGCCCCTGCCATGGTACACACACACCTTCAACCAGCAGCGCGGGAAGTCCTCTTTCCCTTTCCGTCTATACTCTTTCTCCTCTCGTCTTGCTCTCCTCTTCTCTCCTCTTTAGTCAGTAGACTGAGAGGGTTGGATGATAGTGATCTGGTATTTACATCACTGAAACAAGCTGCATATCCATCTACAATCAATGGTGTCCTTTGCCCTGTCTAGTCAGTTCTGTAGAATCAACAGTATACTCCTCTCTTTAGTATAATGCGTCCTACTGTACTAGCTGACTGTCTTAGGGTTACTTTTCTAGTATCAGTGTCCTCTTGTACACCTAGTGTAAAACAGGATAATATAGTACTAGCTGTCCTGTTCTATCTGTCAGCTTGCTCTGTGAGACATAACTGCTACTGCCTCCACACACTGACTCACTCTGACATGCGTATGGAGCCTGCACGCCCACACACACACACAGACACACAGACACACACACACACAGACACACACACAGACACAAAGACACACACATACACAGACAGACAAAGAGAGAGAGATAATATGAAACCATTGTAGACAACTTATTGGATCCATAATTAATTGTATCAATTTTTTTTATCAAATAATCATCAAAAACAATACAGAGGGTATGGGCTCCCATGTGCAGCACCATGCCATAGGACCATACATACCTGTACAGGTTTTCCATCATGGTTGGTTGCAAGGGTTTGAATCCTAAAAAGCTTGACCTGTGGTCGGTGCGCGTGCGCATGTGTACATGACTACTGCAGGAGCTATTTCAGCTCCTACTCTCCCACTCCATCCTCAAGTGGTGAAGACTCCTGAGTGTGTGGGCGAGCTTCAGCATTTATTTAGTTGATATGGTGTGTGTGTGTGGTTAATATAGTGTGCATGTGTGTGTGTGTGTGTGTGCACACAGAAACCAAAGGCTTATGTGTACCCTCTACTCTCATCCAGTACTAAATAAAGAATAGTGTTATTACAATGTGGATGCGATGATGACTGGAGAAGAGAGGAGAAGACGTACAAACAGGCAGACAGCGTGCCCTTTACATTTCTGCAGTACAATATACACACAATCAGTGTTTTGTTTCCCTGTGCCACGATTCTGGCATTGGACAAATCATCATCATTTATTATATATTTATTTATTTAACCTTTATTTAACTAGGTAAGTCAGTTAAGAACAAATTCATAGCCAGTTTCAGTGGTGCGGTACACAAACAAAACGAATATGAAAAGATAGGAAACATGTAATGGGCCATAGAATCCATGGATTCTATTTCTATGTGATGGACCCTGTTAAGTGACTGTAACATGTGACACATTGAGTGACCAAATGATAATTGTGATGTTTCATGTAACCATTCATTTATCAGTGGTGAACCACCCCAAGGGCAACCCTCAGAGCCAAACTGGCAGCCAGCCGGTGGCTGAGCCTAAGATCCCTGCTGTCTATTATTTAGACACCAAAAAGTGGTGGCTGGCTCAGACTAAGGGTGAGGTATTCACTTTAATTCATGTCAATTTAAAGTAGTGGACAGTTGTATTTTAACTGTGAGAATGTTACTAATATTTTTGGAAATGTGTTTACAGAAGAAGCATGTACCACCTCCTCCCTGTTGGGGATGTATCCTGGGTATTTGGGGAACACTCTCGTACCACCACCTCCCCCCATGCTTTAGAATACTGCCCACCAATCATCCTGCTAACATTCTTCCCACTAACAGCAGGTATATGGGGCGGAAACGCTACAATGCAACTGATGCGACCGCCACAAAGGCTCCAAGCCAGATGCTGAGGCCACTCCCTGGCCAGCTCCCTCCCACACACTCCGACCCCGTGGCGCCAATATTTATGCCATTTGATTGTGTTGGCACTCTACCCTGCTGAGGTATGATTATGTACAATCCTTCCAAAATATATTAACTTTGGTAACACTTTACATGACACCCAGTTTCATAACAAGTTATGACATGGTCATAACATGTCAGAAAAGCTGACGTAACTTGTCATAACCTGTCATAATATGGTTATAACACTGCCATGACCCATATATTTACAGCTGGTGTGACATATATTTCCTTATTTTATGGCTGGTTATGACACCTGCATAAGAGTGTTAAACCCACATTTATTCAAATTAGTTTTTCCCCTGCCAAGAAGTTTCCTATTGTTGAACGTTTATATCTTAAATCCTTAGTTGTTGTTGTAATGAATTCTTTACAGTCATGTTTTTTTCATAATATTTTAAATAACATTTTATGACACTGTCATGAAGCGTTATGACCATCCTGTGTCACTTTACTTGGACTAAGAAAATATACTTTATGACACTGTCATGAAGCGTTATGACCATCCTGTGTCACTTTACTTGGACTAAGAAAATATACTTTATGACACTGTCATGAAGCGTTATGACCATCCTGTGTCACTTTACTTGGACTAAGAAAATATACTTTATGACACTGTCATGAAGCGTTATGACCATCCTGTGTCACTTTACTTGGACTAAGAAAATATACTTTATGACACTGTCATGAAGCGTTATGACCATCCTGTGTCATTTTACTTGGACTAAGAAAATATACGTTATGACACTGTCAAGAAGCATTATGACCATCATAATCATATCAGCCAGATAGGCCTATCACATACAGTACATGTCCTTATATCAGTCATCAGCCAAAAATAAGGTGTCTTGTCCTGCTCCTGAAATCTGCTCCCGCATTCATGCCAGTCATCAGCAACAGAGCATTTGGGGTAGGTGCATGTCTGACATCAATGTGTGCGCAATTACAATGGTAATTTGACATGGTCCATTTTAAAACATATATATATATATATACAACATAAACATACTGTTGACACGCAGGTTATGGTGTAATGGAATGTTTTTGTGGGTTTTGACACTTTTAAGTAGGTGTCATAACCAGCCATCAAATATTGCAATATGTGTCACAACAGGTCTAAATATGTGTCTGACAGTGTTATGACCATATTAAAACAGGTTATGACAAGTTATATCAGCTGTTATGACATATTGTGACATGGTTATGACAGTGTCATAACGTGTTATGACGCTGGGTGTCAAGTAAAGTCTTACCTTAATGGTACATTTCATTAGCTGTGCTTTTATTTAATATGACACATGGCTAAAGTAGCAGTAATGTAAACTATTTTCCCTTTTGTGCCACAGGCCATTTGCCCAGAGTGAATTTGCCCATATTCAGAAGTGGATAAAAAAAATATGTATATGTATATTTGGAAATATAATAATTTGGTGATAGCTGAATAAAAGACTCAAGCATATCCCTCTCTCTGTCATGTTCACAATGCTTAGATATGTGTTCTATCAAAATTTACAAGCCCATTTATTGTGCTATGCTGTATGTTAAACAGTTGAAGTCTGAAGTTTACATACACTTGGAGTCATTAAAACTTGTTTTTCAACCACTCCACAAGTTTCTTGTTAACAAACTATAGTTTTGGCAAGTCGGTTAGGACATCTACTTTGTGCATGACACAAGTAATTTCTCCAACAATTGTTTACAGACAGATTGTTTCACTTATAATTCACTGTATCACAATTCCAGTGGGTCAGAAGTCTACATACAATAAGTTGACTGTGCCTTTAAACAGCTTGGAAATTTCCCGAAAATGATGTCATGGCTGTTGAAGCTTCTGATAGGCTAATTTACATAATTTGAGTCAATTGGAGGTGTACCTGTGGATGTTTTCAAGGCCTACCTTCAAACTCAGTGCCTCTTTGCTTGACATCATGGGAAAATGAAATAAAATCAGCCAAGACCTCAGAAAGAAATTGTAGACCTCCACAAGTCTGGTTCATCCTTGGGAGCAATTTCCAAACGCCTGAAAGTACCACGCTCATCTGTACAAACAATAGTACGCAAGTATAAACATCATGGGACCACGCAGCTGTCATACCACTCAGGAAGGAGACGCGTTCTGTCTCCTAGAGATGAACGTACTTTGGTGCAAAAAGTGCAAATCAATCCCAGAACAACAGCAAAGGCTCTTGTGAAGATGCTGGAGGAAACAGGTACAAAATTATCTATATCCACAGTAAAACGAGTCCTATATCGACGTAACCTGAAAGGCCACTCAGCAAGGAAGAAGCCACTGCTCCAAAACCGCCATAAAAAAGCCAGACTATGGTTTGCAACTGCACATGGGGACAAAGATCGTCCTTTTCGAGAAATGTCCTCTGGTCTGATGAAACAAAAATAGAACAGTTGGCTGTAATGACCGTCGTTATGTTTGGAAGAAAAAGGGTGAGGCTTGCAAGCCGAAGAACACCATCCCAACCGTGAAGCATCATGTTGTGGGGGTGCTTTCCTGCAGGAGGGACTGGTGCACTTCACAAAATAGATGGCATCATGAGGGAGGAAAATTATGTGGATATATTGAAGCACCATCTCAAGACATCAGTCAAGAAGTTAAAGCTTGGTCGCAAATGGGTCTTCCAAGTGGACAATGACCTCAAGCATACTTCCAAAGTTGTGGCAAAATGGCTTAAGGACAACAAAGTCAAGGTATTGGAATGGCCATCACAAAGCCCTGACCTCAATTCTATAGAAATTTTGTGGGCAGAACTGAAAAAGTGTGTGCGAGCAAGGAGGCCTACAAACCTGACTCAGTTACACCAGCTCTGTCAGGAGGAATGGGCCAAAATTCACCCAACTTATTGTGGGAAGCTTGTGGAAGGCTAACCAAAACGTTTGACCCATTTAAACAATTTAAAGGCAATGCTACCAAATACTAATTGAGTGTACGTAAACTTCTGACCCACTGGGAATGTGATGAAAGAAAGAAAATCTGAAAAAATCATTCTCTCTACTATTATTCTGACATTTCACATTCTTAAAATAAAGTGATGATCCTAACTGACCTAAGACAAGGACTTTTTACTAGGATTAAATGTCAGGAATTGTGATTTATTTTTTTATGTATTTGGTTAAGGGTTATGTAAACTTCTGACTTCAACTGTATATTGTACAGATTAGTGTATTTTAAACATATCTTTCAAAAATATATTTACATGTTAAGATCTGGCTCTGATGTATCAGACTACAAACACACACACACACACAACCACGTGACACAAACTCTTGGCCGCCAGATGAGCTGGTCCACCTTAAAATAATCACTGTTTGTTACCTTCGTGTTTAAAAGTTCAGACAGTTTCGGAACAGCAACATGGCACAGGACAAGTCAGGACAAGTATTAATTTAGTGCCTTGTTGCAAACAGGATGCAGGCTTTGGAATATTTGTATTCTGTTCAGGCTTTCTTTTTTTCACTGTCAATTAGGTTAGTATTGTGGAGTAACTACAATGTCCAGCGTTTTCTCCTATCACAGCCATTAAACTCTGTAACTGTTTTAAAGTCACCATTGGCCTCATGTAGAAATCCCTGAGCGGTTTTCTTCCTCTTGGGCAACTGAGTTAGGAAGGACGCCTGTATCTTTGTAGTGACTGTGTGTATTGCTACACCTTCCAAAGTGTAATTAATAACTTCACCATGCTCAAAGGTATATTCAATGTCTGCTTTTTTTTACCCATCTAACAATACGTGCTCTTTGCGAGGCAGATAATTGTATGTGTGGGGTACAGAGATGAGGTAGTTATTCAAAAATCATATAAAACACTATTACTACACACCGAGTGAGTCCATGCAAATTATTAGGTGACTTGTAATGCGTGACTTGTTACTCCTGAACTGATTTAGACTTGCCATAACAAAGGGGTTGAATACTTACTGAATCAAGACATTTCAGCTTTTCATTTTTCATTAATTAGTAAACATAAAAAAAAAAAAACATAATTCCACTTTGATATTATGGGGTATTGTCTGTAGGCCAGTGAACAACTTTATACATTTTCAATTCAGGTTGTAACACAACCAAATGTGGAAAAAGTCAGGGGGGGTGTGAATACTATCTGAAGGGCCTGTAAATGTTCCATATAGGGACAGACAGACATACAGACAGTCAGTGTAACTGTTGTCTCAAAGTAATTATAAAATTATGAATTTGAAGAATTTATCTGCACTGTATCTTTGTTAGCTAACAAGCCAGACAGTTTTAGAGGAATGATTCCATACATTTATTAAAGGAACTGCCAATATGCCAACATTCCATTCAACCAACGCAGTCAATCCACAACCATACACTGGCTGAAATCATTTGATGATAGAACTTAGACAAGTTGTAAATGCAACAAGTCCTTGATATTGTATCATATAATACAGTGGAGGCAGCTGAGGGGAGAACGGCTCATAATAATGTCCGGAACGGAGCAAATGGAATGGCATCAAACAACTGGAAACGATGTGTTTGATACCATTCCACTGACTCTGCCCCAGCCATTACCACGAGCCGTATAAACTGTATTTATAACTATATGACAATATTTTAGGTTGACAATGATTCTATTACACATGTTCTGATACATCACATGCCTTACTTTTATTTTCCTGCATAAGTAAAATCAAGATTATGCCTCTACTGCCATTCATTCCAATTAGAATGGTTTGGATTTCTTCCTGACCAATATGGCCGCCCTTTTCCCTCAAGTAATTTAATATAAATCTCTATGGGTGCAGCCACATCATAGAATGTTCAGAATATGTTGTGGTTATTTTTATAACACATGACTTGTGCCCAGACCGCCACCCGTCTGTAGAATCTCCATAGATAGATGTTGGTGTCTGTGTGTGTAGTGTTGCCCCTTGGTGCCCGGCCTGTGCCCAGCTGAAGGAGCAGTGGGAGAGATTCTCTAGCCTGGCAGTAGCCATGGCGGTTTATGGAGGAGAGGTGGACGTCACACAACAGCCTGGTATGGAAATATTATGAAGTTGATTGTGAGTCTCCTTCTAACCCCCATTTCTCTCTCTCTCTCTCTCTGTCTCTCTCTCTCTCTCTCCATTTTCCAGTTAGTATCTCAGTAAACCTTTCTATATAAGTATACAGTATTTATCTGTGTGTGTGTATATTTTACAGTGTAAAGGAGGGTAGTGTGAGGAGGTACGTGTCCGTGAGGCGGAGGAGTTCCATGCGTATGTCTCTAACACTAGGTGGGAGGAGGTGGAACTACTGCCTTCGTGGAAGTCTCCTTCTTTCTCCTCTGTAAATATACACACCATATACAGTATATTACACAAAAACATGGAAATATTCATTTTCTCTCCTGTAAATACAGTTATCTGCCTAAGTAACGGAAACACTTGAATAAATGAGGGATCCAAAGTATATTGAAAGCAGGTGCTATTATTTTGGCAGTTACCTGGCAGTAACCTAATATCTGACTTTACCATTGACTTTGTGGATCTCCTCCCTCCAGGATGAGCTGCATGGCCAGACTTTTCAGGCTTTCTCTGTGGATCAGGGTGAGACCAAATCTCACACACACACATATACACACACACACACACACATAGAATGGTGTAAAGGATTCACACAGAATCATACGTGTGTGCGTGTGCAGCGGACTCATGAGTATTCAATGGGGGATTTGGGCGTGCTGTTGTGGGGCTCATGCCTCTCCTTTCCCATGGCAACAATTGTCACTGGGCTGCTCATGGGACTGGTTATTTACACACTAATAATACTTACACTATATTATGGTATTACTACTTTACTATTACTAAACACCCAACAGCGCAAAACAATTTAATCAATTTTTGAATAAGGCTGTAACGTAACAAAATGTGCCTTTGAAGGGTACTGAACATGCTGACAATGTCATCATTCTGAGAAAGATGCCAAATCACCTCTCTCTTACAACCTACTAGAGTATGTAGACACACAAACACACTTCGATGAGTTTCTCTGCAGTGAAATGTGATCTTATGTAAGAGTGGGAGTAGGAGGATGGCTGCTATTTCGGGACTGGGCAGAGGAGACTGGAGAGGCATCAGGAGGACAGATGTGTGTGTGTGAGATGTGTGTGTGTGTGTGTGGGCTGCACTCAGCTTCTCTTGTGTAACCAGCTGTCTTCTAGCGCCTAAAAGTTTGGAACTCAACTCCTGCCCACACTGACATTAACTTTGCCCTCTTAACTGCCTTAATTCTAAACTAAATTATTAACTACATTTAGTTTTCTTTATTTTTGTTTTTGTTAACCCCGTCTCTAACTGCTCTGATCCTGTCTCAACTTTCCCCTCCGCTCAACAGAGTTGCTTTCAACTCGTGTCTCTCTCTCTCTCTGTGTTTGTGTGTGTAGGTGCTGGTCCTGCTTTCAGATTGCCTTTGTCCTTCCCGACATAAGCAGAAAGAGGAGATAGCAGGTGAGAGGATGATTCCACAGAACAACGCAACAACCCACACACATAAAGTGTGTTATTAATGCTCTACAGCAGTGGTTACGAAACCTTTTTTGAACCGTGGCACACCTTGATGGGATATAAAATTCACAGAATTTATTTAGTGGTAATGACCCCTATCTCATCTGATCCATATTTCACATTTCTGTAAGGTGTTTTATTGATTAAATAGGGTTCATTTGAAATAGTTTTGATAGTTCCTTGCTCATGATGGTTAATTTGTGTATATATATATTTTTTTAGCTCTGGTAAAATAGGTCTCTAGTATTGAACAATTTGAGCTACAGACGAGCGGTTTTCTGCATTGCAAAGGTGCAACCACAGACACAAAGCCATGCTCTGTTTGCTTCTATGGCAGAGGCTGTGGTATAGCTAAGCCCAGAGACATACAGTACCTGTCAAAAGTTTGGATACACCTACCCATTACAGGGTTTTTCTTTATTTTTACTATTTTAGTTACCAAAAAAGTGTTAAACAAATCAAAATATATTTTATATTTGAGTCTTCAAAGTAGCCACCCTTTGCCTTTATGACCGCTTTGTACACTCTTGGCATTCTCTCAACTCAAACCACCAAAAGGCCAGCATCCCGGAGTCGCCTCTTCACTGTTGATGTTGAGACTGGTGTTTTGCGTGTACTATTTAATGAAGCTGCCAGTTGAGGACTTGTGAGACGCCACGACGGCCCTCAAAGAACTTCAGTGGACTTCATGCAAACTGGAAACCACATCCTGAGGCTGCATTTATTGTAGCTGGCTATTTTAACAAAGAAAATTTGAGGACATATTGATTGTTGCACTCGTGCTGCTAAAACTCTCAACCATTCCACGATTCCATCTTGCTCCTCCCCTCGTATAGGCAGAAACTCAAATAGGAAGCACCCGTCGTAAGGACTATTCAACGCTGGTCTGACCAACGGACTGGGATATGTTCAGAGTAGCTTCAGAAAATAATATTGACACATATACCGATACGGTGAATGAGTTTATCAGGAAGTGCATAGGAGATGTTGTTACCCACTGTGTCACGTCCAGGCCAGAGTTTTAGGCTGGCGTGTTTAGGTTTCGTTTTTGGTGTAGTTTTTTTTTTATGTTCTAGGTTATATATTTCTGTGTTGGGGAATGGTTCCCAATTAGAGGCAGCTGTGTGTCGTTGTCTCTAATTGGGAACCATATACATGTTTGTAGTTTTCAATTGGGGTTTGTGGGTTATTGTTTAGACATAGCTTCGTTGTGTTGGCAGTCTATGTTAGTGTTACGATCTGCGTTCACGTTGTTGTTTTTTTTTGCCCAGTTACGTTTCATAAATAAACATGTATACTGGATGCCTCGCTGCGCCTTGGTCTGTCACTACTGAAGAACGTGACACGCTGTGACTATTAAAACCTACCCCAAACAGAAACCATGAATAGATGGGAGAATTCGCGCAAAACTGAAAGCGCAAACCACCGCATTTAACCAGGGCAAGAAGACTGGGAATATGGAAGAATACAAACAGTGTAGTTATTCCTTCCGCAAAGAAATCAAGCATGCTAAACGTCGATATAGGGACAAAGTTAAGTGCCAGTTCAACGGCTCAGACACGAGACGTATGTAGCAAGCAGCGTCTACAGACAATCACGGATTATAAAAGGAAAACCAGCCACGTCGCGGACACCATCATCTTGCTTCTGGACAGGCTGAACACCTTCTTCGCTCGCTTTGAGGATAATACAGTGCCACCGACACGGCTCGCTATCAAGGACTATGGGTTCTCCTTCTCCGTGGCTGACATGCGTAAGACATTTAAGCGTGTTAACCCTCGCAAGGCTGCCGGCCCAGATGGTATCCCTAGCCGCGCCATCAGAGCATGTGCAGACCAGCTGGCTGGTGTGTTTACAGATATATTCAATCTCTCCCTATCCCAGTCTGTTGTCCCCACATGCTTCAAGATGGCCACCATTGTCCCTGTACCTAAGAAAGCAAAAGTAATTGGATGAAATGACTATCGCCCTGTAGCACTCACCTCTGTCATCATAAATTGCTTTGAGAGACTAGTCAAGGAGAATATCACCTCCACCTTACCTGCCAACCCTAGACCCACTTCAATTTGCTTACCACCCCAATAGATCCACAGACAAGGTAATCGCCACCACACTGAACACTGCCCTGTCCCATCTGGACACGAGGCATACCTATGTAAGAATGCAGTTGTAAGAATGCAGTTCATTGACTATAGCTCAGCATTCAACACCATAGTACCCACCAAGCTCATCATCAAATTAGAGGCCCTGGGTCTGAACCCCCAGGTGGTGAAGGTAGGAAACAACAGTAGTAGGCTTGATTACCAACAACGATGAGACAGCCTACAGGGAGGAGGTGAGGGCTCTGGGAGTGTGGTGCCAGGAAAATAACCTCTCACTCAATGTCAACAAAACTAAGGAGATGATCGTTGACTTCAGGAAACAGTAGAGGGAGCACCCCCTATCCACATTGATGGGAATGCAGTGGAGAAGGTGGAAAGTTTCAAGTTCCTCGGCGTACACATCACTGGCAAACTGAAATGGTCCACCCACACAGACAGTGTGGTGAAGAAGGTGCAACAGGAGGCTAAAGAAATGTGGCAGGCTGCAATGTTTTCATGTAGGCTATTTTTACATAGTTGGCAATGGCAATAAAAGTTACTTTTAGATTGGTAGAAATGGCAACATAAATTGTCACTCCAAATGGAAAATGTTGCTGACTGCTGGTATAGCCTATTACCGGCAACTTCAGGTGCATAAAGGCAGAATATTCTAAGGCCAGCAGCAGCATGAGGAGGGTCAAGACCAGTTTTTTTTCCTTCTGGTTAGGAAATCTTTATCTCTGGCTCCCTTGAGTCATTTGTGTGTCTTAATTATTTAATCAAACAGCATGCTCAAAGCATCAAACAATCTCAGTAAATATAGCCTAGTTGATTTTATTAAAACACGTAGGGTGTGTCTATATATGGAAAGATACATGTTGAAACATTTTGACCAATTGATTGTTTGAAAGAAAAGACTGCTCTTGGTTGACTAAGTTTTTTTTGTCTGGGACAGCCCTAGTAGAAATGCAGGAAATGAGCTTTAGATGCCCCAAAAACTTCTCAGGGAGGACCCTCAGACCCACCGCCAGGTTATGTATGTCCCCCCCCCACTTCTAAAATCAAAGTTGTGCCACTGACCGAAACAAAACAAAAATCACAAATAATTACAAATAATACTCCGATCATAATCGTATCCAGAAACTTGCCCATATCCGTTACGATACTCGTTTTTGCCTGACTACAAGGCACCCCCCCTAAATGAATGTTAACTGTGTTGATGTGTGATCAGGGGTGTATTCATTCTGCCGATTCTGTTGAAAAACATTTCTTAAACTGAACAAAACGGGAATAAACATACCTGAATTTGTCGAATAGAAACTGTTTGCAACTGTTGGACTAATGATTACATCCTAGATCAGCTAGATGCAGTCAAGATTGTGAAAGGCGGTATTAAATGTGTCAATGTTTGTCACCTTGATTACTCAAATTTCTCTCAACCTACGTTGTAAACTTGTATTCATAGGCTAGGTTGTAGCAACCTCATGATGAGTATAAGGAAAATTTGAGTATCATGTAGTAGCCTAAACCTATCGATGTTACATTGAGCTAGGTGAATGGAATACGAATGACAGACATTCAATATGCTGTAATAGAAATTAGGCAATGCTCATAAAAACAAAAATCGTCCTCCCTTATCTATATGATATAGGCTACTGGGCATTACGCATGACAGAAAAACATAAGTCCATAGATGTAGCTAGCTATATGCTCTCTTGGGTAAATAAATGAAACTAGCTCCAGTAGGCTAGTATTTTTGAGTGTGAACTGTATTACTGTACTGTATTATATGGACTGGAATTACACAAATCATGATAAAACAGAAAAGAACATGCGATTCTGGTGCAGCACATGCGACCTACAAAGTTACAAGTATAGGCTAGCTAATTAGATTTTAATTTTGAAATATAAAATTATTTGTATAATTAGCAGGCTGGCGCAGATATATACCTTTCATAATATTCCCCCTAATGTTATTAGCCTACCTCTTTCCTTCCTAAGCTTCCAACAGTTAAATTAAATACATTTTGTTCTCCTTATCTTCATCCTTATGTCAAGCTTCAATAAAATACACTACCGCTCAAAAGCTCAAAAGCTTTTGGCAAGAGCAGTTCAAATAAGTAAAGAGAAATGACAGTCCATCATTAATTTAAGACATGAAGGTCAGTCAGTAGGGAAAATTTCAGTTGCAAAAAACATCAAGCGCTATGATGAAACTGGCTCTCATGAAGACCACCAAAGGAATGGAAGACCCAGAGTTAGAAGACTGGGATAAGTTCATTAGAGTTACCATTAGAATTGGAATTGCAGCCCATTACAATTGCAGCCCAAATAAATGCTTCACAGAGTTCAAGTAACAGACACATCTTAACATCAACTGTTCAGGGGAGACTGTGTGAATCAGGCCTTCATGGTCAAATTGCTGCAAAGAAACCACTACTAAAGGACACCTGCTGAACAACTAATTTTAAGGGCTTGTAAGTAAGCATTTCATGGTAACAATACAATTTAATTTGGTAGCATGGTGGTGTTCTCTGGGGGCTCGCCTGTCAGGTACAACTGTGTGTGTGTGTGTGTGTGCAGATGCAATGATCATATGTGGTTGTGTTACCTACTTTAGTTGAGTGTCTGCTAAATAAGTTAAATGTAAAATGTGTGTGGGTGTTTGTAGGGAGAGCAGGGTGTCAGTTATGTTCTGGAACTCATGAGAGATGAGCTACACCTGGCGATGGCCCTGGCAGGTAACCATGGTGACCACTATCCATAGCTAATCAACCTACTCTGGCCCTTTCCTCCTCATCTCCTTCCTCATTTATCCAAGTATGTGTAACTGCATACTTGGAGTGTCTGAAAGTGGGTGGATCAACAGTGATGTGTAACATCAGCACTCCGTTATTGGTTAGACCGGCCATCGGCCGGTGCGCCTTGGGTCAGCTTAATGTTAAAATAGCAGCCACCTGAAACAGTCAAGTGGAAACAAATCTGCCCAATTAGCGAATTCGCTTTCCATACACCAACTTCTGTTCATCCACCCTGTTCTTTCGCCATGGCCACTTTCAGACACACTCCACGTACGCAGTTACCCATGACTGCATTTATCTGCACTGACCTGAGTTCAGAGGTGAGGGTTGAACTGTGTATTTTGTCTGCAGGATGCTGTTTGCTGGCGGAGGTTCAAAGATCTGTCAGAAGACCTGAATTCACCTCCGGAATCTGAAGAGTGAAAACGCTGAATTCTCACACACACAAATTGGATTGCAAGGCACCAGCCATGTAACACCTGGATAAATTTATGATTTAATAAATTAGTAATTGTAGTGATTCTTGCTGCTTTTCAAGTTTCAAAACACTACAAATCTGATGTATTGTACTGATGAAATAACCCTCATCACTTGGTATCATTTGCAGTGGTGGGAAAAGTACCCAATTTTCATACTTGAGTGAAAGTAAATATACATTCAATAGAAAATGACTCAAGTAAGTCACCCAGTAAAAGTCATACTTGAATACAAGTCAAAGTATTTGGTTAATATAGTTCAGTATCAAAAGTATAAATAATTTCAAATTCCTTATATTAATCAAACCAGACTGCACGATTTTCTTGTTTTATTTACGGGTAGCCAGGGGCACATTCCAACACTGACATAAATTCACAAACAAAGCATCTGTTTAGTGAGTCCACCAGATCAGATGCAGTAGGGATGACCAGGGATTCTCTTTAAGTACGTGAATTCAACCATTTTCCTGTCCTGCTAAGCATTCAAAATGTAACGAGTACTTTTTGGTGTCAGGGAAAATGTACATTATTTCTTTAGGAATGTAGTGGAGTAAAAGTTGTAAAATTTAAAAAGTAAAGTACAGATACCCAAAAAACTATTTTAGTACTTTCAAGTATTTTTACACCACTGATCCTTTGAAGCCTCTTTATATCATGTTCCTTTCCAATATTACCGATGTTGCAGTTTGACTAGCCTTGCACAGCCATCCTTCCAAATCTTGTCTCACTGAACCCTGGGCTTCCAAGGGTTTGACAAACCTGCTGTATTGGAAAAGTTAATAAGCTAGGAGACAGAACTAGCGAGTGGCGCAGCATCTCAGTGCTAGAGGCGTCACTACAGACCATGGTTCGATTCCGGGCTGTATCACAGCCAGCCGTGATTGGGAGTCCCATTGGCCAAGCGTCGGCCAGGTTAGGGGAGGGTTTGGCCGGGGTAGGCCGTCATTGTAAATAAGAATTTGTTCATAACTGACTTGCCTAGTTAAATAAAATGTAAATAAAAAAAAACTAATGGCAATACAAATATCAATAGTCAATCTCATAATCAACAGCTGGTGACTTCAGTAGACCAGCAGATGTCACTAACACACAGCTTTAACATTCTAAACCTTGGTACAATTGGTCGTAATGTTGAAACGTCCCCATCGCATACACGCTTAAAATTCCCACCACACACACACTCTTGCAGAATCCTGTTGTTCTTTACAGACCATACTAGCAATCTAAACAAGGAGTTGATACATACGACGGGAGAGCAGGTTCATGGTTTTATGACATTCATCAGATACAAAACGGTTCCCATGGCAATACTGAGATTAAAAATACACACTCAGAGTTCATTTTGGAGTCTTTCCAAACACAAGTGGGTGTGTGTGTTCAACTTGAGTACTCAGGCACAACAATGGTTGTGGAGTACTACGTTGTAACCGTTACTTGGTGTTTGCAGAGTTGCCATGGTTACTTGGTGCTGTTGAGCACAGCGACAGTCTTCATGCCATAGTGATAGTAGCTGTAGCCTGACACAGTCGTCGTTACCGCTGTGATATACCTGCACATAAACACAGTATTACCAACACATGCAGAACAAAAACAATGAACCTGCCGAAACAGACTGCCTGTGGTGTGTCTTACCATAGGGCTTGCAGGAACGGACTGTCTGTGTAGTGAAAGACGGGTGAGGCCAACGATGCTGCTACTAGGAAGAGCTGAATCGCTGTGTTCACCTGCAAGCAAGCACGCATACAACCCACACACACGATTAAACAACTAGACAAACGACTGAAGACTGTTGTATGACGTTTTGTGCATGAGTGTTTAGATATACGTGTGTGTGTGTGTATATATATATATATATATATATATTACAGAGACTTACCTTGCTGAGGGTGGTGGGTTTGAGCTGGGCTGTTGTGTAGCAGGGGTTAAAAAACTTACTGAGAGTCACCTGGAACAAGAGAGAAGGAAATAGAGAAAGAGAGCGAGAGGAGGAAAGAGAGCGAGAGGAGGAAAGAGGGCGAGAGGAGGGAGCGGAAGATAATTATTATGTAGTCTAAACAGAGCAACGCCAAAGATCTAAACTCAAAAATATTCTGGATCCACTGCCATTCATCTCCTTGTTCCTGTATCCTACTGATGGACCATAGTGTCCGTGACAGCCCTGAACCAGCCCGCTGTGTGTGTGTGTGTGTGTGTGTGTGAGAGAGACTTACAGGAGGTGGGACAGTCTTGTATCTGACGTAGAAAACAGCCGCTATCAGACCAACGTCTCTGGCTATCACCAACGCTGTCAGGGGAGCTTAGAACAGACACATGGTCAGAGGTGCTGGAAGAGCACAAATTGAACAACTCATTCATTTTTGCTTTGAAATGTGTCTTCTACATCTATGAGGATTGTGTTGACATTGTTTGGGATTATTAGCACTGTAAACAGAAACATTTAATTGAATTTCACAGCAAGGAAGGACTTGCATTTCAACACACCTGGGATGAGCTGTGCGTAGGTGAGACTGATGTAGAGAACGCTGATGAGGATTTTATCGGCCAATGGGTCAAGTGCGCTGCCCAGCGCTGACTTCTGACTGGGCCAGTTACGGGCTATATAACCATCCAGCTACAAAGATAACACACAAGGTTAACAGTGTGTAGTATTTGTTTGTGTGTATGGTGGTGTATTATTATAATTCAATGTTTTAATCAAAGTACACTATATATACAAAAGTATGTGGACACCCCTTCAAATCAGTGGATTCAGCCATTTCAGCCACACCCGTTGCTGACAGGTGTATAAAATCAAGAACACAACCATGCAATCTCTATAGACAAACATTGGTAGTAGAATGGCCTTACTGAAGAGCTCAGTGACTTTCAACGTGGCACCGTCATAGGATGCCACCTTATAAACATGTCAGTTTGTCAAATATCTGCTCTGCTAGAGCTGCCCAGTCAACTGTAAGTTCTGTTATTGTGAAGTGGAATCGTCTAAGAGCAACAACGGCTCAGCCACAAAGTGGTAGGCGACACAAGCAATGTCAGCACAAAAACGGTTCTTTGGGAGCTTCATGGAACGGGTTTCCATTACCGAGCAGCCGCACACAAGCCTAAGATCAATGCCAAACGTCGTCTGGAGTGGTGTAAAGCTCGCCGCCATTGGACTCTGGAGCAGTGGAATTGTGCTCTCAGGAGTCATGAATCTTCTGGCAGTCCGACGAACGAATCTGGGTTTGGCGGATGCCAAGAAAACACTACCTGCCTCAATGCATAGTGCCAACTGTAAAGTTCGGTGGAGGAGGAATAATGGTCTGGGTCTGTTTTTCATGGTTCGTGCTACGCCCTTTAGTTCCAGTGAAGGGAATAATAATTAATTAATAATTAAAAAATAATAATTCTTTATTTTAACAGGGAAAACAGACAGACCTGGATCTCTTTTACGGCTGTGCCCTGTGTAAACATGTTGACATGTTCAGTTCTAGGCATACAGACAAGAACATTTCAAAACATACAAAACAAAGACACAATTCAACAGAGACAATCACAGACATCATATTGATCCTCCATAATATTTTTGAAATGGGCAAGGGACACCAGAGTGTCTAACTTAAGTTGGATCTGCAGTTTGTTCCATAAATAAGGTGCAAAGGAACTGAAAGCAGTCCTTCCCAACTCTGTGGAGAACGCAGGAGTCTAATGTAATCCACATCTATGATCTGGTCATAAAATGTGTATATCTAGTTGAAATTAATGATGATATATATGGAGGTAGTTTTAAAAGAAGTGCTTTATAAATAAACAAAAGAGCATGTTGCTCTCGCCTCACAGATAGAGGCCCAACCCACATGTTGATATAGGATACAGTGATGAGTAACTATCACCTGTGATAAACCTGAGTGCACAATGGTAAATAGAATCCAGTGGTTTTAATGTGTTTGCCGATGCATGCATATAAATAATATCACCATAATCTAAAACGGACATAAAAGTAGCCTGCACAATTTGTTTTCTATTTACGGAGGTCAGACAAGTCCTGTTTCTGTAAAGGAACCCCATCTTGAATTTGAGCTTTTTTCCCAATTCAGTAACATGTTTTTTTAAAAGAGAGCCTATCATCTAACCATACCCCTAAATATTTATATGCAGAGACCTGTTTGATTTGAGTACCATCCAAGCTAGTGATTACAAAAGTGTTTCTAACAGAATTTAGACCTAGAAAGAAACATGACATTTGTTTTCTTAGTGTTTAAAACAAGTTTAAGCTGTAAAAGAGACTCCTGTAATATCCTAAAATCAGACTCCAACTGCATTAAAGCTTAACACTACAGCATACAATGACATTCTAGACGATTCTGTGCTTCCAACTTTGTGGCAACAGTTTGCCTGTTTCAGCATGACAATGCCCTCGTGCACAAAGTGAGGTCCATACAGAAATGGTTTGACGAGATCGGTGTGGAAAAACTTGACTGGCCTGCAAAGAGCCCTGACCTCAACCCCATTGAACACCTTTTGTATGAATTGGAACGCTGACTGCGAGCCAGGCCTAATCGCCCAACATCAGTGCCTGACCTCACTAATGCACTTGTGGCTGAACGGAAGCAAGTCCCCACAGCAATATTCCAACATCTAGTGAAATGCCTTAATGCAGCAAAGGGGGGACCAACTTCATATTAATGCCCATGATTTTAGAATTACATGTTCAACGAGCAATGTCCACATACTTTTGGTCATGGAGTGTATTTCAAGCTGTATGTATGTGTGTGTATTTCAAGCTGTGTGTGTGTGTATGTAGGCAAGTGTGTGTACCACGTCAGTAAATCCAGCCAAAGCAAACAGCCCAAGGGAGAGGTGAAAATGTTGCTCAGTTATCAGGACTCCCAGGACTGGAGCCAGTGCGATGCGACACACACACAGCAGGTTGGGGATGGTCCACGGGTTCTCATACTGAAACACACATAGAAAGTAAAAAAAAAAAAAAACACTGGTTGAGCAATATTTAGTGCAGGACTGTGCATTGTTCATATGACTAGAGAGCGTGTGGTTCTTTAAAACATGCCATGACAGGACAAAAGTGACAGAATGGGAAACCATCCCTAAAAGTAAACTCAGCAATATGGCATAATTTAACCTAGAGCGGGCAACTTCCTGCTCACAGACATCAACAACAATGAATCGGTCAAGACTTCCACTTGTCTTACCACACACACACTGACCTACACCACCTACCAGTTCTTTAAACTTGAACAGTCCTTGACCAGGATCAGATGGTCTATCAGCTGGCTGGGTGGTTTCCCTCAGGTCCACTCCAGGTGGGCAGTCGGCTGGGGTCTCACGGGGTTTTCCACTACAGAGACCTCTCCAGCCTGGAAACACACCAGAACTCACTGGGAACAACCTCAACCCCAGGAGAACACGAGAGTTAGACGAGAAGAAGTGATCCGTAGGGTAAAACCTAAAGCGGTTGTCGTTAGCCTGCGTCCTCTCGTGACCTCTGCGGCGACAAGATCGGGTGGCGCTTTCGGTGGGACCCTTTAGCGCATGGCCGCTGACCTCTGGGGTCATTGGGCTGGGGACGTGCGAGTCCTGCGGGGTGTGTGTATGATATTGTGTGTAGCTGGACCACTGGGCGACTCTGTTTTTAAGTCTCTGCAGCAACTTCAGTTCTACCCTCACACACACACCTGTCTGCTGCTGCCGCCATGACGCAGGAATTGCCCAACACACACTTCTCGCACAGTGCGCGACGTGCCCTCGCGCGCACACCGCCATGTTATTTTTAGAAACCGACAAGAACATCGCGAACAAGACGCGACTTACAAACTAACCTCATTTACCACTCTTCACACACACAACTGTTTATAACACCTCCCCGCTGGTTCATATTTGTCCTTAGTATCAACCAGCAGCTCTAGCCGATCAAGACAACGTGTTCCATGTTTGCTGCCGTATTCCGCGACAGTTTTACGACGTCGTGGTATTGGTGGATACAAGCATCTCTGGTGCCACTTAATACAGGGTTTCCAAAATTAGATAGTTTTGATGATTTGGGTAATTATAATCCGATAATACAGGATGTGTCACCATTTGGGGCGTTCAGGGTCCATAATCTTACCACTACCCGCCTCCTTTTCTCTAAAATGTAAAGGTTCCTTATTTCACGCTTGCGCAGTCAGATAAATCCTTGAACCAGCTGAACAAACAGCGCCTCGCAGTGGACTCTTTACGGAACTGCAAAGGAGTCTGAAAAACCTTGTTGTTCCTAATATTTACGTTTACTTTATTTTACCAAAATGTTCATTATATTTCTAGCTTATTTATTTGATCACATTCGTCCCCTGAGCAGTTAAATTATAAGATTGTCATAAGACAAATATATTCAAAATATGCTAAATACATTAACATTGGTCAAGAATTCATATTCAAACTATTCAAAATGTATTAAACCGTTATATATTAATATACAGTACCAGTCAAAAGTTTGGACACACCTACTCAAGGTGAAAGTCAGTCAATCTGGAAAATTTCAAGAACTTTGAAAGTTTCAAGTGCAGTCGCAAAAAAACATCAAGCGCTATGATGAAACTGGCTCTCATGAGGACCGCCACAGGAAAGGAAGACCGAGTTACCTGCAGAGGATAAGTTCATTGGAGTTACCAGCCTCAGAAATTGCAGCCCAAATAAATGCTTCACAGAGTTCAAATAACAGACACATCTCAACATCAACTGTTCAGAGACTGTGTGAAACAGGCCTTCATGATCGAATTGCTGCAAAGAAACTACTAAAGGACACCAATAAAAAGAAGAGACTTGCATCGGCCAAGATACACGAGCAATGGACATTAGACCGTTGGAAATCTGTTCTTTGGTCTGAAGTCCAAATAGGAGATTTTTGGTTCCAACTGCCGTGTCTTTGTGAGACGCAGAGTAGGTGAACGGATGATCTCCGCATGTGTTGTTTCCACCGTGAAGCATAGAGGTGGTGTGATGGTCTGGGGGTGCTTTGCTGGTTACACTGTCAGTGATTTATTTAGAATTCAAGGCACACTTAACCAGCATGGCTACCACAGCACTCTGCACTGATTCGCCATCCCATCTGGTTTGCGCTTAGTGGGACTATCAGTTGTTTTTCAACAGGACACAGACCCAACACACCTCCAGGCTGTGTAAGGGCTATTTGACCAAGGAGAGTGATGGAGTGCTGCATCAGATGACCTGGCCTCCACAATCACCTGACATCAACCCTATTGAGATGGTTTGAGATGAGTTGGATCGCAGAGTGAAGGAAAAGTCTTTATTTAAAAATAAATAAAGACCCTGGAATGAGTAGCTGTGTCCAAACTTTTGACTGGTACTGTATAGATATACATCTCAGTATTGTAAGAATTCACTGATACACATGTTTTGTAAAGAATTGGTTGTGTATTGCATTAAGTAACAGCAGGTATTTAAATTATGTTTGTGTGTTATATAGTCTGTAGCTGGTACTGCCTGTGTCCTTTCTTCAGCAGGTAGCCCTGTTCATTCAGAGAACTGATGAAACCTTCAAAGTCTGCAACCTGAATCAAAACACACACACACACACACACACACAAAACCTTTTGAATTCCACGACCTGAAACCTAGCATCAGCCGTAAGACCGACCGAAAGCAACAGACAGGTGTGTGTTTGGGTGTTACCTGTATGTTGAGGTCCTTGGCCAGGCTGCGTAGCTGTGTGAGGTCGTACAACATGGTGTGTGTGCGCTGAGCGTGTGTGTTGAGCGCAGTGAGAAATCTCTTGGCAGCCGAACGCTGACTCATCCCAACACCCAGTACTGACCGCTCAAAGTCCAGACCTCCACTACCATCAGAGAAGGTATCTGCCAGACTGACAGACACACACCAGAAAATATACACATTGACACACACACCAGAATGTCCCCCACAGAATTGTCCCTTTTATTTGAGGGTATTTTCATAAATCTGTTTTACCATTTAGAAATGAAAGCACTTTATCTAGTCCTCCCCCATTTGTAAGTATTTGGACAAATTCAGTAGTCAATATAGTCAAACGTTTGGAATTTGGTCCCATATTCCTAGCATGCAATGACTACAAACTTGTTGAATGTATTTGTAGTTTGGTTTGCTTGTGTTTCAGATTATGTTGTGCCCAATAGAAATTAATGGTATGGTGTCATTTTGTAGTCACTTTAATTGTAAATAAGAATATGTATCTGAACACTTCTACATTAATGTGGATGCTACCATGGATTACAGATAATCATGAATGAATCATGAATAATTATGAGAAATCTTTAGAGGTATAAATATCATACCTCCCCAAAAAATGCTAACCTCCATGTTTTGTGGGCATGATCTCTGTGCATCTGTAACAAACTCACCCATCATTATTCACCTTTCATTCTATATTATCTGTAATCATGGTAGCATCCATATTCATGTAGAAGTGTTTAGAAACATTCTGTTCTTATTTAGTGACAGTACATTATGTACCCCAAAAGTGAACTTGTACAAATACTTATGACACCTTCAAATGGACTAGATACATATAGTACATTCATTTCTAAACGGTAAACAGATATGTATGGAAATACCCTCAAATAAAAATATGACATTCTGTACTCGCCTCCTAAAACAGTTGATTTCAAATCCAAACTGCTAGAGTATACAGGCAAATTAAATGTTTTAGCTTCACTGTCCAAATAAATACGTAGGGGAATGTATGTGGGATAGTGTGTTACCTGTGTTTCATGATCTCCACTACGTCTTCAGCGTCACTCTTGGTGGCTGTCTCTCTGAGCTCCAGCTTCGCTCGCGCCTACACACACATAGTCAGGGCACAGGCTCAGCTGTGTGACATGTTAGAGACTTTAGCATGTGTTATGATCCAATTACGTCTGTATTTGAGTGAGTGCTTTTGACTACCTCTGTGAGGCGGATGAGGGACTCCAGCTGGCGTGTGGTGATGGGTGTGCCGTCGACGGGGTGTGTGTGTGAGCGTAGAGAGAGGTAGAAGTCCTGGAGCGTCTGGGCAGCGGCGGTAGAGAGCGAGGGATGAACGTAGCGACGGGCATAACCAACATATTTTCTCAGCAGGGAGTGGGGGATGGGGTCTACACACTCCCCTGGACACACCTGACAGACAGACTCAATGTCAGAAATTCCATATATATATTGGTAAAGTACTTTGCTATTTGTGTGTGGGTACCTGCAGCCGGTCAGACAGAGGTGTGTCGGAGGGCTCCAGCAGCGAGCTCTGTGATTGATGGTCGTCTCCTCGTATAACCACGGCACCTGAAGCCCCTCCCTTCCCCGACCTGACGGCCATGACATGCTCCGACAGCCGGCGGTCATGTGACTCATCAGGAACATCCAATAGGAGGAAGACCACGTCAAACCTTGAAAGGAGGGCACTGCCCATCCTACACACACATACACAAAATAAGTAAACTTGCACCTAGTTTAGCATTAGCTAAAAATGAAAGGTGAAAATGTGTGAGAGTCTACTTGAGATTTTCGGAGACCGTCTTGGCCCTGTTGTAGTGTCCTCCAGCAGGGTTAGCAGCAGCGATAACAGAGGTCCTAGCAGGTAGGGAACACACCAGACCAGCCTTAGCCAGACTGATGGTCTGCTGCTCCATGGCCTCTAGTAACGCCTGTTGCTGGTGGCCCAGCTTATCAAACTCATCTATACAGCACAGCCCTGACACAAACACACAAATGGCACAGATAGGTTAGATGACAGTTGGGATGATGATAGTTGATGTAAGCACACACACACACACACACACACACCTACCTTGGTCTCCTAGTACCAGGGCTCCAGCCTCCAATGCGTAGTCTCCAGAGCCGGCGTCTCTGGACAGAGTGACGGTCAGCCCTGACGTACTGGTAGTGTTACCACACACATAGATCCCCCTGGGAGCCACATTACACACCGCCTACACACACACACAGTTACACCAGTGAGTTTGAGGTTGGCGTGTGTGTAAGTGTGTGTGTGCATGTTACCTGTAGCATCTGACTCTTCCCCAGGCCAGGGTCTCCCACCACCAGTATATGAGGGTCTCCTCTGATGGGGATCTTGTTCTTATCATCAGCATGCTTCTGACTACCTCCAAACAACGCTAAGGACAGGCCTGCTTTTACTAGCTACACACAAACAAACACACATTTCTTTTTAAACAAACACTTTTTTTGAAACATGGCCACAGCTTACCTGAAACAACATGACCAATGGAAGCTAAGCTTACTCACCAGGTGGCCGTAGATGGCTGGACACAAGGAGCTGGAAGACAAAACACATCAATCACTCACAATATATATCAAAAGCACTATATTAGTACAGTAGTGTCACAGTAGTATTCTGTGTGTGCGTGTCTTACTGTACGATGAGCTTCAGTAGATCAGGTTGGCTGTGTATTTCCTGGATGGCGTACAACTCCTTCAAAGAGAACTCTATCCCCGATGACCTTTCACCTCCAGATGACCCCTGACCTCCAGCCTCCTTCACTTTCTGACCTTAAGAAGAAACTTGATTGTCCACGCAATTTGAAAACACTTCATTGTTTGGCCTTTGGCCTCCAAATAACATGAGTAACAACTACACAATAACAGACCTACAGCTACCTTTAGAGTTGCTGACGGAGTTGGCCTCAATGTAGAGCAGGAACATACACTTATCCTTCTTCCCCCTGCTGCCGCCTACACACACACACACACCTCATCAATTACTCAGACAGTGCTAGTGATGTTAACAACTGTGTGTGTGTGTGTGTGTGTGTGTGTGTGAGAGTGAATGAATACCGTCGTCTTGGCTGACTCGGACTGTTCCAGTAATAGTAACGGTGTCTCCAGGGACAGCACTGTCACAGAGGTCAGAGGTCAGGTGACATTCCACCGTCCGAGGGATCCGCCCTGCCTCCCTCTGCTCTCCTCCAATCAGCTCCTGGACCCTGGGGCACCATGGGAAATGCATACATAGCCTCAGTCCCCTAAACACTGTCCCCCTAGTCACTGACCCCTAGCCCATACACCCTAGAAACGTATGGAGATCTGGATAGGTATGTATAAGCATTATAAATAGTGTATTTACTTGATATTCTGCCAGTCCACAGTGAGGGTGAGAGGGGAGCTCCTGTTGGGGATGAAGGAACGACTGCGACACTGTGGCTGCACACACTGAAGAAACACAAACAATCAGCACGCACACGCACACACACACACAGCCTGTGGTTCAATCCAATGTAGGTTGTGGTGAAAGTGCTCTGTGGCAAGGTGAGTGTGTTGTACCTTGGTGGGCGTGGTGAACTTGCCGTGTGGCAGGGTGAGTGTGTGTGTGTGTGAGCAGCCGGAGCAGGTGAAGGCCAAGCGTGTGCAGAGTGGTCTGATGTTGCTGACACGTACCACGGTCCCCCTTACACACACCAACCGACCAAACACACTTGCACGCAGCGTCCTCAGGGCTGTCAATGGCTCATAGTTATACAACCTGAAACAAACACAGTTATACAACCTGAAACTGAGTCAGAGAGAGACCGTGAGAGAGAGTGTGTGTTTTACCTTGCGCTGATGTGGGGTATATTAATAATGGGTGTGGCTCCCCCAGGAAGCCCTTCCCCCTGTAACTCTGCAGCGTGTCTCTCCAAGTCCATTGTCAAAACCTGACACACACACACACATTAAAATACATAGACACAACTACCTTCAGTGAATTGTGTGTGTGTGTGTGTGTGTACCTGGTGTATGGCAAGGCCCAGACAGTTGAGGGTGGTCTCTGGTTGTTCTCTCAGCTGATTGGACAGGTCCGGCAGAGCCATACACACCTCCTTATCCTCAACCAGAGCCTTATAGTCCACCAACACACTGCCCTGACGCTCAATCTCATCCTACACACACACACACACAAATGAAGCTTGCCCACTCACCAAAGGCTACTATTTTTAGAGCTTAAAACAATGTGCTGAAAATGTGTTTTTTTCATCTTACTTTGTCATAGAGGTGTATCTGTGAGGTGAAGTAATGTTCAAACACTTTGATCTTCTCCACATACGGAGAACTCTCTATGAAACCTTCATACAGGAAACACACACACACACACACACACACACACACACACACACACACACACACAATTAGATCATTACAAAAAAAATAGGTATATAGACAATACACACATTAAAATACATACACACAACAGGAGGTTTGCAGCACCTTAATTGAGGAGGACAGGCTCGTGGTAATGGCTGGGGAAGAATAGGTGGAACGGTAACAAATACATCAAACATCGCTTCCATGTGTTTGATGCAATTCCATTTACTCCATTCCAGCCATTACTATGAGCCGTTCTCCCCTCAGTAGCCTCCACTGATACACACCTACCTTCAGTGAAGTAGAGGGCCCAGCCTTTATAAGGAGAGAGTCTGTCCAGAGTGGTCTGAGACACACGGGACTGAGAGGAGCCTAGAAAGAGACAGCAAGAGAAAAGGATACTGAAGACTCCACAATGCAGTCCGTGTTGTCCAAAACCAAAGGCTTGGAAATCATTGAGGGGTTAAGGAATATTTAGAGGCTAGTAAGGGGCTAGTCTTACCTCTAACTGTCCCTTACCTCTAACCAGGCTAACTGTGTGGTGTGTGTGTCTGACCCATACCTCTTTGAGCACTGGGGGGGCGTGAGTTTCCTCTCCACGGTCTTCCCCTCCATCCCCCTCCCCTCCGCCCTCCTCTGCAAGAGCCGTGAGCAGAACCCTCTCCACTCATCTTACACCTGGAAATGAGAGATAACGTTGAGAAATATAGAGAGAACGTAGAGAAAGAGAGAGGTTCAGGTGTTTGGGGATGAATAGGGATAGCTCATTCTGAAGGCATCCTAACATCCTGAACATTTGTGGAAAACTAACATTGGAGAATGGAGCAAAACAGGCTAAAGTTGCTAATGAAGAGCGAGGGTCCTCACTCTAATAATGCCTTGTTCCTTGTTGGAGTGTTTCATGGAGAAGGATGTGTTTTTGGTAGATCCATGTGGTCAACGAGATGGTGGAGGACACACTGGGAAAGGTGGAGTCAAAGTGACCAGGAGTGGTAGTGTTGATTTATTGCATGTTTTGAGAACAAAATGAAAGTGCATTGTGTCTTGGAGAATTATCAAGAGTATTTAGTAGAAAGCTTTCATTTTCTGATCTGGGCACCGGTATAAGGTGTCATCTCTGGCTTTGCGGTAGAAACTGAGGATGAAAAACTAAAAGCAGAATGGTACCAGGAGTGGTGGGGGCAAGTCGAATGAACCATATGGTGAATGGAAGGACAGAGGAAAGCCTATCGATGCTATTGTTATTTGATGAAGAATATCTTCTGACATGTAAAGCTGGGGCATATGAGATACATCTTGAGAGCTTATGTGAACAGACCTTTGCAGTGTCCTAAAAGTAAAATGTTTGGCCACTGGCAAGTGTGTGCATTAGGAATAAATACGGTATGTTGTGGAAGAGTCAGTGGAATCACGTTCCTGAGTTCCCTGTAAGGGTGAAGAAGGACGAAGTAGCAAGAATCCGAGCTGTCCACCAGTTCTCCCATGCAGAGGCAGTGCAAATAGCTGAAGGTAAAAGTGCAAATGAGGAAGAAATGGCAATGGATGCTCCGCGGACCGCCATAATGCCGAAGAGAAGATTAACCTCGCTAACATAACTCGTTTAATAGAGGAATATGACTCGATTAACAGTCAATTCAATAGCTAACGTTAGCTGTTATGTTGGGTGTGAACGACAGCCAACTTATGTCATCTGAGCTAGCTAACTCACAATTTATGGTGAGAAGTTACCACCTATCTTACCTATCTTCAGCTACCTCACCTGCTACTAGAATAGCTAAATAGCTAAAGCTACAATCGTGAAGACAAATGTTTCTACTCACCCGAGTTGCTTGGCTGGGAAGCGAACGTCACTTCTAAAGACAAACTTTACAGAATAATATATACTCTTTGGTTACGCTTCTTTAATAAGCTAAATGTGCAATGATATCCGTAACTAGCTAACGTTATAGCAGATATATAAATAGAAACCATATATTTGGTTAACAAAACGACAACTTCTGTAGTCAGTTGATGATGGTTCTGTTTATTTTTTTTTAGTTTTGGCGCAATTTTGAGGCAACTTCCGCTTCTTTGCAGCGGAAGACCATACCAACAGCGTAAACAAATACTAATCATAGTTTTGTTTTAAGTCTTGTATGAATAGCTATATAACATACTTGCTATAGAAGCTAGCAAAACATATGAATGCAGTATGATTCGTACGAAAAAAAGCGTACTGGATTAAAACTTGCAATTGTCTCCAGCTCGCTAGGTGGTGGTGATGCACCAAGACTTTGAGGAAATCAGAATAAATAGTCATACAACCGAGGAAGATTCTCTCTCATCAGCACCACCTCTCAGCATCCATTCCCAGCTAAACGGATTCTCCGGAATATTTGTTTTTACCTTGTCGACGACACACACACACACAGCCCAAACAGCGATGGATACCTCCGGGAAAGAGAAGGAGGCGATGCAGCTGATGGCTGAAGCTGACAAGAAGGTCAAATCCTCCGGCTCGTTCCTGGGGGGGATGTTCGGGTGAGATGAGATGCACTGGTTTCCTTGTTCAAGTCAGTACACGAGCGCTGATTCAGTAATTCATCACGGAGGGGGGAAGGGTCAATGCGTTGCATGACATTGGACAAAAAAATCGCGAGTGCATTGGTGATGTAGCTGTATGATGGTTAGGCCTACATTAATGTAAATGTTTTAAAAGTATCATTATGCAGTAGTGAGGGGGAGAATGTCGGGTCTGTTTGTCGCAGTCAGTCAGGCTTCTGTCTTGGGGAGAAGATCTGCAGTGTTCTGGTCATCTGACAGCAAATTGTCAACATTTACTGTTTAACCACCAGGATATCGTTGCTCATTACAGATGAAAGGGTAGTGGCCTATTATATAGGTACGGAAGTCCAGAAAGGACATACTGTATGAATAAATAAATAAATAAATAAATTCCTTCGTTATGTCGAGATCACAACTTATTTACACTACATCACCAAAAGTATGTGAACACCCCTTCAAATTAGTGGATTTGGCTATTTCAGCCACACCCGTTGCTGACAGGTGTATAAAATCGAGCACACAGCCCTGCAATCTCCATAGACAAACATTGTCAGTAGAATGGCCCGTACTGAAGGGCTCAGTGACTTTCAACATGGCATCGTCATAGGATACCAACTTTCCAACAAGTCAGTTGTCAAATTTCTTCTCTGGTAGAGCTTCCCCGGTCAACTGTAAGTGCTGTTATTGTGAAGTGGAAACGTCTAGGAGCAACAACTGCTCAGCTGCAAAGTGGTAGGCCACACGAGCTCACAGAACAGGACCTCCGAGTGCTGAAGCGCATAGCACGTAAAAATCGTCTGTTCCCGGTTGCAACACTCACTACCGAGTTCCAACCAGCCTCTGGTAGCAACGTCAGCACAAGAACTGTTCGTCTGGAGCTTCATGAAATGACTTTCCATGGCCAAGCAGCTGCAAACAAGCCTAAGATCACCATGCGCAATGCCAAGCGTCTGCTGGAGTGGTATAAAGCTCACTGCCATTGGACTTAGGAGCAGTGGAAACGTGTTCTCTAGATTGATTAATCACACTTCACCATCTGGCAGTCTGACAAACCATACAGAAATGGTTTGTCAAGATCGGTGTGGAAGAACTTGACTTGTGTGGAAGAACTTGACTGGCCTTTACAGAGCCCTGACCTCAACCCTATTGAACACCTTTGGGATGAATTGGAACACCAACTGCGAGCCAGGCCTAGTCGCCCAACATCAGTGCCGACCTCACTAATACTCTTGTGGCTTAATGGAAGCAAGTCCCCGCAGCAATGTTCCAACATCTAGTGGAAAGCCTTCCCAGAGGAGGCTGTTATAGCAGCAAAGGGGGGACCAACTCCATATTAATGCCCATGATTTTGGAATGAGATGTTCTACGAGCAGGTGTCCACATACTTCTGGTCATGTAGTGTATCTCGTGATCACGACACAACAAAAGTTGTTTTGTCAAGATCAAGACATCATTTTCTCATGGTCACAACATAACAAAAGTTGTTTTGTCAAGATCACAAGATACAGTCTATAAATAGGAGTGTGAACGTATTGATGATGGATTAACTGTATGGCTGTGGTGGAAGAGCCCATGGTGGATCAAAGCATACATTTGTTTATTGATTGCTACACTAAGTTAGAATGTTAGCAAGCTAAATGTTCCTTGCCTTGAGCTAAAAGCACATAGGGCATTTAAGCCCTGAATGATGTCTAACGGCAGCACTGTCTCCAAGGCTGTGTGTTCCACTTCCAGGACCACAGTCAATCGCATGCAAGCAATAACGCAGCCAACTTGGCTAGTCTTGTGAGTGAGCTAGCTAGCTAGGTAGTCCTGTTACCTAGCTTGTTAGCTAGCTTGTTATATGTGCTGGTTGTTAGCTTGCATAACTGATATGCATATAATTGTAAGGGACACTTAATGTTTTTATAGATAATATTTCAATTTACAGAGCTTGATCAGATTCAATAGCAGCTTCAGAGGCTTCTAACTCAGGATTCTGCCTTGTAGGCTTTCCTAGGTAAGGCTCCTTGCAAGCAGATCAGTATTCAGTGCATTATGTATATGATCAAGAGTGGTTGCACTCTATTCCTGGCAGGCTGATCAGATTCAATAGCATCCTCAGAGGCTAATAATATGAGCCTTACATATGAGGCTGCTATTGAATCTTATCAGCCTGCCAGGAATAGAGCACACCCACTCTAGATTATATGCATCAGCCTATAAAGAACTTTGACAGTTAATCTGCATGCAATGAGCCTTACTTATGAAACAGCCTACAAGGCAACATCCTGACTTATCAGCCTGAAGCTGAAATTGTATCTGATCAGCCTGTCAGGAATGGAGCTTACCCACTGTAAATTTAAATATTATCCACAAAACATGAAGTGTCTCATATAATTATATAACAGTTATGGAAGCTAACAAACAGCATAGAGAGCAAGCTAGCTTGTTATCTAACTAGCTAGCTCACAAGACTAGCCAAATGCATGCGATTGGCTGTGGTCTTGGGTGCGGCATGCAGCCTGGTAGACTACCTGTCAGGCATCGTTCAGGGCTTTAATGCCCCATGAGAGCACTGCGATCAATGCAGCCACAGGGCTCCTTGATGAGGTTGTTATCGTGCATCTGAACAAATGAATGGATAATCCATGGTACTTTTGATTATCTTGTGATTTCAACAAAACAACCTTTGCTATGTCGTGATCACGAGAAAATTATCTTGTGATCTTGACAAAACACTGTTTGTTATGTACTGTAATGATCATGACATAAATAAGTTGTAATCTTTAGATAACAAGATAATATATTTTTTCATACAGTATGGACTTCCATATTGGTCTATTCTGTAGAACAGACATGGCTCTTTGACATGTAGAGTAGGCCAGCTCTATTCATGAGATTTTCTTTAGTAGACAACGTTCAGTTTGTATCCTCCTGAATGAGATCCAGTAAACACAAACACACATTTTCAGACGATGTCCAGGTCTATAGCTCATATACCTGTCAGTGTTTAAACCATGTGTGTTTGTGTGTGTGTGTATTTCAGGGGGAGTCACCACAAAGTAGAAGATGCATGTGAGATGTACGCCAGAGCAGCCAACATGTTCAAGATGGCCAAGAACTGGACCGGTGGGCCTCACACACACACACACACACACACACACACACACACACACACACACACACACACACACACACACACACACACAGCTGAAATACTATAGATGTTCCATAGACATGATAATTATGTTTGTGTGTGTGTGTGTGTAGCTGCTGGTAATGCGTTCTGCCAGGGGGCCCGGCTCCACATGCAGCTGCAGAACAAACTGGACTCAGCCACCAGCTTCGTCGACGCAGGGAATGCTTACAAGAAGGCTGACCCTCAGGGTAGGAACACGTACCCACACCCACTCACTCCAAAACATACTAGACTAGAGGGCAAAGCCTCCCTGACATCTGGGACCCTCCCCTTTGATATTAGTCCGTAATAGTAGGTAAAGTATGCTTTTGTCTTTGGTCTCTATCTTTTACCGTCTCTGGTGGGAAAACCTAACCTCTCTTACTCTCTGCTCCCTTCATATATCTCCATGCCCCCCTTTCTCTTTCTCTCTCCCCTCTTTCACTCCTCCCTTTCCTCCTCTTTCTTGTAGAGGCTATCAACTGTCTAAATGCAGCCATCGATATTTACACTGACATGGTAAGCCTAGTCCAACCCTTGAGCCCTGACCTCTAATCCCTAACCTGTGACCTCTAACCATACCACTTTCACCTAGAATCTGCTTCACCCGTTTCTATGTGCAATTGTGCATGTACTGTGTGTGAAGGGAGCTATGTTTTCTAGCCATCATCTTCTGAGACCGCCCGATATGAAAGCTGATACAGTATGTACTGTATATTCTAGTGATTCTGTATCAGCGTTGTTGCAATCGACATGTTATTCTCCATCTCTGTCCTAATGATCCACGTGTATTACAGGGTAGGTTTACTATTGCAGCCAAACATCACATCACCATCGCAGAGGTGTATGAGTCTGAGCTGGTGGACATAGAGAAGGTACGGAACACACACAAAATGTGCGCACACACACAGAACTCCTTATGAACAGTACTTTATGTGTGTGTCTCCTGTTGCCCAGGCGATCGCCCACTATGAGCAGGCAGCCGATTATTATAAAGGGGAGGAGTCCAACAGGTGAGTCTCCTGTGATGTTTAGTATAAATGAATACTATACCATTCAGTTATGCTACCCTCTACTACTACTGTACTGTACTAAAATGCTATTGTATTACACTACTCAAGTAGTTTCTATCATAGAGATTAGGGCTCAGGGGGAGTTGTCATGAGGGGTTCCCCTGGTCTCTATGCTGGGACCTGTGCTGTTCCTTCTGTCTCTCGCTGTCTTTCTCCTCTCTCTCGCTCAGTTCTGCTAACAAGTGTCTGCTGAAGGTGGGCCACTACAGCGCTCAGCTGGAGCAGTATCCGAAAGCCATTGAGATCTACGAGCAGGTGTGTTTTGCCTGCATTTTAAAACCCTGAAATGTGATGATTGGTTCTCTCTGAGGGATGTCACAGTGATGTACTGGTGTGTGTGTCAGGTGGCCACCAATACCATGGACAACCCTCTGCTGAAGTATAATGCCAAAGAGTACTTCTTTAAAGCCTCCCTCTGTCACTTCATAGTGGATGAACTCAACGCAAAGGTATTATTATTATCATTATTAGTGGTAGTAGTTCAATTATTTTGAAGCAAGACACACAGTGTAGACACATTCTCCATATTATTCCAACTGAACCGAGGGAGTACGTGTCAATTATTAGTAATTACAAGTGGGAGTGTGTGTTTTGTGTTTTTTTATAGCTGGCCATAGAGAAGTATGAGGAGATGTTTCCTGCTTTCGCAGACTCCAGAGAGTGCAAGCTGCTGAAGGTAGACACGATGAGCGCCTTAGTGTGTGCGTGTGTGTAAAAAGACTTCACGCTGCTCGTTCAACAGCATAGCTTCCTTCTTCACGAGCCCACACCCATCTCCCCCTCTCTGTCTCTCTGTAGAAGTTGCTGGATGCCCATGAGGAGCAGAACTGTGAGGCGTTTACTGAAGCTGTTAAAGAGTTTGACTCCATCTCCCGTCTGGACCAATGGCTAACCACCATGCTGCTCCGTATCAAGAAGACCATCCAGGGAGATGCTGGAGATCTCAAATAAAGAGAGATAGAGGGGTGGGTTGGGGGGGATACAAGAGGGAGGGAGGGATAAAGAAAAATATGGCTAGGTAGAGAGATGATGGAGTGAAAGGAGGGGGAGAGAGGATGGACAGAGACAGAAGGAGAGATGAGGGAGAAAGGGATGGAGGAAGAGTTTTAGGGTTAGGGCAGTGGTGTGAAGGGAGACAGGTCTCTATGCGTTTGATGTGTTCAGTGTAAATAAGTCCATGACTCCTGTAGTCCATCATGTCTTACCATACCTCTCCTCACACTCCTGTCAAAAACGTTAGCTGTTTCAACTTAAAATAGGAGTTACCCAGCTGATGTAAAGTTACGTCAACTTATCAAGTTGAGTTGACAAAACCAGGGAACAAATGATTAGACAACATACAACTTTATATTTTAGGTCAGTGGGGTACATTTACACTCATGTTTTTTAGTTGAAACAGTAATCCTTTTACAGTGCATGTCACACGTAACCTTCCTAACCTCTCCACTGAATGTCTTCCCTTGTTTGGACCCTGTACATTCATGTTTTAAAGTGTAGGGCTGTACAGATAGTGTGTGAAAAGGTGGAGTGTGTGTGGCACGCACACAATGTATCACATTGAAGCCAATATATCTGGGCCAGTGCTGGTTGTTGTTGTTGTTGTTGTTGTTGTGTGTGTGTGTGTGTGTGTGTGTGAGTGAGTGAGTGAGAGAGAGAGACAACCAAAGGGACAACCCGTTCTATTCATTCTATTTCTATAGTCCCCTTAGATATGTTTTCCAACCCTAGACACTTCCCCTAACCCGCTAGACACTTATGATCTGAAAATATTGGATAGGTATAAGCACACACATATCCAATTCTCTCATATCTACACAAGTGTTAAGGGTCAGAGGTTAAGGGAAGTGTAATGTAGTGTGTGTTGCTGTGGTGTGTGTATTCCTCTCAGCATGTTGCCATGGTAATGATGTGTGTGTTCAGTGTTGTGTGCAGTCAGACTATAGGTTATCACACATATCTCTATGTTCATGAATCACAGTTTGTGCAAAAATTTACTAAAAATAAAACGTCAACAAACTTGCATTTGCTGCTGTGTGTTTGTGTGTGTGTGCGTGTGTGAAAGAAAGCGAGAGTGGGGAATATTGTATCTTTCTATAATCAAAATCAATGTAAAAAAATGTAATACATATAAAATTATGGGAATTTTCGTGAAATCAAATAACAATTATATCTAACACTGATTTTCCTAATTGTTTGCACGTTTGTCAGACTGTAGGACTGCAAACAACAGTTCCTTCAGTCTGTATCATCTCATCTTGTCAGTGGAAGAGGAGCAGCTTCGTCATTTTTTCATACATTCCGATGTTGTTTTTAGAAAGCCGCGTTATTTGTTATCAGCAACGTTCTATTGGCAGTTCGTTTCTGGTTGTTTGTTATTTTGTCTACCCTGTCCATTAATCACGGAAGATATTTCACTTCATAAATTTCATATAGGTTACTTTCATGGACATTCAGGAAGTCTCAGGATCACCTGAGAGCATCCGTCAGTCACCAGATCGCTCTAACTCTCTGTCGGACAGTCTCTCGAGCGGTCCTTTGGTATCACGCAGCCAACCGGTAGGTGTCTCCCGCCCTCCCCTCCCGTCCCGCAACGTGGGGAACTACCTGTTGTATGATCCGCTGCAGGAAAACGTACTCAGAGCTGCGAATGCTCATAGCGGAGAGGCGCTGGTGTGCAAGGTCTGTGGATTAAAACAAATACATCAAAGTATTTATTTTTGAAAACATGATGGTGCTCAATCACCTACTCTTATCTCTTTTCCATGTCAGTCGTTTGTGCCATCTTCTAGTCTCCTCTCTCTTTGTCTCCCTACTCCAGCCTTTCCACATTATCTCCTCTTATTCCTGCAGTGCCAACATGCTCAACAGAAACAGTACCCTCATATACAGTAGGCATGTATTTGTATGTAGGCTGTGCAAACACAGTAACACCATAATGCAGATATTGTCTTATTGGTTTCATAGGGCCTCAAAAGTATTTCTGAATTCCAGTTGTTCCACCTATAATATTGGCTATTGTAGAATCTTTCTGACTTCTCAACAGTGTTCCTGTGTTCTAGGTGCTTCCTGTCTCTCGGTACCGGGAGGTTCTGTGTTCGTACTACTGCCTGCCCCCCCACCCCAACATAATTGAGATGCGTGATGTGGTTGTCGGGGACGCCCATGCCTACTTGTTCTTCCCGCGTTCCTATGGGAACCTAGGGGTGATGCTCCAGGCCCGGCGGTTACCAGAGGACACAGCCAGATACCTGTTCCGCCAGCTGGTGTCGGCTGTGGCACATTGCCATGACAATGGATTAGTGCTCAGAGACCTCAAGCTGAACAAGTTTGTCTTCAAGAACAAGGAGAGGTGTGTGTGCAGGGCCGGTCTTAGCCTTTAAAAGGGACCCTAGGCGAGATTTGGTTGGGGGCCCCTCCACCTCGCAGGCAAAACATTTTAGTGGTCCCCCTTTTGACTGCTAGGGAGAGAAAAGTTTTAAAGGGTCAATGCAGATGTTTTTATCTCAATATCAAATAATTTCTGGGTAACATTGAAGTACCCTACTGTGATTATCTTTGACCATTTTAATTTAAAACAAACAAAAATAGTGTAACGATGTACGCCGAGAGTCGGGAAGCAAGTTCAGGGAGTGAATACATTTAATAAATGAACAAAACAAGAAACAAACAGCACACCGACATGAAACAGCAACAATGACAACTGGGGAATAAACCAAAGGGAGTGACATATAAAGGGCAGGTAATCAAGGAGGTGATGGAGTCTAGGTGAGCGTCATTATGTGCGTAACGCTGGTGAAAGGTGTGCGCCCTAACGAGCAGCCTGGTGACCTAGAGGCCGGAGAGGGAGCACACGTGACAAATAGCTTCTTAGCAAAGAACAATTTCTCAAGCAAGAATTTTGCTTGGACTATCTGGGAGTGGTCTGAGTGGGAGGGGAAAACTGAAAACTAGCTATTATTGGCAGAGATTTGGAACTCTCTTTCTTATTGGTCTATTAACTAATTTACCGCCTGTTGATGTCACTAGGCAGGCCAAAACTCCATCCCACCAAAACAGTCTGAAATTTCAGGCGCTAAAAGGGCATTGTCATAATTTTCACAATTTCACAATATTATTCCAACCTCATGGTGTGGAAATATATACAATACAGGTAAATCACATTTTTGACTGCACTGGGCCTTTAAAGTTAATTTCCTGCAATTCTACACAATTTGCCATGGGGCAGCAATTCTACTCATTTTGACTTATGCCATGTTATTGATATCTGAGTGACTTACTAAATCAATGGGGTCCCCTTGGAGGTCAGGGACCCTGGGCACATGTAAAGGGCAGGTAATCAAGGAGGCCATTATTAATACACATTTAGATAGCTGGCTAGAGTAATTTACCAATAAAAAAAATGTTAGCGGACATGGCTAATTGAGTTACTGTCAGTGACTGATATACTGTAACAAGAGAAAAACTGCTGATGCACAACCAAATTTGCTCAATTTTGAAATTGTGTATTCTACATCTTGTGTATTCTAGTTGAGATCCCGACTGAGTTTAATTATTTTTGGTCGGGCTCCATTTGTGTGTGTGTGTCAGGACCCTGTTGATGCTGGAAAGCTTGGATGATGCAGTCATAATGCAAGAAGGAAACACCTCCCTCTATTGCAACCCAGGACATGGGGACGTCTCTGGCAGTTTGAGGGTCTGTGCTCCGGCTACAGATGTCTGGTCTCTGGGAGTGATGCTCCACGCGTTGCTATTGGGCTGTTACCCTGTTGGGGCTGGACTAACCCAAGAGGGGGCTGTACTAACCTCGCAGGCTCGCTGTCTGATACGCTCAGCCCTGCATTCTAACCCCACCCTCCGCCTCTCTGCCTCCGAGCTTCTCACACACCCCTGGCTGTCCACACATGCTCAGGCATACACACAGGCACATACACCAGATCAGACTGTACCTACCTGACACACACACACACCCTATAAAGAAACACCAATAAAGGATGACATTTGTATAGAATTGTGTTCTTAATTTTCTTTTATGTTATTTTTAATGACACTACAGTGGTGGCCAAAAGTTTTGAGAATGACACAAATATAAAATTTCACAAAGTTTGCTGCTTCAGTGTCTTTAGATATTTTTGTCAGATGTTACTATGGAATACTGAAGTATAATTACAAGCATTTCATAAGTGTCAAAGGCTTTTATTGACAATTACATGAAGTTGATGCATATTTTCAGTGTTGACCCTTCTTTTTTAAAACCTCTGCAATCTGCCCTGGCATGCTGTCAATTAACTTCTGGGCCACATCCTGACTGATGGCAGCCTATTCTTACATAATCAATGCTTGGAGTTTGTCAGAATTTGTGGGTTTTTGTTTGTCCACCCGCCTCTTGAGGATTGACCACAAGTTCTCAATGAGATTAAGGTCTGGGTAGTTTCCTGGCCATGGACCCAAAATATTGATGTTTTGTTCCCCGAGCCACTTAGTTATCACCTTTGCCTTATGGCAAGGTGCTCCGTCATTCTGGAAAAGGCATTGTTCGTCACCAAACTGTTCTTGGATGGTTGGGAGAAGTTGCTCTCAGAGGATGTGTTGATAGCATTCATTATTCATGGCTGTGTTCTTAGGCAAAATTGTGAGTGAGCCCACTCCCTCAGCTGAGAAGCAACCCCACTGTCACGACCGTCGGAAGGATCAGACCAAAATGCAGCGCGATTTCCATTCCACATGTTTTTAATAGTAAGAGTGAAACGTACAAGATGCAACGAACAAAATAAAGAAACACAACGATCGCATAAACTGTGTAGACTAAACTTATACACAGTAAAACTGACATACATACATTCAATAACCCACAACCCCAGTGTTGAAAAGAACAAACATATATATGGTTCCCAATTAGAGGTAACGACAATCAGCTGCTTCTAATTGGGAACCATCAAAACCAAACACAGAAATATAGAACCTAGAAACAAAAACCCTTCCTGACCTAAACACAAATGGTTAGCCATCTGGCTATCCCAGGCCAGGACGTGACACCCACACATGAATGGTCTCAGAGGCTTTACTGTTGGCATGACACAGGACTGATGGTAGCGCTCACCTTGTCTTCTCCGGACAAGCTTTTTTCTGGATGCCCCAAACAATAGGAAAATGGATTCATCAGAGAAAATGACTTTACCCCAGTCCTCAGCAGTCCAATCCCTGTACCTTTTGTAGAATATCAGTCTGTCTCTGATGTTTTTCCTGGAGAGAAGTGGCTTCTTTGCTGCCCTTCTTGACACCAGGCCATCCTCCAAAGGTCTTCGCCCCACTGTGCGTGCAGATGCACTCACACCTGCCTGCTGCCATTCCTGAGCAAGCTCTGTACTGGTGGTGCCCCGATCCTGCAGCGGAATCAACTTTAAGAGACGGTCCTGGCGCTTGCTGGACTTTCTTGGGAGCCCTGAAGCCTTCTACACAACAATTGAGACACTCTCCTTGAAGTTCTTGATGATCCGATAAATGTATGATTTAGGTGCAATCTTACTGGCAGCAATATCCTTGCCTGTGAAGCCCTTTTTGTGCAAAGCAATGATGACGGCTTGTGTTTCCTTGCAGGTAACCATGGCTGACAGAGGAAGGACAATGATTCCAAGCACCACCCTCCTTTTGAAGCTTCCAGTCTGTCCTCGTCAACACTCACACCTGGGTTAACGAGAGAATCACTGACATGATGTCAGCTGGTCCTTTTGTGGCAGGGCTGAAATGTTTTTTTGGGGGGATTCAGTTCATTTGCATGGCAAAGTGGGACTTTGCAATTAATTGCAATTCATCTGATCACTCTTCATGACATCCTGGAGTGTATGCAAATTGCCATCATACAAACTGAGGCAGCAGACTTTGTGAAAATTTATATTTGTGTCATTCTCAAAACTTTTGGCCACGACTGTATTATTATAGTTTTATATATTGTAGATTAACTTTCACCCTATAGTTGAATAAAAGAGTTTGGAATATACTGGTTAAAGGCACTTAGTCAGTGGCTTTTGATATGAACGTCAACAGTAGCCTACAGCTCTTGAGTTTCCGTGCGTTACCATTTTAATCTTTCCTATCCATTATAAAAATGTATTTTATTCCATGATCCACATGAGAAATATGTCAATATAAAGCTGAATATTTTTTGAAAGGTTTGACTACACTACCTACGGCGCATTTTCACTGAGGATTTACCCTGGTGTTTTAACAAAGAGGCTCTGACTTTTCTGTTTCCATCTACGCGGGACGGCACCCGTGTCTCACTGGGCCATGGCTCCGGCGGACCTGCTTTCACTTGGGCCCAAAGCCAGGCCACTGGTACTTTTCAGAAAGCATTTACATAACAATGGCTAACTGTGAACTTTAACACCTTCTCAAAAAGTAACTGTTTGATTTTGCAGATGTTTATTCTCACTGTCAGTCTCCCCAGTTATGACCTGTCTTGCCTGCCATCTACGTCTACCGACTATTACCAGAAATACGAACCTCTGCCTGTCCTCAAGCTGACTTTTTGCCTGCCCCTGTTTATTCAATAAATCTCTGAGACTTAAACCATTGCCTTACGTGTCTGCATCTGGGTCTCATCCGGGAGTACGAACTGGCCATGACTGACCCAGCAGACTCGGACCAGACTCCGACAAAGTGGTGACACTGGAAGAGCAAGTCACCCGGCTATCAGATGTCGTCAAACTTAGGTCGAGGACCTCGAGAACAGACAGCGCCGGGGGAACGGTCGCATTTTCGGCATGAGAGAAGGACTCGAGACTGTATGCAGATTGCGGCTTACCCCTATCTATAGCTAAACTGCTACAGGAAATTCTAGGCCTCGATTACGCTCCCACCCTTGACCGTGCACACAGAAGCTTACAGTCTGCACAGAAGAATGGGGAGCAGACCCATCGTAGTCAAATTCCACTACCTTCATGAGAAGGAGGATGTCTTCCATAAGGCGGCAGTCATGAAGAGGAAGCCAGCCTTCAACGAGGGGAGGGGGCTCCTACATCGCTGTCTGGACACCAAGTTCGGCAGTCTCTACCCAGCTGTGCTGAAGATCACTACTCCCTCCGGCGAGCAGAAAACATTTGTGGACCTAACCAGGGCCAAAGAATACATCGTCGCGCACCTACATCCACAGGAGGACAGGCGACATACGACTAACTAGCCATTGTAGGCCCATACTCTGACCCTGCACTAGCCATGCTAACGCAACTAACTAGTGAACTCATATCTTGATTAGAAACGTGCCTCCACCCTGCTGCCAAAACTTAACGTTATGAACAATAATGGTATGTATAGGCTGACATGTTCTCACAAGGACAATATAGTTTGAATAGTATTTTATTTACAGTGCATGTCACAATCAGCTTTAACCAACTAGATGCGGCTGTACACCCTCGGAGCTAGGTGGCGCGGTATTAATTTGCCTAGTCGCTACCTAAGGCTAGCCACTGAGCTCTCTTTCCATGCCTTAATAGGATACCCTACTAACATACTGTGAGCATGTTTAATACCTACACGTTTATACTCCCAAAGGACCACGTGTATAATTTTTTACTATTTGACTGGTTGGTCCGCCTTGGTAGTTAGTGGCTGCTGGCACAGGACCGCAGGTTGAGTGAACACTGCAGGACAGGTATTCATTTCCAAGTGTTTGCCAGTCGTTATTCAGTGGTCTGGCTTGTTAGGATGTTCAACCGAGGGTTACATTTATACAAATGTTAAATTATAAATTATTTCTTTTTTTTTTTGTCATCCCAAGTGGATGTGGTTGGTCGGGGGAGGGACATATACCTCCTTTTTTATATATTGTTTTACTATCCTTCAAATATGCATATTGCATAAGATACATTAGAGAACTGAGGTGGTTCCCTCCAGAATCCCTTCCCTGTGTAAACTTGATTATGTTCGCCCTGGATAGAGCTCTACTGAGGTTCGGTTTAACATGGTAGTATTTTCCTCTAGTCTAGGAGAGGTAGATGCAGCCTTCCAACAGGGGGAAGGCCAACATAGGGGTCCAAGATTTTCTTCTGGGTATTTGTTGTTTTTTCTTTTCTTTATATTTTATTACTCTGACCTTTCAGCACACTGGCCATGTGATTGTACTAACATTAATTTCTAATTACTATGACTATGCCTAATTCACATACTCTAGGCTCCACTTGCTTTATCAGCTGGAACATAAGCGTAGCCTAGCGTATGCTCATCTTAAGTCTTTAAATCCAGACATTGTTTTCTCCAAGAGACCCATCTCCGGTCCAGCGACCATGATAAACTAAAGAGAAGATGGGTAGACCAAATATTTCACTCCAACTTTGGTGCCATAGGGGCAGCCATCCTTATCAGAAAGAGCACCCGTTTGTCTCTTCCAAAGTAATTTCAGATAATAATGTCAGGTATATTATAGTGATGGGGAAATTGCTTAGCACACAGTTTATACTGGCTGACCTCTATTGTCCTAATTGGGATGACGCTCAATTTATTTCTGACCTCATTGCAACACTTCCCGACCTTAACTCTCGTCATTTGATACTGGTCGGAGATTTCAATTGTGTATTGCATCCAAGTCTAGACAGATCCAGACCGAAGCCCAACAATGTAATTGTCAGGCTCAGTAATCAAAAAAGACATCAATGTGAGTTAATATGTATTTTTTAAAGGCACTACATATTAACTCACATTGATGTCTTTTTACAGATCAACTGCACCCCTGACGTCTCATTCTATTGTGTGGGAGTCGTTAAAAGCATATCTAGGGGGCCAAATTATTTCATACACAGCGTACGACTAAACGCTTATCGGAGCTATCTCATTCTAGCTGTGGACAACAAGTATGCCTCTTCTCCAACTTCTGAACTCTACAAAGAGAGACTGCTACACCAATCAGAATTTGACTATCTTTCCACTAAACAAACGGAGCAGCTTCTGTTTAACATTTCAGACATTTTATGAACACGGAGAGAAAGCTGGCAAGTTATCTCACCAGCTTAGACAATCCGCTGCTAGCCGCACCATACCTGAAATCTGTGTTGCAGCTGTTTTAACTTCTTATAAGGGCACAAGGCGAGACCCAGATGCAGACACAGGAGGCAGATGGTTAGAGTCCAAGATGTTAATTAACAATCCAAAAGGAGTAGGCAAGAGAATGGTCGTGGACAGGCAAAAGGTCAAAACCAGTTCAGAGTTCCAGAGGTACAGAATGGCAGGCAGGCTCGAGGTTAGGTCAGGCAGAATGGTCAGGCAGGCGGGAATGGAGTCCAGAAAAACAGGCAACGGTCAAAACCGGGAGGACTAGTAAAAGAGACTAGAAAAGCAGGCGCACAGGAAAAACTTGAACATACAAGACGAACTGGCACAGAGAGACACAGGGATAAATACACCAGGGAAAATAAGTGACACCTGGAGTGGGTGGAGACAATCACAAGGACAAGTGAAACAGATCAGGGTGTGACACTTCTACCAATCCCAAAGAAATCAACAATCAATTTAAGCAATTCTACTCTGCTCTTTACTCGTCTGAGGCTCTTCCTGACATCTCGTATGCATGCATTTCTAGACAATCTGGGCAACCCCTGTCTCAATTCAGATGAACAAACCAGCATGGATGCCTCAATAAGTGATGTTCGAAGCTACTCTGGCAATCCAGTCCATGCAGAACGGCAAAGCTCCTGGGCCTGATGGCTTCCCTATTGAATTTTATAAAGTATTCTCCTCTAAACTATCCTCTATCCTCAGCTCAATGTACAATGAAATCCTTTCTAGTCAGAAACTGCCCCAGACACTTACCCAGGCGACTATTTCAGTGTTGCTTTAAAAGGACAAGAATTCCCTAGATTGTGGCTCATTCCGCCCTTTAAGCCTTTTGTGCTGCAATTATAAAATTCTCACTAAGGTCCTCTCGCACCGTTTAGAGACAGTAATACCTAATATAATTAACTCTGACCAAACTGGATTTATCTCAGGTAAGCAAACTTTCTATAATATGCGCCGGCTATTTAATGTTCTTTATTCTGCCCACTCAACTCAACAGCCAGAGATTGTCATCTCTCTGGATGCTGAGAAGGCTTTCGACTGGGTTGAGTGGGAATATCAATTTACAGTACTAGAGATTGGGGTTTGGCCTGTCATTCCTTTCCTGAATTAAGATTTTGTACTCGTCCCAAGTGGCTTCTGTTTGCACCAACAATGTTACCTCCAGCTACTTCCCTCTCCACAGGGGGGCCAGACAGGGTTACTGTTTATCCCCTTTCCTATTTGATATAGCTATTGAGCCTCTAGCTATCGCCCTGCGCACAGAGGAGAGGATTAAGGGAATACTAAGGGGCGACATAACTCACAAGGTGTCCTTATATGCAGACAATCTTCTTATAAACATTTCTAACCCAGTGGAGTCTATACCCTATCTCTTGGACATGCTTTGGGACATTCTTTTTGGGACATTCTCTGGTTATAAGTTAAACCTAACAAAAAGTGTGCTCATCCCCATTAATCACCTTAAATGATGCTCCATTTAAGGTGGAGCATCAAGTTTTTACTTATTTGGGGATAAAGGTCACACGCTCATTTAAGGATTTCACAAGGCGGTCATCTCTTCCCATTTCATTAGCAGGTTGCATTAATTCTGTTAAGATGACTGTGCTACCTAGGTTTGGTACTTATTCCAAATGATTCCCATTTTTCTGCCAAAGTCGATGTTCAAACAACTGGACAGCTACATTTCCAACTTCATTTGGAATAAGTCAAATCCACGAATGAGAAAGGTATATAAGCCGCCAGGCCAATTTTCTACTCTACTACTGGTCAGCAAATATATCTAAATGTGTTTATTGAGTTTCTTCATTTGAAAATAAGGATGGTCCAACTTGGGCCATCATGGAGTTACAGTCAAGCCTGCCAACCTCTCCTGTCTCGCTCCTGTGCTCCCCACTGCCCATGAACCTTGGTACCCATGTTTTGAATCCCATTGTCAAGAATTTAAAATCTGGTCCCAATTCCGAAATCACTTTAGCCTTAAACAAGCAAGCTGCTTCTCTCCATTAACATCTAATCATCTCTTCCCAGCGTCACAGATTGACACGGCATTCCAGTTTTGGTATTGGAATGGTCTTGTGTTTTTTTGTGACCTATTTGTTGACAACACATTTGTCTCATTCGATCCTCTGAAGGTTGACCATAATATTCCCAATACCCACTTTTTTAGATATCTGCAAACTCTCAGCTTTGCCTAAAAACATTCCCTTATTTCCACTCGAGCCCTTTAAGTGTCCAGTCGAGAGGTGCTTAGATCTTAATCCATATCTGAAGGGCACAATCTCCAGATTATACGACATAATACAGAACATTAATCCGCCTTCCTTGGCAAGTACAAAATCTGCATGGGAGCAAGACATTGGTGGCGAGCTACCCGATGCTATGGCAACAAAGTATTGAGTGTATCCACATCTCATTATTTTGCACAAGGCATAGGCTCATTCAGTTTAAAGGTTTGCACCGTCTCCGTTACTCAAATGACAGATTGGCAAAAATACATCCAAATGTTGACCCCAAGTGTTTGAGATGCCACCAGAGTCCAGCAACTGTGGGACACATATTTTGGTCATGCCAATCTTTGAGTGGCTTCTGGGACCCCATGTTTTAGGCATTCTCACATATGTCATACAACTGTTAGCCCCAACCCGTTCACTGCCATTTTTGGGGTACTTCCCCTGGACCAGAATGCTACCACGCATCAGGTGAATGCGATATCATTTGCCTCGCTGCTAGCTCGCTGCCTTGTCCTCTTTCACTGGAAGTCTGCAAAGCCGCCCTCCTTTATGCAGTGTGTTAAGTAGGTGATGTCATCTCTGCCTCTGGAGAAGATTAGGTACACTGTGCATGGGTCCCGACAGAAGTTTCTCTTAACCTGGTCCCCATTAGTACAATACGTGGAGAGCCTGTCTTTTACTTAGTGTAGCTTGCATATTTTGGTAAGCAGTCATGTCTGCTCTAGTGGCCATTTGTGCTGATAAGAATTTTTGATATAACTTTTTCCATTGTTTTTGTTTGTATTACTGTTTCTTTCTGTAATATTTAATTTACTTTTCTAGCGTATCCAAGTATCATGCCTTGGTGGGTGGATTGGAGGGAGGGAGGGATGATAGGGAGGGATGGATGGGTAAATGAGGGGTTGGGGTTGTACTGTTTCTGTTCTCATCTGAAAATCTATGAAGTAAAAAAAAATAAAAGATGTACTTAAATATCAAAAGTAAATGTAATTGCTAAAATATACTTAAGCATCAAAAGTAAAAGTATAAATCATTTCAAATTATGAAAACCAGACAGCACCATTTTCTTGTTTTTAAAATGTATGGATATCCAGGGGCATACTCCAACACTCAGACATTATTTACAAAAGATGAATTTGTGTTTAGTGAGTCTGCCAGACCAGAGGCAATAGGGATGACCATGTGTTCTCTTGATAAGTACGTAAATTTCACAATTTTCCTGTCCTGCTATGCATTCAAAACGTAACAAGTACTTTGGGTTGCCAGGGAAAATGTATGGAGTAAAAAGTACAATATGTTCTTTAGGAATGTGAAGTAGAGTAGAGTAAAAGTTGTCAAAAATATAAATAGTAATGTCAAATGTGATAGAAACAAGTTTCAGAACCATTTTATAAATGCCGACAGATAATTTGTTTGTTTGACATGGTGGGATCTTTTTGTGTCTGTAAACGTTATTATGCGAGAAATGGCGGTGGAAACACCTTTATACACAAATATTTATATAATAACCATTATATCAGGTCATCTATAAGTCTTTGATACCCCAAAAAACTACTTAAGTAGTACTTTAAAGTATTTTTACTTAAGTACTTTACACCACTGGTGGAGAAGAAGGACAAAACCCTGTGCCCGTCTATCGACTAACGGGGCCTTAATGACATCACAGAAAATAACCGTTACCCGCTACCACTCCTCTACTAAGGGGGACTCTATTCTCGAAGTTGGTCCTTCGGAACGCCTGCCATCTGGTTCAGATACGGGAAGGAGACGAATGGAAGATAGCCTTTAACACAGCTAGTGGGCACTACGAGTATCTGGTATGTCTTTCGGACTGACTAACCCTCCCGCAGTGCTCCAGGCTCTGGTCAATGATGTGCTCTGTGACATGTTGAACCGGTTCGTGTTTGTCTACCTTGACGACATCCTTGTCTTTTCCCATTCGTTCCGGAGCATGTTTTTCACGTCCGACAAGTCCTCCAGCGCCTCCTGGAGAACCAATTGTTTGTCCAGGCTGAGAAGTGTGAATTTCATGGCTCCACTATCTCCTCTCTGGGATACGTCATCGCTGCCGGGAACATTCAGATGGACCTGGACAAGGTGAGAGCGGTGGTGGAGTGGCCCCAACCCACATCCAGAGTGCAGCTGCAACGTTTTCCGGGATTTGCTCATTTCTACCACTGCTTCATCCGGGGCTACAGCACCCTGGCTTCCCCCCTCTCTGCACTCACCTTACCCAAGGTTCCGTTCACGTGGTCCCCAGCTGCTGACCGGGCGTTTTCGGATCTCAAGCATCGGTTCACTACAGCCCCCATCTTAATCCATCCGGACCCGTCCTGTCAGTTCGTGGTGGAGGTCTATGCCGCGGACGTTGGAGTGGGGGCCGTTCTGTCCCAGCGTTATGCCCAGGACCAAAAGCTGCTTCTCTGCTTTCCTTTCCCATCGTCTTAGTTCCTCTCTGCGGGATTATGACGTTGAGAGGGAGCTAACCGGTTGTTTGTCCCGGATTCTGCCCGGTCCTGGAATGGGCTCATTCCTTTATCTAACCTGCCATCCCAGCTCCTGCCGGACCCTGGCCTTCCTTCAACAACGTTTTTGTTGGCCCACTATGGTTTCTGACGTCTCCGCATTCATAACCGGATGCACGTTGTGTGCTCAGAATAAGACTCCGAAGCAAGCTCCGGCCGGCTTCCTTCAACCACTCCCTGTTCCTCATTTCCCCAGGTCCCATACATCCCTGGACTTTGTCACTGGTCTCCCTCCGTCTGATGGCAACACCACCATCCTTTTCCTGCCCCTGTATATTCAGTAAATATCTGAGACTTGAACCATTGAACCATAATAAACAGAGCGGTTTCTGTTTTCATCCTTCAAATGTGGCTCTATCTTTTCAATGGTTTAAGCTACAAACTATTACCATCACCGATAAGATAAGACTCACAGGAACATGTGCGTACATACTGTTTCCCTCTACTATGTCCACAAGCCGTTATAACCGAGTGGACAAGACCAGGCACTTAATCAGACTGGGGCAAAAAGTATGTCATGAATAACCCCTTTTCCATCAACAGTTTTTATGCCAGTAAAGCAGTGCTTGACTTGGCTTGAAATACATTCCGTTACTCATTTTGGGTGCCTGTGCTGTTTATATTTAGGTGCAGTAGCTCCACAATACTTTTGAGCTAATATTCTATAAGAGGAACAGGAGTCCAAGCAGTAGAAAATGTAAGGTGCCGGTACTCCGCTCCGGTGAGCTCCTGCCCAAATGAAGCACTGGAGTAAAGTCATACCATATTAAAAAAGTCATGAAAGCTGTGATAGAAACAAGTTTCAGAACCATTTTATAAATTCCGACAGATAATTTGTTTGTTTGACATGGTGGGATCTTTTTGTGTCTTTTTGTGTAAACTTTATTATGCGAGAAATGGCGGTGGAAACACCTTTATACACAAATATTTATATAATAACCATTATATCAGGTCATCTATAAGTATTTGCTAGGTAAAGCCCCGCCTTATCTCAGCTCACTGATCACCATAGCAACACCCACCCATAGCAAGTGCTCCAGCAGGTATATTTCACTGGTCATCCCCAAAGCCAACTCCTCCTTTGGCCGCCTTTCCTTCCAGTTCTCTGCTGCCAATGACTGGAACGAATTGCAAAAATTACTGAAGCTGGAGACTTATATCTCCCTCACTAACTTTAAGCATCAGCTGTCAGAGCAGCTTTCCGATCACTGCACCTGTACACAGCCCATCTGTAAATAGCCCACCCAACTACCTCATTCCTCAAATTGTTATTTATTTTTGCTCTTTTTGCACCCCAGTATCTCTACTTGCACATCATCATCTGCACGTCTATCACAAATTATTTCGCCACTATGGCCTATTTATTGCCTTACCTCCTTAATCTTACTACATTTGCAAACAATGTATATAGATTTTTCTATTGTGTTTATTTTTTCTTCTATTGTGTAATTGACTGTACATGTGTAACTCTGTGTTGTTGTTTTTGTCGCACTGCTTTGCTTTATCTTGGCCAGGTCGCAGTTGTAAATGAGAACTTGTTCTCAACTGGCTTATCTGGTTAAATAAAGGTGAAATAAAAATTTAAAAAAATATAAAATTAAACTTGGAGTCATGTATTGATATGGTGTGGGGTCCTTCCACTACAACTTGGAAAACATGCAGTCTATTAGACTACAGATGAAATAAGTTATGATGAACGTCACAGGATGGTGAAAGTAAACAGTGATCTTGATGCTCCTTTCCAATAAATATTGAGGGTCTGATTTTGGTGACATGATGATCGATGCTTGACTGCCGTTTGACAAATAAAAACATTCTCGCTCTTATCCATAATAATCTCATAATCGAGTAGCCTACCCGCAAAGCCTATCCGCAATGTATCTGCGAGCTGTTGTCTAGAGTGCACGTGCCAAGATCAGAGTAGGCACATTTGCTATTTAACGCAACAGTTTTTGTGACAAAACTGTTGAAAATGCAATGGAAACATATTAAACTTTAGATTTTATTCGGTACATGAAAAGAGTGAAATCATTAGTCCAACAGTTGCAATTGAGAGTTCCTATTGGACACATTCAGGTATGTTTATCCATGTTTGGTTTCGTTTGCTTTCATTTAAGAAATGTTTTTCAACAGAATCGGCAGAATGAATACACCGCTGATTACACACAAACACAGTTCACTTTCATAGCAGCCACATACAAACAGCATGATCATTTTGCTTGTTGTATAATTCCTTTTTGCATCGATGTGCTCTCCTCTCACTTTTTCTCTTCGCTTGTGGACTTCAGTGCACAACACATCAGCTGTCTGTGACCAGGAAAAAAAATCTTCCCAAGCCTTCATATCATAACCATAACCACTAACGGTTGCAATAAATTGACTTGGACTTGACTTGGAAGAGCTCCAGTGCTGGATAGCCATAGCCAGCTAGCTAAGATAGCATCCCTGTCTGTTTGAGCCGGGTGTTTGAGTTTGCCAAATTAGCTAGCTGCATTCGCTAGCGAAGGGAGAGTGAAAGTGGGAAAAAATACAACAAAATATAGCTAGCTCGGTCTCTCTCTCTTTCTTCTCCGTAATTTTTAAAGAAATGAATTTGCTCAAAACTGTTCAACTATTGTATTTTTCTCTCTTTGAGTGAACTACTCACCACACTGCACTGCAGTGTGTGCTATCTGTAGCTTATGCTTTCAGCACTTGATTCATTCTCTGATCCTTTGATTAGTTGGACAACATGTCAGTTCATCCTGCAAGAGCTCTGATAGTCATAATTACTGTGTAAGTCTATAGAAGGGGGTGAGAACTATGACCAACCTAGGTTTTGTATTGAAGTAACTGTACCCAAGTGGAGGACGGAAACTATCTCTCTTCCGGCTACACCATGGTGCTAACCTACAGAGTGCTGTTGAGGCTACTGTAGACCTTCATTGTGTTGTAATAAATGATTTGGTGACGTGAATATATTTAGTAGAGTTTTATCTAATCACTTTTTACATTTCATAATTTTTTTTTACTGAAATTCTCTGAGGAGGATGGTTCTCTCCTTCCTCCTCTGCAGAACCTCCACTGTGTCAGACTGATTTGTAATAGACTGTTATAGCCCAAATTAAAAAAGTAAAAATTGGCAGTTGATTACATAACTTTTTTTACATTGTGGGGTCGGGAAGAAATGTTTATATTAAAATGGGGTTGCGGGCCAAAAACATTTGAGAACCCCTAACCTTAACCCCGAACCTAGCTAACGTTAGCCACAACAAATTGGAATTCGTAACATACCCTACGTATTGCAAATTCGTAATATCAAATCAAAGTTTATTTGTCACATGTGCTGAATACAACAGGTGTAGACCTTACAGTGAAATGCTTACTTACAGGCTCTAACCAATAGTGCAAAAAAGGTATTAGGTGAACAATAGGTAAGTAAAGAAATAAAACAACAGTAAAAAGACAGGCTATATACAGTATCGAGGCTATATACAGTAGCAAGGCTATAAAAGTAGCGAGGTAGTATGTACATGTAGCTATGGTTAAAGTGACTATGCATACATGATGAACAGAGAGTAGCAGTAGCGTAAAAAAAAGAGGTTGGCGGGACACAATGCAGATAGATAGCCCCGTTAGCCAATGTGCGGAAGCACTAGTTGGTCGGCCCAATTGAGGTAGTATGTACATGAATGTATAGTTAAAGTGACTATGCATATATGATAAACAGAGAGTAGCAGCAGCGTAAAAAGAGGGGTTGTACAATATATTGTACAAATTGCAATTTGTAACATCATACAAATAGTAATTCGTAACATAATATACTAGAGGGATGGACAGCCACAAATTAATACATATCATACGAAACGTAACATATCACACTATCTAAATGGAGGAGACCGATTTACCTTTACTATGTTATGTCTACCGCTGATTACAGGTTGCCCTAATTTAACATAAGCGAAAGGGGCGACAGGGTAGCCTAGTGGTTAGAGCGTTGTACTAGTAACCGAAGGGTTGCAAATTCAAATCCCTGAGCTGACAAGGTACAAATCTGTCGTTTTGCCCCTGAACAGGCAGTTAACCCACTGTTCCTAGGCGGTCATTGAAAATAAGAATTTGTTCTTTACTGACTTGCCTAGTAAAAAAAAAAAAAAAAAAAGAAGGAATGTACTGTCTGATAAGGGTGTATACACTAGTGACTAGAGTAAGAGTAGAAAATCAGCACTAGAGGTCCTGAATAAAAAATAATTGTAATTATATGTGACTATGCAGGAACACTAGCTATTAATTATATTTTTATGGAGCCACATCACTTTGCGCACTTCCGGTGTCCGCCATATTGAATTTCTGTCCATGTTGAAAACAACGCGTTCGTATATCGTAGTTCAATTTTCTGTCCAACTCTACGTATTGTTTTATTTTGTGATATCTTGGTTGTTTCTTTATAGTTACTACCTGAAGGGTAGCAACACACAACAGCCAAGATGCCGCGTATCATGATCAAGGGGGGTGTATGGCGAAACACCGAGGTAAGTTGGCATGGCTAACGCTACGGTGTGCTGCTAGCTAGTTTAAAACTAATATTCAAATACTTTTAGATAGGTAAGTCAACTCTTACGACAGGTTAACTAGCTACCATGTAAATGTATTGATTTAGCTACTCAACCGCGTGTAATTCACTGGATCACGTTAGTTGGCTAGTCAACTAGCTAGTTAACAATATTAGCTAGTAACGTTAGCTGGTGTATTTAACGTTATTTACACACTAGCGTTGCTCGTAATATGGTTGCAAAAAAACTGAAGAGTCCGCGGTGCCAGAAGTTAAATACAATTATATTTAAACTTTGCCGGTGGTCCGGACGGTTGATGAAGATTTAACAAAATAATCGATTCTTTCCCTTCGACTCCCATTTATTTGTGTGAAGTTTCCATCCCGCTATGAATCAACTCATAAGATTCAGGCAGGTCGGTCACCAGGCAGACGGTCGGAACCGTGCATTGGTCATCAAAAGCTGTATTTCGCAGTACCTTGGCTTGCAATTTCTCGCAAGTCACTAAAACAGAGGATATAAATGAGTAGGCTATTCTACACGCAACATACCGAAAGTTGAACACACACTCGCATCTTAGCAAAGAGAGAGAGCAAGCGAGCCCACGAGGGAGATAAATGAGGGACAGACTGTTGGAACGGTGTGCATAAGCTATATCTTGGTAAACTGTATCTCGCAATGTCTTGACTCACCAAACGTATATTAAAGTATAGATTAGCCTATCAATGAGAATGGCTAAGATATTCTACATTGTGTCAGTTAATTTGGAGCAGCGGTATAATGCACTGCATCTCAGTGCTTGAGGCATCACTACAGACACACTGGTTCGATTCCAGGCTGTATCACAACCGTCCCATAAGGTGGCGCACAATTGGCTCAGTGTCGTCCGCGTTTGGCCGGTGTAGGCCGTCATTGTAAATAATAATTTCTTAACTGACTTGCCTAGTTAAATAAAACAAATATAACAATATTTATTGAAGGTAAACATCACCAAATGCACCAGTTTAATTAGGCAGTAAATGTGCAATAAAAAGTATGGTGCCTATAGCTTATTTAATGTAACTCTGGCTGTTATTGTTCTAGGCCAGAGATCATCAACTAGATTAAGCCATAGGATGTTTTATTTCTTTGGCGGATGGTCAGGGGGCTGGAACATAATTACAAATAATTTAACGCAAGAAGCCCAAACATAATATTTGACTAAAACATAATAATTTCAAACCTTGCATACATTTATATACAATCACATATCTCTATTATGCGTGGGAATACTTTTGAACAGATTTCTAAAGAGAAAATCACTTGGAGCTGATTTGCTAGTGTTTTTAGTCTTTTTATGTCTGAATTTTCTTTTACTTGGTGGACCAAGTAAAAATATTCGCCCATGGGCAGCCAGTTGGGGAACCCCGCACCAAGTCAATAGATCACCAATTCTCCACTGAGTTAAACTTTTTGGAAATGGAAAATTCACTTTCTCATCCAAGTGTTGCAAATATGGTTCAGTAGCTCAACTCAGCAGGATGGTGGGCGTTTTGATTAGTAAGGACATCTACCATTGATCGCTAAAATAATGATTATGATCACACTTCCCCAAATATTTTTATTATGGGGACACCTATACATTTGGCAGCCAAGCACGATTTATCTGTTTAGCTATTATCATCTTTAGTGTTAACGTTGAAAAAACGCCTAGAATAAAAACCTCCACTCCAGGGGCCTTATTTATTACAGTCTTTTCTGATTGCTTTGGCACGATCTTTGAAACTATAGGCTATTTTTGCAAAACTCTACACAATAAGCACAAAACCTTACACCAAACCAGCAAAACATTATACGTCTCTTGCAAAAGCAAACAATTCTTGCAAAACTCTTCAAACTCTTTTAAAAATGTGTATTTTTGCGTCAGTACAGTACACACAAACCATCATTTGAATAAGCACACAAAGCACCAACTATACACTGATAGTATAAATTAAAAACACTTGTGGCTTTTTCATTTTCTGTGTGCAGGGCATAGCAGTTTGCAATAAAGTTTTGTCATACATGTAGTAAACACACACACAGGTATCCAAATGTGGAAGTATGGATGGATGTGTATTCCGAACATAACACACTATCAGTACGTATAGGGGTGAAGAAAAAAAATCTCAATGTTCTAACATTCCTCAAACAACAAAAGCGCAGTAGAGGAAAACAAAACATTTGTGCTAGAAAAAAAAGAATCGATTTTTTTGGGGCTACATCTCAACCTTCTTTGTGGGTCTGGCCATAAGACTTCATCCACATCACATGCAATGTTGTCTTGAGCTAGGCAGCGTGGAAAGTATCGCCTGGAGTGCCGTATCCAGGCCTAGCATGACCCCTGATCGATGTCTCCATAAGCCGCCTCCATTGCCTGTAGAAAGGGGTATGCAGAGAATAATTCTTCAATAGGCTTCAAGAACGGAGAGTATGGGGGAGATTGAGTGCGATGAAAAGTGGGTGACCTGTGAACCAATTGCAGACCACAGCAGCCCGGTGGAAACTAACATTGTCCCAGATGATAACGTACCTGGGCTGCTCTGGCCCCTGGTGATTAGTCTAGTTGTGGAGGGTGTCCAGAAAGGTGATAATGTGTGCAGTGTTGTATTAGCCTAGGATTGCATGATGTTATGTTGCCACCACGTTGTCCCTGGACGTTGATGATGGCACGGTGCCCGATGATATTTCTGCCGCGGCCCCTTGTTTTTGCAAGGTTGAAACCTGCCTTGTCCACATATATTAGCTCATGATGCACTGCATCTGCTTCTAGCTCCATGACTCTGAAAGAGACAAAATGACGTAGCACAGTACGAAAAGACAGGGATCAGTTAATATGATACACTTCCAGTACCAATGATAGGATAGTATAGCTTACCTGCACATATTCATATCTTACATGGTCTGAGTTTGTTTAGAAAGGGACTGCACAGCTGCTTCATCCTAATTCTATTGCGTTTCACTAGACGAGACAGTGCAGAGAGACTCACTCTGTTGACGTTTTGGAATATGGTGTTATCTGCCATTGTGGTCCTGCAGTTCTGAGTCTGATGCAGTTATTTGCAATGACCATATTTACAATGTGGGTCTCCTGCTCTGGGGTGAACAGTTGACCCCTTCCACCAGATACTGGTTTTCTTGCAGTTCTGTAATTTTTTTTGAATGGTTTTAGTGATAGATCCTTCTCATTATGAAAGTACAGTACATATTACTGTACCAGTAAGACTACAGCACTTGCAATTACTTACCGGTTCTCATTTCTAAATATCCAGATGATACCTGCAACAGTATAGCGGCTCAGATTTGGTTGAACCTGTTGCCCAGCCTCCCTCATGCTCATCCCATGGTTGACAACATGGTCAAACACACTCGTTCTGACTTCATCAGTTATTGTGTTCCTGACTCATCGTCCTCTCCTTCTCCCCCGTCCTACGTCGCCTCTTCCTCCTCACCTCCTCTAGTTCTCACCCCTCTTACTCTCTGTCCAATATTGGCCTCCATTGTTGTCCAAACCAAATGTTTACCTGTGGCCTATTTATAGTGCTCAGGCTCTGATTTGTAAGTGAACTCATTATCAAAGGTGTTTTCACATGTGTCAATGTGGAAAAGCAATTTGGCGAAATAGTGTAGCAATTAGAGACCAGTGTTTACAGTTTTGCTAGAAGTGTTATTACATTTCAAACTGAGTGTAAAGCAGTGAGTTGTGTTTACAGTTTTGAAAAAAGTGTGTTATAAAATTACAAACTGAGTGTAAAGCAGAGACCGTGCATTCAGTTTGGCACACTTGGTAAATGCATTGGCTATAAGTGTTAATGGTTTCAGAGAGAGTGCTTCAAGAATCACTTAGTGTTTAAGCATTCAGAAAAAACTAATGCATTTACATGTTGTAGGCCGTCATTGTAAATAAGAATTTGTTCTTAACTGACTTGGCTAGTTAAATAAAGGTAAAATAAATATTGTGTAGAAGCTATTCTAAAATACTACTTACAAACAGGATTTAGAATGGTCCTACACATAGAAAAATTGTAATTTATCAAACAATCCTACTAGTGTCATACGCACCTGTAGGCTCCGGAGTGGCGCAGCGAGTCTAGAGTTCGACCTGGCCACCACGTTCAGCAGCGTCTTTTGCACATCACATAACTTATCACCTGCACATAAAGAGAGGAAGCCTTTTCTGTTCACATAGTTTAAATAGTTTTGCCGTCTATTGCGCCGTTTGTATTTGGGAACCCATTGATGACATCATGGCAAAGAAGCCCCTCTTGACTTCAACCTGTTGTGCGATGGTATATGGAAATTGTATGCGTTACTGTTCGTTTTGCTGATTTCATCCAAAACATTGGCTCGTCAAGGGCTATGCGATGCCGATCGGCAAGCTCCCGTTGAAAAGTGCCCATTGCCTAAAACCAGACGCTGAAGAGCGCTTGGATGTGCACCAGAATGGCATGTTGGCTTTTTTAAAGTATGCTTTAAATCGTCGCAAAAATCCTATAACATTGGCTTATCATATCTTTTCCCAAAACCAATCTCTACTTTCTGTAGAAAAAGTCCCACGTGTCTCTAAAAACACGCTCTGCGAAATGCAGCGTGTGCCAACTCTTCAAACAGAGCAAGATCAGGCTCTCATTCGATTTCCCATTTATTTATTTTATAGTATTTCAACAATGGTTTCACTTTCACACATGCCTCTAAATATAAAAATTACTGGACTTTATATGGATTATTGTCATCACTGATGTGGTCAAATTATATGCCTGTCAAAATATGTTGCATGAATTCACAATGGAAATACAATAAAATCAAAAAAAGTCTTGATTATTACACTCACAATTTTACACATTTTCAACATGTTTTCCCCGTTCTACACTTGATAAGCAGTTTCCTTATTCCACCACCTGTCACTGTGCATACGCGTAGTCGTGCCTGTGCGTAAATTTACGCGCACACAAGCGAATGTTCATGTTGATAAATCTCACACTTTGTGTGGAAATGACCCTACGCGTGGTTTACGCGTAGGCACAACTTATTTGATAAATGAGGCCCAGGCTTCCGTCATAAGTCAATTGAGTGAAGTTTTTTTTAATTACATTTTTTACAGGGGGCCGTTTGGAAAAACAAATCCTTTGAGAATTGTTCTAACACACGCTTGCATAATATCCAATCAGGGCCATGCTATATAACATGGCAACGAATAGGCTTTTCGGCGTAGTGTGCCGCGTCATCCCATGGCATCTATTAAGGCTACACAGAGCAGAAACATCACTGAACTATTCTAGTTCCTGAACATCACCTTATATATTCAAACAGAATAGGCCTTTTATAAGTTGCTAAGCAAATGGGCAGCATCATGTTCTTGCCAATCCTCCATAGAATGCAATATTAGTCTTCCAAGTTCCTAGTAGGGCTCCAATAATTAGGTTGTGTGTGCGCAGCAGTTTGTTTATTTTGCGACTCGAGCAAGAGTCGACTACTTCGTCTCACACCACAGGAGTCTGAGTCGACTCCTAAAATCCTGAAGTCGCTACACTGCGAGTAGCGGGTTGGCCTTTATTGTCATTAGTCTTACCATAGAGGTATAACTGAGCAATTTCTGTTAGATGGGCCAGCTGCAAAGTCAAAATTGGCTATATCGTACATTTTTTAGCTTTTTGGTATTCATTTAAGGTTAGGTATTAGGGTTAGCAGTGTGTTTTAGGTTTAAAATCTAATTTGATGACTTTGACTGTGTCATCTAGTGACCACTGCGGAGCTACCTCCAGGGCTAGCCGACTAAACTCAACGATTTACGATGGAATTGAGCGGCGACTAGTGTGGGCAAACTGGAGTTCCGACTTCACAGAAAATGTTGTTTTATCAAAAACCACAGATTTCAGCACGCAAAGAATATCCCACATTTACACAGGGCAATGTAATTTAACTTCTGGCTAAGGGGGAAGTAGATAAAGTACCTCATTGCCAAAATGCCTAAGTATCCCTTTAACACTGTCTATGCTGTCTATCTTTTAAAATTGTTTGTCTGCAGTTGAAGCTGAATTTCCCTCCGGGATCATTGAACAATTAATTAATCAATAAAACAATGCCCCTCCCTCTCTTTCTCCCAGGATGAGATCCTGAAGGCAGCGGTGATGAAATATGGGAAGAACCAGTGGTCTCGTATTGCCTCCCTGCTGCACCGCAAGTCTGCCAAACAGTGCAAGGCCCGCTGGTCAGTCTTTGTGTGTGTGTGTGTGTGTGTGTGGCATGAGAAGCTGAGCCCCAACACCAAAGAAGACTGAGTGTGTGTGTGGAAAGAGGTCTGTGTGTGTCTAAACTATTGTGTTTGTGTAGGTATGAGTGGTTGGATCCCAGCATTAAGAAAACTGAGTGGTCCAGAGAGGAAGAGGAGAAACTACTCCATCTGGCCAAGCTGATGCCAACCCAGTGGAGGACCATTGCTCCTATCATAGGACGCACCGCTGCCCAGTGTCTGGAGCACTACGAGTTCCTGCTGTAAGACATGCACACACTTTCTCTTTGTGTTCAGAGAAGACTTATTGGAGTGTTCTTATGCTTTTTCTTGATGTGTGTGTATAGAGACAAAGCGGCCCAGAGGGACAATGAGGAGGATACAGCTGACGATCCCAGGAAACTGAAACCTGGAGAGATCGACCCCAACCCTGAAACCAAGCCTGCTAGGCCTGACCCTGTGGACATGGATGAAGGTACACAAAGTGCAACCTTTCCCCGGGGTCATTGCTGTACTGTCAATTTGTATGGTAAAAATAAATAAATGAGACAAAACCAGCCATACCTGACTGTGTGTGTGTATAGATGAGCTGGAGATGCTTTCTGAGGCCAGAGCTCGTCTGGCCAACACTCAGGGGAAGAAAGCCAAGAGGAAAGCCAGAGAGAAACAGCTGGAGGAGGCCAGGTACACCTTTTACACACCAGTACACGTCTGTGTTTCAATCGAGCTGTGTCGTGAATACAACAAATACAGGATTTGTAATTGTTGCGAACTGTTATGCTGTGGCAGTTGCTGCATGACGTTCCGCATAACCTTCAGACAGACATTTCATCATTTGCTCTGTGCTACCGCCAAGTAAAGAAAATGTACAACCCTGACAAACACACACACACCCTCTTTCCCCCTCCCAGACGTCTGGCTGCTCTACAGAAGCGCAGGGAGTTGAGGGCAGCAGGTATCAATGCCCAGAAGAAGAGGAAGAAGAAGAGAGGAGTGGACTACAATGCTGAGATCCCTTTTGAGAAGAAGCCTTCTCAGGTAACACATCACACACACGCAAACATCTCGCACACATCGATGTACTATTGTTTGCTAAATGCTCAGTATGATTCCAGGGTTTCTATGACACCAGCATGGAGCTCTACGAAGGTCTGGAACCAAACTTCAAACGCCTGCGACAACAACACCTGGACGGAGAGCTACGCAAGTCAGTCACACAAACACACTAACTTTACTGGGCTTTCATGCTGTCCACACAGCTCTTGTTAGGTGCGTCTAGGTAGCCCGGCGCTGAAATAGTGCCTGGCTTTTTAAGCTTCACATGCTGCAATTCCCGCCTCTCTCATCTCCTCATTGGTTTTTAGGAGCATATACCCACGTGATGTCCACACTCCAGTCCAGTTGGTTGTGATAATGCACCTTTAAAGTTGGTTGCCAACCGCCATATAAAGTCTGAAGAAGATTGAAGGAGTAGAGATTCATAGAAACTAACCTGGTTTACCCTTTTATCTGTGGATTAATTGTCGGAGTAAATATGTGTCAAAATTCTACAAAGATCCAAGAAAAAATGGACCTTGTGCATTTCAGGTGACATAACAACCCAATGTATATATCCCAGGACAAATTAGCTAGCAACAGCAAACTAGCTAGTTAAATGTCCATAAATGTTTCATGTGTTTTGACCTGTCCCCAAATTAATATAGTTGGTTCAGAGTTCGTTTTAATATTTCAACCTGCATGTCCTGATTGCATCTGGTGTGGATGGACAAAATCGACATGCGCATGCAGATGCACGTACGTGCCGGGTGTAGTCAGCATGTCACGCTACATGTGTGATGTGGGCTGGGCTGTGTATAGATTATACTTTTTCCATTTGAATGTGAAGAGGAGAGACCTGTGTGTGTCTGACATTATTTGTGTCCTCAGTGAAAAGGAAGAGAAGGAGAGGAAGAGGGATAGACAGAAGATCAAGAAGAAGAAGGAGAGTGATCTTCCGTCAGCCATCCTGCAGACTGCGGAGTAGCAGAGTTCACCAAGAAACGCAGCAAACTGGTTCTTCCTGCACCGCAGGTAACATTGCTGTGTGTGTGTGTTCATCTCTGATGCATGGCTAGAGGAAGTGGTGGAGTTGGGTCAGACCAGTGAAGTTTGACTGTGTGTTTGGTGTTGTGTGTAGATCTCTGATGCGGAACTGGAGGAGGTGGTGAAGCTGGGTCAGGCCAGTGAAGTGGCTCGTCAGACCGCTGAGGAGTCTGGGATCACTAACTCTGCTTCCTCAGCCCTCCTATCAGAATACAGCCTCACTAACAGCGCTATGGCAACTGGGCTACGCACCCCCAAGACCCCCGCTGCGCAGGACAAGATACTACAGGTACACACATTCACTCTCCCTTTTTCTGTCTCTCGGGATATAACATGAAGCAAGCTGTTCACCATACAATGTGAGTCATCACATCAAATTAATGCCAACACAATACCTCTGACAACATACAGGTAACTGCCAAAATAAAGGAAACACCAAACATAAGAATGCGTGAGTTTTTGTCACAACCCGGCTCGTGGGAAGTGACAACGAGCTCTTAGGACTATGGCACAAATAATAGTAATCAATAATTTTGCTCTTTATTTAGCAATCTTGCATATAAAACCTTATTTGTATGTGCTCCCGAGTGCCGCAGCATTCTAAGGCACTGCATCTCAGTGCAAGAGGCATCATTACAGTCCCTGGTTTGAATCCAGACTGAATCACATCCGGCCGTGATTAGGAGTCCCATAGGGCGGCGCCGTCATTGTAAATAAGAATTTGTTCTTAATTGACTTGCCTAGTTAAAAAATAAATAAATACATTTGTTCATCAGAATTTGTAAATAACTCATCACAGGTTAATGAGAAGGGTGTGCTTGAAATGATGCATGTAACTCTGCAATGTTGAGTTGTATTGGAGAGAGTCTCAGTCTTAAATCATTTCAAGTGATAAGTGATAATGATTGTCAGTAAAGAAAACTTTAAGCTAGTCTCTCAATTAAAAAGAACGTGGCAATACTTTGCCCCTTGATAACCAGCGCACTTCTGTATGTTGTAAAAGCGTTACATGGTCGCTGCCCATAACATTGCATTATTCAGAAAATACACGAGAGTTCAGGGGCCTTGCTTTACAGTGAAAATGGTTAACTTTGTTAGTGTCCAAAACGTCTTTCAAGCTGTCAGGCATTCCCTTGGCAGCAAGAGCCTCTCGGTGGATGCTGCAGTGTACCCAAGTGGCAATTGCTTGCACACGCGTTACCACTCCACTATGTCTCCCTGTCATGGATTTTGCGTAATCAGTACAGATACCACGTCCATTTGATGTCACAAAGCTGTCCTGTACTTTAAAAAGATCCTCTCCTGTTGTCCTGGTTTCCAGTGGTTTGCAGTGGCTTGTATGCGAAGCAGTAATTGTTTCAAAACATCTCCTGCCATTTCACTGATGCATTGTGTAACAGTGTTTGATGAAGACATTGTCTGTATAGTTTTTTTGGCCTTTTCCCCCAGCGTTATCCCAGCCATATCTGCGGCAGCAGGAAGAAGTAAGTCCTCCACAATAGGATGGGGCTTGCCTGTCCTAGCCACTCGGTAGCTCACCATATAAATCGCTTCTAGCCCCTTCTTATTAATGGTATCTGTTGCTTTTATACATGTTTTAATTCTCGCTCAAACTCCTGTGGCTTATTTTTCAAATTGGCATGTTTCGTTTCTAAATGTCTGCGCAAGACTGAAGGTTTCATTAAGTTGTGAGATAGTACTTTTGCACATATAACACACTGTGGCTGAGGAAAGGCACTACTCCCAATATAAGTGAACCCCAAATCAATGTAGTTCTCATCATATTTGTGCCTCTTCAATGGTCCAACGTCCCTGTCTGTTGTTCGGTGCTTTCAAATCAAATCAAATCAAATTCTACTGCCCCCTTTCCCGGGTAAGGGGGCAGTAGCTCTTTGGCTGCATCAGATTCACAACTGTCAGTGTCCGTGCTAGCTAGGCTAGCAACAAATGTAGAATTACGGATACTAGCATTGGATGTGCTCGTGGAAGCAGAACAACTTGTCGTCGACAGGTGCAGGTGTAGTACTGCTGGTAGTAGCAGTACTACCAGTTGAGCTGGTATGTGTCTATGGACGCGGGCCTTTTTTTTAAACCATTTATCAATTTTCGAGCAAACGGAATGAGCAGCAGCTACGCTTGGCTACATATGGAGCATTAGTGGAATTCCCGCAAGAGCGTAATGGTTAATGTGATTGGATGTTACTTATTTGTCTAGGCTACCTGTATTTGACTTTGATTTCGCTGAACACTAGATGGTTTAATTGCCAGTGAAACGAGGCTACTCACACGAGAAAAAATCATCACCCAAATGTATAGCCCCGTTGGAAAATCTAAATGGACTGTTTGAAAATGTGAATCACATTTATAGTTGGCGTACCCCCAACTGCATTGCCCTCACGCACCCCTGGGGGTACCCGTACCCCAGTTTGGGAATAGCCGAATTGGAGGGATTCGACACCATTCTTCCACGAGAAATTCCATAATTTGGTGTTTTGTTGATGGTGGTGGAAAGCGCTGTCTCAGGTGCCGCTTCAGAATCTCCCATAAGTATTCAATTGAGTTGAGATCTGGTGCCTGAGACACGCACACACCCTGTAAACCCCCTATGCTCCTTTGAGACCCTCTCTCACTCAGATCTCTTCTAGCCATGGTAGCCAAAATAATGGCCAGCTGGGCATTTTTATATGTGACCCGAAACTCCGGAACCCCTCATTTATTCAAGTGTTTACTTTATTTTGGCAGTTACATATCTCTCTCTCTCTGTCTCTCTCTCTCTCTCTCTCTCTCTCTCTCTCTAGGAGGCCCAGAACCTTATGGCTCTGACTAATGTAGACACTCCTCTGAAAGGAGGTCTGAACACTCCTCTCCACCAGAGTGACTTCTCAGGAGTCACACCCCAAAGACAGGCAGTACAGACACCTAATACTGTACTGACCACACCTTTCAGGTACACACGCGAGCCATCCATACACACACACACACACACACACACACACACCGACAGGCTATTGACACAGTGTTGTTGTTGTAGAACCCCCGGTCCGGGGTCAGAGGGCAGTATGACCCCCCAGGGAGGTTTAACCCCTAAAGGACCCGGTACTGTTACCCCTGGAGTAACCCCTGGACGCACCCCTCTACGAGACAAACTCAACATCAATACTGAGGAACAACTAGCAGACCCTGCCTACGCTAAACATCTGGTAACAAAAACTACTTTTGAGTTGGCTAATGTTTTGTATGAGTTTTTGTGTTTGTAACTGTTTATAGTGTGTGTGTGTGTGTGTGTGTGTAGCAACGAGAGTCGAGGGAGCAGCTGAAACTGGGTCTGATGTCGCTGCCAGTCCCCAAGAATGACTTTGAGATTGTTCTACCAGAAAACGCAGAGACTCAACTGGAGGAAATGGAGACGGAGACCGGATACATAGAGGATGCCTCTGAGATAGAGCTACGCAAACAGGTAAACTGAAACACATGAACGCATGCATACATCTCATAAAGCTCTACTGTAGACTATCCTACCTAAATATGTCTGTGTCTGTGTGTGTGTGTGTTGCAGGCTGCTCGGGATGCAGAGAGGGAGAAAGAGCTGAAGCTGAGACACACTGCTGTACAGAGGACTCTACCCAGACCTTCAGAGGTATGCACACACACAGTGACACACTATCTCACACACACCGAGTTCCAGTGCATCACCTTCTCCCCTTCCCGGCCCTGACATTAGCGACAATACTAATACAAAATTGTTTGTAGGTGAATGAGTCCATCCTGCGTCCGATGGGAACAGATCCTCTGTCAGAGCTGCAGCAGGCTGAGGAGATGATCAAGAGGGAGATGATCACCATGCTGCACTTTGACTGTCTACACCACCCACCAGCCAACCAACAGGTAGGTGTACACGTGCACACACAGGGCTGCATTTAGGGCAGAACTGACATTCTTTGTTTATCCAACCACAGCGCAGCAAACAACGAGGGCCTGCCTCCACCTCCAACAACGCAGAACACATCGCCCACCTGGACAGACACCCCTACCAGCCAATCAGCAATGAGGATCTGGCACAGGTAAAACAAAGACAGACACACACACCTATTAGCCAGTGTTGCCCAACCGGTTTCCACTTCATCGCAATGGTCTCCATTAGGGGGGTGTTGAGTAGTCTTACAAAACAAGTATCGTAACCTTACTAAACAAGTATCGTAACAGATATGGCCAATTTTCTGAAAATGATTATTATCAGAGTATTCTTTTGTAATTATCCGTTATTGGGGGAAAAAGTAATTTTTGGGTGCAAGCACACATTTCTCGTGTCAGTCATGTGCGAGGTTCTATGTAGTCTAAATAACTCAACTGGCTGTCTGTAAAGAGAAGTGTTGGCTCTAAGTTCATCCTGCTGCTCTGATTGGATAGAATGAAGCTGTATTTCATGTCCACTTGCTTCATCATTTTACCTGATCAGTTTTCCTTGCATGTTTTTGGTCTGATCATTTACATTGCTTATGCTTGCTAAATCACATGGCGAGGAGGTTTGCTGTCAATGTGCATAATATTTAACATACAGAGAAAGGGTAGGGGAAAAAATATTAAATCAATGCGCGCTTGGCTGCCCACTGCAAGTTTAGAACATACACATACCCCTCCGTGCGCTTCTCCTAATCTGCAGCTTTTTTGCAGTGAGAAAATTTATTAAATTAAGGTCCGACACACAATACCCCATAATAACAAAGCTAAAACAGGTTTTTAACTTCTTAGGGATCAGTGGTGCGCTAGCGCCCCAATCCCGACACTACCAGGTGAAATGCAAGGCGCCAAATTCAAAATCCAAAAGTTGAATTATTAAACATCCACCAAGTGTTTCATACTCATCAAAAGCTCTGTTTCTTGGCAATATCACAGCGTTGTCAGATTTCAAAAAGGCTTTACGGCGAAACAGCACATTTGATTGTTTGAGGGTAGCACCTCACATATTTTTCCCATAGCCATGAATTCATAAACCATCGCGGTTCACACAACACATTTCACAGCGAAAACAAATCAATTACCTGTTGAAGAACTTCTGCTGAGGTTTTCCTAAGTGTCCAACGAAGACAATCCATGGTTCTTTTGTTCGAAAAAGTAATGTATTTTATCCATAAATCTCCATTTGGTTCGCGCGTTATAATCAGAAACTACAGCCTCCACTACTCCATTGAAACGTGAATAGAACTCGTTCATCTTATACATATAAACTTGTCCAAGAACAATCAAACATAGTTTTAAATGTATCCTTAGGAACACTTTTACGTATATTTACTATTATAAATCAACCGGAATATAAACTGAGCGATAAAGACGGTAGAAAACACAAAGCGCGCTTTGTCGGGAGCGCGTGTTCCCTTCTGTTGACATAAATGGGACACTTCCTGGTTTCCTCTTATTCTCTGCTCTAAAGCATCCAAAACAAAAATGAACACTGTCTTGAGACTGTTGACATCCCGAGGAAGCGATGGGTACTGCATTCATATGCCCTTATATGGGCATTTTCATAAGGGAGGGGTTCCAAATGAGGCACTCTGTCAAAACCACTTTTTCCAGGACAGAAATTCCTCGGGGTTTCGCCTGCCATATGCGTTCTGTTTTACTCACAGACAAATGGTTAACACTTTTAGAAAATTCAGTCTTTCCTATCCAATGGTACTAAATATGTGCATATCCTATTTTCTGGGCCTGAACGGGAGGCATTTTACTTTGGGCACGCTAGGCTCTCCAAAACGGTCACCTCGTGCGCCCCCATCCCTAAGAAGTTAAGTACTGCAGTGCATCTCCTCCTCATGGACTGCACCAGATTTGCACCAGAATAGTCTGATGGGTAAAAATGTGATCACTTGATGAGAAAACAGGGTGTGAAGCCTGAGGCAAGGCATATGCGCACTCGCTCCGGAATGGGGAAAAAATATCCTTTCTATTTTACTAAATTCAAAGTTAAATTATATTATTCTTAAAATAAAATAATGGCACGGGACTTAAGCATATCTTGCCTGCTAAATGAACTAGCCTACAGCCTATGGCATAACCAGATAACATACAGTAGGCCAACTTGTATTTGGTTCTTCTGAAATACATGTTCTTATCATGTTGCTTTAGACATGCCTAATAAATAATGGATTGATTGTGATGGTGTATATTAAATGGACTTTTTTTAAATGTAGATATTCTAAAGGCGCGCATCAGTGGCTTGTATGCGTGGAGGCCTTGATGCTAAACATGTTTGTTGATTAAAACTGTTTGTCTATTTTTATGACAATAACCGGTTGACAAAATGTAATGACCGCCACAGCCCTATCCACACAATGTGAACATTTGCTTGAAATGCATAAATTATCAAATGTGTCTTCTCCCCTCCCCCCAGGCCAGTGAGTTGCTGAGCCAGGAGATGGAGGTGGTGAGGGCAGGTATGGGTCACGGGGACCTGTCCATGGAGGCCTACAGCCAGGTGTGGGAGGAGTGTTACGGCCAGGTGCTGTACCTCTCCGCCCAGAGCCGCTACACCAGAGCCAACCTGGCCTCCAAGAAGGACAGAATAGACTCCCTGGAGAAGAAACTGGAGGTGAGATCATGCACACACACACGATTCTGTTCTTTATACACTAGAAGCTGCTGATTCATAGGTGGCTTATATTATGACGCATCTGTAAGTGAATGTGTGTGTTTATGACGTGTGAATCTGTATATTCCTAGATAAACCGAGGCCATATGACATGTGAGGCCCGTCGTGCTGCTCGTCTGGAGCGTCGTCTCAAGGTAAATATATATATATATATATATATATACATACATACATACATACATACACACACACCCATAATCTCTGTATGTGTCTAAAGGTGTTTCTAAAAAGTACCATGTGTGTGCTCTAGACCTACTGAAGCATAGTGGTGATCTGTGGGAGCAGTTATATGATTTTGTGTGTGTGTGTAGGTGTTACTAGGAGGGTACCAGTCCCGTGCTGTAGGCCTACTGAAGCAGCATGGTGAACTGTGGGAGCAGGTTGAGCAGGCAGCTACAGAGCTCCACACCTTCACTGAGCTGAAGAAACAAGAAGACACAGCTATACCCCGCAGACAAGAGGTACACATATTCACGCACACACCCCGCCATATCACACAAACATCAGGTTACGTGTATACACACACACACACAGCAGTTGACAAAAACTGGAGGCATTTGACTTCCAACTTCTTGGGGAGCGGTGGGGTGCTCGCGACACTACCCGGTGAAATGCAAGGCGCCAAATTCAAAATCCAAAAGTTGAATTATTAAACATGCATCAATATACAAGTGTTTCATAGTCATCAAAAGCTCTGCTTCTTGGTAATATCACAGCGTTGTCAGATTTCAAAAAGGCTTTACGGCGAAAGCACCACATTTGATTGTTTGAGGTTAGCACCTAACATATTTTTCCCATTACCATGAATTCATAAGCCTTCACGGTTCACAGAAAACACATTTCACAGCGAAAACAAATCAATTACCTTTTGAAGAACTTCTGCTGAGGGCTTCCCAAGTGTCCAACGAAGACAATCCATGGTTCTTTTGTTAGAAAAAGTAATGTATTATATCCATAAATCTCAGTTTGGTTGGCGCGTTATGAGAAAATAGAGCCTCCAATCGTCCATTGAAACGTGAAGAGAACTCGTTCAACTTATACCTATAAACTTGTCCAAGAACAATCAAACATTAATTTTAAATGTATCCTTAGGAACACTTTTATGTATAAATAGTATAATATTTCAACCGGAATATAAACTGAAGCGTCTGAAAGGAAAAAAAAACAAAGAAGCAGCGCCAGCGAGAGTGCGCATTTACTTGTAATTGACATCTGTGTGGACACTTCCTTATTCGTCTTCTTCTCTGCTCTAAAAGCATCTTAAAAGAATCAGAACACTTTCTCGAGACTGTTGACATCCAGAGAAAGCGATAGGTACTGCATTAATATGCCCTTATATGGGCATTTTTATAAGGGAGTGGTTCTAAATGAGGCAATCTGTCAAAACCACTTTTTCCAGGACAGAAATTCCTCGTGTTTTCGCCTGCCATATCCGTTCTGTTATACTCACAGACAAAATGTTTACACTTTTAGAAAATTCAGTGTTTCCTATCCAATGGTACTAAATATGTGCATATCCTATTTTCTGGGCCTGAATGGGAGGCATTTTACTTTGCGCACGCCAGGCTCTCCAAAACGGTCACCTCGTGCGCTGCTCCCAAAGAAGTTAATGGACTTAATTTTCTCTTTCTGTCTAGGCTCTAAGGGAGGATGTGGAGAGACAGCAGGAGAGAGAGAAGGAGCTGCAACAGAGATATGGAGACCTGCTTCTGGAGAAAGAAGCTCTGCTGTCTGCCAAATTCTAACACATACATACACCATACATGCTTACTAGACACACCAAACACATAAGACCAACACATACTATAAAAACACATAGAGTAAATGCACACACGCTGCTGGTGTCTGCTAAAGCACAAGATCATAGCCACCCTCGTCTCCCTCAGCAAATCTGTGAGAAAAAAATGATTGTGCTGATTTGCTTTTTATTTTCCAAGGGTAAAAAGACAAAAGACAAGTGAATTACCTATTGTAACTCCGCCTCTATGTTTTGATGTCATGGCCCAGTGCTGTGAGCATGCTAAGTAGTTACCTAGTGTCGGTCTGTCCTCTGACTAGTGATCAGTGGTTCATGTCTTGTCATTGGAATAAAGGAGATCAATACAAATCTGATTTCTCTTTTGGTGTTTGTCCCATGGTGACAGTTTGATGTTAACCCTAAAATTCCTGACTGACTGTGTTCACTCTTATCCATGACTGTTAGCTGTAAGGTGTTGAAAACATGCGCCAGGAACTGTTCCAATAACTACATTCCTGCTTTGAAAGAGCTTAGTAATTGTACCTGTCTGTGCTAAAGAAACTAGACCTTAGGTCACAAGATGTGACCTTTATGCCCAGTTGCACTTACTTCAGCACCCATGAAATACCTAGAGACACTTGTTCTTAGCAGTCTGCATTCCTCTGTCAAAGGGATATTGGATGATAATCTGTTTTAATAGTCACAGAAGTGTTGAAGGTGCCATATTGACAGTGTTAAATAACTAAGGAGTCAGTCTAATAAAATAGCTTAATTAGACAAATATATATCTGAATAATGAAATACAGTGTACAAAACATTAGGAACACTTCTAATATTGAGTTGCACCCCCTTTTTCCCTTAATTCTTCAGGGGATGGACTACAAGGTGCCGAAAGCATTCCACAGGGATGCTGGCCAATGTTGACTCCAGTGCTTCCTACAGTTATCAAGCTGGCTGGATGTCCTTTGGTTGGTGGACCATTCTTGATACACACAGAAACCCCCCTCAGTATTTGCATGAGTGAATCCTTTGGGACAGTCGTTCCAGTATTCAATCTTGTGGCTGCAGACAGCGAGGGGGGATGTACAACACATGTGCACACACTCTCATCAGAGTTTTCTAATTATTTTTGCTCTTGTTCTCTAGCTAGCCAACAGGTCTGCCACTTTCTCCCAGAACCCAGTCAGATTGGGGGCCAAAGAGTATAGTTGGCTAGTCAAAGGTGTTAGAGTAATGCAATCTTTCAACGATTTAATAGAGGCTCTGTCCCTCATCGTTGGTTTTCTTTACAAACCACTGCTGCATTAATGGAATTTGAGCTTTTTTGTCCTGGTTAAAAGAAAAAAAATATATATATATATATATATATATATATTAATAAGCTTCTGAATCTGGAGGGAGACTGACTTTTTAAGTTAAAGGTAGATTTCGCGAGATGACGTTGCCTCAAGCAGCACTGAGTGGTATGGCTCAAGAAAACGACTGTAGGCGAAAGTCAAGGAGTGAAGTCGGAGTGAAGCTGTCTGCCACAGCTGAAGGTCAGATGCTAATGTGGTTTTCCAACAGTAAGGCTCAAATCAACGTGGCAAGGTTGCAAATTGTCAAAAGGTTTTCTATATAATGTTGAAATAAACATGAATGGAACTGTTGAGTGCTGAAGCGCCTAAATTGTCTGTCCTCGGGTTGCAACACTCACTACCGAGTTCCAAACTAGCTCTGGAAGCAACTACAGCACAAGAACTGTGCTGTAGTTGGGTTTCCATGGCCGAGCAGCCGCACACAAGCCTAAGATTACCATGTGCAATGCCATGTGTCGGCTGGAGTGGTGTAAAGCTCGCCACCATTGGACTCTGGAGTAGTGGAAACGCGTTCTCTGGAGTGATGAATCACACTTCACCATCTGGCAGTCCGACAGACGAATTTGCTTTTGGCGGATGCCAGGATAACGCTACTTGTCCCAATGCATAGTGCCAACTGTAAAGTTTGATGGAGGAGGAATAATGGTCTGGTGCTGTTTTTCATGGTTTGGGCTAGGCCCCTTAGTTCCAGTGAAGGGAAATCTTAGCGCTACAGCCTACAATGACATTCTAGACAATTCTGTGCTTCCAACTTTATGGTAACAGTTTTTGTGAAGGCCCTTTCTGTTTTCAGCATGACAATGCCCCCATGCACAAATCAAGGTCCATACAGAAATGGTTTGTCAAGATCCGTGTGGAAGAACTTGACTGGCCTGCACAGAGCCCTAACCTCAACCCCATTGAACACTTTTGGGATGAATTGGAACACCGACTGCAAGCCAGGCGTAATCGGCCAACTTCAGTGCCCGACCTCACTAATGCTCTTGTGGCTGAATGGAAGTAAGTCCCCACAGAAATGTTCCAACATCTAGTGGAAAGCCTTCCCAGAAGAGTGGAGGCTGTTATAGCAGCAAAGGGGGGACCAACTCCAACTCCATTTAATACAATTTTTAGTTGGCTCTCACTCACTCAACTGACTTGGCTACTCTTATACAATTCTAAATAGCCAACATACTAAAACAAATCATTTGTATGAAGGTATTAATTATCATCTTATCGCATAGATACATATTCATCATGTCATTCTCAACATATCCCTAAAAACAGCAAGTTACATTGTTTCCCTTTGATTACACTATCGCCATGATGACAGCCTAGGTTGACTGGAGCTAACTTTAGCCAACGTTAGCTTCTATGCTAACTGAGTTTTATAAAATAATAACTATCAAAACATCATCAAAAAATAACAAATATAATTACACTGCATAACTTGATGTTTCATATCCTATGCTTCATAACTCGCTCAGCATAATGATAACGTTTAAAATATTTTGTTTATCTGGTGCTTTAGCTTTCAGTTGGCTTGGCTCTCTCATTCAACTGACTCACTGACTAGGCAGGCTAACACGAGAGCCCTGTAAATACAACCCATATTTATGTTGATTTATTATCCCTTTTGTAGTTTAACTATTTGCACATCGTTACAAGCCTTTATATAGCCATAATATGACATTTGAAATGTCTCTATTCATTTGGAACTTTGTGAGTGTAATGTTTAACCCTTATGTGGTGTTTTTGTTATTTACCCAATGTTCGCGGGTCTGATGGACCCACATTATTGGGTTTAAAAAAAAATACAGCCATAACAACTTACGTAAAAATACTTAATGCTTAGATGTTGACTTATATCAATTACAAGCAATATAGACAGCGTACATTGTTAATATTTGCCATTTACCTCTGCTAGATCACATTTATCAATGAAAGCGCTATTCGTTTTTTTGTTGATAAAATTAGATTTTTGTGAACGAAAACATTTTTTTCCAAACTTTGCTTTTTTGTGTCAGCAATTAGAAATTGTTCTAAGGGGGGGCTAGTTACCCAATAATACCGTACTGTTAGTTTTTTATTGTTTATTTGACTTTTGTTTATTTTCTATTTTACTTGCTTTGGCAATGTAAACATATGTTTCCTATGCCAATAACACCCTTTGAATCGAATTGAATTGATAGAGCGTGAAGCAACCACTAGAGCGAGTGGCTTCCTCTGCGGGCCGAAACAAGCACAGAACCCCCTTGACTATAAATACTGTAAATTATTACAAAATGCAAAAGATTAGGCTACTATATCTCCAGTGGCGACCAATCATTCAGGGCAGAGCCCCACCTGTTTTGAGCCCCACCTGTTTAGCTTTTTTTTTTTAAATGCCAGAAAAGACAACTGGGAACTGAAAAAAACGACTTCCGACTGGGAAAATAAGTTTTGAACGGACATCCAACTCGGAATTCCAAGTCTGGAACTTGGGCCTCTTTCTAGAGCTCTGACCTGAACTGAAGATCACTGACGTCATGATTCAACCTTTTTCATAGTTCACAGTTGTCTTGAAAGCACCATAAATCCAGAGAATGCCATATTTGTATTTACTTTTTAGCAACTATTTCCCTTTTTCTTTGATGTTACAAACAAACTAGGACCAACAATAGTAGCCTGCCTCTGACTTTATATGAAACTTGCCCATACTGGTAATTAAATTAATCAATATTATACCAACCTACCTCTTTTGACCTGGGGGGGTATTTATTTATTGCATTATACTGCCATTGTACTATAGTAACACACAATTAATAAAGATGGTACCATATTATCATTTTTGGTATCATTTATTATACTTGTGCGTTACCATGGTATAATGTATAATGCACATTGAAACCATAGTATTTCTATGATCCACATGTATACCATGGTATTATTTAGGTGCATGGCAGTACCATCATACATCAAAGCTAAAACCATGGTACCTTTCCATGATTCATGGTATAAGTAAAAGTACCATAGTAGTAGCATGGTATGAATGAAAGTACCATAGTATCACCACCCTCAATTTTTGTAAGGGGAGGAAAGGAAGAGAGAAGACGTGAGAGGAGAGACAGTGGGAGAACCTCAATTGCATTCTCCTCGCGCCCTCTCTATTCGCCTCTATCTCAAAAGAAGGAGGCAAGGTGAGAGAATGCTAGGATTACGCAATTGAGATTCCCCGGAGGAGAAGAAGAGAAGAGTGGAGACTTGTAGATCAGCCCTCTGTCCACTGGACCAATCAGGAAGCATCTGTTGTGGGTGTGAAACGGCTGTCAACGTTTTCTACATTACGATTGGTTGACTGAGGTGCTAGTCAACGGAACACCTCTATTTTGAGTACATTTTACGATTCTTGTTATTGTGGGGTATGATTAATCCCACCCGGGCGCCCGTGTAGGCGTGTTTTGCGTCAATTTTCAGTTGATGCATTCGATTTGGAACTGGGCTGCCTCCCGGGCGTGAGCCAGGTCCCCGGTTCAAAGCCCATGGACAAGTCGGCTCAAAACGAAGGTGGGGTAATTAAGTACGTAGTAGTAATTAGTAGGCTTCTGTGTTTTCCCATGCAAAAGGGATTGCTTTTGATTTAAACGCATTATCTGTAGTTAGACATTTCAAACATTTCTTTTATGGAAAATAGATGCATGTTTCTGGACGATGCACCATGCTACATTGTTGATAAAATGACCGAGCGATGCAGATCACTGTTCGATGTTGAGAAGGGCGTGCCTCCCTCCCCGCTTTCGCCCAATGACATGGGGGCATATACCCATTGCCCCGCGGTTCAGCATTATCGAATCCGCCCATTGTGAAATTGAAATGACAACAGCTAGCTAAGGAAGTGAAAGCGGATATATATAAAACAAAACCTTTGCTTTTGGAGGAACATAGACTGAGCACCTCCACAGAACGACAATCTAATGAGAAAGCTGTCAGGTACGTAGAATTGTTGACAAACAAGGTGCGTATGACGATCTTGCGCAATCCTTGAGCCAGCTGGGTAACGACGTTAGTAAATATTCAATGTTGGCTACCTGCCAGAGGTACCTAGTTAGTTAGCTTACTTTTAGCTTGGAGTTCAAGTCGTCAACTCTTAGCTAACTAATGTTACACAGCTAGAGAGCTAATGAACTGTCTGTCAGGGATATGTGATGTGGACGGGGTGGTGTCAAAATACCTAGTTAGCTAGCAAACGATAGTGTGTCATGTCATACCGGGCCAGCACAGGACTTCCTGATTATCTAGCTAGCTAGGTCCATTATCTTGGTCCCAAGGTTGTCATATGATTTCCATGTTAAACAGTAGTTTGCACACTTTGCATATAGGCGGTGAGGTTCACTGGGACTTGTTTGACAATCAACACAGGTGTGTGTCTTGTGAGCCCTGCGTGTGTTGTGAGCCCTACGTGTGTTTTGTGAGCCCTGTGTGCGTCTTGTGTGTCTTGTGAGTGTTAATTCAGTATATTAGTCAAATTTCACGGAACTGTAAAAGATCAGAGCCCTCTCGGTTCTCCTCAGTAAGATGGTAAACGTAATCTAATGGAAACACAAACTAGAAAATTACATTTGGAGTGAAGAGTCTCCCTCGGGGGGAGAGGGAGCTTTTTTACAGAAAGTTGAAGCGTGGAATACATGTATAACAAGGTTTTATTGGTGTCTATGCCACAAACCTAATTTGGTCTTTCAGTAAGTTTGCATAGACTTTTGGTTGAAGCAGATGCACCTCCCCTTACTGCAATCATCGGTCTCTGTCTGCTTTCGTCCATCACCTTGAAAACTGCCATATAAAGGCTTTATTGGCTTTAAAGCACAGGAGGCTCATAATAATGGTGCGGAACAGCGCAAATGGAATGGCATCAAACACCTGGAAACCATGTGTTTGATACCATTCCACGTAATCCAGTCATTAACACGAGCCTGTTCTCCCCAATTAAGGTGGCACCAACCTCCTGTGCTTTAAAGTGTCTACTCCACAACACTAATTTGGTCTATCTCTCTCAGGATGTTAGTCCTGCTGTACTTCCTCTTTACCTTCGCCTCATTGGCTTCAGTGGGGCAGACAGGAGGTGGAAAAGGATGTGACGCGGGCGCTGCGGCCCCCATTCCGGTGCTGCTGGTGTCGTTTGATGGTTTCAGAGCTGACTACCTTCAACGGTTCACTCTACCCAACCTAAAGCTGCTGTATTCGCAGGGAGTCCTGGTGGAACAGATTACTAATGTCTTCATCACCAAGACCTTCCCTAACCACTACAGCCTGGTAATATATAACCTTTCACCCCTGACCTATAACCCCTTGTGAGTTATCGAGGGGATGGTGTACTACAAACATTTCAGAAATTGAATACCCCAAAAGCCTACTAAATAAGTAGTATGGGAATTCAATAACATCTGAATTCTAGCCATTAGTTTGTATGACCCCTAAATGCTAACCTCTTACCTCTATGCCCTCCAGGTGACAGGTCTGTATGCAGAGTCTCATGGCGTCATAGCTAGCAATATGTATGACCACGTGACTCAGAAGCACTTCACTACCTTCAACGACACCGACCCTTTCTGGTGGAACGAAGCCGAACCCCTCTGGGTCACTGCACTAGATTGTGGGTACAAGACGGGCGTGGCCATGTGGCCGGGGTCAGACGTGCCGATCAGGAACAGAACAGCAACTCACTTCATGCCCTACAACCCCTCCGTGACCTTTAGTCAACGCCTGGCCAACGTCACTCACTGGCTGACTGGGGTATGTAACTTCTGACCCATAATCCCAGTTATTGTTTTCACTGAGTACTGCTTTCAGAGATGGAAGTGAGACATCCCACTTCCTAACTAATCTTTTATGGGTCATATACAGTCAATAAACTAAGCAGACCAGTCCCAGCTGCTATTGCATTGGTGTCTATGGGAGAGCAACCCTTTAAGCAGACCGGAACTGTGACCCTTTTTTTCCAGTGGTAAATGGCCTGATTAAGACATCTTAATTTATCCTCTATTCCTCTCTCTCCAGGGCCAGGGTAAAGGGGAGGGGCCAGTATCGTTTGCAGCTCTGTACTGGGAGGAGCCAGACAGGACAGGTCACATGTATGGACCAGACAACACCACCCACATAGGACAGGCTCTTAAAGAGGTACTGTACATGTGTGTAACACAATATTACTTTACATTATATTGTGCTCAGTTCTGCTGATTTTGAACTGTATGGGTTTGTGTTTGTGTGTGTGTTAACAGGTAGATGACAATGTGGGTCTGCTGATGTCAGAGCTGAAGCGTGTAGGGTTGTGGGGGCATGTCAATGTCATCATCACCAGCGACCACGGAATGGCCCAGTGTTCCACTGATCGCATCATCAGACTGGATGACTGTCTGCACCCTGATAACTACTCAGTAGTAGACCTAACCCCTATCGCTGCTATCATACCCAACAAAGGTACACACACACACTTGCTATGAGGGAGAAGTTTGTGACTGGTTAAAGGAGAGGTTGGTTAATGCGTGTGCATGTGTGTTGGTGTCAGACCCAGAGGCTGTGTTTTCCCTACTGAGTGGTTGCCATACCCACATGACTGCGTACCTGAAGAAGGACATTCCTGATAGGCTGCACTACAGGAACAATGACAGGATTCAACCAATCATATTAGTCGCTGACGAGGGATGGACTATCGTACAGAGGGGAGGGCTACAACGTCGTAAGGCTGTTACACATGACCACACACACACACACAGACACACACACACACACACATACACATAACTAACCCTCTGTCTCTGGGTGTACACTCTAGTGGGAGACCACGGCTATGACAACACTCTACCCAGCATGCACCCCTTCCTGGTGGCAGTGGGCCCAGGCTTCCTTCCTGGTTACCGTCTCCCGCTGTTACAGAGTGTTGATGTCTACCCAATAATGTGTCAGCTGCTAGGGGTTCCACCAGCGCCAAACAATGGATCTCTGTCCCAGGCACGCTGCTTCCTGGCTGGGGAGGACTGTGTCGACATCCCCCTGGTGGTGGGACTGGTGGTGGGGGTACTGCTGGTTCTCACCACACTCACTGGTTAGTCTGCAGTATTGCTTGTAATATATACGTTACGATATCATCATGTTTTAAGTGAAATATGTCATTTTTGTAATAGTTGAAAGAGAAATTTAAAGGAGCATCCTTCTCTCTCTTTCTCGCTCTCTTCTCTCTTTTTCTATATACAACTTTTTCTATTTTGTCATTGACTTTAATATTAGACTTTTTATTATTAATATTTGCACTGCACTGTTGAGGAGAGCTTGCAAGTAAGCATTTCACTATACCGTTTACACCTCTGTATCCTCTTACACGTGACGAATAAACTTTGCTTTGATCTCTCTCTGTCAGGACTGTTCAAGTTGTGGAGGCCACGGCGTCAGTCATCCTCTCGTCCCTTCCAACGCCTCTCGATACAGGATGATGATGATGACGACCCTCTGCTGGACTAGTGTAATCAGCTCCCAGCTCGACTAGATTGACCAATAACAGATCAGAACGTCATATCACAACCAGAGGTCATCACCACCACGCTCCCAACAACCAATCGGTACTCTGGTCAAACGTTTTGCACTAAAATAGGGAAGAGTGTGTTATTTCAGACACAGCCATACTCTGTTATGAGACTAAATAGAGCGGTTGTCAGATTTCAGATTCACACACTCCTCTTTCTCTGTGGTACCATACTCATGGTGTTTTCAAATAAATACATGAACTATAAATAAACAAAAATTAAACCATAAATAGATAAAAATAAAGAAATAAGACACCAAAGAGAACAGTCAGTTGGTAGAAACAAACTGGGTTACTTGAATATGTCTATATACAAAGAAGACACCTATAATGATATAACATGTTATATATGTAAAAAAATTCTCAGTTCATTTGTAAAGATTTGCAAGACAATCATAAAAAGAAGTATACATCATTATGTTTGTTAAGAGAGATTCTAGGGAGGTAAATCTGAATATTGAAGAGTATATTTCATAAGAGTACCGCTATATTGCAGTAGTATATTGAACAGCAGTCATGCTGTAAAGTTGTTATATAGGTTTTATTAAGGGTTTTATTAGATATTCTGTACACTACTGAGCCAGGTAGTGGAGTCAAACCGGACTGAAGCTATGTTTCTGTTGGTGTCTGTTAGTCAGTTAATTTGATTATATTTAGTAGGGTGTGTTTGCTAAGCTGAGCTAAGCTATGGCACTATATGGTTTCCTGTAGTGTTAAGGAGACCTGTTATACTGTTAGATTCATGTTCATGGGCTTCATTTATAAACGTTGCGTACGTACAAAGTATACCCCAAAACATGCATGTGCCAGTTTTCAATCAAAAGTTGGCATTTATATAAACTGAACTTGACCTGAGAATGTGCTTAACTCCCCCGCAAACTTTAGACCATGCATATGCTCAATATCTAGTGGTTAAAGTATTCTATTGCAAGTAGGCATAATTTGTGCAGATGGGGTATATGATGATACACTTATTCATATCCCCCCCCCCCTCCAGGAACCATTTGCTGTCAGTGAGAAAAGCCAAAATCTGTGTTTTATTTTTGGAATGTAAAATAATTAGACATAGGAATCTATTTCCTTTTTATTTTATTAATGATTGCAGTAGCCTAGATTGCAGTATTATAATTTTTTTGTAGCCTAGAGCCTAGACAATGTTTCAGAATTTGGCGGCAGTCCAGCATATTTCGGTTGAGGGAAAAGTAGATACAAAACATGTTGAATTCAAACTTTATGCTGACAGGTCCACAACAATTTGCCTTTTTTTTTCATACACTTTCACAGTCCTTTTCCAAATACAGCATAAGTTACTGCAAATGATTAAAACATTCTGCCAACACTGTAAATAGACCGGTAGTTTATGTACAATATTTGACAGTAGCCTACAGTATTGCTGTGCTGTAGGAGCGCGGCGTGCAGCATCATAGCATATTTAATCTCAGAGCCTATACCAAGGCAGGAGATAAAAACACAATCTATTGAAAAACAAAATATTGAACAAATAGTTTTTGCTGTAGCATTTACTTTTAAATTGTTTCAAATATACAATCAATCTTGCAGAGTGCACGGACAGTGTATAGCACTCCCTTTAGGCAGCAAGCATGTTTATTTAGAAAGTCACTGCAAAATATCAAAATGTTCTGCCCACAGCTCTACAGGAATGTGATCAAATTAGCCATTACCGTTTCTTTTAGGAACTGTCGTGGCCTAATTCCAATAGTTCCATATTATACAGCAAATAAAGGGTGTTATTGTTACCAAAGATGGTGACTGGCGGCGTTATAATGCTCATTTACGCACGCACAGTTTTAGGATGGTTTGGATTTATAACTGGACAAATCCGTATGTAAGATGTCCGCCAAGTTTATGAATCTCAATATTTTTGACTTAGGTATTCGTTTTCAGAAATAGCACACGCAGATATTTTGTTTTACATTTACGCAGCGGTTATAAATGAGGCCCCAAGTCCTTTATCTAAAAATAAGTAATTGAAGAACTTTACTGTTTGAGTTTGTCTGATTCTCTCTTCAAGCTACAGTGTGTGTGCATGCGTGTGTGTGTGTCTGCTGAGAAAGGGTGTCCAATGTCTTTTTATTCTTTGAAATCTTTTTGTGCAGATGTTTCTTTTGTGTGTGGTTTGTTTCCAGATAACTCTGATCTTCCATTATTAAATGATTGTAGTTGTGTAGAGAAGTCGAAGATCTGCTGTTACTGTGGGTACTATACCATAGTTACTATGTTTGCAGTACTATGATTACTCTACTGTAACTGCTGTTACTGTGTTGTTACAATGCGAACCAGTTGATGTCCCGCCTCCAGGCGGCTACTGAATTGGTCCTCTGTGTGTTTCTGCTCATATTGTCATTGAATGACAAATAAAAGTAAAAAGTGTACACATTGTATCATTATTTTTCAAAATGCTTAGACTCCAACCCCACCCACTATCACTTGCCTATGCTTAATCATTACACTTGAATGTATAATTGACAGGTGTGTGTCTGAAGCTAGGTTTTCATCGGGTTGGTGACAGATTTTCATGTCAGAAAAAGAGAGAAATGCTCTGCAATATGATTATGATTTAGGCCTATAAAGTAAAATAAATACACTGCTCAAAAAAATAAAGGGAACACTAAAATAACACATCATAGATCTGAATGAATGAAATAATCTTATTCAATACTTTTTTCTTTACATAGTTGAATGTGCTGACAACAAAATCACACAAATTATCAATGGAAATCAAATTTATCCACCCATGGAGGTCTGGATTTGGAGTCACACTCAAAATTAAAGTGGAAAACCACACTACAGGCTGATCCAACTTTGATGTAATGTCCTTAAAACAAGTCAAAATGAGGCTCAGTAGTGTGTGGCCTCCACGTGCCTGAATGACCTCCCTACAACGCCTGGGCATGCTCCTGATGAGGTGGCGGATGGTCTCCTGAGGGATCTCCTCCCAGACCTGGACTAAAGCATCCGCCAACTCCTGGACAGTCTGTGGCGTTGGTGGATGGAGCGAGACATGATGTCCCAGATGTGCTCAATTGGATTCAGGTCTGGGGAACGGGCGGGCCAGTCCTTAGCATCAATGCCTTCCTCTTGCAGGAACTGCTGACACACTCAAGCCACATGAGGTCTAGCATTGTCTTGCATTAGGAGGAACCCAGGGCCAACCGCACCAGCATATGGTCTCACAAGGGGTCTGAGGATCTCATCTCGGTACCTAATGGCAGTCAGGCTACCTCTGGCGGCCCCCCAAAGAAATGCCACCCCACACCATGACTGACCCACTGCCAAACCGGTCATGCTGGAGGATGTTGCAGGCAGCAGAACGTTCTCCACGGCGTCTCCAGACTCTGTCACGTCTGTCACGTGCTCAGTGTGAACCTGCTTTCATCTGTGAAGAGCACAGGGCGCCAGTGGCGAATTTGCCAATCTTGGTGTTCTCTGGCAAATGCCAAACGTCCTGCACGGTGTTGGGCTGTAAGCACAACCCCCACCTGTGGACGTTGGGCCCTCATACCACCCTCATGGAGTCTGTTTCTGACCGTTTGAGCAGACACATGCACATTTGTGGCCTGCTGGAGGTCATTTTGCAGGGCTCTGGCAGTGCTCCTCCTTGCACAAAGGCGGAGGTAGTGGTCCTGCTGCTGGGTTGTTGCCCTCCTACGGCCTCCTCCACGTCTCCTGATGTACTGGCTTGTCTCCTGGTAGCGCCTCCATGCTCTGGACACTACGCTGACAGACACAGCAAACCTTCTTGCCACAGCTCGCATTGATGTGCCATCCTGGATGAGCTGCACTACCTGAGCCACTTGTGTGGGTTGTAGACTCCGTCTCATGCTACCACTAGAGTGAAAGCACCGCCAGCATTCAAAAGTGACCAAAACATCAGCCAGGAAGCATAGGAACTGAGAAGTGGTCTGTGGTCACCACCTTCAGAACCACTCCTTTATTGGGGGTGTCTTGCTAATTGCCTATAATTTCCACCTGTTGTCTATTCCATTTGCACAACAGCATGGGAAATTTATTGTCAATCAGTGTTGCTTCCTAAGTGGACAGTTTGATTTCACAGAAGTGTGATTGACTTGGAGTTACATTGTGTTGTTTAAGTGTTCCCTTTATTTTTTTGAGCAGTGTATATTAGGCAGCATGCCCTATGCGATCTTCTTACCAACAGCAAAGGCGTCTGGTTTTCATTAGGCCTACGATTAATGATTTTATTAGCCTACCATTATTATAATTCCTGTCCATCAAACTCCTCAATTTCCCCCAAAATAACAATATTTTCTTGCAATACAGTTGATCAACCACTAGAAGTTGTCCATATGCAATTTCTAAGATTTGCGTGGAGATACGCACACTTTCCTAATCAAGTTCAAAATGGATAAATGCCAACATTTGCGGGAAAACTGACGCACGCAAGGTTTAGTCTTTTTTGTGCACATGCACCTTTAGATAAATGAGGCCCCAGGAAACCAACAAAATAAAACAACCACACACATGTTGGAAAATGAATCGTTTAAAAAAATGTTTTATCTTCAATTCAGTCACAACATAATGTGTTATTATGGGCGGGCCAGTCCTTAGCATCAATGCCTTCCTCTTGCAGGAACTGCTGACACACTCAAGCCACATGAGGTCTAGCATTGTCTTGCATTAGGAGGAACCCAGGGCCAACCGCACCAGCATATGGTCTCACAAGGGGTCTGAGGATCTCATCTCGGTACCTAATGGCAGTCAGGCTACCTCTGGCGGCCCCCCAAAGAAATGCCACCCCACACCATGACTGACCCACTGCCAAACCGGTCATGCTGGAGGATGTTGCAGGCAGCAGAACGTTCTCCACGGCGTCTCCAGACTCTGTCACGTCTGTCACGTGCTCAGTGTGAACCTGCTTTCATCTGTGAAGAGCACAGGGCGCCAGTGGCGAATTTGCCAATCTTGGTGTTCTCTGGCAAATGCCAAACGTCCTGCACGGTGTTGGGCTGTAAGCACAACCCCACCTGTGGACGTTGGGCCCTCATACCACCCTCATGGAGTCTGTTTCTGACCGTTTGAGCAGACACATGCACATTTGTGGCCTGCTGGAGGTCATTTTGCAGGGCTCTGGCAGTGCTCCTCCTTGCACAAAGGCGGAGGTAGTGGTCCTGCTGCTGGGTTGTTGCCCTCCTACGGCCTCCTCCACGTCTCCTGATGTACTGGCCTGTCTCCTGGTAGCGCCTCCATGCTCTGGACACTACGCTGACAGACACAGCAAACCTTCTTGCCACAGCTCGCATTGATGTGCCATCCTGGATGAGCTGCACTACCTGAGCCACTTGTGTGGGTTGTAGACTCCGTCTCATGCTACCACTAGAGTGAAAGCACCGCCAGCATTCAAAAGTGACCAAAACATCAGCCAGGAAGCATAGGAACTGAGAAGTGGTCTGTGGTCACCACCTTCAGAACCACTCCTTTATTGGGGGTGTCTTGCTAATTGCCTATAATTTCCACCTGTTGTCTATTCCATTTGCACAACAGCATGGGAAATTTATTGTCAATCAGTGTTGCTTCCTAAGTGGACAGTTTGATTTCACAGAAGTGTGATTGACTTGGAGTTACATTGTGTTGTTTAAGTGTTCCCTTTATTTTTTTGAGCAGTGTATATTAGGCAGCATGCCCTATGCGATCTTCTTACCAACAGCAAAGGCGTCTGGTTTTCATTAGGCCTACGATTAATGATTTTATTAGCCTACCATTATTATAATTCCTGTCCATCAAACTCCTCAATTTCCCCCAAAATAACAATATTTTCTTGCAATACAGTTGATCAACCACTAGAAGTTGTCCATATGCAATTTCTAAGATTTGCGTGGAGATACGCACACTTTCCTAATCAAGTTCAAAATGGATAAATGCCAACATTTGCGGGAAAACTGACGCACGCAAGGTTTAGTCTTTTTTGTGCACATGCACCTTTAGATAAATGAGGCCCCAGGAAACCAACAAAATAAAACAACCACACACATGTTGGAAAATGAATCGTTTAAAAAAATGTTTTATCTTCAATTCAGTCACAACATAATGTGTTAAAATGAAAGATACAAAATGTTAGATACAGACTCATAGCGTTTGTGTATTGTTCAGATTAAACTATTGTTTTTCTTATCTCATGTCTTATTACCAATATCACTATAGATAGGAACTACTAGTATATCATAGTATGTCAGAATTGTCACAGGTTAATAGTCTTTTCAGGAGGTAATGTAACAGCAATAACCCATCCCACAACAACATCAAGTTTAGTGTGACAATCTCCCAACATTAACATCAGAGGGGTATGTCACCAAGCAAGATCAATAAGTTAGCCAGCCAAACTTTTAATCCTCCTGAACAAACCTACACAGCAGACCCAGGACAACAACATCACAGTCCTACTAAACGTTGTATTCATCATTCTCATTCAGTTTGGACATTCTAAATGATGGAAGAACATAAATCAGCAGTATGTAGTTCGAACTAATAGTGATAGGGGCAACAAGAGAGTACCATAAAGATATTTACAGCCAGAACAAATACTTTTAGATTAAAATATAAAAAGTTTGACTGTTAATCTTTAGAGCTATGTTTTCACGCTAAGTGACATGGATAACACCATTAGAAAACCTTAAACCCTCACCAAATAAAAACACTTATGTATTCATTTATTTGAAATGAAATGACATGATTAAACCCCTTGAAATGCACCATCTTGTTTTCTAGTGGGTCCTGTGAGTTCAAATGAAATTATGACTTCATGTCATACATTTTATATCACCCCTGTACAATACATCAATGTTAGGTTCGGTTAAAGGTAGACTCATCAATATGACATCATCATACACAGTGGTGTGATTTCCACATCTGTCACTCTTGCTTCTCAATGTGTACCTTCCCTTGAGACATGTCCCCATTAGACAGAGCGATAGTGGCAGTCTTTGCAGAAATACATTTTACGGTTGATTTCTGTAAGCAGGAAGTTGACCTGTATGATGATGTCATATTGCAGAGTGTACCTTTAACTTGCTCTGTGCTTATAAGAGCTGGCTCCAGGTCAGCCTGACAGACTGATGTCCTGACCACCAGTTAGAATGACTCACTGAGTAAAATTTTTTTAAATATAAATACTGAACAAAAATATAAACGCAACATGTAAAGTGTTGGTCCCATGTTTCGTGAGTGCTGGGGACAATAAAAGGCCACTCTAAAATGTGTAGTTTTGTCACACAACACAATGTCACAGATGTCTCAAGTTTTGCGGGAGCGTTGACTGCAGGAATGTCCACCAGAGCTGTTGCCAGAGAATTGAATGTTAATTTCTCTACCATAAGCTGCCTCAAATGCCGTTTTAGAGAATTTGGCAGTACGTCCAAGCGGCCTCACAACAGCAGACCACGAGTAACCACGCCAGCCCAGGACCTCCACATCTGGCTTCTTCACCAGCGGGATCGTCTGAGACCAGCCACCCGGACAGCTGATTAAATGGAAGAGTATTTCTGTCTGTAATAAAACCCTTTTGTGGGGAAAACTAATTCTGATTAGCTGGGCCTGGCTCCCAAGTGGGTGGGCCTATGCCAACCCATGGCTGTGCCCCTGCCCAGTCATGTGAAATCCATAGATTAGGGCCTACTTCATTTATTTCAATTGACTGATTTCCTTATATGAACTGTAACTCAGTAAAATATTTAAAATGGTTGCACGTTGTGTTTATATTTTTGTCCAATATATATATACAGTGAGGGAAAAAAGTATTTGATCCCCTGCTGATTTTGTACGTTTGCCCACTGACAAAGAAATTATCAGTCTATAATTTTAATGGTAGGTGTATTTGAACAGCGAGAGACAGAATAACAACAAAAAAATCCAGAAAAACACATGAAAAATGTTATAAATTGATTTGCATTTTAATGAGGGAAATAAGTATTTGACCCCTCTGCAAAACATTACTTAGTACTTGGTGGCAAAACCCTTGTTGGCAATCACAGAGGTCAGACGTTTCTTGTAGTTGGCCACCAGGTTTGCACACATCTCAGGAAGGATTTTGTCCCACTCCTCTTTGCAGATCTTCTCCAAGTCATTAAGGTTTCGAGGCTGACGTTTGGCAACTTGAACCTTCAGCTTCTTCCACAGATTTTCTATGGGATTAAGGTCTGGAGACTGGCTAGGCCACTCCAGGACCTTAATGTGCTTCTTCTTGAGCCACTCCTTTGTTGCCTTGGCTGTGTGTTTTGGGTCATTGTCATGCTGGAATACCCATCCACGACCCATTTTCAATGCCCTGGCTGAGGGAAGGAGGTTCTCACCCAAGATTTGACGGTACTTGGCCCCATCCATCGTTCCTTTTGATGCGGTGAAGTTGTCCTGTCCCCTTAGCAGAAAAACACCCCCAAAGCATAATGTTTCCACCTCCATGTTTGACGGTGGGGAGGGTGTTCTTGGGGTCATAGGCAGCATTCCTCCTCCAAACATGGCGAGTTGAGTTGATGCCAAGGAGCTCCATTTTGGTCTCATCTGACCACAACACTTTCACCCAGTTGTCCTCTGAATCATTCAGATGTTCATTGGCAAACTTCAGACGGGTATGTATATGTGCTTTCTTGAGCAGGGGGACCTTGCGGGCGCTGCAGGATTTCAGTCCTTCACGGCGTAGTGTGTTACCAATTGTTGTCTTGGTGACTATGGTCCAAGCTGCCTTGAGATCATTGACAAGATCCTCCCGTGTAGTTCTGGGCTGATTTCTCACCGTTCTCATGATCATTGCAACTCCACGAGGTGAGATCTTGCATGGAGCCCCAGGCCGAGGGAGATTGACAGTTCTTTTGTGTTTCTTCCATTTGCGAATAATCGCACCAACTGTTTTCACCTTCTCACCAAGCTGCTTGGCGATGGTCTTGTAGCCAATTCCAGCCTTGTGTAGGTCTACAATCTTGTCCCTGACATCCTTGGAGAGCTTTTTGGTCTTGGCCATGGTGGAGAGTTTGGAATCTGATTGATTGATTGCTTTTGTGGACAGGAGTCTTTTGTACAGGTAACAAACTGAGATTAGGAGCACTCCCTTTAAGAGTGTGCTCCTAATCTCAGCTTGTTACCTGTATAAAAGACACCTGGGAGCCAGAAATCTTTCTGATTGAGAGGGGTTCAAATACTTATTTCCCTCATTAAAATGCAAATCATTTTATACAATTTTTCACATGCATTTTTCTGGATTTGTTTGTTGTTATTCTGTATCTCACTGTTCAAATACACCTACCATTAAAATTATAGACTGATCATTTCTTTGTCAGTGGGCAAACGTACAAAATCCGCAGGGGATCAAATACTTCTTTCCCTCACTGTATATAGATATAGATATGTATATATAGTACCAGACAAAAGTTATCTTTAGTTTTACTATTTTCTACATTGTAGAATAATAGTGAAGACATCCACACTATTAAATAACACATTTGGAATCCAAAAAGTGTTAAACAAATCAAAATATATTTTATATTTGAGACTCTTTAAAGTCAAATCAAATCAAATCAAATCAAATTTATTTATAAAGCCCCCCTTACATCAGCTGATGTCACAGAGTGCTGTACAGAAACCCAGCCTAAAACCCCAAACAGCAAGCAATGCAGGTGTAAAAGCACGGTGGCTAGGAAAAACTCCCTAGAAGGCCAAAACCTAGGAAGAAACCTAGAGAGGAACCAGGCTGTGAGGGGTGGCCAGTAGCCACCCTTTGCCTTCTTGACAGCTTTGCACACTCTTGGCATTCTCTCAACCAGCTTCATGAGGTAGTCTCCTGGAATGCATTTCAATTAAAAGGTGTGCCTTTTTAAAAGTTAATTTGTGGAATTTCTTTCCTTCTTAATGTGTTTGAGCCAGTCACTTGTGTTGCCACAAAGTAGGGGTGTTATACAGAAGTCTATATTATGGCAAGAACAGCTCAAATAAGCAAAGAGAAATGACAATCCATCGTTACTTTAAGACATGAAGGTCAGTCAATCTGGAAAATTTCAAGAACTTTCAAAGTTACTTCAAGTGCAGTCGCAAAAAACATCAAGCGCTTTAATGAAACTGGCTCTCATCTAGAAAACAGTACAAATAAAGACCCTTGAATGAGTAGTTGTCCAAACTTTTGACTGGTACAGTATATATTGTGGACACACCTACACATTCAAGTTTTTTTTACAATTTTCTACATATCATAATAATAGTGAAGACATCAAAACTATGAAATAATACATATGGAATCATGTAGTAACCAAAAAAGTGTTAAACAAATCAAAATATATTTTAGATTTTTCAAAGTTGCCAACCTTTGCCTTGATGACAGCTTTGCACACTCTTGGAATTCTCTCAACCAGTTTCATGAGGAATGCTTTTCCAACAGTCATGAAGGAGTTCCCACATGCTGAGCACTTTTTGGCTGCTTTTCCTTCACTCTGTGGTCCAACTCATCCCAAACCATCTCAATTGGGTTGAGGTCGGGTGATTGTGGAGGCTAGGTCATCTGATGCAGCACTCCACCACTCTCCTTGGTCAAATAGACCTTACACAGCCTGGAGGTGTGTTTTGGGTCATTGTCCTGTTGAAAAACAAATGATAGTCCCACTAAGCGCAAACCAGATGGGATGGCGTATCGCTGCAGAATGCTGTGGTAGCCATGCTGGTTAAGTGTGCCTTGAATTCTAAATAAATCACAGACCTCCTCCTCCATGCTTCACGGTGGGAACCACATGTGCGGAGATCATTCGTTCACCTACTCTGCGTCTCAAAGACACAGCGGTTCAAACCAAAAATCTAATATTTGGACTCATCAGACCAAATGACAGATTTCCACCAGTCTTATGTCTATTGCTCGTGTTTCTTGGCCCAAGCAAGTCTCTTCTTTTTATTGGTGTCTTTTGAAGTGGTTTCTTTGCAGCAATTCGACCATGAAGGCCTGATTCACACAGTCTCCCCTGAACAGTTGATGTTGAGATGGGTCTGTTACTTGAACTATGTGAAGCATTTATTTGGGCTGCAATCTGAGGCTAGTAACTCGAATGAACTTATCTGTCGCGCTGATATAAAGAATTTGGCACAGGAATACATCATCTGGGTTTTTAATACACCCAAAACAAACACTTATACAAAGCACTGGGATGTACCCAAACAAAAGAGCAAACTGGTGAACAGAATGAGCAGCAGTGCCGGGGGGATCCGTGACAGTACCCCCCGACTCCGGCCTCGAGGACGACCAAAGGGATGTGGTGCGGGTCGGTCCGGGCACCGACGGCAAAAATCCCTGGTCAATGAATTATCCAGGATGTCCACCGCAGGAACCCAGCACCGCTCCTCTGGGCCGTACCCCTCCCAGTCGATGAGGTACTGGAGACGCCCCGATACCTCAAATCCAGGACCTCATGGACGCGTCGCCGGACCCCCTCAATGTCCAGAGGCGGAGACGGGCATCACTGGAGTCCAGCCTCAGCGAGGGACCAGGCACCACTGGCCTGAGGAGATGAATGGTCGGGTTAATGCAGTAATTAACAGGGAGTTGTAAACGGTACGTTACCTCATTAATCCTCTTCAGGAATTTAAACGGACACACAAACTGCAGGCTCAGCTTTGGGCAGGGCAGGCGGAGGGGCAGGTTCCGGGTGGAGAGCCAGACCCGGTTGCCTGGGGAGAAAACAGGCGCCTCACTGCGGTGGCGTTCGGCCTGTTCCTTGTGCCGATGAACAGCACGCTGGAGACGAGTGTGCGTGGTGTTCCAGATCTCCTCAGTGAGCCGGAACCACTTGTCCACCGCAGGAGACTCTGGATGCCAAGGGGCCAGCTGATACACCAACATGCACTGGAAAGGTGTGAGGTTAGTAGAGGATCTGCCCACTCCCCCCCGGCCGATCCTGACAGTAACACCTCAGGAACCTGCCCATCTCCTGATCGGCCATCTCCACCTGCCCATTAGTTGAGGACGATACCCGGAGGTGAGACTGACCGTGACCCCCAGGTGTTCCATGAACGCCTTCCATACACGTGAGGTGAACTGAGGGCCACGGTCTGACACAATATCCTCCGGGATCCTGTTGTGCTGGAAGATGTGCGTAAAAAGAGCCTCTACAGTTTGCATGGCCAATGGAAGCCCAGGCAGAGGCGACAAGCTTTGGAAAACCAGTCCACAACAACGAGAATGGTGGTGTTCCCCTGGGAGGGGGGGAAGGTCAGTGACAAAGTCTACCGAGAGGTGAGACCAGGGTCATTGTGGAACCGGCAGGAGAAGGACCCCTCCATTAGGGAGGTGTCTGGGTGTCTTTGACTGAGCACAGATGGAGCAGGAAGAGACGTAACCCGGACATCCCTAGCCAAGGTGGGCCTCCAGTACTTCTCTGTTAGGCAGGCGATGGTATGGCCAATCCCAGGAGACCCAACACAGGCGCCATGTGTGCCCAGTAAAGGAGGCGGTCCCGCACACCTGTGGGCATGTAGGTGCGGTTCTCCAGGCACTGGGCAGGTGCGGGTTCCGTGCGCACCTGCCCAGGCCTGCCTTATGTCAGAGTCCACGTCCCACACCACTGGCGCGATGATGCGGAATGGAGAGATGATGGGGGTCTCTTCTCCCTGCCTCTTCTCTGCATCATAGAGGCGAGACAGGGCGTGTCTGCCTTCACATTATTCGAGCCTGGCCTATAGGAAATCGTGAATTGGAACCTGGTGAAGAATAGAGCCCACATGGCCTGTCTTGGGTTTAGCCTCTTCACTGTCCTGATGTGCTCCAGGTTGCAGTGGTCCATCCACACCAGGAAAGGGTGCTTGAACCCCTCCAGCCAGTGCCTCCACGCCTTCAAAGCCTTCTTGACCACCAAGAGTTTCCGGTCCCCTACGTCGTAGTCCCTTGGGCGGGGCTCAGCTGCTTGGAGTAGAAAGCGCAGGGCCGCAGCTTTGGAGGGGTTCCGGTGCACTGGGATAACACGGACCCGACTCCTACTTCGGAAGGCATCCACCTCGATGATGAAAGGGAGTGAGAGGTCGGTATGTGCCAACACAGGAGCAGTGGTGAAACATGGCTTTAGCGTCTCATACGCCCTCTCCGCCTCCGCCATCCAACAAAGCCGCTGGGGACCTCATCTCAGCAGGGAGGTAAGAGGCGTGACCACCGTGCTGAAGCCCCGGATGAACCGCCGAAAATAGTTAGTACACCCCAGGAATCACTGGACTGCTTTCATGTAATTGTGGATGGGCCATGACCTCACTGCGCTGACGCGTTGCTCAGGGCATCTGCCTTCCTTCCGTGGAGAAGGACACAGGCCGCTGGAAAAACACACATTTCTCCCGTTTAACATATAGATCATGCTCCAACAGTCTTCTCAGCACAGACCTGACTAACGAGACATGCTGACGCGGTCAGCAGAATAGACCAAAATGTAGTCTATATAGACCACTGCGCCCTGTCCCAGCATGTCCCAAAGCACTTCGTTGATGAAGGTCTGGAAGACTGAAGGAGCAGGGCATTAAGAGATACTGGAAAAAGCCGTCTTCCATTCATTCAGATTGTAGGCGCTCCTCAAGTCCAGCTTCGTGAAGTACTGCGCCCCGTGCATTTTTTCTATGATGGTTTAGATGAAGGGTAAAGGATAACTGAACTTGATGGTGGCCTTGTTCAGTGTTCGATAATCAATGCAGAGGCGCAGTCCCCCATCTTTCTTCTTAAAACTATGCTGGAGACTCCTGTACATAGGTCTCCATGGCCTTGGTCTCAGCATAAGAGAGGGGATAGACATGTCCTCTCGGGAGGGCTGCATCAGACAACTGGTCAATGGCACATTCCCAGGGGCGATGGGGAGACAGGCATGTAGCCTGGGTATTAGTGTTCCTCAAATCCACTTGAGGAACACAGTCCGGACTTTCCACCGTAGTGGTGTTGACAGACACCGCAAGACACCTCCCCTAACACTCCTGCCACCAATTCAGCAGTCTCCTCTAGGACCAGGAAATAACTGGATGCAAACTCAACCAGGGGAGAACTAAAACAATGGGGTGCGCGTGGGTGTCTATAATCAAGAAGGTGATCTGTTCTGAATGAGTGTCCTGGGTCAGCAAAGAAACAGGAACAGTAATGTGATGTACGAGTCCTGTCGCTATTGGACGATTATTTAGGGCTCGAACCGGAATGGGTGACTGTAGGGGAACCAAAGGGATGCGTAATGTAGTGGCCAGTGGCCAGTGTGCTACTTAAAAATTCCTGGCTGCTCCGGAATCAATCAGAGCTAACAGGAGTGAAGGGCGAGAGTACTCAGGGAATTTAACGGGAAAACACACTGGTTGAGGTACAGGTTGTATTGTAGAAGGAACCCCTTGCATCTTGCTGGCGCGCTGTCAAAGCGCTCCAGGAGGGACGGGGGTATTCCGCGGACCGGTGCCAAGCGCAAGATGGTTGCCAGCACACTGTCCATGGCGACCCCGAGTCTGGAGAGACAGTCCTTGTGGTGCTGTATTGTCCCTACAATGGTCGCAAGCACGGCCTTCCCTGCTGTCTCCATATGTTGGGTCGATTATTCTGTGACGCTGGAATAAAGCATTTGGAGACAGGTGCAGGAATACATCATCTGGGTTTTTAATATACCCAAAATAAACACGCATACAAAACACTGGGATGTAGCCAAACAAAAGAGCAAGGGTAAACCTCGCTGGACGATACGGGACGAGACCCGATATACACAATGCACAAAACATGCAGCACAGGCTGAGACAACGCGCATAGGTACTCACACGACCAACGGACATGGGAACAATAATCAATAGCCAATGGGGAAACAAAGGGCAATGTATACAAATACAATCAGTGAGGAATTGGAACCAGATGTGCGTAATGACAGTTCAGTGCAGCCTAGAAGGCCGGTGAAGTCGACCTCCGGAACTGGTGAACAGAATGAGCAGCAGTACCGGGGGGATTCGTGGCATTATTCTCTGCAGCAAAGGTAACTCTGGGTCTTCCTTTCCTGTGCCGGTCCTCATGAGAGCTAGTTTCATCATAGCCATTGATGGTTTTTGCGACTGCAAAATTCCTGACATTTTCAGGATTGACTGACCTTCATGTCTTAAAGTAATGATGGACTGTTGTTGGGAAAAAAAATGACAAAATAACTTTTAACAAGGCACAACTGTTAATTGAAATGCATTCCAGATGCTTAACTCATGAAGCTGGTTGAGAGAATATCAAGAGCATGCAAATCTGTCATCAAGAAAAAGGGTGGCTACTTTAAAGAATCTCAAATATAAAATATATTTTGATTTGTTTAACACTTTTTGGGTTGCTACATGATTCCATATGTATTATTTCATAATGTTTATGTCTTCACTACTATTCTACAATGTAGAAAATAGTAAAAAGAAAGAAATAAAGAAAAATGAGAAGGTGTGTCCTAAGTTTTGACTGGTACTGTATAAAGTAGATTTTGATGTGAACCTGCATCAATACAGCCTCATCTCTGAACTGATTGCGTCTCAGATTTTGGGAACAAAATGAGACCCTTCTGTTACCTTTGACCCAGAACAGAAACAGAGAGAGGTTAGAAGTCAAATGTAGAATGCTGAGTCCACTTGTGACTCAAAAAGCATACCCTCAAGTGTATTATTGCTTTTATAAATTAAGTTAATATATATATTGGCACCATATGAAATTCATATACATTTGCACCAAAATTAAGTTAACAAATGAATTTCACATACATATTAACATACTGTATATTCTGTATTTGCACCATATGAAGTTGATCAGTGGAAGGCTTAGTGTTGATTGGTGGAGGGATTATCAGGTGTATTTAGGTAAAGGTCTCTGTTACCATGACAACCTCAGAGATGAGGTTATCAAAAAGAGCACAACATATCCCTTAGCTACATGACAGACAATCATATCTGTTCTACACAATACATTTCTATCTTAAAGTTCTGTAATGTTGTGTCTTCCTGAACAGAAAAACAACCAAACATAACAGACTACTGGACTCACAGCTCAGTCACAACACACATAGTACACACAAATCTCTGTACATAGAAATATACACTGAGTACAGAACATCTTTCCATGACACATAACCAGGTGAAAGCTATGATCACTGGTTAAATCCACTTAAATCAGTGTAGATGAAGAGGAGGAGACAGGTAAAAAAAAGGACTTTTCAAACCTTGAGTCAATTGAGACATGGATTGTGTATGTGTGCCATTCAGAGGGTGAATGGGCAAGACAAAAGATTTAAGTGCCTTTTAACGGGGTATGGTAGTAGGTGCCAGGCGCACCAGTTTGAGTGTGTCAAGAACTGCAACGCTGCTGTGTTTTTCACAACCAACAGTTTCCCGTGTGTATCAACGATGGTCCACCACCCAAAGGACATCCAGCCAACTTGATACAACTGTGGGAAGCATTGGAGTCAACATGGGCCAGCATTCCTGTGGAACACTGTCGACACCTTGTAGAGTTCATGTCCTGACAAATTGAGGCTGTTCTGAGGGCAAAAGGGGAGGCAACTCAATATTAGGAATGTTTTCTACACTCAGTTAATACACATCCAGTTAGCCAAACGAAAGAGAACATAAACTCACAGCTAGCAGACCGCTTTCGAGCAGCTGTTTATATATACACTACCGTTCAAAAGTTTGGGGTCTCTTAGAAATGTCCTTGTTTTTCAAATATATATATTTTTTGTCCATTAAAATAACAGCAAATTGATCCGAAATACAGTGTAGACATTGTTAATGTTGTAAATTACTTTTGTTGCTGGAAACGGCAGATTTTTTATGGAATATCTACTTAGGCGTACAGAGGCCCATTATCAGCAACCATCACTCCTGTGTTCCATGGCACGTTGTGTTAGCTAATGGCACGTTGTGTTAGATTATCCATCCACCTGGCAGGTGCGGCATATCAAGAAGCTGATTAAATAGCATGATCATTACACAGGTGCACCTTGTGCTGGGAACAATAAAAGGCCACTCTAAAATGTGCAGTTTTGTCACACAACACAGACCATGTGTAACAACTAGGACCTCCACATCTGGCTTCTTCACCTATGGGATTGTCTGAGACCAGCCACCCGGACAGCTGATGAAAGTGTGGGTTTGCACAACCAAAGGATTTCTGCACAGACTGTCAGAAACCGTCTCAGGGAAGCTCATCTGTGTGCTTGTTGTCCTCACCAGGGTCTTGACCTGACTGCAGTTCGGCATCTTAACCGACTTCAGTGGGCAAATGCTCACCTTCGATGTCCACTGGCATGCTGGAGAAGTGTGCTCTTCACAGGTGAATCCCAATTTCAACTGTACCGGGCAGATGGCAGACAATTTGGCATCATGGGGGTGAGCGGTTTGCTGATGTCAATGAACAGAGTGCCCTATGGTGGCGGTGTGGTTATGGTATGGGCAGGCATAAGCTATGGACAACGAACACAATTCCATTTTATCGATGGCAATTTGAATGCTCAGAGATATCGTAAAGAAATCCTGAGGCCCATTGTCGTGCCATTAATCCGCCGCCATCACCTCATGTTTCAGTGTGATAATGCACAGCCCCATGTCGCAAGGCTCTGTACACAATTCCTGGAAGTTGAAAATGTCACCCATTAAGCTTGTTTGGGATGCTCTGGATCGACGTATACGACTGCGTGTTCCAGTTCCCGCCAATATCCAGCAACTTCACACAGCCATTGAAGAGGAGTGGGACAACATTCTACAGGCCACAATCAACAGTCCAATCAACTCTATGCAAAGAAGATGTGTCGAGCTGCATGAGGCAAATGGTGGGCACACCAAATACTGACAGGTTTTCTGTTCCATGCCTCTAGCTTTTTTTTAAAGGTATCTGTGAACAACAGATGCAGATCTGTATTCCCAGTCATGTAAAATCTATAGATTAGGGCCTAATTAATTTATTTCAATTGACTGATTCCCTTAAATGTACGTTAACTTAGTAGAATCTTAGAAATTGTTGCATGTTGCTTTTATATTTTTGTTCAGTTTAGGTCTCAGAGCGGGTGATGTCACCGAACGCTACTAGCACGCACCACTGACTAGCTAGCCATTTCAAATCGGCTACATGTGCGCACATCTATATACACTTGAAGTCGGAGGTTTACATATACCTTAATCAAATACATTTAAACTTATTTTTCACAATTCCTAATCCTAGTAAAAATTCCCTGTCTTAGGTCAGTTAGGATCACCACTTTATTTTAAGAATGTGAAATGTCAGAATAATAGAGAGAATTATTTCTTTCAGCTTTTATTTCTTTCATCACATTCTCAGTGGGTCAGAAGTTTACATACACTCAATTAGTATTTGGTAACATTGCCTTTAAATTGTTTAATTTGGGTCAAACGTTTCGGGTAGCCTTCCACAAGCTTCCCACAATAAGTTGGGTAAATGTTGGCCCATTCCTCCTGACAGAGCTGGTGTAACTGAGTCAGGTTTGTAGGCCTCCTTTCTCGCACACGCTTTTTCAGTTCTGCCAACAACTTTTCTATGGGATTGAGGTCAGGGCTTTAGGATGGCCACTCCAATACCTTGACTTTGTTGTCCTTAAGCCATTTTCATCTTCTGACACAAGTTTGGAAGTATGCTTGGGGTCATTGTCCATTTGGAAGACCCATTTGCGACCACACTTTAACTTCCTGAATGATGTCTTGAGATGTTGCTTCAATATATCCACCTAATTTTCCTTCCTCATGATGCCATTTTGTGAAGTGCACCAGTCCCTCCTGCAGCAAAGCACCCCCACAACATGATGCTGCCACCCCCATGCTTCACGGTTGGGATGGTGTTCTTCGGCTTGCAAGCCTCCCCCTTTTTCCTCCAAACATAACGATGGTCATTATGGCCAAGCAGTTCTATTTTTGTTTCATCAGACCAGAGGACATTTCTCCAAAAAGTACGATCTTTGTCCCCATGTGCAGTTGCAAACCATGGTCTAGCTGTTTTTTATGGCAGTTTTGGAGCATTGACGTCTTCCTTGCTGAGCAGCCTTTTAGGTTATGTCGATATAGGACTAGTTTTACTGTGGATATAGATACTTTTGTACCTGTTTCCTCCAGCATCTTCACAAGGTCCTTTGCTGTTGTTCTGGGATTGATTTGCACTTTTCGCACCAAATTATGTTCATCGCTAGGAGTTAGAACGTGTCTCCTTCCTGAGCGGTATGACGGCTGTGTGGTCCCATGGTGTTTATACTTGCATACTATTGTTTGTACAGATGAATGTGGTACCTTCAGGCGTACCTTCAAATTGCTCCCAAGGATGAACCAGACTTGTGGAGGTCTAAGTCTTGGCTGATTTCTTTTGATTTTCCCATGATGTCAAGCAAAAAGGCACTGAGTTTGAAGGTAGGCCTTGAAATACATCCACAGGTACACCTCCAATTGACCCAAATTATGTCAATTAGCCCATCAGAATCTTCTAAAGCCATTACATAATTTTCTGGAATTTTCCAAGCTGTTTAAAGGCACAGTCAACTTAGTGCATCTAAACTTCTGACCCACTGGAATTGTGATACAGTGAATTATAAGTGAAATAATCTGTCTGTAAACAATTGTTGGAAAAATTACTTGTGTCATGCACAAAGTAGATGTCCTAACCGACTTGCCAAAACTATAGTTTGTTAACAATAAATTTGTGGAGTGGTTCAAAAACGAGTTTTAATGACTCCAACTAAGTGTATGTAAATATCCGACTTCAACTGTAGGTGTGTGTATGTGTGTCAGAGAGAAGACTCATACTGCAGTAGTTCGTAGAGCAGAGGTCTGTCCCTGTATCGAATGCCTGCGGCTGCAGGTGTCAGGTACTGCAGTAGGTTGATGGTTCTTCGCAGCCGTCTGTCCACGTAGTGAGCGTCCCAGGCCGGGTAACGTTTCCTGGGCATGTCAATCTTTATCAGAGGACCCTCGAAGTGCCGTGAGGTCGGTGGCTCTGAACGCACCTGGAACACCGGCAGACAGCTGTCTGCGATGACGTCATCACTGTGGGAAAGGGCGACCAGGTGGGCTGGGGTTGGTGGGGCGGAGGGGGGCAGGGGGGTTACCCCACAGCAGCTCGTCACAGCAGGTTGAGGCCGGGGTGGGGTGTGTGTGTGAAGGGTGGAGAAGGCCATAGTATAGAATCATCACCAGTACTCCACCCGCAAAGGACAGGTAGACACCACACAACGCTGGCACAGCGTAGTTGTCTGTCTCTGCATGATCACGATACACATACCTGTAACACACACACACGCAACTATTATGATATGCATGCACACACATTTATCTCTGCACAATTAAGATAGATACACCTATTAGATGATAAACACATAGGTGTGTCTGTCTGTCTACATACCACAGTCCGGTGAGAAGTGTATTCTCAGCCAGTACCACAGAGTAGTAAGCAACCATGCGTCCCCTGGTGTGTCCCTCCTTGACGTTGAACCAACAGAAGATGTAGACGATGCCCACCACCATGTTAAACAGCACCTCCTCCCAGCGAGACATACAGAAGTCTGTTCCTCCATGCACCACCCACAGTGCCATGCCACACCAGTGGAGCACCACAAAGATGCCAAAGTACAGGTGGAAGAGGGAGGCGAAGAGGGCGAGAGAGAGAACGCGGGAGGAGATAGTGAAGAGGCGCCAGAGAAGGTGGAGAAGGGCACCGCGATAACTCAGACTGCGCTTGTCGTCCCTGGAGTCACGCAGGAGCTTGTGGTACGAAGCCAACACCCAGGATAGAGACAGAAGAGAGCCTAGACTAGATATACCTAGAGAGAGAGGGATTGATTCTCATCTTGGTAATACTAGTTAACGAGTGAGTGTGTGTGTAATGTGTACTGTGTGTGAACTGTATGTGTATACATACACTGTAGAGTTTCAGCACGGTTCTGCTGTATCATAATACAGAGCTGTAGTACTAGTTGAGGAGCTGACTCCAGGAAGGTCTCCAGTAGCCGCAGCATGTTGACGTCTGCATACTCAAACATCATGGCCCAGTAGAACCTCCTCTGGGCCTCCTTAAGCTCCTTCATACGGTGGGACTGGATACCCAGGTATAACGTACGGATATACCTGGGGGTCAGAAGTTGGAGGTGAGAGGTCAATCACCATGGCCCCTGTAATACCGCCATCATGGTCCAGAGAGAGGGAGAGAGATAGAACCTGTTTGAATGAATAAGATCAATTACTGAGTGCCCCAGGCTGTGGGTGTGTGTGTGTATAACCATGCTCAGACAACCATCTGGGCTGCATCATATGAGCAAATTTCACATGACATCAATAATTCACTGACCACTTAGAAACACACACATGCATACACACAAATTTCACCAGAGAAACCTGAAAAATGCCACATCACAACAGAGGAAGAAGAGAGAGAACTTATTGATTTGTGTTTACTTTGAGAGATTTTTTTTTTGCCCTCTCCCTCTGTCCCCTCCCCCCTTCACTATTGTTATGTGTGTTCAAGCACTTTTTTTTCTCCCTTCTACTCCGTCGCTCCATCTCACAGTGATCTATCTCAATCAGACTGAACCATTCCACACACATACACCACTCTTTGGGACAGGCCACTCCATTAGGGGAAGTGTTACACACGGGCACACATGCAGACACACACCACTGGGGAGGGGCAGGGTTGTTATTTTCACTGTGAGCCTTTATAAAAACATGCAAGAAACCACACAACCTGGTGTGTGTGTGTCAAACAGTCATACAGGTGTCATCCAGTCAGTCAGAGCCCTCAGCCCACCATGTATTTGAATGCTCAGTGCATTACTAGTCAAACATGGACGGTCCAAACGCTCCTCAGACGACTCTCATTTATAAATCACTGAGCTACCTCCCAACCCCCATCACACACACACGCACGCACACCCGCTCTTAAACCCACCCAACATCTCCCTCAGGCACCTAGGCCATTAAAGATTAATCTGACAGAGAGCGGGAGAGAGAGAGAGTGTGTTTGTGTGTGTGTGGTTGGAGGGGCTTTGACCATTGGTGTTCAGTCAGGGTGTAGCGCAAACGCAAGAGAAGATGAAAATCGATTGAGCCCAAATAGTTTTTACCAAACAGTGGGGAAATAAATCAGCTTTATTCAGGTCAGTGCAGCTTCTGCCCATGTTCTGCACATGTGCCCTTTGTTGCTAATATGGCCATTTGGATTGTTCGAGTAACCTTGCTAATGCTACTTACTGTAGTTTTTTGTAGATTCAGTGTTGCCTGTTGTTAGAGCTGTGTGTGTGTGTGTGTGTGTGTGTGTGTGTGTGTGTGTGTGTGTGTGTGTGTGTGTGTGTGTGTGTGTGTGTGTGTGTGTGTGTGTGTGTGTGTGTGTGTGTGTGTGTGTGTGTGTGTGTGTGTGTGTGTGTGTGTGTGTGTGTGTGTGTGTGTGGCAGGTAGCCTATCGGTAAAGAGTGCTGGGCCAGTAACTAAAAAAGTCGCTGGTTCAAATCCCATAGTCAACTAGGTGAAAAATCTGGTGGTGTCCTTGAGCAAAGCACTTAACCCCAATTTCTGCAAGGTCGCCATCAATAATGTCTGATCCCTGGCTGTGACACCACTCTCCAAGGGTGTCTCAGGGGGACTTGGGATATTCAAAAACGAATTTCCATTTCATACCTCACACTTACAGGTTACCCACTTGTACATGCACTGAAATAGGACAAACATAAGCACCCCTTATATCGATCTTAGACTTTCACTCACATAAAAGCAAAGCTATTCACTTCTCATATATTGTCTAAGGGAGGTAAACTGCAAACACAGATGCATGCAGCCAAACTCACATAAAGTGTGTGTGGCGAGGTGAACATGTGGTCTATTGTATGGACAGTAGAGGAGGAGAGAACAGGGTCTGTCCTTACCTCCAGACCTGTCCCAGCTGTAGAATGTGTATGGTGATCTGCCACAGCCACACTGAGGCCACTCTTACCCGGTCTGTCCCGGGATAAACCCATCTTTGGTCGGCTGGCCCTCGCCTGGTCAGCTTTTCTCTCTCTCCTCCCTTGCTGCAGTCCACTGTCCCCAGCCAGGTTGTCAGACACTCTCCGCTGTAGTCCTGGATGAACCAGCGGAAGCTCAAGATCTGAACTACCATCGACGGCACCAGCACAAGAAAAAGCGTCAGGCCAAACCACAGATAGTCCTGTCTGGTGTAGTAGTCCGCAGCGAGAAGTAGGTCTGTTCCCACGTCCCAAAAGAAGACGAGGAGAGCCAGGATCAGCCAGAGACAGTCCAGCCACAGGCCCTCCTCTGGCGGGAAGCGAGTCTCCCTTAAACCACTACCCCTGCCAACACCGGTCACTCCGATCCCTCTATAATAAGAATGATCATAATAATAATGGTAAAATGGTAAAAATGAGAATAGCAGAGACAATTATCATACTACACACACACTTACCCAGTAGTGTCCTCCCCCCAGCAGGTTTCCCAGGCAGTTGGAGCGACAGCCCCAATAGCAGACAGCAGAGTGGCAACAGAGACAGATGTGAATGGCTGCAGAGTCCAGAGGCTGACAGTCTCCCTCTGTTTCTCCATCAAACCCCCCCTCCCCCACACCTTCCCCCGTTCCTCCCCATCCCCCTCCATCAGTCTGAGCGGCCATGTTACTCCCGTTCCTCTCGACCCGAACCAAAACACACCCTCCTCCTCTGATCCCACGTCACTTTCCAAATACCTCCTGTCCCTCCCCAGCCGCTGTGTTTCTGTCTCTGACTCTCCCGGGGGAGCGAGGAGCCATCAGAGCCTGTCACTGCACAACGGCCTCCTCTCCATCCCTCCTCCCCCTCCTCTCTAGGAAACACTCTATCCCCTCTCATACCAGGTGCTCCTCGCGACCAGCGGCAGCGGTGGAATCCGTTCCTGTTCCTCTCCTCCTCTAGCCTCTCTTCATCCCCCTCTCTCTCTCACCCTCTGCATCTCCTGCCTGGCTGACTCACCACAGTCATCTAGGGAGACAGTGGCTTGTTATGAGCTAATGCAGCATCTTCCGGCTAACAGACCTGTGTGTGTGTGGGTGTGTGTGTTGAGACATAATTGTGTGAAAATCCAATGAATTAATCGTCATCCATGTGGAGCTGTGGTATCAATTCAGCCTTCCCCCGCCTGCCTCTCTGCCTGTCTGTCCATGCGCTTCATTCCACTGATCAACACATACACACACACCACAGCAGCCTATGAGCCGTCTGCTGCTCCCCGCTGCTTGAGCCCTCTGCGCTGCTAAGCTCAACACACACTCACACACACTCTGCCTCCTAGTGGTAAGTCTAGATACAACATCTGCACATCTATACACACACACTCTCTCCCAACCCCCCCTCTCCTCTCCCTCAGAAGGCTTCTGGCCAACAGCTCAGCCAGCCTAATCACTCATAACATATGTGTGTGTGTGTCTGTGTGAGCTCTGCCAGAGTAAGGGGAGGGAAGAAGAGATGGAGAGAGAGAGAGAGAGAGAGAGAGAGAGAGAGAGAGAGAGAGAGAGAGAGAGAGAGAGAGAGAGAGAGAGAGAGAGAGAGAGAGAGAGAGAGGAGGTAGGTAGGGGTGGGAGTTGGGAGAGAGAGTAAGGGGTAGAGGAGGAGCAAATATAAGAATTTAAAAAGAGAAGGATGAGGGAGGGATGAAGCACAAGCACTCTCTCTTTCCGTGTCCACTGGAGATTAGCATCTCTGTTGCCATGACTACCATCCCAGTGTGGCTGAAGGGGAGTGTGGTAATTTGGTGTCTGTGAAGGAGAGAGTAAGAAAGAGAGAGATGGAGAGAGTGGGAGAGGTAATTGGTTGTAATTTATTCTAAAATACATTTCTCCATGTTTTTTGGCTACAGGGACACTTATGCAATATTTGTATATTTCATAATGCCAACAAAACACTATATCAAATTGGACTGAGGGAGAGAGGAATATGTACTCACTTGAGATTAACATAATGACTGGTCTTTAGAAGCGGGATTGTATGTGATTTTACTTGATGTGACTATTGGTGCTCTGCTATGTGCGTTTCTGGTGTGTACCTGTCTGTCCAGTCTGTGGTCCTGGGGTGTGTCCAGTCTAACCTCTGAACCCTGTGGCCCCTCCTCCTCTCTAAGCCTCCGGAGCTCCTCCCTCTTTTGTTGATTGGCAATCTACTAAGATATATGTAATTGTTTTAAGGTCATCCAAAGAATAATTTGATTTAGAATTTTAAGACCCCTTGAAGTATAAAAAAATCTCTCTCTCTCTCTCTATATATACATATACATATTCTACCGTTCATATGTTTGCGGTCACTTAGAAAATTCTTGTTTTTGAAAGAATAGCACATTTTTTTGTCCATTAAAATAACATCAAATTGATCAGAAATACAGCGTAGACATTGTTAATGTTGTAAATTACTTTGTTGCAGGAAACAGCTTATTTTTTATGGAATATCTACAGTTGAAGTCGGAAGTTTACATACACTTAAATTGGAGTCATTAAAACTTGTTTTTCAACCACTCCACAAATTTCTTGTTAACAAACTATAGTTTTGGCAAGTCGGTTAGGACATCTACTTCGTGCACGACACAAGTAATTTTTCCAACAATTGTTTACAGACATATTATTTCACTTATAATTTCTGATAGGCTAATTGACATAATTTGAGTCAATTGGAGGTGTACCTGTGGATGTATTTCAAGGCCTACCTTCAAACTCAGTGCCTCTTTGCTTGACATCATGGGAAAATCAAAAGAAATCAGCCAAGACCTCAGAAAATAATTGTAGACCTCCACAAGTCTGGTTCATCCTTGGGAACAATTTCCAAACACCTGAAAGTACCACGTTCATCTGTACAAACAATAGTATGCAAGTATAAACACTATGGGACCACGCAGCCGTCATACTGCTCAGGAATGAGACGCGTTCTGTCTCCTAGAGATAAACGTACTTTGGTGCGAAAAGTGCAAATCAATCCCAGAACAACAGCAAAGGACCTTGTGGGGATGCTGGAGGAAACAGGTACAAAAGTATCTATATCCACAGTAAAACAAGTCCTATATCGACATAACCTAAAAGGCCGCTCAGCAAGGATGAAGCCACTGCTCCGAAACCACCATAAAAAAGCCAGACTATGGTTTGAAACTGCACATGGGGACAAAGATCGTACTTTTTGGAGAAATGTCCTCTGGTCTGGTGAAACAAAAATGAACTGTTTGGCCATAATGACCATCGTTATGTTTGAAGGAAAAAGGGGGAGGCTTGCAAGCCGAAGAACACCATCCCAACCTTGAAGCACGGGGTTGGCAGCATCATGTTGTGGGGGTGCTTTCCTGCAGGAGGGACTGGTGCACTTCACAAAATAGATGGCATCATGAGGAAGGAAAATTAGGTAGCTATATTGAAGCAACATCTCAAGACATCAGTCAGGAAGTTAAAGCGTGGTCGCAAATGGGTCTTCCAAATGGACAATGACCCCAAGTATACTTCCAAACTTTTGTCAAAATGGCTTAAGGACAACAAAGTCAAGGTATTGGAGTGGCCATCACAACGCCCTGACCTCAATCCTATATAAAATTTGTGGGCAGAACTGAAGAAGCGTGTGCGAGCAAGGAGGCCTACAAACCTGACTCAGTTACACCAGCTCTGTCAGGAGGAATGGGACAAAATTCACCCAACTTATTGTGGGAAGCTTGTGGAAGGCTACCCGAAACTTTGACCCAAGTTAAACAATTTAAAGGCAATGCTACCAAATACTAATTGAGTGTATGTAAACTTCTGACCTACTGGGAATGTGATGAAAGAAATATAAGCTGAAGTAAGTCATTCTCTCTACTATTATTCTGACATTTCACGTTCTTAAAATAAAGTGGTGATCCTAACTGACTGAAGACAGGGAATTTTTACTAGGATTAAATGTCAGGAATTGTGAAAAACTGAGTTTAAATGTATTTGGCCAAGGTGTATGTAAACTTCCAACTTCAACTGTACATAGGTGTACAGAGGCCCATTTGCAGCAACAATCACTCCTGTTTTCCAATGGCACGTTGTGTTAGCTAATCCAAGTGTATTATTTTAAAAGGCTAATTATGTTAGCACGGCTGAAAACTGAACTTTCTTCTGAAACTCCCTTCACAGAACAGCGCAAACTGGCTCTAACCAGAATAGAAAGAGGAGTGGGAGGCCCCCGGTGCACAACTAAGCAAGAGGACAAGTACATTAGAGTGTCTAGTTTGAGAAACAGCTGCCTCACAAGTCCTCAACTGGCAGCTTCATTAAATAGTACCAGCAAAACACCAGTCTCAACGTCAACAGTGAATAGGTGACTCCGGGATGCTAGCCTTCTAGGCAGAGTTCCTCTGTCCAGTGTCTGTGTTTGCCCATCTTAATATTTTTTTTTTTAAATTGGCCAGTCTGAGATATTACTTTTTCTTTGCAACTCTGCCTAGAAGGCCAGCATCCCAGAGTCGCCTCTTCACTGTTGATGTTGAGACTGGTGTTTTGAGGGCACTTTTTAATGAAGTATTTCTGATCAATTTGATGATATTTTAATGGACAAAACAATTGCTTTTCTTTCAAAAACAAGGACATTTCTAAGTGACCCCCAACTTTTGAACGGTATTGTATACAGTGAGGGAAAAAAGTATTTGATCCCCTGCTGATTTTGTACGTTTGCCCACTGACAAAGAAATGATCAGTCTATAATTTTAATGGTAGGTGTATTTGAACAGTGAGAGACAGAATAACAACAAAAAAATCCAGAAAAGGGTTATTTAAATTGATTTGCATTTTAATGAGGGAAATAAGTATTTGACCCCCCTGCAAAACATGACTTAGTACTTGGTGGCAAAACCCTTGTTGGCAATCACAGAGGTCAGACGTTTCTTGTAGTTGGCCACCAGGTTTGCACACATCTCAGGAAGGATTTTGTCCCACTCCTCTTTGCAGATCTTCTCCAAGTCATTAAGGTTTCGAGGCTGACGTTTGGCAACTCGAACCTTCAGCTCCCTCCACAAATTTTCTATGGGATTAAGGTCTGGAGACTGACTAGGCCACTCCAGGACCTTAATGTGCTTCTTCTTGAGCCACTCCTTTGTTGCCTTGGCCATGTGTTTTGGGTCATTGTCATGCTGGAATACCCATCCACAACCCATTTTCAATGCCCTGGCTGAGGGAAGGAGGTTCTCACCCAAGATTTGACGGTACATGGCCCCGTCCATCGTCCCTTTGATGCGTGAAGTTGTCCTGTCCCTTAGCAGAAAAACACCCCGAAAGCATAATGTTTCCACCTCCATGTTTGACGGTGGGGAGGGTGTTCTTGGGGTCATAGGCAGCATTCCTCCTCCTCCAGACACGGTGAGTTGAGTTGATGCCAAAGAGCTCCATTTTGGTCTCATCTGACCACAACACTTTCACCCAGTTGTCCTCTGAATCATTCAGATGTTCATTGGCAAACTTCAGACGGGTATGTATATGTGCTTTCTTGAGCAGGGGGACCTTGCGGGCACTGCAGGATTTCAGATCTTCACAGCGTAGTGTGTTACCAATTGTTTTCTTGGTGACTATGGTCCCAGCTGCCTTGAGATCATTGACAAGATCCTCCCGTGTAGTTCTGGGCTGATTCCTCACAGTTCTCATGGTCATTGCAACTCCACAAGGTGAGATCTTGCATGGAGCCCCAGGCCGAGGGAGATTGACAGTTCTTTTGTGTTTCTTCCATTTGCGAATAATCGCACCAACTGTTGTCACCTTCTCACCAAGCTGCTTGGCGATGGTCTTGTAGCCCATTCCAGCCTTGTGTAGGTCTACAATCTTGTCCCTGACATCCTTGGAGAGCTCTTTGGTCTTGGCCATGTTGGAGAGTTTGGAATCTGATTGATTGATTGCTTCTGTGGACAGGTGTATTTTATACAGGTAACAAACTGAGATTAGGAGCACTCCTTTTAAGAGTGTGCTCCTAATCTCAGCTCGTTACCTGTATAAAAGACACCTGGGAGCCAGAAATCTTTCTGATTGAGAGGGGGGGTCAAATACTTATTTCCCTCATTAAAATGCAAATCAATTTATAAAATTTTTCACATGCGTTTTTCTGGATTATTTTGTTGTTATTCTGTCTCTCACTGTTCAAATAAACCTACCATTAAAATTATAGACGGATCATTTCTTTGTTAGTGGGCAAACGTACAAAATCAGCAGGGGATCAAATACTTTTTTCCCTCACTGTATATGTGAGGGGAGTGCGGGTGTGTAGGAAGATGGGGTGCCTGTGTGTTTTGTGTTATTGGAAATGTGAATGAGTAAGGAAAATGGTTGCAAATGCAAGAGCCCATGTGTGTCTGCAAGCAGGAGATGTGACTGAGTGAGTCTTCACTTTATCTCAGATATGGGATATACGTTTTAAAATAAAATATATAGTATCATGATGGAATGGTGCCAACCCTATATCCTAGACACCCACCTGAGTGACCTACTCACTAAGGAGAAGTCCTTATCCGCATTATTGGCCTACTGCAAGTAGCTTCCACAGCCATGACAGAAAGGTGAACGCGGTCAGTGAGGGGGTAGGTAGATCTATGGGTAGGAAGGGGAGAGTGGACCTCAACCTCACTAATGCTCTTGTGGCTGAATGGAAGCAAGTCCACGCAGAAATGTTCCAACATTTTGTGGAACACTTTCCCAGAAGAGTGGAGGCTGTTGTAGCAGCAAAGGGGAACCAATTCCACATTAATGTCCATGATTTTGGAATCAGATGTTCGTTGTGCAGGTTTCCACATACTTTTGGTCATGTAGTGTATTGTGGTGGCCAGAAGGAAACAGTCCCTCACCACGCAGCACAGTCACCTGCAGCACCATGGAGAGCACCATCAGAGGACGACACAAGGTCTGGGCTAAACAGTGATGTTCAGGACCAAGGACAGCTCTAACACAGGTGTGCACCATTTCCCTTCTGACAGGGAGCCTCAGCTGCAGACTGTTGGGCCCAATTAGTAGCCACATAAAGAGAACAAAGAAGCCACAGTAGAGGAGGGGAGAGGCAGGAGAAGAGAGCAGATACAGAGTGTTGGATCCAGCCCAGCCCAGCCCAGCCCAGCCCAGCCCAGCCCAGCCCAGCCCAGCCCATGGACCAGTCGGAACCCAACCACCCTCTCGGAGATAGAGGCCTAGTTAAGGACGTGAGTAGAATGAACCACCTTAACTAATCCTACACCTCTTCTGCCTCCCTTCCAGGAGTAAACTGATGCCACAAGGAGCAACCAGAAGAAGGAAGAGTTACCTAAGTTACAGTTTCTCCCTTTTCCCTTTCCCCTGCTTTATAATAAATAAAGAAACCTAAGTTTGCCCCACTGAAACTCTGCCCAGTGAGTGATTTGCTACGACCTCCAGAGTTAAAACCCTCCCAGTCTAGAGAGGAGATGTTACAGTATATATGTAAAAAGGAAGCAAAGTACTTTAAGTATGTTTTTATTTCAGTCTCCTTCCTCTCCACTAACTGAAGTTTATTTATTAATAGTGTACAATTAACACTTTACATTTACAATGTTTACAAACATTGGAGAAAAACAAGCTGATATTTTGGGTTCTCATGGAGTGTGACAGTTGAGCTAAGCTCATGAGGCATTTCTAAGTTATATTCTTCAAGAATCAATGGCTATATTTAAATCCTTTAAGTCCAAAAATTGATGTAGCACCTACAGATTGCCCCTTTAAGTCTATCAAATGTGTGCGAGTTTGAACATGTGTCCATTAGGCTAATGGATTTTTTTTTTTATCAGCATGAATTAGATTGAAATAAAAGCCTAACTTTTATTCCATAGGCTGGGATCTGTACTGTGCAGCTGTTGCAAAGAGTGCATTTTTCACTGGCTGTCCACTGGTTTCAAAAACATTGATTGATAGGCAGCATAAACTTTTTGAATTCAATCATTATTGGGTTCAAATACACATTTTAGATTTGTGAACAGCCATCCACAGCAACCATAATCCGTAAGGCGCAAAGAGCTAAAAGAGAGCAACAGTGTGATTCACATCAATGCGCTATGTATGTTCCGGACAGTATCAGACAACATTGATGTATACGCTGATTCGGTGAGCGAGTTTATTAGCAAGTGCATCGGTGATGTTGTACCCATAGCAACTATTAAAACCTTCCCCAACCAGAAACCGTGGATTGATGGCAGCATTTGCGCAAAACTGAAAGCGCAAACCATTGCTTTTAATCAGGGCAAGGCGACTGGAAACATGACTGAATACAAACAGTGTAGCTATTCCCTCCGCAAGGCAATCAAACAAGCTAAGCGTCAATATAGAGACAAAGTAGAGTCACAATTCAACGGCTCAGACACGAGAGGAATATGGCAGGTTCTACAGTCAATCACGGACTACAAAAAGAAAACCAGCCCCGCAAGGCTGCCGGCCCAGATGGAATCCCTGGCCATGTCCTCAGCATGCGCAGACCAGCTGGCTGGTGTGTTTACGGACATATTCAATCAATCCTTATCCCAGTCTGCTGTTTCCACATGCTTCAAGAGGGCCACCATTGTTCCTGTTCCCAAGAAAGCTAAGGTAACTGAGCTAAATGACTATCGCCCCGTAGCACTCACTTCCGTCATGAAGTGCTTTGAGAGACTAGTCAAGGATCATATCACTTCCACCCTACCTGACACCATAGACCCACTCCAATTTGCTAACCGTCCCAATAGGTCCACAGACGACGCAATCACACTGCCCTAACCCATCTGGACAGGAGGAATACCTATGTAAGAATACTGTTCATCGACTACAGCTCAGCATTTAACACCATAGTACCCTCCAAACTCGTCATTAAGCTTGAGACCCTAGGTCTCGACCCAGCCCTGTGCAACTGGGTCCTGGACTTCCTGACTGGCCGGCCCCTGGTGGTGAGGGTAGGAAACATCTCCACCCCGCTGATCCTCAACCCACAAGGGTGCGTTCTCAGCCCTCTCCTGTACTCCCTGTTCACCAATGACTGCATGGCCAAGCACGCCTCCAACTCAATCAAGTTTGCTGACGACACTACAGTGGTAGGCTTGATTACCAACAACAAAGAGACGGCCTACAGGGAGGAGGTGAGGGCCCTCGGAGTGTGGTGTCAGGAAAATAACCTCTCACTCAACGTCAACAAAACTAAGGAGATGATTGTGGACTTCAGGAAACAGCAGAGGGAGCACCCCCCTATCCACATCGACTGGACAGTAGTGGAGAAGGTGGAAAGTTTTAAGTTCCTCGGCGTACACCACGGACAAACTGAAATGGTCCACCCACACAGACAGCATGCTGAAGAAGGCGCAACAGTGCCTCTTCAACCTCAGGAGGCTGAAGAAATTCGGCTTGTCACCAAAAACACTCACAAACTTCTACAGATGCACAATCGAGAGCATCCTGTCGGGCTGTATCACTGCCTGGTACGGCAACTGCTCCGCCCACAACCGTAAGGCTCTCCAAAGGGTAGTGAGGACTGCCGACTGACGATGCCATTTATATAATGTTTACATATCCTACATTACTCATCTCACATGTATATACTGTACTCTATACCATCTACTGCATCTTGCCTATGCCGGTCAGCCAACGCTCATCCATATATGTATATGTACATATTTCATTCCTTTACACCTGTGTGTGTATAAGGTAGTTGTTGTGAAATTGTTAGATTACTTGTTAGATACTACTGCATGGTCGGAACTAGAAGCACAAGCATTTCGCTACACTAGCATTAACATCTGCTAACCATGTGTATGTGACAATACAATTTGATTTGATTTGTAGATCACAAGTGATATCTGTATCGCCGTAGACTACACCACTCCTGTCATCCTTACCTCCAAGCATTTATTCAAATTGGATAATATTTGGATGCCAACAACAGTCATGCCATTGGAAGACATTTGCTTGGACTATAGCTTACAAAAGCTTATTGCTGCTCTTTTCCCGCGATCCATCAAACCCATTTGGTGTGTCATCATAGTGGTCTCTGACTTGTGCTCAGACTCGTTCAGGTGGAACAAACTTAAATTTGTGCCTTTTTTTCAATGCTGATTTGAATGACATTGAGAAAACAGAGAAGTGTCAAATATATTTTTTTGCAAACCTCTTTTCAAAAGTATCTGTAATCTGATTACAATATTTTTGCTAGTAATGTAATTGATTACAGTTACCGGTTTTTGTAATCCCTTACATGTAATGGATTACATGTAATCTGTTACTCCCCAACCCTGTAAAAAAAGGACTGGTGGAGTTATGTCACACATGCAGTTAACAAAAATATATGGAAATGTCTGCTCTATCCAAAATTACAAACAAATGATTGCAGCATTACTTCAAAAATAGAGGAGGCATGTGGAAAGGGGAGAAGGTAAAGAACTTGTCTGTCCCTTTATTAAAGACCAAAATTGGCTAAAGTATATTGTGATAAATAAAAAAGTATACCAGTTTCATTTAAGGGCCAAAATATTTACAGCTGCGCCAAACAGGTTGCATAATAGTTAGGAGATTTTTGATGTACTGATTCCATAGCAAACCGATACACAAAACAACGGCGGATTCAAATCTTTAGATTTTTTCAATTAAAATTATTAAACAAAATTATTGCAACCAATAGAACGTTATATATGTGGGGGATACTACCATCGTAGCTCTGCAGATTTTGCTGAAAAGACAGAATCAATAGATCACTTGTTTTGGTACTGCCCATATGTAGCTTGTTTTTGGTCACAGGTTCAGGAATGGCTGAAAAATTGCAACATTTACTTGAAGTTAACTCTGCAAATAGCACTGCTGGTTGATATGAAAAGTCATAGACAATCGATCAATAATATAATAATACTCTTAGCAAAGGTGTCTACCTTTAATTTACAATCTGTAGAAACTATGAGAGTAGAAAGGTTCAGAACCTTTATGAAACATCACAGCACAGTGAACAAAAATTATATGTCAGCTAGAAATCAAAACTGTATGGGCTTCAAAGATGGGAGGGGTTGAGGGTAGCTGAAGGCTGGGACTAAAAGCAAACAAAATATAACTGTCCATGTAATTGATGTAGTATGTGTAAACTGGAAATGGAAGCCTAAGTATTGTTGTCCATTAGTTTACTCCTATTAGGGGAGGGGTGGTAGGCGCCATAGCTTAATGGATATTGGGTCTGACTTTGAATCAGAATATTGAGTGTTCGAGTCCCTTCGCTGTCGTGTAATTTCCCTTGCGCTCCTTATTTAGGCAATTTCCCTAAATAAGAGGTCTCTTGTTACCTGGAAAAGGTAGGACTTTGTTATGAAGGTTTAATAATCCCAGACTGCATGGTCTAGTGCAGTGGTTCCCAAACCTTTTATAGTCCTGTACCCCTTCAAACATTCAACCTCCAGCTGCGTACCCCCTCTAGCACCACTGTCAGCGCACTCTCAAATGTTGTTTTTTGCCATCAATGTAAGCCTGCCATGCACACACTATACAATACATTTATTAAACATAAGAATGAGTGTGAGTGTTTGTCACAACCCGGCTCGTGGGAAGTGACAAAGAGCTCTTATAGGACCAGGGCACAAATAATAATATAGTAATAATCAATAATTTTGCTCTTTATTTAGCATACACATATAACACCTTATTTGTTCATCAAAAATTGTAAATAACTCACCACAGGTTAATGGGAAGGGTGTGCTTGAAAGGATACACATAACTCTGCAATGTTGGGTTGTATTGTGCCTGTATTTAGTTTTCATGCTAGTGAGGACCGAGAATCCACTCTCACATAGGTACGTGTTTGCAATGGGCATCAGTGTCTTAACAGCGAGATTTGCCAAGGCAGGATACTCTGAGCGCAGCCCAATCCAAAAATCTGGCAGTAGCTTCTGATTAGATAACATTTTCACAGAATTGCTTGTTGCAATTTCGATGAGGCTCTCTTGTTCAGATATCGGTAAGTGGACTGGAGGCGGGGCATGAAAGGGATAACGAATCTAGTTGTTTGTGTCATCCGTTTCGGGAATGTACCTGCGTAAATGCTCACCCAGCTCACTCAGGCGCTTCGTTATATCACATTTGACATTGTCCGTAAGCTTGAGTTCGAAATAATACAATGATCAAATCAAACTTTATTTGTCACGTGCTGAACACAACAAGTGTAGACCTTACCGTGAAATGCTTACTTACAAGCCCTTAACCAACAGAGCAGTTCAGGTAGAGTTAAGAAAATATTTACCAAATAAACTAAAGTAAAAAATAATAAAAAGTGACACAATAACATAACAATAACGAGGCTATATACAAGGGGTACCGGTACCGAGTCAGTGTGCGGAGGTACAGGTTAGAGGTAATTTGTACATGTAGGAAGGGGTGAAGTTACTATGCATAGATAATAAACAGCGAGTAGCAGCAGTGTACAAAACAAATGGAGGAGGAGTGGGGGTCAATGTAATAGTCCGGTGGCCATTTGATGAATTGTTCAGCAGTCTTATGGCTTGGGGATAGAAGCTGTTAAGGAGCCTTTGGTCCTAGACTTGGCGCTCCGGTACCGCTTGCCGTGCGGTAGCAGAGAAAACAGTCTATGACTTGGGTGAGTCTCTGACAATTTTATGGGCTTTCCTCTGACACCGCCTATTATATAGGTCCTGGATTGCAGGAAGCTTGGCCCCAGTGATGTACTGGGCCGTACGCACTACCCTCTCTAGCGTCTGGATGGAAAGACCTGTGTGTTTTCCTTGTTAATGCTGACAGAAAAGAGCTTCAACTTCCTAATCATAGCCTGAATTTTGTCCCACACATTGAATATAGTTGCGGAGAGTCCCTGTAATCATTCAGGCGAGAAAAAACATCACCCAGATAGGCCAGTCATGTGAGAAACTCGTCATCATGCAAGCGGTCAGACAAGTGAAAATTATGGTCAGTAAAGAAAACTTTAAGCTCGTCTCTCAAAAAAGTGTCAATACTTGACCCCATGACTTCAAATAAGAATATCGAGGGATAATGTCTCTTTGTAGTTGTTAAGTATCACTAGCTTTCTTCATTTAGATAGGTTCCCAATTTCCTTACATAAGATATATATCTTGTGGCTTGGAAAAGGTAGAACATATTTATGTAGGTTTAATAATCACAGACTGCAAGGCCTGAGAAAAATTGCATCTGATTCTGCATCAGAAGATTGGGGGATAGAGTCTCTTCGTAGTTGTTAAATATCACTAGTTTTCCTCACTTAGATAGGTTCCCAATTTCCCTATATAACAATGTCTCTTGTTGCCGGAAAAGGTCCTTCATGTTCTTCATGTATGCTTATATAGAAAAACATTATACATAAGACCTTTCCTTTTTTGCTAAGAAAAGGTTGTACAATGTCATATGGGATATATAGGAGTGACGCCGTGCCTTAATGGACAAGGGGTCTTTGAATCGGAATATTGTGTCTTTGAGTCCCTTCAGTGTTGTGTAATTCCACTATCTCTCCTTATTTAGACAATTTCCCTAAATAAGAGGTATCTTGTTACCTGGAAAAGGTAGGACTTTGTTTTGTAGGTTTAATAATCATAGACTGCGGGTGTAACAGGGTTGAAATAGACATCCTTAGTTGTATGAGTTTTGTCATAGTTAAGCAGCCAGGTTATGTATATGTCTGTATAGTTGTGGAGCTACCTGCAGTATTATTTGTGCAACTGCATCTCTGCATATATGTGCGCATGTTCACGCAAGATCCAGCCAAAGAGTTGTTAAACTTTGATGGAGGTATGTTTCGTGATCCATGCTGCACCCAGTGTTTTCACTTTTAAAATTATATCTAATTTATGTTAGGCTGAAAACGATATTGTTTTATAATCACTATCGATGTTGACGTGTTATGTGATAGTGTTACAGAGTTGTGTCCTGTATTTACAATTTTATGGACATTTACAAAGTTAACAATACTCAATTTTGCTGTCCATTGACTGCGAGGACTGAGAAATATTGTGTCTGATTCTGCATCACAAGATTGCGGGATAGAGTCTCTTCGTGCATGTTAAATATCACTAGCTTTCCTCATTCAGACAGGTCAACAATTTTGCTGTCTTTTGTTGCAAAGCAAAGTGACTGCGTGCTAAATGGATAAGGCATCTGTCTTTGAAAATCGAAGATTGAGGTTTCGAGTACCTTCGCGGTAGGTTAATTTCATTAGCTCAGCTAATTCGTACATGTTGCCAAATTTGGCTATGTTCTTGTTGCTTTGAACAGCTAGGACATTTTAATTCAACTTTATGGCTTCCACTAGATGTGGAAGCCACAATATTTCTCAGTCCTCGCAGTTTTAGATTATTAAAGTTGCATTAAAATGTCCTAGCTTTTCAAAGCAACAAGACGAAGCCTTATTTAGGAACAAATGCAAATTAGCCGGGCTAATGAAATTAAACAACCACGAAGGTACTCCAACCATCAACCTCTTGATTCGAAGTCAGACGCCTTATCCATTAGGCCACGCAGTCTACTCCATATGCACCGATATACCAGAAAACAAAATTGTTGACCTGTCTGAATGAGGAAAGCTAGTGATATTTAACATGCACGAAGAGACTCACATTCAAGAAGCTCTGCTTCTTGGCAATATCACAGCGTTGTCAGATTTCAAAAAGGCTTTACGGCGAAAGCATAACATTTGATTGTTGGAGGATAGCAGCTCATATATTTTCCACATTAGCATACATTCATATCCAGTGCGGGTCACACAAAACCCATATAAGAGCTAAAAAATATCACTTACCTTTCGAAGAACTTCTGCTGAGGGCTTCCCAAGTGTCCAACGAAGACATCCAATGGTTATTTTCTTAGAAAAAGTCATTTATTATATCCATGAATTTCTGTTAGGTTGGCGCGTTATGATCAGAAAATCCACCGTTGAGGCGCCCATTGAACCTTGAAATCTAGTGGGTGCCATAAGTACTGCAGTCTGTTATACTCACATACATTATTTTAACACTTTTAGAAACTTCAGAGTGTTACCTATCCAATAGTACTAATTATGTGCACATCCTATTTTCTGAGCCTCAGTCGAAGGCATTTTACTTTGGGCACGCCAGACTCTCCAAGACCGTCACCTCTGCTGCTGCTCCCTAAGAAGTTAACATTCACGAAGAGACTCTATCCCGCAATCTTGTGATGCAGAATCAGACACAATATTTCTGTCTTCGCAGTCTTAGATTATTAAAGTTGCATTAAAATGTCCTAGCTTTTCAAAGCAACAAGACAAAGCCTTATTTAGGAACAAATCCAAATTAGCTGAGCTAATGAAATTAAACAACCACGAAGGGACTCGAACCCTCAATCTTCTGATTCGAAGTCAGACGCCTTATCCATTAGGCCACGCAGTCTACTCCATATGCACCTTTATGACAGAAAACAAAATTGTTGACCTGTCTGAATGAGGAAAGCTAGTGATATTTAACATGCACGAAGAGACTCACATTCAAGAAGCTCTGCTTCTTGGCAATATCACAGCGTTGTCAGATTTCAAAAAGGCTTTACGGCAAAAGCACAACATTTGATTGTTGGAGGATAGCAGCTCATATATTTTCCACATTAGCATAAATTCATATCCAGTGCGGGTAACACAAAACACATATAAGAGCTAAATAATATCACTTACCTTTCGAAGAACTTCTGCTGAGGGCTTCCCAAGTGTCCAACGAAGACATCCAATGGTTATTTTCTTAGAAAAAGTCATTTATTATATCCATAAATCTCTGTTAGGTTGGCGCGTTATGATCAGAAAATCCACCGTTGAGTCACCCATTGAACCGTGAAGAGAACACGTTCAAAGACCGTCACCTCTGCTGCCGCTCCCTAAGAAGTTAACATTCACGATGAGACTCTATCCCGCAATCTTGTGATGCAGAATCAGACACAATATTTCTCAGTCCTCGCAGTCTTAGATTATTAAAGTTGCATTAAAATGTCCTAGCTTTTCAAAGCAACAAGACAAAGCCTTATTTAGGAACAAATCGAAATTAGCTGAGCTAATCCATTAGGCCACGCAGTCTACTCCATATGCACCTATATGACAGAAAACAAAATTGTTGACCTGTCTGAATGAGGAAAGCTAGTGATATTTAACATGCACGAAGAGACTCACATTCAAGAAGCTCTGCTTCTTGGCAATATCACAGCGTTGTCAAATTTCAAAAAGGCTTTACGGCGAAAGCACAACATTTGATTGTTGGAGGATAGCAGCTCATATATTTTCCACATTAGCATAAATTCATATCCAGTGCGGGTCACACAAAACCCATATAAGAGCTAAATAATATCACTTACCTTTCGAAGAACTTCTGCTGAGGGCTTCCCAAGTGTCCAACGAAGACATCCAATGGTTATTTTCTTAGAAAAAGTCATTTATTATATCCATGAATTTCTGTTAGGTTGGCGCGTTATGATCAGAAAATCCACCGTTGAGTCGCCCATTGAACCTTGAAATCTAGTGGGTGCCATAGGTACTGCAGTCTGTTATACTCACATACATTATTTTAACACTTTTAGAAACTTCAGAGTGTTACCATCCAATAGTACTAATTATGTGCATATCCTATTTTCTGAGCCTCAGTCGAAGGCATTTTACTTTGGGCACGCCAGACTCTCCAAGACCGTCACCTCTGCTGCCGCTCCCTAAGAAGTTAACATTCACGAAGAGACTCTATCCTGCAATCTTGTGATGCAGAATCAGACACAATATTTCTCAGTCCTCGCAGTCTTAGATTATTAAAGTTGCATTAAAATGTCCTAGCTTTTCAAAGCAACAAGACGAAGCCTTATTTAGGAACAAATGCAAATTAGCCGGGCTAATGAAATTAAACAACCACGAAGGTACTCTAACCATCAATCTTCTGATTGAAGTCAGACGCCTTATCCATTAGGCCACGCAGTCTACTCCATATGCACCTATATGACAGAAAACAAAATTGTTGACCTGTCTGAATGAGGAAAGCTAGTGATATTTAACATGCACGAAGAGACTCACATTCAAGAAGCTCTGCTTCTTGGCAATATCACAGGCGTTGTCAGATTTCAAAAAGGCTTTACGGCGAAAGCACAACATTTGATTGTTGGAGGATAGCAGCTCATATATTTTCCACATTAGCATAAATTCATATCCAGTGCGGGTCACACAAAACCCATATAAGAGCTAAAAATATCACTTACCTTTCGAAGAACTTCTGCTGAGGGCTTCCCAAGTGTCCAACGAAGACATCCAATGGTTATTTTCTTAGAAAAAGTCATTTATTATATCCATGAATTTCTGTTAGGTTGGCGCGTTATGATCAGAAAATCCACCGTTGAGTCGCCCATTGAACCGTTGAAGAGAACACGTTCAAATTATACCTATAAACTTTCTACAAACAAATCAAACATCATTTTAATGTATCCTTAGGTATCCTTTAATGTATATTTACTGTAATATTTCAACCGGACGATAACGTGAACAATAGGAAAGGAAAATAATGTGGGAGCGCTCACAATCTCGCGCCGTCAAGCGTTGTTTACAAAAGTGGTTCCTTCACTACTTCCTCTTCCTATCCGTTCTGCTTAGAAACTAGACCTTCCAGACTCTGTATAAAGACTGTTGACATCTAGTGGAAGCCATAGGTACTGCAGTCTCAGTCCTAGTTCAAATAGAAATGAATAGGCAGCCTGGAGAAGAAGATTATGTACAAAAAAAACTGCATATCCGGATGGATTTTCCTTGGGTTGTCGCCTGCTATATCAGTTCTGTTATACTCACATACATTATTTTAACACTTTTAGAAACTTCAGAGTGTTACCTATCCAATAGTACTAATTATGTGCACATCCTATTTTCTGAGCCTCAGTCGAAGGCATTTTACTTTGGGCACGCCAGACTCTCCAAGACCGTCACCTCTGCTGCTGCTCCCTAAGAAGTTAACATTCACGAAGAGACTCTATCCCGCAATCTTGTGATGCAGAATCAGACACAATATTTCTCAGTCCGCAGATCTTAGATTATTAAAGTTGCATTAAAATGTCCTAGCTTTTCAAAGCAACAAGACAAAGCCTTATTTAGGAACAAATCCAAATTAGCTGAGCTAATGAAATTAAACAACCACGAAGGGACTCGAACCCTCAATCTTCTGATTCAAGTCAGGCGCCTTATCCATTAGGCCACGCAGTCTACTCCATATGCACCTATATGACAGAAAACAAAATTGTTGACCTGTCTGAATGAGGAAAGCTAGTGATATTTAACATGCACGAAGAGACTCACATTCAAGAAGCTCTGCTTCTTGGCAATATCACAGGGTTGTCAGATTTCAAAAAGGCTTTACGGCAAAAAGCACAACATTTGATTGTTGGAGGATAGCAGCTCATATATTTTCCACATTAGCATAAATTCATATCCAGTGCGGGTCACACAAAACCCATATAAGAGCTAAATAATATCACTTACCTTTCGAAGAACTTCTGCTGAGGGCTTCCCAAGTGTCCAACGAAGACATCCAATGGTTATTTTCTTAGAAAAAGTCATTTATTATATCCATAAATCTCTGTTAGGTTGGCGCGTTATGATCAGAAAATCCACCGTTGAGTCACCCATTGAACCGTGAAGAGAACACGTTCAAATTATACCTATAAACTTTCTACAAACAAATCAAACATCATTTTTAATGTATCCTTAGGTATCCTTTAATGTATATTTACTGTAATATTTCAACCGGACGATAACGTGAACAATAGGAAAGGAAAATAATGTGGGGAGCGCTCACAATCTCGCGCCCGTCAAACGTTGTTTACAAAAGTGGTTCCTTCACTACTTCCTCTTCCTATCCATTCTGCTTAGAAACTAGACCTTCCAGACTCTGTATAAAGACTGTTGACATCTAGTGGAAGCCATAGGTACTGCAGTCTCAGTCCTAGTTCAAATAGAAATGAATAGGCAGCCTGGAGAAGAAGATCATGTACAAAAAAAACTGCATATCCGGATGGATTTTCCTTGGGTTGTCGCCTGCTATATCAGTTCTGTTATACTCACATACATTATTTTAACACTTTTAGAAACTTCAGAGTGTTACCTATCCAATAGTACTAATTATGTGCATATCCTATTTTCTGAGCCTCAGTCGAAGGCATTTTACTTTGGGCACGCCAGACTCTCCAAGACCGTCACCTCTGCTGCCGCTCCCTAAGAAGTTAACATTCACGAAGAGACTCTATCCTGCAATCTTGTGATGCAGAATCAGACACAATATTTCTCAGTCCTCGCAGTCTTAGATTATTAAAGTTGCATTAAAATGTCCTAGCTTTTCAAAGCAACAAGACAAAGCCTTATTTAGGAACAAATCCAAATTAGCTGAGCTAATGAAATTAAACAACCACGAAGGGACTCTAACCCTCAATCTTCTGATTCGAAGTCAGACGCCTTATCCATTAGGCCACGCAGTCTACTCCATATGCACCGATATGACAGAAAACAAAATTGTTGACCTGTCTGAATGAGGAAAGCTAGTGATATTTAACATGCACGAAGAGACTCACATTCAAGAAGCTCTGCTTCTTGGCAATATCACAGCGTTGTCAGATTTCAAAAAGGCTTTACGGCGAAAGCACAACATTTGATTGTTGGAGGATAGCAGCTCATATATTTTCCACATTAGCATAAATTCATATCTAGTGCGTGTCACACAAAACCCATATAAGAGCTAAAAAATATCACTTACCTTTCGAAGAACTTCTGCTGAGGGCTTCCCAAGTGTCCAACGAAGACATCCAATGGTTATTTTCTTAGAAAAAGTCATTTATTATATCCATAAATCTCTGTTAGGTTGGCGCGTTATGATCAGAAAATCCACCGTTGAGTCACCCATTGAACCGTGAAGAGAACACGTTCAAATTATACCTATAAACTTTCTACAAACAAATCAAACATCATTTTTAATGTATCCTTAGGTATCCTTTAATGTATATTTACTGTAATATTTCAACCGGACGATAACGTGAACAATAGGAAAGGAAAATAATGTGGGGAGCGCTCTCAATCTCGCGCCGTCAAACGTTGTTTACAAAAGTGGTTCCTTCACTACTTCCTCTTCCTATCCGTTCTGCTTAGAGCTAGACCTTCCAGACTCTGTATAAAGACTGTTGACATCTAGTGGAAGCCATAGGTACTGCAGTCTCAGTCCTAGTTCAAATAGAAATGAATAGGCAGCCTGGAGAAGAAGATCATGTACAAAAAAAACTGCATATCCGGATGGATTTTCCTCGGGTTGTCACCTGCTATATCAGTTCTGTTATACTCACATACATTATTTTAACACTTTTAGAAACTTCAGAGTGTTACCTATCCAATAGTACTAATTATGTGCATATCCTATTTTCTGAGCCTCAGTCGAAGGCATTTTACTTTGGGCACGCCAGACTCTCCAAGACCGTCACCTCTGCTGCAGCTCCCTAAGAAGTTAACATTCACGAAGAGACTCTATCCGCAATCTTGTGATGCAGAATCAGACACAATATTTCTCAGTCTGCGCAGTCTTAGATTATTAAAGTTGCATTAAAATGTCCTAGCTTTTCAAAGCAACAAGACAAAGCCTTATTTAGGAACAAATCCAAATTAGCTGAGCTAATGAAATTAAACAACCACGAAGGGACTCGAACCCTCAATCTTCTGATTCGAAGTCAGACGCCTTATCCATTAGGCCACGCAGTCTACTCCATATGCACCGATATGACAGAAAACAAAATTGTTGACCTGTCTGAATGAGGAAAGCTAGTGATATTTAACATGCACGAAGAGACTCACATTCAAGAAGCTCTGCTTCTTGGCAATATCACAGGCGTTGTCAGATTTCAAAAAGGCTTTACGGCGAAAGCACATTTGATTGTTGGAGGATAGCAGCTCATATATTTTCCACATTAGCATAAATTCATATCCAGTGCGGGTCACACAAAACCCATATAAGAGCTAAATAATATCACTTACCTTTCGAAGAACTTCTGCTGAGGGCTTCCCAAGTGTCCAACGAAGACATCCAATGGTTATTTTCTTAGAAAAAGTCATTTATTATATCCATAAATCTCTGTTAGGTTGGCGCGTTATGATCAGAAAATCCACCGTTGAGTCACCCATTGAACCGTGAAGAGAACACGTTCAAAGACCGTCACCTCTGCTGCCGCTCCCTAAGAAGTTAACATTCACGATGAGACTCTATCCCGCAATCTTGTGATGCAGAATCAGACACAATATTTCTCAGTCCTCGCAGTCTTAGATTATTAAAGTTGCATTAAAATGTCCTAGCTTTTCAAAGCAACAAGACAAAGCCTTATTTAGGAACAAATCGAAATTAGCTGAGCTAATCCATTAGGCCACGCAGTCTACTCCATATGCACCTATATGACAGAAAACAAAATTGTTGACCTGTCTGAATGAGGAAAGCTAGTGATATTTAACATGCACGAAGAGACTCACATTCAAGAAGCTCTGCTTCTTGGCAATATCACAGCGTTGTCAAATTTCAAAAAGGCTTTACGGCGAAAGCACAACATTTGATTGTTGGAGGATAGCAGCTCATATATTTTCCACATTAGCATAAATTCATATCCAGTGCGGGTCACACAAAACCCATATAAGAGCTAAATAATATCACTTACCTTTCGAAGAACTTCTGCTGAGGGCTTCCCAAGTGTCCAACGAAGACATCCAATGGTTATTTTCTTAGAAAAAGTCATTTATTATATCCATGAATTTCTGTTAGGTTGGCGCGTTATGATCAGAAAATCCACCGTTGAGTCGCCCATTGAACCTTGAAATCTAGTGGGTGCCATAGGTACTGCAGTCTGTTATACTCACATACATTATTTTAACACTTTTAGAAACTTCAGAGTGTTACCTATCCAATAGTACTAATTATGTGCATATCCTATTTTCTGAGCCTCAGTCGAAGGCATTTTACTTTGGGCACGCCAGACTCTCCAAGACCGTCACCTCTGCTGCCGCTCCCCTAAGAAGTTAACATTCACGAAGAGACTCTATCCTGCAATCTTGTGATGCAGAATCAGACACAATATTTCTCAGTCCTCGCAGTCTTAGATTATTAAAGTTGCATTAAAATGTCCTAGCTTTTCAAAGCAACAAGACAAAGCCTTATTTAGGAACAAATGCAAATTAGCTGAGCTAATGAAATTAAACAACCACGAAGGGACTCGAACCCTCAATCTTCTGATTCAAGTCAGACGCCTTATCCATTAGGCCACGCAGACTACTCCATATGCACCTATATGACAGAAAACAAAATTGTTGACCTGTCTGAATGAGGAAAGCTAGTGATATTTAACATGCACGAAGAGACTCACATTCAAGAAGCTCTGCTTCTTGGCAATATCACAGGGTTGTCAGATTTCAAAAAGGCTTTCTGGCGAAAGCACAACATTTGATTGTTGGAGGATAGCAGCTCATATATTTTCCACATTAGCATAAATTCATATCCAGTGCGGGTCACACAAAACCCATATAAGAGCTAAAAATATCACTTACCTTTCGAAGAACTTCTGCTGAGGGCTTCCCAAGTGTCCAACGAAGACATCCAATGGTTATTTTCTTAGAAAAAGTCATTTATTATATCCATAAATCTCTGTTAGGTTGGCGTTATGATCAGAAAATCCACCGTTGAGTCACCCATTGAACCGTGAAGAGAACACGTTCAAATTATACCTATAAACTTTCTACAAACAAATCAAACATCAATTTTTAATGTATCCTTAGGTATCCTTTAATGTATATTTACTGTAATATTTCAACCGGACGATAACGTGAACAATAGGAAAGGAAAATAATGTGGGAGCGCTCACAATCTCGCGCCCGTCAAGCGTTGTTTACAAAAGTGGTTCCTTCACTACTTCCTCTTCCTATCCGTTCTGCTTAGAGCTAGACCTTCCAGACTCTGTATAAAGACTGTTGACATCTAGTGGAAGCCATAGGTACTGCAGTCTCAGTCCTAGTTCAAATAGAAATGAATAGGCAGCCTGGAGAAGAAGATCATGTACAAAAAAACTGCATATCCGGATGGATTTTCCTCGGGTTGTCGCCTGCTATATCAGTTCTGTTATACTCACATACATTATTTTAACACTTTTAGAAACTTCAGAGTGTTACCTATCCAATAGTACTAATTATGTGCATATCCTATTTTCTGAGCCTCAGTCGAAGGCATTTTACTTTGGGCACGCCAGACTCTCCAAGACCGTCACCTCTGCTGCCGCTCCTAAGAAGTTAACATTCACGAAGAGACTCTATCCCGCAATCTTGTGATGCAGAATCAGACACAATATTTCTCAGTCCTCGCAGTCTTAGATTATTAAAGTTGCATTAAAATGTCCTAGCTTTTCAAAGCAACAAGACAAAGCCTTATTTAGGAACAAATCCAAATTAGCTGAGCTAATGAAATTAAACAACCACGAAGGGACTCGAACCCTCAATCTTCTGATTCAAGTCAGACGCCTTATCCATTAGGCCCACGCAGTCTACTCCATATGCACCTATATGACAGAAAACAAAATTGTTGACCTGTCTGAATGAGGAAAGCTAGTGATATTTAACATGCACGAAGAGACTCACATTCAAGAAGCTCTGCTTCTTGGCAATATCACAGCGGTTGTCAGATTTCAAAAAGGCTTTACTGAAAGCACAACATTTGATTGTTTGTGGATAGCAGCTCATATATTTTCCACATTAGCATAAATTCATATCCAGTGCGGGTCACACAAAACCCATATAAGAGCTAAATAATATCACTTACCTTTCGAAGAACTTCTGCTGAGGGCTTCCCAAGTGTCCAACGAAGACATCCAATGGTTATTTTCTTAGAAAAAGTCATTTATTATATCCATAAATCTCTGTTAGGTTGGCGCGTTATGATCAGAAAATCCACCGTTGAGTCACCCATTGAACCGTGAAGAGAACACGTTCAAATTATCACCTATAAACTTTCTACAGAAGTTAACATTCACGATGAGACTCTATCCGCAATCTTGTGATGCAGAATCAGACACAATATTTCTCAGGTATCCTTAGATGTATTAAAGTTGCATTAAAATGTCCTAGCTTTCAAAGCAACAAGACAAAGCCTTATTTAGGAACAAATAGGAAATTAGCTGAGCTAATCCATGTGGGAGCTACTCCATATGCACCTATATGACAGAAAACAAAATTGTTGACCTGTCTGAATGAGGAAAGTAGTGATATTTAACCTTCACTACTCACATTCAAGAAGCTCTGCTTCTTGGCAATATAGAGCGTTGTCAAATTTCAAAGGCTTTACTCTGTATAAGCACAACATGTTGATTGTTGGAGGATAGCAGCTCATATATTTTCCACATTAGCATAAATTCATATCCAGTGCGGGTCACACAAAACCCATATAAGAGCTAAATAATATCACTTACCTGAAGAACTAGGCAGCCTGGAGAAGAAGACATCAATGGTTATTTTCTTAGAAAAAGTCATTTATTATATCCATGAATTTCTGTTAGGTTGGCGCGTTATGATCAGAAAATCCACCGTTGAGTCGCCCATTGAACCTTGAAATCTAGTGGGTGCCATAGGTACTGCAGTCTGTTATACTCACATACATTATTTTAACACTTTTAGAAACTTCAGAGTGTTACCTATCCAATAGTACTAATTATGTGCATATCCTATTTTCTGAGCCTCAGTCGAAGGCATTTTACTTTGGGCACGCCAGACTCTCCAAGACCGTCACCTCTGCTGCCGCTCCCTAAGAAGTTAACATTCACGAAGAGACTCTATCCCGCAATCTTGTGATGCAGAATCAGACACAATATTTCTCAGTCCTCGCAGTCTTAGATTATTAAAGTTGCATTAAAATGTCCTAGCTTTTCAAAGCAACAAGACAAAGCCTTATTTAGGAACAAATCCAAATTAGCTGAGCTAATGAAATTAAACAACCACGAAGGGACTCGAACCCTCAATCTTCTGATTCAAGTCAGACGCCTTATCCATTAGGCCACAGTCTACTCCATATGCACCTATATGACAGAAAACAAAATTGTTGACCTGTCTGAATGAGGAAAGCTAGTGATATTTAACATTCACGAAGAGACTCACATTCAAGAAGCTCTGCTTCTTGGCAATATCACAGGGTTGTCAGATTTCAAAAAAGCTTTACGGCGAAAGCACAACATTTGATTGTTGGAGGATAGCAGCTCATATATTTTCCACATTAGCATAAATTCATATCCAGTGCGGGTCACACAAAACCCATATAAGAGCTAAATAATATCACTTACCTTTCGAAGAACTTCTGCTGAGGGCTTCCCAAGTGTCCAACGAAGACATCCAATGGTTATTTTCTTAGAAAAAGTCATTTATTATATCCATAAATCTCTGTTAGGTTGGTAGCGTTATGATCAGAAAATCCACCGTTGAGTCACCCATTGAACCGTGAAGAGAACACGTTCAAATTATACCTATAAACTTTCTACAAACAAATCAAACATCATTTTTAATGTATCCTTAGGTATCCTTTAATGTATATTTACTGTAATATTTCAACCGGACGATAACGTGAACAATAGGAAAGGAAAATAATGTGGGGCGCTCACAATCTCGCGCCCGTCAAACGTTGTTTACAAAAGTGGTTCCTTCACTACTTCCTCTTCCTATCCGTTCTGCTTAGAGCTAGACCTTCCAGACTCTGTATAAAGACTGTTGACATCTAGTGGAAGCCATAGGTACTGCAGTCTCAGTCCTAGTTCAAATAGAAATGAATAGGCAGCCTGGAGAAGAAGATCATGTACAAAAAAAACTGCATATCCGGATGGATTTTCCTCGGGTTGTCGCCTGCTATATCAGTTCTGTTATACTCACATACATTATTTTAACACTTTTAGAAACTTCAGAGTGTTACCTATCCAATAGTACTAATTATGTGCATATCCTATTTTCTGAGCCTCAGTCGAAGGCATTTTACTTTGGGCACGCCAGACTCTCCAAGACCGTCACCTCTGCTGCCGCTCCTAAGAAGTTAACATTCACGAAGAGACTCTATCCCGCAATCTTGTGATGCAGAATCAGACACAATATTTCTCAGTCCTCGCAGTCTTAGATTATTAAAGTTGCATTAAAATGTCCTAGCTTTTCAAAGCAACAAGACAAAGCCTTATTTAGGAACAAATCCAAATTAGCTGAGCTAATGAAATTAAACAACCACGAAGGGACTCGAACCCTCAATCTTCTGATTGAAGTCAGACGCCTTATCCATTAGGCCACGCAGTCTACTCCATATGCACCTATATGACAGAAAACAAAATTGTTGACCTGTCTGAATGAGGAAAGCTAGTGATATTTAACATGCACGAAGAGACTCACATTCAAGAAGCTCTGCTTCTTGGCAATATCACAGGGTTGTCAGATTTCAAAAAGGCTTTCTGGCGAAAGCACATTTGATTGTTTGAGGATAGCAGCTCATATATTTTCCACATTAGCATAAATTCATATCCAGTGCGGGTCACACAAAACCCATATAAGAGCTAAATAATATCACTTACCTTTCGAAGAACTTCTGCTGAGGGCTTCCCAAGTGTCCAACGAAGACATCCAATGGTTATTTTCTTAGAAAAAGTCATTTATTATATCCATAAATCTCTGTTAGGTTGGCGTTATGATCAGAAAATCCACCGTTGAGTCACCCATTGAACCGTGAAGAGAACACGTTCAAATTATACCTATAAACTTTCTACAAACAAATCAAACATCATTTTTAATGTATCCTTAGGTATCCTTTAATGTATATTTACTGTAATATTTCAACCGGACGATAACGTGAACAATAGGAAAGGAAAATAATGTGGGGAGCGCTCACAATCTCGCGCCCGTCAAACGTTGTTTACAAAAGTGGTTCCTTCACTACTTCCTCTTCCTATCCGTTCTGCTTAGAGCTAGACCTTCCAGACTCTGTATAAAGACTGTTGACATCTAGTGGAAGCCATAGGTACTGCAGTCTCAGTCCTAGTTCAAATAGAAATGAATAGGCAGCCTGGAGAAGAAGATCATGTACAAAAAAAACTGCATATCCGGATGGATTTTCCTCGGGTTGTCGCCTGCTATATCAGTTCTGTTATACTCACATACATTATTTTAACACTTTTAGAAACTTCAGAGTGTTACCTATCCAATAGTACTAATTATGTGCATATCCTATTTTCTGAGCCTCAGTCGAAGGCATTTTACTTTGGGCACGCCAGACTCTCCAAGACCGTCACCTCTGCTGCCGCTCCTAAGAAGTTAACATTCACGAAGAGACTCTATCCGCAATCTTGTGATGCAGAATCAGACACAATATTTCTCAGTCCTCGCAGTCTTAGATTATTAAAGTTGCATTAAAATGTCCTAGCTTTTCAAAGCAACAAGACAAAGCCTTATTTAGGAACAAATCCAAATTAGCTGAGCTAATGAAATTAAACAACCACGAAGGGACTCGAACCCTCAATCTTCTGATTCGAAGTCAGACGCCTTATCCATTAGGCCACGCAGTCTACTCCATATGCACCTATATGACAGAAAACAAAATTGTTGACCTGTCTGAATGAGGAAAGCTAGTGATATTTAACATGCACGAAGAGACTCACATTCAAGAAGCTCTGCTTCTTGGCAATATCACAGGGTTGTCAGATTTCAAAAAGGCTTTACAGCGAAAGCACAACATTTGATTGTTTGAGGATAGCAGCTCATATATTTTCCACATTAGCATAAATTCATATCCAGTGCGGGTCACACAAAACCCATATAAGAGCTAAATAATATCACTTACCTTTCGAAGAACTTCTGCTGAGGGCATCCCAAGTGCCCAACGAAGACATCCAATGGTTATTTTCTTAGAAAAAGTCATTTATTATATCCATAAATCTCTGTTAGGTTGGCGCGTTATGATCAGAAAATCCACCGTTGAGTCACCCATTGAACCGTGAAGAGAACACGTTCAAATTATACCTATAAACTTTCTACAAACAAATCAAACATCATTTTTAATGTATCCTTAGGTATCCTTTAATGTATATTTACTGTAATATTTCAACCGGACGATAACGTGAACAATAGGAAAGGAAAATAATGTGAGGCGCTCACAATCTCGCGCCAGTCAAGCGTTGTTTACAAAAGTGGTTCCTTCACTACTTCCTCTTCCTATCCGTTCTGCTTAGAGCTAGACCTTCCAGACTCTGTATAAAGACTGTTGACATCTAGTGGAAGCCATAGGTACTGCAGTCTCAGTCCTAGTTCAAATAGAAATGAATAGGCAGCCTGGAGAAGAAGATCATGTACAAAAAAAACTGCATATCCGGATGGATTTTCCTCGGGTTGTCGCCTGCTATATCAGTTCTGTTATACTCACATACATTATTTTAACACTTTTAGAAACTTCAGAGTGTTACCTATCCAATAGTACTAATTATGTGCATATCCTATTTTCTGAGCCTCAGTCGAAGGCATTTTACTTTGGGCACGCCAGACTCTCCAAGACCGTCACCTCTGCTGCCGCTCCCTAAGAAGTTAACATTCACGAAGAGACTCTATCCCGCAATCTTGTGATGCAGAATCAGACACAATATTTCTCAGTCCTCGCAGTCTTAGATTATTAAAGTTGCATTAAAATGTCCTAGCTTTTCAAAGCAACAAGACAAAGCCTTATTTAGGAACAAATCCAAATTAGCTGAGCTAATGAAATTAAACAACCACGAAGGGACTCGAACCCTCAATCTTCTGATTCGAAGTCAGACGCCTTATCCATTAGGCCACGCAGTCTACTCCATATGCACCTATATGACAGAAAACAAAATTGTTGACCTGTCTGAATGAGGAAAGCTAGTGATATTTAACAAATGCACGAAGAGACTCACATTCAAGAAGCTCTGCTTCTTGGCAATATCACAGGGTTGTCAGATTTCAAAAAGGCTTTACGGCGAAAGCACAACATTTGATTGTTTGTGGATAGCAGCTCATATATTTTCCACATTAGCATAAATTCATATCCAGTGCGGGTCACACAAAACCCATATAAGAGCTAAAAAATATCACTTACCTTTCGAAGAACTTCTGCTGAGGGCTTCCCAAGTGTCCAACGAAGACATCCAATGGTTATTTTCTTAGAAAAAGTCATTTATTATATCCATAAATCTCTGTTAGGTTGGCGCGTTATGATCAGAAAATCCACCGTTGAGTCACCCATTGAACCGTGAAGAGAACACGTTCAAATTATACCTATAAACTTTCTACAAACAAATCAAACATCATTTTTAATGTATCCTTAGGTATCCTTTAATGTATATTTACTGTAATATTTCAACCGGACGATAACGTGAACAATAGGAAAGGAAAATAATGTGGGAGCGCTCACAATCTCGCGCCGTCAAACGTTGTTTACAAAAGTGGTTCCTTCACTACTTCCTCTTCCTATCCGTTCTGCTTAGAGCTAGACCTTCCAGACTCTGTATAAAGACTGTTGACATCTAGTGGAAGCCATAGGTACTGCAGTCTCAGTCCTAGTTCAAATAGAAATGAATAGGCAGCCTGGAGAAGAAGATCATGTACAAAAAAAACTGCATATCCGGATGGATTTTCCTCGGGTTGTCGCCTGCTATATCAGTTCTGTTATACTCACATACATTATTTTAACACTTTTAGAAACTTCAGAGTGTTACCTATCCAATAGTACTAATTATGTGCATATCCTATTTTCTGAGCCTCAGTCGAAGGCATTTTACTTTGGGCACGCCAGACTCTCCAAGACCGTCACCTCTGCTGCCGCTCCCTAAGAAGTTAACATTCACGAAGAGACTCTATCCCGCAATCTTGTGATGCAGAATCAGACACAATATTTCTCAGTCCTCGCAGTCTTAGATTATTAAAGTTGCATTAAAATGTCCTAGCTTTTCAAAGCAACAAGACAAAGCCTTATTTAGGAACAAATCCAAATTAGCTGAGCTAATGAAATTAAACAACCACGAAGGGACTCGAACCCTCAATCTTCTGATTCGAAGTCAGACGCCTTATCCATTAGGCCACGCAGTCTACTCCATATGCACCTATATGACAGAAAACAAAATTGTTGACCTGTCTGAATGAGGAAAGCTAGTGATATTTAACATGCACGAAGAGACTCACATTCAAGAAGCTCTGCTTCTTGGCAATATCACAGGGTTGTCAGATTTCAAAAAGGCTTTACGGCGAAAGCACAACATTTGATTGTTTGTGGATAGCAGCTCATATATTTTCCACATTAGCATAAATTCATATCCAGTGCGGGTCACACAAAACCCATATAAGAGCTAAAAATATCACTTACCTTTCGAAGAACTTCTGCTGAGGGCTTCCCAAGTGTCCAACGAAGACATCCAATGGTTATTTTCTTAGAAAAAGTCATTTATTATATCCATAAATCTCTGTTAGGTTGGCGCGTTATGATCAAAAAATCCACCGTTGAGTCACCCATTGAACCGTGAAGAGAACACGTTCAAATTATACCTATAAACTTTCTACAAACAAATCAAACATCATTTTTAATGTATCCTTAGGTATCCTTTAATGTATATTTACTGTAATATTTCAACCGGACGATAACGTGAACAATAGGAAAGGAAAATAATGTGGGAGCGCTCACAATCTCGCGCCAGTCAAGCGTTGTTTACAAAAGTGGTTCCTTCACTACTTCCTCTTCCTATCCGTTCTGCTTAGAGCTAGACCTTCCAGACTCTGTATAAAGACTGTTGACATCTAGTGGAAGCCATAGGTACTGCAGTCTCAGTCCTAGTTCAAATAGAAATGAATAGGCAGCCTGGAGAAGAAGATCATGTACAAAATCAACTGCATATCCAGATGGATTTTCCTTGGGTTGTCGCCTGCTATATCAGTTCTGTTATACTCACATACATTATTTTAACACTTTTAGAAACTTCAGAGTGTTACCTATCCAATAGTACTAATTATGTGCATATCCTATTTTCTGAGCCTCAGTCGAAGGCATTTTACTTTGGGCACGCCAGACTCTCCAAGACCGTCACCTCTGCTGCCGCTCCTAAGAAGTTAACATTCACGAAGAGACTCTATCCCGCAATCTTGTGATGCAGAATCAGACACAATATTTCTCAGTCCTCGCAGTCTTAGATTATTAAAGTTGCATTAAAATGTCCTAGCTTTTCAAAGCAACAAGACAAAGCCTTATTTAGGAACAAATCCAAATTAGCTGAGCTAATGAAATTAAACAACCACGAAGGGACTCGAACCCTCAATCTTCTGATTCAAGTCAGACGCCTTATCCATTAGGCCACGCAGTCTACTCCATATGCACCTATATGACAGAAAACAAAATTGTTGACCTGTCTGAATGAGGAAAGCTAGTGATATTTAACATGCACGAAGAGACTCACATTCAAGAAGCTCTGCTTCTTGGCAATATCACAGGGTTGTCAGATTTCAAAAGGCTTTACGGCGAAAGCACAACATTTGATTGTTTGTGGATAGCAGCTCATATATTTTCCACATTAGCATAAATTCATATCCAGTGCGGGTCACACAAAACCCATATAAGAGCTAAAAAATATCACTTACCTTTCGAAGAACTTCTGCTGAGGGCTTCCCAAGTGTCCAACGAAGACATCCAATGGTTATTTTCTTAGAAAAAGTCATTTATTATATCCATAAATCTCTGTTAGGTTGGCGCGTTATGATCAAAAAATCCACCGTTGAGTCACCCATTGAACCGTGAAGAGAACACGTTCAAATTATACCTATAAACTTTCTACAAACAAATCAAACATCATTTTTAATGTATCCTTAGGTATCCTTTAATGTATATTTACTGTAATATTTCAACCGGACGATAACGTGAACAATAGGAAAGGAAAATAATGTGGGGAGCGCTCACAATCTCGCGCCAGTCAAACGTTGTTTACAAAAGTGGTTCCTTCACTACTTCCTCTTCCTATCCGTTCTGCTTAGAGCTAGACCTTCCAGACTCTGTATAAAGACTGTTGACATCTAGTGGAAGCCATAGGTACTGCAGTCTCAGTCCTAGTTCAAATAGAAATGAATAGGCAGCCTGGAGAAGAAGATCATGTACAAAAAAACTGCATATCCGGATGGATTTTCCTCGGGTTGTCGCCTGCTATATCAGTTCTGTTATACTCACATACATTATTTTAACACTTTTAGAAACTTCAGAGTGTTACCTATCCAATAGTACTAATTATGTGCATATCCTATTTTCTGAGCCTCAGTCGAAGGCATTTTACTTTGGGCACGCCAGACTCTCCAAGACCGTCACCTCTGCTGCCGCTCCTAAGAAGTTAACATTCACGAAGAGACTCTATCCCGCAATCTTGTGATGCAGAATCAGACACAATATTTCTCAGTCCTCGCAGTCTTAGATTATTAAAGTTGCATTAAAATGTCCTAGCTTTTCAAAGCAACAAGACAAAGCCTTATTTAGGAACAAATCCAAATTAGCTGAGCTAATGAAATTAAACAACCACGAAGGGACTCGAACCCTCAATCTTCTGATTCGAAGTCAGACGCCTTATCCATTAGGCCACGCAGTCTACTCCATATGCACCTATATGACAGAAAACAAAATTGTTGACCTGTCTGAATGAGGAAAGCTAGTGATATTTAACATGCACGAAGAGACTCACATTCAAGAAGCTCTGCTTCTTGGCAATATCACAGGGTTGTCAGATTTCAAAAAGGCTTTACGGCGAAAGCACAACATTTGATTGTTTGAGGATAGCAGCTCATATATTTTCCACATTAGCATAAATTCATATCCAGTGCGGGTCACACAAAACCCATATAAGAGCTAAAAAAATATCACTTACCTTTCGAAGAACTTCTGCTGAGGGCTTCCCAAGTGTCCAACGAAGACATCCAATGGTTATTTTCTTAGAAAAAGTCATTTATTATATCCATAAATCTCTGTTAGGTTGGCGCGTTATGATAAAAAAATCCACCGTTGAGTCACCCATTGAACCGTGAAGAGAACACGTTCAAATTATACCTATAAACTTTCTACAAACAAATCAAACATCATTTTTAATGTATCCTTAGGTATCCTTTAATGTATATTTACTGTAATATTTCAACCGGACGATAACGTGAACAATAGGAAAGGAAAATAATGTGGGAGCGCTCACAATCTCGCGCCCGTCAAGCGTTGTTTACAAAAGTGGTTCCTTCACTACTTCCTCTTCCTATCCGTTCTGCTTAGAGCTAGACCTTCCAGACTCTGTATAAAGACTGTTGACATCTAGTGGAAGCCATAGGTACTGCAGTCTCAGTCCTAGTTCAAATAGAAATGAATAGGCAGCCTGGAGAAGAAGATCATGTACAAAATCAACTGCATATCCGGATGGATTTTCCTCGGGTTGTCGCCTGCTATATCAGTTCTGTTATACTCACATACATTATTTTAACACTTTTAGAAACTTCAGAGTGTTACCTATCCAATAGTACTAATTATGTGCATATCCTATTTTCTGAGCCTCAGTCGAAGGCATTTTACTTTGGGCACGCCAGACTCTCCAAGACCGTCACCTCTGCTGCCGCTCCTAAGAAGTTAACATTCACGAAGAGACTCTATCCCGCAATCTTGTGATGCAGAATCAGACACAATATTTCTCAGTCCTCGCAGTCTTAGATTATTAAAGTTGCATTAAAATGTCCTAGCTTTTCAAAGCAACAAGACAAAGCCTTATTTAGGAACAAATCCAAATTAGCTGAGCTAATGAAATTAAACAACCACGAAGGGACTCGAACCCTCAATCTTCTGATTCGAAGTCAGACGCCTTATCCATTAGGCCACGCAGTCTACTCCATATGCACCTATATGACAGAAAACAAAATTGTTGACCTGTCTGAATGAGGAAAGCTAGTGATATTTAACATGCACGAAGAGACTCACATTCAAGAAGCTCTGCTTCTTGGCAATATCACAGGGTTGTCAGATTTCAAAAAGGCTTTACGGCGAAAGCACAACATTTGATTGTTTGTGGATAGCAGCTCATATATTTTCCACATTAGCATAAATTCATATCCAGTGCGGGTCACACAAAACCCATATAAGAGCTAAAAAATATCACTTACCTTTCGAAGAACTTCTGCTGAGGGCTTCCCAAGTGTCCAACGAAGACATCCAATGGTTATTTTCTTAGAAAAAGTCATTTATTATATCCATAAATCTCTGTTAGGTTGGCGCGTTATGATCAAAAAATCCACCGTTGAGTCACCCATTGAACCGTGAAGAGAACACGTTCAAATTATACCTATAAACTTTCTACAAACAAATCAAACATCATTTTTAATGTATCCTTAGGTATCCTTTAATGTATATTTACTGTAATATTTCAACCGGACGATAACGTGAACAATAGGAAAGGAAAATAATGTGGGAGCGCTCACAATCTCGCGCCAGTCAAACGTTGTTTACAAAAGTGGTTCCTTCACTACTTCCTCTTCCTATCCGTTCTGCTTAGAGCTAGACCTTCCAGACTCTGTATAAAGACTGTTGACATCTAGTGGAAGCCATAGGTACTGCAGTCTCAGTCCTAGTTCAAATAGAAATGAATAGGCAGCCTGGAGAAGAAGATCATGTACAAAAAAACTGCATATCCGGATGGATTTTCCTCGGGTTGTCGCCTGCTATATCAGTTCTGTTATACTCACATACATTATTTTAACACTTTTAGAAACTTCAGAGTGTTACCTATCCAATAGTACTAATTATGTGCATATCCTATTTTCTGAGCCTCAGTCGAAGGCATTTTACTTTGGGCACGCCAGACTCTCCAAGACTGTCACCTCTGCTGCCGCTCCTAAGAAGTTAACATTCACGAAGAGACTCTATCCTGCAATCTTGTGATGCAGAATCAGACACAATATTTCTCAGTCCTCGCAGTCTTAGATTATTAAAGTTGCATTAAAATGTCCTAGCTTTTCAAAGCAACAAGACAAAGCCTTATTTAGGAACAAATCCAAATTAGCTGAGCTAATGAAATTAAACAACCACGAAGGGACTCGAACCCTCAATCTTCTGATTCGAAGTCAGACGCCTTATCCATTAGGCCACGCAGTCTACTCCATATGCACCTATATGACAGAAAACAAAATTGTTGACCTGTCTGAATGAGGAAAGCTAGTGATATTTAACATGCACGAAGAGACTCACATTCAAGAAGCTCTGCTTCTTGGCAATATCACAGGGTTGTCAGATTTCAAAAAGGCTTTACAGCGAAAGCACAACATTTGATTGTTTGTGGATAGCAGCTCATATATTTTCCACATTAGCATAAATTCATATCCAGTGTGGGTCACACAAAACCCATATAAGAGCTAAAAAATATCACTTACCTTTCGAAGAACTTCTGCTGAGGGCTTCCCAAGTGTCCAACGAAGACATCCAATGGTTATTTTCTTAGAAAAAGTCATTTATTATATCCATAAATCTCTGTTAGGTTGGCGCGTTATGATCAGAAAATCCACCGTTGAGTCACCCATTGAACCGTGAAGAGAACACGTTCAAATTATACCTATAAACTTTCTACAAACAAATCAAACATCATTTTTAATGTATCCTTAGGTATCCTTTAATGTATATTTACTGTAATATTTCAACCGGACGATAACGTGAACAATAGGAAAGGAAAATAATGTGGGAGCGCTCACAATCTCGCGCCCGTCAAACGTTGTTTACAAAAGTGGTTCCTTCACTACTTCCTCTTCCTATCCGTTCTGCTTAGAGCTAGACCTTCCAGACTCTGTATAAAGACTGTTGACATCTAGTGGAAGCCATAGGTACTGCAGTCTCAGTCCTAGTTCAAATAGAAATGAATAGGCAGCCTGGAGAAGAAGATCATGTACAAAAAAAACTGCATATCCGGATGGATTTTCCTCGGGTTGTCGCCTGCTATATCAGTTCTGTTATACTCACATACATTATTTTAACACTTTTAGAAACTTCAGAGTGTTACCTATCCAATAGTACTAATTATGTGCATATCCTATTTTCTGAGCCTCAGTCAAAGGCATTTTACTTTGGGCACGCCAGACTCTCCAAGACCGTCACCTCTGCTGCCGCTCCCTAAGAAGTTAACATTCACGAAGAGACTCTATCCCGCAATCTTGTGATGCAGAATCAGACACAATATTTCTCAGTCCTCGCAGTCTTAGATTATTAAAGTTGCATTAAAATGTCCTAGCTTTTCAAAGCAACAAGACAAAGCCTTATTTAGGAACAAATCCAAATTAGCTGAGCTAATGAAATTAAACAACCACGAAGGGACTCGAACCCTCAATCTTCTGATTCGAAGTCAGACGCCTTATCCATTAGGCCACGCAGTCTACTCCATATGCACCTATATGACAGAAAACAAAATTGTTGACCTGTCTGAATGAGGAAAGCTAGTGATATTTAACAAATGCACGAAGAGACTCACATTCAAGAAGCTCTGCTTCTTGGCAATATCACAGGGTTGTCAGATTTCAAAAAGGCTTTACGGCGAAAGCACAACATTTGATTGTTTGAGGATAGCAGCTCATATATTTTCTACATTAGCATAAAATCATATCCAGTGTGGGTCACACAAAACCCATATAAGAGCTAAAAAATATCACTTACCTTCCGAAGAACTTCTGCTGAGGGCTTCCCAAGTGTCCAACGAAGACATCCAATGGTTATTTTCTTAGAAAAAGTCATTTATTATATCCATAAATCTCTGTTAGGTTGGCGTTATGATCAGAAAATCCACCGTTGAGTCACCCATTGAACCGTGAAGAGAACACGTTCAAATTATACCTATAAACTTTCTACAAACAAATCAAACATCATTTTTAATGTATCCTTAGGTATCCTTTAATGTATATTTACTGTAATATTTCAACCGGACGATAACGTGAACAATAGGAAAGGAAAATAATGTGGGGAGCGCTCACAATCTCGCGCCACAAACGTTGTTTACAAAAGTGGTTCCTTCACTACTTCCTCTTCCTATCCGTTCTGCTTAGAGCTAGACCTTCCAGACTCTGTATAAAGACTGTTGACATCTAGTGGAAGCCATAGGTACTGCAGTCTCAGTCCTAGTTCAAATAGAAATGAATAGGCAGCCTGGAGAAGAAGATCATGTACAAAAACTGCATATCCGGGATGGATTTTCCTCGGGTTGTCGCCTGCTATATCAGTTCTGTTATACTCACATACATTATTTTAACACTTTTAGAAACTTCAGAGTGTTACCTATCCAATAGTACTAATTATGTGCATATCCTATTTTCTGAGCCTCAGTCGAAGGCATTTTACTTTGGGCACGCCAGACTCTCCAAGACCGTCACCTCTGCTGCCGCTCCCTAAGAAGTTAACATTCACGAAGAGACTCTATCCCGCAATCTTGTGATGCAGAATCAGACACAATATTTCTCAGTCCTCGCAGTCTTAGATTATTAAAGTTGCATTAAAATGTCCTAGCTTTTCAAAGCAACAAGACAAAGCCTTATTTAGGAACAAATCCAAATTAGCTGAGCTAATGAAATTAAACAACCACGAAGGGACTCGAACCCTCAATCTTCTGATTCGAAGTCAGACGCCTTATCCATTAGGCCACGCAGTCTACTCCATATGCACCTATATGACAGAAAACAAAATTGTTGACCTGTCTGAATGAGGAAAGCTAGTGATATTTAACATGCACGAAGAGACTCACATTCAAGAAGCTCTGCTTCTTGGCAATATCACAGGGTTGTCAGATTTCAAAAAGGCTTTACGGCGAAAGCACAACATTTGATTGTTTGTGGATAGCAGCTCATATATTTTCCACATTAGCATAAATTCATATCCAGTGTGGGTCACACAAAACCCATATAAGAGCTAAAAATATCACTTACCTTTCGAAGAACTTCTGCTGAGGGCTTCCCAAGTGTCCAACGAAGACATCCAATGGTTATTTTCTTAGAAAAAGTCATTTATTATATCCATAAATCTCTGTTAGGTTGGCGTTATGATCAGAAAATCCACCGTTGAGTCACCCATTGAACCGTGAAGAGAACACGTTCAAATTATACCTATAAACTTTCTACAAACAAATCAAACATCATTTTTAATGTATCCTTAGGTATCCTTTAATGTATATTTACTGTAATATTTCAACCGGACGATAACGTGAACAATAGGAAAGGAAAATAATGTGGGAGCGCTCACAATCTCGCCAGTCAAACGTTGTTTACAAAAGTGGTTCCTTCACTACTTCCTCTTCCTATCCGTTCTGCTTAGAGCTAGACCTTCCAGACTCTGTATAAAGACTGTTGACATCTAGTGGAAGCCATAGGTACTGCAGTCTCAGTCCTAGTTCAAATAGAAATGAATAGGCAGCCTGGAGAAGAAGATCATGTACAAAAAAACTGCATATCCGGATGGATTTTCCTCGGGTTGTCGCCTGCTATATCAGTTCTGTTATACTCACATACATTATTTTAACACTTTTAGAAACTTCAGAGTGTTACCTATCCAATAGTACTAATTATGTGCATATCCTATTTTCTGAGCCTCAGTCGAAGGCATTTTACTTTGGGCACGCCAGACTCTCCAAGACCGTCACCTCTGCTGCCGCTCCTAAGAAGTTAACATTCACGAAGAGACTCTATCCCGCAATCTTGTGATGCAGAATCAGACACAATATTTCTCAGTCCTCGCAGTCTTAGATTATTAAAGTTGCATTAAAATGTCCTAGCTTTTCAAAGCAACAAGACAAAGCCTTATTTAGGAACAAATCCAAATTAGCTGAGCTAATGAAATTAAACAACCACGAAGGGACTCGAACCCTCAATCTTCTGATTCGAAGTCAGACGCCTTATCCATTAGGCCACGCAGTCTACTCCATATGCACCTATATGACAGAAAACAAAATTGTTGACCTGTCTGAATGAGGAAAGCTAGTGATATTTAACATGCACGAAGAGACTCACATTCAAGAAGCTCTGCTTCTTGGCAATATCACAGGGTTGTCAGATTTCAAAAAGGCTTTACAGCGAAAGCACAACATTTGATTGTTTGAGGATAGCAGCTCATATATTTTCCACATTAGCATAAATTCATATCCAGTGCGGGTCACACAAAACCCATATAAGAGCTAAAAATATCACTTACCTTTCGAAGAACTTCTGCTGAGGGCTTCCCAAGTGTCCAACGAAGACATCCAATGGTTATTTTCTTAGAAAAAGTCATTTATTATATCCATAAATCTCTGTTAGGTTGGCGCGTTATGATCAGAAAATCCACCGTTGAGTCACCCATTGAACCGTGAAGAGAACACGTTCAAATTATACCTATAAACTTTCTACAAACAAATCAAACATCATTTTTAATGTATCCTTAGGTATCCTTTAATGTATATTTACTGTAATATTTCAACCGGACGATAACGTGAACAATAGGAAAGGAAAATAATGTGGGAGCGCTCACAATCTCGCCAGTCAAACGTTGTTTACAAAAGTGGTTCCTTCACTACTTCCTCTTCCTATCCGTTCTGCTTAGAGCTAGACCTTCCAGACTCTGTATAAAGACTGTTGACATCTAGTGGAAGCCATAGGTACTGCAGTCTCAGTCCTAGTTCAAATAGAAATGAATAGGCAGCCTGGAGAAGAAGATCATGTACAAAAAAAACTGCATATCCGGATGGATTTTCCTCGGGTTGTCGCCTGCTATATCAGTTCTGTTATACTCACATACATTATTTTAACACTTTTAGAAACTTCAGAGTGTTACCTATCCAATAGTACTAATTATGTGCATATCCTATTTTCTGAGCCTCAGTCGAAGGCATTTTACTTTGGGCACGCCAGACTCTCCAAGACTGTCACCTCTGCTGCCGCTCCCTAAGAAGTTAACATTCACGAAGAGACTCTATCCCGCAATCTTGTGATGCAGAATCAGACACAATATTTCTCAGTCCTCGCAGTCTTAGATTATTAAAGTTGCATTAAAATGTCCTAGCTTTTCAAAGCAACAAGACAAAGCCTTATTTAGGAACAAATCCAAATTAGCTGAGCTAATGAAATTAAACAACCACGAAGGGACTCAAACCCTCAATCTTCTGATTCGAAGTCAGACGCCTTATCCATTAGGCCACGCAGTCTACTCCATATGCACCTATATGACAGAAAACAAAATTGTTGACCTGTCTGAATGAGGAAAGCTAGTGATATTTAACATGCACGAAGAGACTCACATTCAAGAAGCTCTGCTTCTTGGCAATATCACAGGGTTGTCAGATTTCAAAAAGGCTTTACGGCGAAAGCACAACATTTGATTGTTTGTGGATAGCAGCTCATATATTTTCCACATTAGCATAAATTCATATCCAGTGCGGGTCACACAAAACCCATATAAGAGCTAAAAATATCACTTACCTTTCGAAGAACTTCTGCTGAGGGCTTCCCAAGTGTCCAACGAAGACATCCAATGGTTATTTTCTTAGAAAAAGTCATTTATTATATCCATAAATCTCTGTTAGGTTGGCGCGTTATGATCAAAAAATCCACCGTTGAGTCACCCATTGAACCGTGAAGAGAACACGTTCAAATTATACCTATAAACTTTCTACAAACAAATCAAACATCATTTTTAATGTATCCTTAGGTATCCTTTAATGTATATTTACTGTAATATTTCAACCGGACGATAACGTGAACAATAGGAAAGGAAAATAATGTGGGGAGCGCTCACAATCTCGCGCCCGTCAAACGTTGTTTACAAAAGTGGTTCCTTCACTACTTCCTCTTCCTATCCGTTCTGCTTAGAGCTAGACCTTCCAGACTCTGTATAAAGACTGTTGACATCTAGTGGAAGCCATAGGTACTGCAGTCTCAGTCCTAGTTCAAATAGAAATGAATAGGCAGCCTGGAGAAGAAGATCATGTACAAAAAAAACTGCATATCCGGATGGATTTTCCTCGGGTTGTCGCCTGCTATATCAGTTCTGTTATACTCACATACATTATTTTAACACTTTTAGAAACTTCAGAGTGTTACCTATCCAATAGTACTAATTATGTGCATATCCTATTTTCTGAGCCTCAGTCGAAGGCATTTTACTTTGGGCACGCCAGACTCTCCAAGACCGTCACCTCTGCTGCCGCTCCTAAGAAGTTAACATTCACGAAGAGACTCTATCCCGCAATCTTGTGATGCAGAATCAGACAAAATATTTCTCAGTCCTCGCAGTCTTAGATTATTAAAGTTGCATTAAAATGTCCTAGCTTTTCAAAGCAACAAGACAAAGCCTTATTTAGGAACAAATCCAAATTAGCTGAGCTAATGAAATTAAACAACCACGAAGGGACTCGAACCCTCAATCTTCTGATTCAAGTCAGACGCCTTATCCATTAGGCCACGCAGTCTACTCCATATGCACCTATATGACAGAAAACAAAATTGTTGACCTGTCTGAATGAGGAAAGCTAGTGATATTTAACATGCACGAAGAGACTTCACATTCAAGAAGCTCTGCTTCTTGGCAATATCACAGGGTTGTCAGATTTCAAAAAGGCTTTACAGTAAAGCACAACATTTGATTGTTTGTGGATAGCAGCTCATATATTTTCCACATTAGCATAAATTCATATCCAGTGCGGGTCACACAAAACCCATATAAGAGCTAAAAAATATCACTTACCTTTCGAAGAACTTCTGCTGAGGGCTTCCCAAGTGTCCAACGAAGACATCCAATGGTTATTTTCTTAGAAAAAGTCATTTATTATATCCATAAATCTCTGTTAGGTTGGCGTTATGATCAAAAAATCCACCGTTGAGTCACCCATTGAACCGTGAAGAGAACACGTTCAAATTATACCTATAAACTTTCTACAAACAAATCAAACATCATTTTTAATGTATCCTTAGGTATCCTTTAATGTATATTTACTGTAATATTTCAACCGGACGATAACGTGAACAATAGGAAAGGAAAATAATGTGGGAGCGCTCACAATCTCGCCAGTCAAACGTTGTTTACAAAAGTGGTTCCTTCACTACTTCCTCTTCCTATCCGTTCTGCTTAGAGCTAGACCTTCCAGACTCTGTATAAAGACTGTTGACATCTAGTGGAAGCCATAGGTACTGCAGTCTCAGTCCTAGTTCAAATAGAAATGAATAGGCAGCCTGGAGAAGAAGATCATGTACAAAAAAAACTGCATATCCGGATGGATTTTCCTCGGGTTGTCGCCTGCTATATCAGTTCTGTTATACTCACATACATTATTTTAACACTTTTAGAAACTTCAGAGTGTTACCTATCCAATAGTACTAATTATGTGCATATCCTATTTTCTGAGCCTCAGTCGAAGGCATTTTACTTTGGGCACGCCAGACTCTCCAAGACTGTCACCTCTGCTGCCGCTCCCTAAGAAGTTAACATTCACGAAGAGACTCTATCCCGCAATCTTGTGATGCAGAATCAGACACAATATTTCTCAGTCCTCGCAGTCTTAGATTATTAAAGTTGCATTAAAATGTCCTAGCTTTTCAAAGCAACAAGACAAAGCCTTATTTAGGAACAAATCCAAATTAGCTGAGCTAATGAAATTAAACAACCACGAAGGGACTCAAACCCTCAATCTTCTGATTCGAAGTCAGACGCCTTATCCATTAGGCCACGCAGTCTACTCCATATGCACCTATATGACAGAAAACAAAATTGTTGACCTGTCTGAATGAGGAAAGCTAGTGATATTTAACATGCACGAAGAGACTCACATTCAAGAAGCTCTGCTTCTTGGCAATATCACAGGGTTGTCAGATTTCAAAAAGGCTTTACGGCGAAAGCACAACATTTGATTGTTTGTGGATAGCAGCTCATATATTTTCCACATTAGCATAAATTCATATCCAGTGCGGGTCACACAAAACCCATATAAGAGCTAAAAATATCACTTACCTTTCGAAGAACTTCTGCTGAGGGCTTCCCAAGTGTCCAACGAAGACATCCAATGGTTATTTTCTTAGAAAAAGTCATTTATTATATCCATAAATCTCTGTTAGGTTGGCGTTATGATCAAAAAATCCACCGTTGAGTCACCCATTGAACCGTGAAGAGAACACGTTCAAATTATACCTATAAACTTTCTACAAACAAATCAAACATCATTTTTAATGTATCCTTAGGTATCCTTTAATGTATATTTACTGTAATATTTCAACCGGACGATAACGTGAACAATAGGAAAGGAAAATAATGTGGGAGCGCTCACAATCTCGCCAGTCAAACGTTGTTTACAAAAGTGGTTCCTTCACTACTTCCTCTTCCTATCCGTTCTGCTTAGAGCTAGACCTTCCAGACTCTGTATAAAGACTGTTGACATCTAGTGGAAGCCATAGGTACTGCAGTCTCAGTCCTAGTTCAAATAGAAATGAATAGGCAGCCTGGAGAAGAAGATCATGTACAAAAAAACTGCATATCCGGATGGATTTTCCTCGGGTTGTCGCCTGCTATATCAGTTCTGTTATACTCACATACATTATTTTAACACTTTTAGAAACTTCAGAGTGTTACCTATCCAATAGTACTAATTATGTGCATATCCTATTTTCTGAGCCTCAGTCGAAGGCATTTTACTTTGGGCACGCCAGACTCTCCAAGACCGTCACCTCTGCTGCCGCCTCCCTAAGAAGTTAACATTCACGAAGAGACTCTATCCCGCAATCTTGTGATGCAGAATCAGACACAATATTTCTCAGTCCTCGCAGTCTTAGATTATTAAAGTTGCATTAAAATGTCCTAGCTTTTCAAAGCAACAAGACAAAGCCTTATTTAGGAACAAATCCAAATTAGCTGAGCTAATGAAATTAAACAACCACGAAGGGACTCAACCCTCAATCTTCTGATTCAAGTCAGACGCCTTATCCATTAGGCCACGCAGTCTACTCCATATGCACCTATATGACAGAAAACAAAATTGTTGACCTGTCTGAATGAGGAAAGCTAGTGATATTTAACATGCACGAAGAGACTCACATTCAAGAAGCTCTGCTTCTTGGCAATATCACAGGGTTGTCAGATTTCAAAAAGGCTTTACGGCGAAAGCACAACATTTGATTGTTTGTGGATAGCAGCTCATATATTTTCCACATTAGCATAAATTCATATCCAGTGCGGGTCACACAAAACCCATATAAGAGCTAAAAATATCACTTACCTTTCAAGAACTTCTGCTGAGGGCTTCCCAAGTGTCCAACGAAGACATCCAATGGTTATTTTCTTAGAAAAAGTCATTTATTATATCCATAAATCTCTGTTAGGTTGGCGTTATGATCAAAAAATCCACCGTTGAGTCACCCATTGAACCGTGAAGAGAACACGTTCAAATTATACCTATAAACTTTCTACAAACAAATCAAACATCATTTTTAATGTATCCTTAGGTATCCTTTAATGTATATTTACTGTAATATTTCAACCGGACGATAACGTGAACAATAGGAAAGGAAAATAATGTGGGGAGCGCTCACAATCTCGCCAGTCAAACGTTGTTTACAAAAGTGGTTCCTTCACTACTTCCTCTTCCTATCCGTTCTGCTTAGAGCTAGACCTTCCAGACTCTGTATAAAGACTGTTGACATCTAGTGGAAGCCATAGGTACTGCAGTCTCAGTCCTAGTTAAAATAGAAATGAATAGGCAGCCTGGAGAAGAAGATCATGTACAAAAAAAACTGCATATCCGGATGGATTTTCCTCGGGTTGTCGCCTGCTATATCAGTTCTGTTATACTCACATACATTATTTTAACACTTTTAGAAACTTCAGAGTGTTACCTATCCAATAGTACTAATTATGTGCATATCCTATTTTCTGAGCCTCAGTCGAAGGCATTTTACTTTGGGCACGCCAGACTCTCCAAGACTGTCACCTCTGCTGCCGCTCCCTAAGAAGTTAACATTCACAAAGAGACTCTATCCCGCAATCTTGTGATGTAGAATCAGACACAATATTTCTCAGTCCTCGCAGTCTTAGATTATTAAAGTTGCATTAAAATGTCCTAGCTTTTCAAAGCAACAAGACAAAGCCTTATTTAGGAACAAATCCAAATTAGCTGAGCTAATGAAATTAAACAACCACGAAGGGACTCGAACCCTCAATCTTCTGATTCGAAGTCAGACGCCTTATCCATTAGGCCACGCAGTCTACTCCATATGCACCTATATGACAGAAAACAAAATTGTTGACTTGTCTGAATGAGGAAAGCTAGTGATATTTAACAATAACGTGAACAATAGGAAAGGAAAATAATGTGGGGAGCGCTCACAATCTCGCGCCCGTCAAACGTTGTTTACAAAAGTGGTTCCTTCACTACTTCCTCTTCCTATCCGTTCTGCTTAGAGCTAGACCTTCCAGACTCTGTATAAAGACTGTTGACATCTAGTGGAAGCCATAGGTACTGCAGTCTCAGTCCTAGTTCAAATAGAAATGAATAGGCAGCCTGGAGAAGAAGATCATGTACAAAATCAACTGCATATCCAGATGGATTTTCCTCGGGTTGTCGCCTGCTATATCAGTTCTGTTATACTCACATACATTATTTTAACACTTTTAGAAACTTCAGAGTGTTACCTATCCAATAGTACTAATTATGTGCATATCCTATTTTCTGAGCCTCAGTCGAAGGCATTTTACTTTGGGCACGCCAGACTCTCCAAGACCGTCACCTCTGCTGCCGCTCCTAAGAAGTTAACATTCACGAAGAGACTCTATCCCGCAATCTTGTGATGCAGAATCAGACAAAATATTTCTCAGTCCTCGCAGTCTTAGATTATTAAAGTTGCATTAAAATGTCCTAGCTTTTCAAAGCAACAAGACAAAGCCTTATTTAGGAACAAATCCAAATTAGCTGAGCTAATGAAATTAAACAACCACGAAGGGACTCGAACCCTCAATCTTCTGATTCAAGTCAGACGCCTTATCCATTAGGCCACGCAGTCTACTCCATATGCACCTATATGACAGAAAACAAAATTGTTGACCTGTCTGAATGAGGAAAGCTAGTGATATTTAACATGCACGAAGAGACTCACATTCAAGAAGCTCTGCTTCTTGGCAATATCACAGGGTTGTCAGATTTCAAAAAGGCTTTACGGCGTAAAGCACAACATTTGATTGTTTGTGGATAGCAGCTCATATATTTTCCACATTAGCATAAATTCATATCCAGTGCGGGTCACACAAAACCCATATAAGAGCTAAAAATATCACTTACCTTTCGAAGAACTTCTGCTGAGGGCTTCCCAAGTGTCCAACGAAGACATCCAATGGTTATTTTCTTAGAAAAAGTCATTTATTATATCCATAAATCTCTGTTAGGTTGGCGTTATGATCAAAAAATCCACCGTTGAGTCACCCATTGAACCGTGAAGAGAACACGCTCAAATTATACCTATAAACTTTCTACAAACAAATCAAACATCATTTTTAATGTATCCTTAGGTATCCTTTAATGTATATTTACTGTAATATTTCAACCGGACGATAACGTGAACAATAGGAAAGGAAAATAATGTGGGAGCGCTCACAATCTCGCGCCAGTCAAACGTTGTTTACAAAAGTGGTTCCTTCACTACTTCCTCTTCCTATCCGTTCTGCTTAGAGCTAGACCTTCCAGACTCTGTATAAAGACTGTTGACATCTAGTGGAAGCCATAGGTACTGCAGTCTCAGTCCTAGTTAAAATAGAAATGAATAGGCAGCCTGGAGAAGAAGATCATGTACAAAAAAAACTGCATATCCGGATGGATTTTCCTCGGGTTGTCGCCTGCTATATCAGTTCTGTTATACTCACATACATTATTTTAACACTTTTAGAAACTTCAGAGTGTTACCTATCCAATAGTACTAATTATGTGCATATCCTATTTTCTGAGCCTCAGTCGAAGGCATTTTACTTTGGGCACGCCAGACTCTCCAAGACTGTCACCTCTGCTGCCGCTCCCTAAGAAGTTAACATTCACGAAGAGACTCTATCCCGCAATCTTGTGATGCAGAATCAGACACAATATTTCTCAGTCCTCGCAGTCTTAGATTATTAAAGTTGCATTAAAATGTCCTAGCTTTTCAAAGCAACAAGACAAAGCCTTATTTAGGAACAAATCCAAATTAGCTGAGCTAATGAAATTAAACAACCACGAAGGGACTCAAACCCTCAATCTTCTGATTCGAAGTCAGACGCCTTATCCATTAGGCCACGCAGTCTACTCCATATGCACCTATATGACAGAAAACAAAATTGTTGACCTGTCTGAATGAGGAAAGCTAGTGATATTTAACATGCACGAAGAGACTCACATTCAAGAAGCTCTGCTTCTTGGCAATATCACAGGGTTGTCAGATTTCAAAAAGGCTTTACGGCGAAAAGCACAACATTTGATTGTTTGTGGATAGCAGCTCATATATTTTCCACATTAGCATAAATTCATATCCAGTGCGGGTCACACAAAACCCATATAAGAGCTAAAAATATCACTTACCTTTCGAAGAACTTCTGCTGAGGGCTTCCCAAGTGTCCAACGAAGACATCCAATGGTTATTTTCTTAGAAAAAGTCATTTATTATATCCATAAATCTCTGTTAGGTTGGCGCGTTATGATCAAAAAATCCACCGTTGAGTCACCCATTGAACCGTGAAGAGAACACGTTCAAATTATACCTATAAACTTTCTACAAACAAATCAAACATCATTTTTAATGTATCCTTAGGTATCCTTTAATGTATATTTACTGTAATATTTCAACCGGACGATAACGTGAACAATAGGAAAGGAAAATAATGTGGGGAGCGCTCACAATCTCGCGCCAGTCAAACGCGTTGTTTACAAAAGTGGTTCCTTCACTACTTCCTCTTCCTATCCGTTCTGCTTAGAGCTAGACCTTCCAGACTCTGTATAAAGACTGTTGACATCTAGTGGAAGCCATAGGTACTGCAGTCTCAGTCCTAGTTAAAATAGAAATGAATAGGCAGCCTGGAGAAGAAGATCATGTACAAAAAAACTGCATATCCGGATGGATTTTCCTCGGGTTGTCGCCTGCTATATCAGTTCTGTTATACTCACATACATTATTTTAACACTTTTAGAAACTTCAGAGTGTTACCTATCCAATAGTACTAATTATGTGCATATCCTATTTTCTGAGCCTCAGTCGAAGGCATTTTACTTTGGGCACGCCAGACTCTCCAAGACTGTCACCTCTGCTGCCGCTCCCTAAGAAGTTAACATTCACAAAGAGACTCTATCCCGCAATCTTGTGATGTAGAATCAGACACAATATTTCTCAGTCCTCGCAGTCTTAGATTATTAAAGTTGCATTAAAATGTCCTAGCTTTTCAAAGCAACAAGACAAAGCCTTATTTAGGAACAAATCCAAATTAGCTGAGCTAATGAAATTAAACAACCACGAAGGGACTCGAACCCTCAATCTTCTGATTCGAAGTCAGACGCCTTATCCATTAGGCCACGCAGTCTACTCCATATGCACCTATATGACAGAAAACAAAATTGTTGACTTGTCTGAATGAGGAAAGCTAGTGATATTTAACATGCACGAAGAGATTTCACATTCAAGAAGCTCTGCTTCTTGGCAATATCACAGGGTTGTCAGATTTCAAAAAGGCTTTACGTAAAGCACAACATTTGATTGTTTGTGGATAGCAGCTCATATATTTTCCACATTAGCATAAATTCATATCCAGTGCGGTCACACAAAACCCATATAAGAGCTAAAAATATCACTTACCTTTCGAAGAACTTCTGCTGAGGGCTTCCCAAGTGTCCAACGAAGACATCCAATGGTTATTTTCTTAGAAAAGTCATTTATTATATCCATAAATCTCTGTTAGGTTGGCGCTATGATCAAAAAATCCACCGTTGAGTCACCCATTGAACCGTGAAGAGAACACGCTCAAATTATACCTATAAACTTTCTACAAACAAATCAAACATCATTTTTAATGTATCCTTAGGTATCCTTTAATGTATATTTACTGTAATATTTCAACCGGACGATAACGTGAACAATAGGAAAGGAAAATAATGTGGGGAGCGCTCTCAATCTCGCGCACGTCAAACGTTGTTTACAAAAGTGGTTCCTTCACTACTTCCTCTTCCTATCCGTTCTGCTTAGAGCTAGACCTTCCAGACTCTGTATAAAGACTGTTGACATCTAGTGGAAGCCATAGGTACTGCAGTCTCAGTCCTAGTTCAAATAGAAATGAATAGGCAGCCTGGAGAAGAAGATCATGTACAAAAAAAACTGCATATCCGGATGGATTTTCCTCGGGTTGTCGCCTGCTATATCAGTTCTGTTATACTCACATACATTATTTTAACACTTTTAGAAACTTCAGAGTGTTACCTATCCAATAGTACTAATTATGTGCATATCCTATTTTCTGAGCCTCAGTCGAAGGCATTTTACTTTGGGCACGCCAGACTCTCCAAGACCGTCACCTCTGCTGCCGCTCCCTAAGAAGTTAACATTCACGAAGAGACTCTATCCCGCAATCTTGTGATGCAGAATCAGACACAATATTTCTCAGTCCTCGCAGTCTTAGATTATTAAAGTTGCATTAAAATGTCCTAGCTTTTCAAAGCAACAAGACAAAGCCTTATTTAGGAACAAATCCAAATTAGCTGAGCTAATGAAATTAAACAACCACGAAGGGACTCGAACCCTCAATCTTCTGATTTGAAGTCAGACGCCTTATCCATTAGGCCACGCAGTCTACTCCATATGCACCTATATGACAGAAAACAAAATTGTTGACCTGTCTGAATGAGGAAAGCTAGTGATATTTAACATGCACGAAGAGACTCACATTCAAGAAGCTCTGCTTCTTGGCAATATCACAGGGTTGTCAGATTTCAAAAAGGCTTTACGAAAGCACAACATTTGATTGTTTGTGGATAGCAGCTCATATATTTTCCACATTAGCATAAATTCATATCCAGTGCGGGTCACACAAAACCCATATAAGAGCTAAAAAATATCACTTACCTTTCGAAGAACTTCTGCTGAGGGCTTCCCAAGTGTCCAACGAAGACATCCAATGGTTATTTTCTTAGAAAAAGTCATTTATTATATCCATAAATCTCTGTTAGGTTGGCGCGTTATGATAAAAAAATCCACCGTTGAGTCACCCATTGAACCTTGAAGAGAACACGTTCAAATTATACCTATAAACTTTCTACAAACAAATCAAACATCATTTTTAATGTATCCTTAGGTATCCTTTAATGTATATTTACTGTAATATTTCAACCGGACGATAACGTGAACAATAGGAAAGGAAAATAATGTGGGGAGCGCTCTCAATCTCGCGCCAGTCAAACGTTGTTTACAAAAGTGGTTCCTTCACTACTTCCTCTTCCTATCCGTTCTGCTTAGAGCTAGACCTTCCAGACTCTGTATAAAGACTGTTGACATCTAGTGGAAGCCATAGGTACTGCAGTCTCAGTCCTAGTTCAAATAGAAATGAATAGGCAGCCTGGAGAAGAAGATCATGTACAAAAAAAACTGCATATCCGGGATGGATTTTCCTCGGGTTGTCACCTGCTATATCAGTTCTGTTATACTCACATACATTATTTTAACACTTTTAGAAACTTCAGAGTGTTACCTATCCAATAGTACTAATTATGTGCATATCCTATTTTCTGAGCCTCAGTCGAAGGCATTTTACTTTGGGCACGCCAGACTCTCCAAGACCGTCACCTCTGCTGCCGCCTCCTAAGAAGTTAACATTCACGAAGAGACTCTATCCCGCAATCTTGTGATGCAGAATCAGACACAATATTTCTCAGTCCTCGCAGTCTTAGATTATTAAAGTTGCATTAAAATGTCCTAGCTTTTCAAAGCAACAAGACAAAGCCTTATTTAGGAACAAATCCAAATTAGCTGAGCTAATGAAATTAAACAACCACAAAGGGACTCGAACCCTCAATCTTCTGATTCGAAGTCAGACGCCTTATCCATTAGGCCACGCAGTCTACTCCATATGCACCTATATGACAGAAAACAAAATTGTTGACCTGTCTGAATGAGGAAAGCTAGTGATATTTAACATGCACGAAGAGACTCACATTCAAGAAGCTCTGCTTCTTGGCAATATCACAGGGTTGTCAGATTTCAAAAAGGCTTTACGGCGAAAGCACAACATTTGATTGTTTGTGGATAGCAGCTCATATATTTTCCACATTAGCATAAATTCATATCCAGTGCGGGTCACACAAAACCCATATAAGAGCTAAAAATATCACTTACCTTTCGAAGAACTTCTGCTGAGGGCTTCCCAAGTGTCCAACGAAGACATCCAATGGTTATTTTCGAAAAAGTCATTTATTATATCCATAAATCTCTGTTAGGTTGGCGCGTTATGATCAAAAAATCCACCGTTGAGTCACCCATTGAACCGTGAAGAGAACACGTTCAAATTATACCTATAAACTTTCTACAAACAAATCAAACATCATTTTTAATGTATCCTTAGGTATCCTTTAATGTATATTTACTGTAATATTTCAACCGGACGATAACGTGAACAATAGGAAAGGAAAATAATGTGGGGAGCGCTCACAATCTCGCGCCAGTCAAACGTTGTTTACAAAAGTGGTTCCTTCACTACTTCCTCTTCCTATCCGTTCTGCTTAGAGCTAGACCTTCCAGACTCTGTATAAAGACTGTTGACATCTAGTGGAAGCCATAGGTACTGCAGTCTCAGTCCTAGTTAAAATAGAAATGAATAGGCAGCCTGGAGAAGAAGATCATGTACAAAAAAAACTGCATATCCGGATGGATTTTCCTCGGGTTGTCGCCTGCTATATCAGTTCTGTTATACTCACATACATTATTTTAACACTTTTAGAAACTTCAGAGTGTTACCTATCCAATAGTACTAATTATGTGCATATCCTATTTTCTGAGCCTCAGTCGAAGGCATTTTACTTTGGGCACGCCAGACTCTCCAAGACCGTCACCTCTGCTGCCGCTCCCTAAGAAGTTAACATTCACGAAGAGACTCTATCCCGCAATCTTGTGATGCAGAATCAGACAAAATATTTCTCAGTCCTCGCAGTCTTAGATTATTAAAGTTGCATTAAAATGTCCTAGCTTTTCAAAGCAACAAGACAATGCCTTATTTAGGAACAAATCCAAATTAGCTGAGCTAATGAAATTAAACAACCACGAAGGGACTCGAACCCTCAATCTTCTGATTCGAAGTCAGACGCCTTATCCATTAGGCCACGCAGTCTACTCCAGATGCACCTATATGACAGAAAACAAAATTGTTGACCTGTCTGAATGAGGAAAGCTAGTGATATTTAACATGCACGAAGAGACTCACATTCAAGAAGCTCTGCTTCTTGGCAATATCACAGGGTTGTCAGATTTCAAAAAGGCTTTACGGCGAAAGCACAACATTTGATTGTTTGTGGATAGCAGCTCATATATTTTCCACATTAGCATAAATTCATATCCAGTGCGGGTCACACAAAACCCATATAAGAGCTAAAAATATCACTTACCTTTCAAGAACTTCTGCTGAGGGCTTCCCAAGTGTCCAACGAAGACATCCAATGGTTATTTTCTTAGAAAAAGTCATTTATTATATCCATAAATCTCTGTTAGGTTGGCGTTATGATCAAAAAATCCACCGTTGAGTCACCCATTGAACCGTGAAGAGAACACGTTCAAATTATACCTATAAACTTTCTACAAACAAATCAAACATCATTTTTAATGTATCCTTAGGTATCCTTTAATGTATATTTACTGTAATATTTCAACCGGACGATAACGTGAACAATAGGAAAGGAAAATAATGTGGGGAGCGCTCACAATCTCGCTACCAGTCAAACGTTGTTTACAAAAGTGGTTCCTTCACTACTTCCTCTTCCTATCCGTTCTGCTTAGAGCTAGACCTTCCAGACTCTGTATAAAGACTGTTGACATCTAGTGGAAGCCATAGGTACTGCAGTCTCAGTCCTAGTTAAAATAGAAATGAATAGGCAGCCTGGAGAAGAAGATCATGTACAAAAAAACTGCATATCCGGATGGATTTTCCTCGGTTGTCGCCTGCTATATCAGTTCTGTTATACTCACATACATTATTTTAACACTTTTAGAAACTTCAGAGTGTTACCTATCCAATAGTACTAATTATGTGCATATCCTATTTTCTGAGCCTCAGTCGAAGGCATTTTACTTTGGGCACGCCAGACTCTCCAAGACTGTCACCTCTGCTGCCGCTCCTAAGAAGTTAACATTCACGAAGAGACTCTATCCCGCAATCTTGTGATGTAGAATCAGACACAATATTTCTCAGTCCTCGCAGTCTTAGATTATTAAAGTTGCATTAAAATGTCCTAGCTTTTCAAAGCAACAAGACAAAGCCTTATTTAGAACAAATCCAAATTAGCTGAGCTAATGAAATTAAACAACCACGAAGGGACTCGAACCCTCAATCTTCTGATTCAAGTCAGACGCCTTTATCCATTAGGCCACGCAGTCTACTCCATATGCACCTATATGACAGAAAACAAAATTGTTGACTTGTCTGAATGAGGAAAGCTAGTGATATTTAACATGCACGAAGAGATTTCACATTCAAGAAGCTCTGCTTCTGGCAATATCACAGGGTTGTCAGATTTCAAAAGGCTTTACGGCGAAAGCACAACATTTGATTGTTTGTGGATAGCAGCTCATATATTTTCTACATTAGCATAAATTCATATCCAGTGTGGGTCACACAAAACCCATATAAGAGCTAAAAATATCACTTACCTTTCGAAGAACTTCTGCTGAGGGCTTCCCAAGTGTCCAACGAAGACATCCAATGGTTATTTTCTTAGAAAAAGTCATTTATTATATCCATAAATCTCTGTTAGGTTGGCGCTTATGATAAAAAATCCACCGTTGAGTCACCCATTGAACCGTGAAGAGAACACGCTCAAATTATACCTATAAACTTTCTACAAACAAATCAAACATCATTTTTAATGTATCCTTAGGTATCCTTTAATGTATATTTACTGTAATATTTCAACCGGACGATAACGTGAACAATAGGAAAGGAAAATAATGTGGGGAGCGCTCACAATCTCGCTACCACAAACGTTGTTTACAAAAGTGGTTCCTTCACTACTTCCTCTTCCTATCCGTTCTGCTTAGAGCTAGACCTTCCAGACTCTGTATAAAGACTGTTGACATCTAGTGGAAGCCATAGGTACTGCAGTCTCAGTCCTAGTTCAAATAGAAATGAATAGGCAGCCTGGAGAAGAAGATCATGTACAAAAACTGCATATCCGGATGGATTTTCCTCGGTTGTCGCCTGCTATATCAGTTCTGTTATACTCACATACATTATTTTAACACTTTTAGAAACTTCAGAGTGTTACCTATCCAATAGTACTAATTATGTGCATATCCTATTTTCTGAGCCTCAGTCGAAGGCATTTTACTTTGGGCACGCCAGACTCTCCAAGACCGTCACCTCTGCTGCCGCTCCTAAGAAGTTAACATTCACGAAGAGACTCTATCCCGCAATCTTGTGATGCAGAATCAGACACAATATTTCTCAGTCCTCGCAGTCTTAGATTATTAAAGTTGCATTAAAATGTCCTAGCTTTTCAAAGCAACAAGACAAAGCCTTATTTAGGAACAAATCCAAATTAGCTGAGCTAATGAAATTAAACAACCACGAAGGGACTCGAACCCTCAATCTTCTGATTCAAGTCAGACGCCTTATCCATTAGGCCACGCAGTCTACTCCATATGCACTTATATGACAGAAAACAAAATTGTTGACCTGTCTGAATGAGGAAAGCTAGTGATATTTAACATGCACGAAGAGACTTCACATTCAAGAAGCTCTGCTTCTTGGCAATATCACAGGGTTGTCAGATTTCAAAAAGGCTTTACGGCGTAAAGCACAACATTTGATTGTTTGTGGATAGCAGCTCATATATTTTCCACATTAGCATAAATTCATATCCAGTGCGGGTCACACAAAACCCATATAAGAGCTAAAAATATCACTTACCTTTCAAGAACTTCTGCTGAGGGCTTCCCAAGTGTCCAACGAAGACATCCAATGGTTATTTTCTTCGAAAAAGTAATTTATTATATCCATAAATCTCTGTTAGGTTGGCGCGTTATGATCAAAAAATCCACCGTTGAGTCACCCATTGAACCGTGAAGAGAACACGTTCAAATTATACCTATAAACTTTCTACAAACAAATCAAACATCATTTTTAATGTATCCTTAGGTATCCTTTAATGTATATTTACTGTAATATTTCAACCGGACGATAACGTGAACAATAGGAAAGGAAAATAATGTGGGAAGCGCTCACAATCTCGCGCCAGTCAAACGTTGTTTACAAAAGTGGTTCCTTCACTACTTCCTCTTCCTATCCGTTCTGCTTAGAGCTAGACCTTCCAGACTCTGTATAAAGACTGTTGACATCTAGTGGAAGCCATAGGTACTGCAGTCTCAGTCCTAGTTAAAATAGAAATGAATAGGCAGCCTGGAGAAGAAGATCATGTACAAAAAAACTGCATATCCGGATGGATTTTCCTCGGGTTGTCGCCTGCTATATCAGTTCTGTTATACTCACATACATTATTTTAACACTTTTAGAAACTTCAGAGTGTTACCTATCCAATAGTACTAATTATGTGCATATCCTATTTTCTGAGCCTCAGTCGAAGGCATTTTACTTTGGGCACGCCAGACTCTCCAAGACCGTCACCTCTGCTGCCGCTCCTAAGAAGTTAACATTCACGAAGAGACTCTATCCCGCAATCTTGTGATGCAGAATCAGACAAAATATTTCTCAGTCCTCGCAGTCTTAGATTATTAAAGTTGCATTAAAATGTCCTAGCTTTTCAAAGCAACAAGACAATGCCTTATTTAGGAACAAATCCAAATTAGCTGAGCTAATGAAATTAAACAACCACGAAGGGACTCGAACCCTCAATCTTCTGATTCGAAGTCAGACGCCTTATCCATTAGGCCACGCAGTCTACTCCATATGCACCTATATGACAGAAAACAAAATTGTTGACCTGTCTGAATGAGGAAAGCTAGTGATATTTAACATGCACGAAGAGACTCACATTCAAGAAGTTCTGCTTCTTGGCAATATCACAGGGTTGTCAGATTTCAAAAAGGCTTTACGGCGAAAGCACAACATTTGATTGTTTGTTGATAGCAGCTCATATATTTTCCACATTAGCATAAATTCATATCCAGTGCGGGTCACACAAAACCCATATAAGAGCTAAAAAATATCACTTACCTTTCGAAGAACTTCTGCTGAGGGCTTCCCAAGTGTCCAACGAAGACATCCAATGGTTATTTTCTTAGAAAAAGTCATTTATTATATCCATAAATCTCTGTTAGGTTGGCGCGTTATGATCAAAAATCCACCGTTGAGTCACCCATTGAACCGTGAAGAGAACACGTTCAAATTATACCTATAAACTTTCTACAAACAAATCAAACATCATTTTTAATGTATCCTTAGGTATCCTTTAATGTATATTTACTGTAATATTTCAACCGGACGATAACGTGAACAATAGGAAAGGAAAATAATGTGGGAGCGCTCACAATCTCGCGCCAGTCAAACGTTGTTTACAAAAGTGGTTCCTTCACTACTTCCTCTTCCTATCAGTTCTGCTTAGAGCTAGACCTTCCAGACTCTGTATAAAGACTGTTGACATCTAGTGGAAGCCATAGGTACTGCAGTCTCAGTCCTAGTTAAAATAGAAATGAATAGGCAGCCTGGAGAAGAAGATCATGTACAAAAAAAACTGCATATCCGGATGGATTTTCCTCGGGTTGTCGCCTGCTATATCAGTTCTGTTATACTCACATACATTATTTTAACACTTTTAGAAACTTCAGAGTGTTACCTATCCAATAGTACTAATTATGTGCATATCCTATTTTCTGAGCCTCAGTCGAAGGCATTTTACTTTGGGCACGCCAGACTCTCCAAGACCGTCACCTCTGCTGCCGCCTCCCTAAGAAGTTAACATTCACGAAGAGACTCTATCCCGCAATCTTGTGATGCAGAATCAGACAAAATATTTCTCAGTCCTCGCAGTCTTAGATTATTAAAGTTGCATTAAAATGTCCTAGCTTTTCAAAGCAACAAGACAATGCCTTATTTAGGAACAAATCCAAATTAGCTGAGCTAATGAAATTAAACAACCACGAAGGGACTCGAACCCTCAATCTTCTGATTCGGAAGTCAGACGCCTTATCCATTAGGCCACGCAGTCTACTCCATATGCACCTATATGACAGAAAACAAAATTGTTGACCTGTCTGAATGAGGAAAGCTAGTGATATTTAACATGCACGAAGAGACTCACATTCAAGAAGTTCTGCTTCTTGGCAATATCACAGGGTTGTCAGATTTCAAAAAGGCTTTACGGCGAAAGCACAACATTTGATTGTTTGTTGATAGCAGCTCATATATTTTCCACATTAGCATAAATTCATATCCAGTGCGGGTCACACAAAACCCATATAAGAGCTAAAAAATATCACTTACCTTTCGAAGAACTTCTGCTGAGGGCTTCCCAAGTGTCCAACGAAGACATCCAATGGTTATTTTCTTAGAAAAAGTCATTTATTATATCCATAAATCTCTGTTAGGTTGGCGCGTTATGATCAAAAAATCCACCGTTGAGTCACCCATTGAACCGTGAAGAGAACACGTTCAAATTATACCTATAAACTTTCTACAAACAAATCAAACATCATTTTTAATGTATCCTTAGGTATCCTTTAATGTATATTTACTGTAATATTTAAACCGGACGATAACGTGAACAATAGGAAAGGAAAATAATGTGGGGAGCGCTCACAATCTCGCGCCAGTCAAACGTTGTTTACAAAAGTGGTTCCTTCACTACTTCCTCTTCCTATCCGTTCTGCTTAGAGCTAGACCTTCCAGACTCTGTATAAAGACTGTTGACATCTAGTGGAAGCCATAGGTACTGCAGTCTCAGTCCTAGTTAAAATAGAAATGAATAGGCAGCCTGGAGAAGAAGATCATGTACAAAAAAAACTGCATATCCGGATGGATTTTCCTCGGGTTGTCGCCTGCTATATCAGTTCTGTTATACTCACATACATTATTTTAACACTTTTAGAAACTTCAGAGTGTTACCTATCCAATAGTACTAATTATGTGCATATCCTATTTTCTGAGCCTCAGTCGAAGGCATTTTACTTTGGGCACGCCAGACTCTCCAAGACCGTCACCTCTGCTGCCGCTCCTAAGAAGTTAACATTCACGAAGAGACTCTATCCCGCAATCTTGTGATGCAGAATCAGACAAAATATTTCTCAGTCCTCGCAGTCTTAGATTATTAAAGTTGCATTAAAATGTCCTAGCTTTTCAAAGCAACAAGACAATGCCTTATTTAGGAACAAATCCAAATTAGCTGAGCTAATGAAATTAAACAACCACGAAGGGACTCGAACCCTCAATCTTCTGATTCGAAGTCAGACGCCTTATCCATTAGGCCACGCAGTCTACTCCATATGCACCTATATGACAGAAAACAAAATTGTTGACCTGTCTGAATGAGGAAAGCTAGTGATATTTAACATGCACGAAGAGACTCACATTCAAGAAGCTCTGCTTCTTGGCAATATCACAGGGTTGTCAGATTTCAAAAAGGCTTTACAGTAAAGCACAACATTTGATTGTTTGTTGATAGCAGCTCATATATTTTCCACATTAGCATAAATTCATATCCAGTGCGGGTCACACAAAACCCATATAAGAGCTAAAAATATCACTTACCTTTCGAAGAACTTCTGCTGAGGGCTTCCCAAGTGTCCAACGAAGACATCCAATGGTTATTTTCTTAGAAAAAGTCATTTATTATATCCATAAATCTCTGTTAGGTTGGCGTTATGATCAAAAAATCCACCGTTGAGTCACCCATTGAACCGTGAAGAGAACACGTTCAAATTATACCTATAAACTTTCTACAAACAAATCAAACATCATTTTTTATGTATCCTTAGGTATCCTTTAATGTATATTTACTGTAATATTTCAACCGGACGATAACGTGAACAATAGGAAAGGAAAATAATGTGGGGAGCGCTCACAATCTCTCGCCCGTCAACTGTTGTTTACAAAAGTGGTTCCTTCACTACTTCCTCTTCCTATCCGTTCTGCTTAGAGCTAGACCTTCCAGACTCTGTATAAAGACTGTTGACATCTAGTGGAAGCCATAGGTACTGCAGTCTCAGTCCTAGTTCAAATAGAAATGAATAGGCAGCCTGGAGAAGAAGATCATGTACAAAAACTGCATATCCGGATGGATTTTCCTCGGGTTGTCGCCTGCTATATCAGTTCTGTTATACTCACATACATTATTTTAACACTTTTAGAAACTTCAGAGTGTTACCTATCCAATAGTACTAATTATGTGCATATCCTATTTTCTGAGCCTCAGTCGAAGGCATTTTACTTTGGGCACGCCAGACTCTCCAAGACCGTCACCTCTGCTGCCGCTCCTAAGAAGTTAACATTCACGAAGAGACTCTATCCCGCAATCTTGTGATGCAGAATCAGACACAATATTTCTCAGTCCTCGCAGTCTTAGATTATTAAAGTTGCATTAAAATGTCCTAGCTTTTCAAAGCAACAAGACAAAGCCTTATTTAGGAACAAATCCAAATTAGCTGAGCTAATGAAATTAAACAACCACGAAGGGACTCGAACCCTCAATCTTCTGATTCGAAGTCAGACGCCTTATCCATTAAGCCACGCAGTCTACTCCATATGCACCTATATGACAGAAAACAAAATTGTTGACCTGTCTGAATGAGGAAAGCTAGTGATATTTAACATGCACGAAGAGACTCACATTCAAGAAGCTCTGCTTCTTGGCAATATCACAGGGTTGTCAGATTTCAAAAAGGCTTTACGGCGAAAGCACAACATTTGATTGTTTGTGGATAGCAGCTCATATATTTTCCACATTAGCATAAATTCATATCCAGTGCGGGTCACACAAAACCCATATAAGAGCTAAAAAATATCACTTACCTTTCGAAGAACTTCTGCTGAGGGCTTCCCAAGTGTCCAACGAAGACATCCAATGGTTATTTTCTTAGAAAAAGTCATTTATTATATCCATAAATCTCTGTTAGGTTGGCGTTATGATCAGAAAATCCACCGTTGAGTCACCCATTGAACCGTGAAGAGAACACGTTCAAATTATATCTATAAACTTTCTACAAACAAATCAAACATCATTTTAAATGTATCCTTAGGTATCCTTTAATGTATATTTACTGTAATATTTCAACCGGACGATAACGTGAACAATAGGAAAGGAAAATAATGTGGGGAGCGCTCACAATCTCGCGCCCGTCAAACGTTGTTTACAAAAGTGGTTCCTTCACTACTTCCTCTTCCTATCCGTTCTGCTTAGAGCTAGACCTTCCAGACTCTGTATAAAGACTGTTGACATCTAGTGGAAGCCATAGGTACTGCAGTCTCAGTCCTAGTTCAAATAGAAATGAATAGGCAGCCTGGAGAAGAAGATCATGTACAAAAAAAACTGCATATCCGGATGGATTTTCCTCGGGTTGTCGCCTGCTATATCAGTTCTGTTATACTCACATACATTATTTTAACACTTTTAGAAACTTCAGAGTGTTACCTATCCAATAGTACTAATTATGTGCATATCCTATTTTCTGAGCCTCAGTCAAAGGCATTTTACTTTGGGCACGCCAGACTCTCCAAGACCGTCACCTCTGCAGCCGCTCCCTAAGAAGTTAACATTCACGAAGAGACTCTATCCCGCAATCTTGTGATGCAGAATCAGACACAATATTTCTCAGTCCTCGCAGTCTTAGATTATTAAAGTTGCATTAAAATGTCCTAGCTTTTCAAAGCAAAAAGACAAAGCCTTATTTAGGAACAAATCCAAATTAGCTGAGCTAATGGAATTAAACAACCACGAAGGGACTCGAATCCTCAATCTTCTGATTCGAAGTCAGACGCCTTATCCATTAGGCCACGCAGTCTACTCCATATGCACCTATATGACAGAAAACAAAATTGTTGACTTGTCTGAATGAGGAAAGCTAGTGATATTTAACAAATGCACGAAGAGACTCACATTCAAGAAGCTCTGCTTCTTGGCAATATCACAGGGTTGTCAGATTTCAAAAAGGCTTTACGGCGAAAGCACAACATTTGATTGTTTGAGGATAGCAGCTCATATATTTTCCACATTAGCATAAATTCATATCCAGTGCGGGTCACACAAAACCCATATAAGAGCTAAAAAATATCACTTACCTTTCGAAGAACTTCTGCTGAGGGCTTCCCAAGTGTCCAACGAAGACATCCAATGGTTATTTTCTTAGAAAAAGTCATTTATTATATCCATAAATCTCTGTTAGGTTGGCGTTATGATCAGAAAATCCACCGTTGAGTCACCCATTGAACCGTGAAGAGAACACGTTCAAATTATTCCTATAAACTTTCTACAAACAAATCAAACATCATTTTTAATGTATCCTTAGGTATCCTTTAATGTATATTTACTGTAATATTTCAACCGGACGATAACGTGAACAATAGGAAAGGAAAATAATGTGGGAGCGCTCACAATCTCGCGCCCACAAACATTGTTTACAAAAGTGGTTCCTTCACTACTTCCTCTTCCTATCCGTTCTGCTTAGAGCTAGACCTTCCAGACTCTGTATAAAGACTGTTGACATCTAGTGGAAGCCATAGGTACTGCAGTCTCAGTCCTAGTTCAAATAGAAATGAATAGGCAGCCTGGAGAAGAAGATCATGTACAAAAAAAACTGCATATCCGGATGGATTTTCCTCGGGTTGTCGCCTGCTATATCAGTTCTGTTATACCTTCATACATTATTTTAACACTTTTAGAAACTTCAGAGTGTTACCTATCCAATAGTACTAATTATGTGCATATCCTATTTTCTGAGCCTCAGTCGAAGGCATTTTACTTTGGGCACGCCAGACTCTCCAAGACTGTCACCTCTGCTGCCGCTCCCTAAGAAGTTAACATTCACGAAGAGACTCTATCCCGCAATCTTGTGATGTAGAATCAGACACAATATTTCTCAGTCCTCGCAGTCTTAGATTATTAAAGTTGCATTAAAATGTCCTAGCTTTTCAAAGCAACAAGACAAAGCCTTATTTAGGAACAAATCCAAATTAGCTGAGCTAATGAAATTAAACAACCACGAAGGGACTCGAACCCTCAATCTTCTGATTCGAAGTCAGACGCCTTATCCATTAGGCCACGCAGTCTACTCCATATGCACCTATATGACAGAAAACAAAATTGTTGACTTGTCTGAATGAGGAAAGCTAGTGATATTTAACAATAATGTGAACAATAGGAAAGGAAAATAATGTGGGGAGCGCTCACAATCTCGCGCCCGTCAAACGTTGTTTACAAAAGTGGTTCCTTCACTACTTCCTCTTCCTATCCGTTCTGCTTAGAGCTAGACCTTCCAGACTCTGTATAAAGACTGTTGACATCTAGTGGAAGCCATAGGTACTGCAGTCTCAGTCCTAGGTCAAATAGAAATGAATAGGCAGCCTGGAGAAGAAGATCATGTACAAAAAAAACTGCATATCCGGATGGATTTTCCTCGGGTTGTCGCCTGCTATATCAGTTCTGTTATACTCACATACATTATTTTAACACTTTTAGAAACTTCAGAGTGTTACCTATCCAATAGTACTAATTATGTGCATATCCTATTTTCTGAGCCTCAGTCGAAGGCATTTTACTTTGGGCACGCTAGACTCTCCAAGACCGTCACCTCTGCTGCCGCTCCTAAGAAGTTAACATTCACGAAGAGACTCTATCCCGCAATCTTGTGATGCAGAATCAGACACAATATTTCTCAGTCCTCGGAGTCTTAGATTATTAAAGTTGCATTAAAATGTCCTAGCTTTTCAAAGCAACAAGACAAAGCCTTATTTAGGAACAAATCCAAATTAGCTGAGCTAATGAAATTAAACAACCACGAAGGGACTCGAACCCTCAATCTTCTGATTCGAAGTCAGACGCCTTATCCATTAGGCCACGCAGTCTACTCCATATGCACCTATATGACAGAAAACAAAATTGTTGACCTGTCTGAATGAGGAAAGCTAGTGATATTTAACATGCACGAAGAGACTCACATTCAAGAAGCTCTGCTTCTTGGCAATATCACAGGGTTGTCAGATTTCAAAAAGGCTTTACGGCGAAAGCACAACATTTGATTGTTTGTGGATAGCAGCTCATATATTTTCCACATTAGCATAAATTCATATCCAGTGCGGGTCACACAAAACCCATATAAGAGCTAAAAAATATCACTTACCTTTCGAAGAACTTCTGCTGAGGGCTTCCCAAGTGTCCAACGAAGACATCCAATGGTTATTTTCTTAGAAAAAGTCATTTATTATATCCATAAATCTCTGTTAGGTTGGCGCGTTATGATCAGAAAATCCACCGTTGAGTCACCCATTGAACCGTGAAGAGAACACGTTCAAATTATATCTATAAACTTTCTACAAACAAATCAAACATCATTTTAAATGTATCCTTAGGTATCCTTTAATGTATATTTACTGTAATATTTCAACCGGACGATAACGTGAACAATAGGAAAGGAAAATAATGTGGGGAGCGCTCACAATCTCGCGCCACAAACGTTGTTTACAAAAGTGGTTCCTTCACTACTTCCTCTTCCTATCCGTTCTGCTTAGAGCTAGACCTTCCAGACTCTGTATAAAGACTGTTGACATCTAGTGGAAGCCATAGGTACTGCAGTCTCAGTCCTAGTTCAAATAGAAATGAATAGGCAGCCTGGAGAAGAAGATCATGTACAAAAAAAACTGCATATCCGGATGGATTTTCCTCGGGTTGTCGCCTGCTATATCAGTTCTGTTATACTCACATACATTATTTTAACACTTTTAGAAACTTCAGAGTGTTACCTATCCAATAGTACTAATTATGTGCATATCCTATTTTCTGAGCCTCAGTCAAAGGCATTTTACTTTGGGCACGCCAGACTCTCCAAGACCGTCACCTCTGCAGCCGCTCCCTAAGAAGTTAACATTCACGAAGAGACTCTATCCCGCAATCTTGTGATGCAGAATCAGACACAATATTTCTCAGTCCTCGCAGTCTTAGATTATTAAAGTTGCATTAAAATGTCCTAGCTTTTCAAAGCAACAAGACAAAGCCTTATTTATGAACAAATCCAAATTAGCTGAGCTAATGAAATTAAACAACCACGAAGGGACTCGAATCCTCATTCTTCTGATTCGAAGTCAGACGCCTTATCCATTAGGCCACGCAGTCTACTCCGTATGCACCTATATGACAGAAAACAAAATTGTTGACTTGTCTGAATGAGGAAAGCTAGTGATATTTAACAAATGCACGAAGAGACTCACATTCAAGAAGCTCTGCTTCTTGGCAATATCACAGGGTTGTCAGATTTCAAAAAGGCTTTACGGCGAAAGCACAACATTTGATTGTTTGAGGATAGCAGCTCATATATTTTCCACATTAGCATAAATTCATATCCAGTGCGGGTCACACAAAACCCATATAAGAGCTAAAAATATCACTTACCTTTCGAAGAACTTCTGCTGAGGGCTTCCCAAGTGTCCAACGAAGACATCCAATGGTTATTTTCTTAGAAAAAGTCATTTATTATATCCATAAATCTCTGTTAGGTTGGCCTTATGATCAGAAAATCCACCGTTGAGTCACCCATTGAACCGTGAAGAGAACACGTTCAAATTATTCCTATAAACTTTCTACAAACAAATCAAACATCATTTTTAATGTATCCTTAGGTATCCTTTAATGTATATTTACTGTAATATTTCAACCGGACGATAACGTGAACAATAGGAAAGGAAAATAATGTGGGGAGCGCTCACAATCTCGCGCCCGTCAAACATTGTTTACAAAAGTGGTTCCTTCACTACTTCCTCTTCCTATCCGTTCTGCTTAGAGCTAGACCTTCCAGACTCTGTATAAAGACTGTTGACATCTAGTGGAAGCCATAGGTACTGCAGTCTCAGTCCTAGTTCAAATAGAAATGAATAGGCAGCCTGGAGAAGAAGATCATGTACAAAAAAACTGCATATCCGGGATGGATTTTCCTCGGGTTGTCGCCTGCTATATCAGTTCTGTTATACTCACATACATTATTTTAACACTTTTAGAAACTTCAGAGTGTTACCTATCCAATAGTACTAATTATGTGCATATCCTATTTTCTGAGCCTCAGTCGAAGGCATTTTACTTTGGGCACGCCAGACTCTCCAAGACTGTCACCTCTGCTGCCGCTCCCTAAGAAGTTAACATTCACGAAGAGACTCTATCCCGCAATCTTGTGATGTAGAATCAGACACAATATTTCTCAGTCCTCGCAGTCTTAGATTATTAAAGTTGCATTAAAATGTCCTAGCTTTTCAAAGCAACAAGACAAAGCCTTATTTAGGAACAAATCCAAATTAGCTGAGCTAATGAAATTAAACAACCACGAAGGGACTCGAACCCTCAATCTTCTTATTCGGAAGTCAGACACCTTATCCATTAGGCCACGCAGTCTACTCCATATGCACCTATATGACAGAAAACAAAATTGTTGACTTGTCTGAATGAGGAAAGCTAGTGATATTTAACAATAACGTGAACAATAGGAAAGGAAAATAATGTGGGGAGCGCTCACAATCTCGCGCCCGTCAAACGTTGTTTACAAAAGTGGTTCCTTCACTACTTCCTCTTCCTATCCGTTCTGCTTAGAGCTAGACCTTTCAGACTCTGTATAAAGACTGTTGACATCTAGTGGAAGCCATAGGTACTGCAGTCTCAGTCCTAGTTCAAATAGAAATGAATAGGCAGCCTGGAGAAGAAGATCATGTACAAAAAAAAACTGCATATCCGGATGGATTTTCCTCGGGTTGTCGCCTGCTATATCAGTTCTGTTATACTCACATACATTATTTTAACACTTTTAGAAACTTCAGAGTGTTACCTATCCAATAGTACTAATTATGTGCATATCCTATTTTCTGAGCCTCAGTCAAAGGCATTTTACTTTGGGCACGCCAGACTCTCCAAGACCGTCACCTCTGCTGCCGCTCCTAAGAAGTTAACATTCACGAAGAGACTCTATCCCGCAATCTTGTGATGCAGAATCAGACACAATATTTCTCAGTCCTCGCAGTCTTAGATTATTAAAGTTGCATTAAAATGTCCTAGCTTTTCAAAGCAACAAGACAAAGCCTTATTTAGGAACAAATCCAAATTAGCTGAGCTAATGAAATTAAACAACCACGAAGGGACTCGAACCCTCACTCTTCTGATTCGAAGTCAGACGCCTTATCCATTAGGCCACGCAGTCTACTCCATATGCACCTATATGACAGAAAACAAAATTGTTGACCTGTCTGAATGAGGAAAGCTAGTGATATTTAACATGCACGAAGAGACTCACATTCAAGAAGCTCTGCTTCTTGGCAATATCACAGGGTTGTCAGATTTCAAAAAGGCTTTACGGTAAAGCACAACATTTGATTGTTTGTGGATAGCAGCTCATATATTTTCCACATTAGCATAAATTCATATCCAGTGCGGGTCACACAAAACCCATATAAGAGCTAAAAAATATCACTTACCTTTCGAAGAACTTCTGCTGAGGGCTTCCCAAGTGTCCAACGAAGACATCCAATGGTTATTTTCTTAGAAAAAGTCATTTATTATATCCATAAATCTCTGTTAGGTTGGCGCGTTATGATCAGAAAATCCACCGTTGAGTCACCCATTGAACCGTGAAGAGAACACGTTCAAATTATATCTATAAACTTTCTACAAACAAATCAAACATCATTTTAAATGTATCCTTAGGTATCCTTTAATGTATATTTACTGTAATATTTCAACCGGACGATAACGTGAACAATAGGAAAGGAAAATAATGTGGGGAGCGCTCACAATCTCGCGCCCGTCAAACGTTGTTTACAAAAGTGGTTCCTTCACTACTTCCTCTTCCTATCCGTTCTGCTTAGAGCTAGACCTTCCAGACTCTGTATAAAGACTGTTGACATCTAGTGGAAGCCATAGGTACTGCAGTCTCAGTCCTAGTTCAAATAGAAATGAATAGGCAGCCTGGAGAAGAAGATCATGTACAAAAAAAACTGCATATCCGGATGGATTTTCCTCGGGTTGTCGCCTGCTATATCAGTTCTGTTATACTCACATACATTATTTTAACACTTTAGAAACTTCAGAGTGTTACGTATTTAATAGTACTAATTATGTGCATATCCTATTTTCTGAGCCTGAGTCGAAGGCATTTTACTTTGGGCACGCCAGACTCTCCAAGACCGTCACCTCTGCTGCCGCTCCCTAAGAAGTTAACATTCACGAAGAGACTCTATCCCGCAATCTTGTGATGCAGAATCAGACACAATATTTCTCAGTCCTCGCAGTCTTAGATTATTAAAGTTGCATTAAAATGTCCTAGCTTTTCAAAGCAACAAGACAAAGCCTTATTTAGGAACAAATCCAAATTAGCTGAGCTAATGAAATTAAACAACCACGAAGGGACTTGAATCCTCAATCTTCTGATTCGAAGTCAGACGCCTTATCCATTAGGCCACGCAGTCTACTCCATATGCACCTATATGACAGAAAACAAAATTGTTGACTTGTCTGAATGAGGAAAGCTAGTGATATTTAACAAATGCACGAAGAGACTCACATTCAAGAAGCTCTGCTTCTTGGCAATATCACAGGGTTGTCAGATTTCAAAAGGCTTTACGGCGAAAGCACAACATTTGATTGTTTGAGGATAGCAGCTCATATATTTTCCACATTAGCATAAATTCATATCCAGTGCGGGTCACACAAAACCCATATAAGAGCTAAAAAATATCACTTACCTTTCGAAGAACTTCTGCTGAGGGCTTCCCAAGTGTCCAACGAAGACATCCAATGGTTATTTTCTTAGAAAAAGTCATTTATTATATCCATAAATCTCTGTTAGGTTGGTGCGTTATGATCAGAAAATCCACCGTTGAGTCACCCATTGAACCGTGAAGAGAACACGTTCAAATTATTCCTATAAACTTTCTAGAAACAAATCAAACATCATTTTTAATGTATCCTTAGGTATCCTTTAATGTATATTTACTGTAATATTTCAACCGGACGATAACGTGAACAATAGGAAAGGAAAATAATGTGGGGAGCGCTCACAATCTCGCGCCCGTCAAACGTTTACAAAAGTGGTTCCTTCACTACTTCCTCTTCCTATCCGTTCTGCTTAGAGCTAGACCTTCCAGACTCTGTATAAAGAGTGTTGACATCTAGTGGAAGCCATAGGTACTGCAGTCTCAGTCAAAGTTAAAATAGAAGACTGCGAGGACTGAGAAATATTGTGTCTGATTCTGCATCACAAGATTGCGGGATAGAGTCTCTTCGTGAATGTTAACTTCTTAGGGAGCGGCAGCAGAGGTGACGGTCTTGGAGAGTCTGGCGTGCCCAAAGTAAAATGCCTTCGACTGAGGCTCAGAAAATAGGATATGCACATAACTAGTACTATTGGATAGGTAACACTCTGAAGTTTCTAAAAGTGTTAAAATAATGTATGTGAGTATAACAGAACTGATATAGAAGGCGACAACCCGAGGAAAATCCATCCGGATATGCAGTTTTTTTTGTACATGATCTTGTTCTCCAGGCTGCCTATTCATTTCTATTTGAACTAGGACTGAGACTGCAGTACCTATGGCTTCCACTAGATGTCAACAGTCTTTATACAGAGTCTGGAAGGTCTAGCTCTAAGCAGAACGGATAGGAAGAGGAAGTAGTGAAGGAACCACTTTTGTAAACAACGTTTGACGGGCGCGAGATTGTGAGCGCTCCCCACATTATTTTCCTTTCCTATTGTTCACGTTATCGTCCGGTTGAAATATTACAGTAAATATACATTAAAGGATACCTAAGGATACATTAAAAATGATTTTTTATTTGTTTGTAGAAAGTTTATAGGTAAAATTTGAACGTGTTCTCTTCACGGTTCAATGGGCGACTCAACGATGGATTTTCTGATCATAACGCGCCAACCTAACCGAGATTTATGGATATAATAAATGACTTTTTCTAAGAAACAAACCATTGGATGTCTTCATTGGACACTTGGGAAGCCCTCAGCAGAAGTTCTTCGAAAGGTAAGTGATATTTTTTAGCTCTTATATGGGTTTTGTGTGACCCGCACTTGATATGAATTTATGCTAATGTGGAAAATATATGAGCTGCTATCCTCAAACAATCAAATGTTGTGCTTTCGCCGTAAAGCCTTTTTGAAATCTGACAACCCTGTGATATTGCCAAGAAGCAGAGCTTCTTGAATGTGAGTCTCTTCGTGCATGTTAAATACCACTAGCTTTCCTCATTCAGACAGGTCAACAATTTTGTTTTCTGTCATATAAGTGCATATGGAGTAGACTGTGTGGCCTAATGGATAAGGCGTCTGACTTCGAATCAGAAGATTGAGGGTTCGAGTTCCTTTCGTGGTTGTTTAATTTCATTAGCTCAGCTAATTTGGATTTGTTCCTAAATAAGGCTTTGTCTTGTTGCTTTGAAAAGCTAGGACATTTTAATGCAACTTTAATAATCTAAGACTGCGAGGACTGAGAAATATTGTGTCTGATTCTGCATCACAAGATTGCGGGATAGAGTCTCTTCGTGAATGTTAACTTCTTAGGGAGCGGCAGCAGAGGTGACGGTCTTGGAGAGTCTGGCGTGCCTAAAGTAAAATGCCTTCGACTCAGGCTCAGAAAATAGGATATGCACATAATTAGTACTATTAAATACGTAACACTCTGAAGTTTCTAAAAGTGTTAAAATAATGTATGTGAGTATAACAGAACTGATATAGCAGGCGACAACCCGAGGAAAATCCATCCGGATATGCAGTTTTTTTTGTACATGATCTTCTTCTCCAGGCTGCCTATTCAATTCTATTTTAACTAGGACTGAGACTGCAGTACCTATGGCTTCCACTAGATGTCAACAGTCTTTATACAGAGTCTGGAAGGTCTAGCTCTAAGCAGAACGGATAGGAAGAGGAAGTAGTGAAGGAACCACTTTTGTAAACAACATTTGACGGGCGCGAGATTGTAAGCGCTCCCCACATTATTTTCCTTTCCTATTGTTCACGTTATCGTCCGGTTGAAATATTACAGTAAATATACATTAAAGGATACCTAAGGATACATTAAAAATGATTTTTGATTTGTTTGTAGAAGGGTTATAGGTATAATTTGAACGCGTTCTCTTCACGGTTCAATGGGTGACTCAACGGTGGATTTTCTGATCATAACGCGCCAACCTAACAGAGATTTATGGATATAATAAATGACTTTTTCTAAGAAAATAACCATTGGATGTCTTCGTTGGACACTTGGGAAGCCCTCAGCAGAAGTTCTTCGAAAGGTAAGTGATATTTTTTAGCTCTTATATGGGTTTTGTGTGACCCGCACTTGATATGAATTTATGCTAATGTGGAAAATATATGAGCTGCTATCCTCAAACAATCAAATGTTGTGCTTTCGCCGTAAAGCCTTTTGAAATCTGACAACCCTGTGATATTGCCAAGAAGCAGAGCTTCTTGAATGTGAGTCTCTTCGTGCATGTTAAATATCACTAGCGGTCCACATTCAGACAGGTCAACAATTTTGTTTTCTGTCATATAAGTGCATATGGAGTAGACTGCGTGGCCTAATGGATAAGGCGTCTGACTTCGAATCAGAAGATTGAGGGTTCGAGTCCCTTCGTGGTTGTTTAATTTCATTAGCTCAGCTAATTTGGATTTGTTCCTAAATAAGGCTTTGTCTTGTTGCTTTGAAAAGCTAGGACATTTTAATGCAACTTTAATAATCTAAGACTGCGAGGACTGAGAAGTATTGTGTCTGATTCTGCATCACAAGATTGCGGGATAGAGTCTCTTCGTGAATGTTAACTTCTTAGGGAGCGGCAGCAGAGGTGACGGTCTTGGAGAGTCTGGCGTGCCCAAAGTAAAATGCCTTCGACTGAGGCTCAGAAAATAGGATATGCACATAACTAGTACTATTGGATAGGTAACACTCTGAAGTTTCTAAAAGTGTTAAAATAATGTATGTGAGTATAACAGAACTGATATAGCAGGCGACAACCCGAGGAAAATCCATACGGATATGCAGTTTTTGTACATGATCTTCTTCTCCAGGCTGCCTATTCATTTCTATTTTAACTAGGACTGAGACTGCAGTACCTATGGCTTCCACTAGATGTCAACACTCTTTATACAGAGTCTGGAAGGTCTAGCTCTAAGCAGAACGGATAGGAAGAGGAAGTAGTGAAGGAACCACTTTTGTAAACGTTTGACGGGCGCGAGATTGTGAGCGCTCCCCACATTATTTTCCTTTCCTATTGTTCACGTTATCGTCCGGTTGAAATATTACAGTAAATATACATTAAAGGATACCTAAGGATACATTAAAAATGATTTTTGATTTGTTTGTAGAAGGGTTATAGGTATAATTTGAACAGCGTTCTCTTCACGGTTCAATGGGTGACTCAGCGGTGGATTTTCTGATCATAACGCGCCAACCTAACAGCGATTTATGGATATAATAAATGACTTTCTCTAAGAAAATAACCATTGGATGTCTTCGTTGGACACTTGGGAAGCCCTCAGCAGAAGTTCTTTGAAAGGTAAGTGATATTTTTTAGCTCTTATATGGGTTTTGTGTGACCCGCACTTGATATGAAGTTATGCTAATGTGGAAAATATATGAGCTGCTATCCTCAAACAATCAAATGTTGTGCTTTCGCCGTGAAGCCTTTTTGAAATCTGACAACCCTGTGATATTGTCAAGAAGCAGAGCTTCTTGAATGTGAGTCTCTTCGTGCATGTTAAATATCACTAGCTTTCCTCATTCAGACAGGTCAACAATTTTGTTTTCTGTCATATAAGTGCATATTGAGTAGACTGCGTGGCCTAATGGATAAGGCGTCTGACTTCGAATCAGAAGATTGAGGGTTCGAGTCCCTTCGTGGTTGTTTAATTTCATTAGCTCAGCTAATTTGGATTTGTTCTAAATAAGGCTTTGTCTTGTTGCTTTGAAAAGCTAGGACATTTTAATGCAACTTTAATAATCTAAGACTGCGAGGACTGAGAAGTATTGTGTCTGATTCTGCATCACAAGATTGCGGGATAGAGTCTCTTCGTGAATGTTAACTTCTTAGGAGCGGCAGCAGAGGTGACGGTCTTGGAGAGTCTGGCGTGCCCAAAGTAAAATGCCTTCGACTGAGGCTCAGAAAATAGGATATGCACATAACTAGTACTATTGGATAGGTAACACTCTGAAGTTTCTAAAAGTGTTAAAATAATGTATGTGAGTATAACAGAACTGATATAGCAGGCGACAACCCGAGGAAAATCCATACGGATATGCAGTTTTTTTTGTACATGATCTTCTTCTCCAGGCTGCCTATTCATTTCTATTTTAACTAGGACTGAGACTGCAGTACCTATGGCTTCCACTAGATGTCAACACTCTTTATACAGAGTCTGGAAGGTCTAGCTCTAAGCAGAACGGATAGGAAGAGGAAGTAGTGAAGGAACCACTTTTGTAAACGTTTGACGGGCGCGAGATTGTGAGCGCTCCCCACATTATTTTCCTTTCCTATTGTTCACGTTATCGTCCGGTTGAAATATTACAGTAAATATACATTAAAGGATACCTAAGGATACATTAAAAATGATTTTTGATTTGTTTGTAGAAGGGTTATAGGTATAATTTGAACGCGTTCTCTTCACGGTTCAATGGGTGACTCAACGGTGGATTTTCTGATCATAACGCGCCAACCTAACAGCGATTTATGGATATAATAAATGACTTTCTCTAAGAAAATAACCATTGGATGTCTTCGTTGGACACTTGGGAAGCCCTCAGCAGAAGTTCTTTGAAAGGTAAGTGATATTTTTTAGCTCTTATATGGGTTTTGTGTGACCCGCACTTGATATGAAGTTATGCTAATGTGGAAAATATATGAGCTGCTATCCTCAAACAATCAAATGTTGTGCTTTCGCCGTGAAGCCTTTTTGAAATCTGACAACCCTGTGATATTGCCAAGAAGCAGAGCTTCTTGAATGTGAGTCTCTTCGTGCATGTTAAATATCACTAGCTTTCCTCATTCAGACAGGTCAACAATTTTGTTTTCTGTCATATAAGTGCATATTGAGTAGACTGCGTGGCCTAATGGATAAGGCGTCTGACTTCGAATCTGAAGATTGAGGGTTCGAGTCCCTTCGTGGTTGTTTAATTTCATTAGCTCAGCTAATTTGGATTTGTTCCTAAATAAGGCTTTGTCTTGTTGCTTTGAAAAGCTAGGACATTTTAATGCAACTTTAATAATCTAAGACTGCGAGGACTGAGAAGTATTGTGTCTGATTCTGCATCACAAGATTGCGGGATAGAGTCTCTTCGTGAATGTTAACTTCTTAGGGAGCGGCAGCAGAGGTGACGGTCTTGGAGAGTCTGGCGTGCCCAAAGTAAAATGCCTTCGACTGAGGCTCAGAAAATAGGATATGCACATAACTAGTACTATTGGATAGGTAACACTCTGAAGTTTCTAAAAGTGTTAAAATAATGTATGTGAGTATAACAGAACTGATATAGCAGGCGACAACCCGAGGAAAATCCATACGGATATGCAGTTTTTTTTGTACATGATCTTCTTCTCCAGGCTGCCTATTCATTTCTATTTTAACTAGGACTGAGACTGCAGTACCTATGGCTTCCACTAGATGTCAACACTCTTTATACAGAGTCTGGAAGGTCTAGCTCTAAGCAGAACGGATAGGAAGAGGAAGTAGTGAAGGAACCACTTTTGTAAGCGTTTGACGGCGCGAGATTGTGAGCGCTCCCACATTATTTTCCTTTCCTATTGTTCACGTTATCGTCCGGTTGAAATATTACAGTAAATATACATTAAAGGATACCTAAGGATACATTAAAAATGATTTTTGATTTGTTTGTAGAAGGGTTATAGGTATAATTTGAGCAGCGTTCTCTTCACGGTTCAATGGGTGACTCAACGGTGGATTTTCTGATCATAACGCGCCAACCTAACAGCGATTTATGGATATAATAAATGACTTTCTAAGAAAATAACCATTGGATGTCTTCGTTGGACACTTGGGAAGCCCTCAGCAGAAGTTCTTTGAAAGGTAAGTGATATTTTTTAGCTCTTATATGGGTTTTGTGTGACCCGCACTTGATATGAAGTTATGCTAATGTGGAAAATATATGAGCTGCTATCCTCAAACAATCAAATGTTGTGCTTTCGCCGTAAAGCCTTTTTGAAATCTGACAACCCTGTGATATTGCCAAGAAGCAGAGCTTCTTGAATGTGAGTCTCTTCGTGCATGTTAAATATCACTAGCTTTCCTCATTCAGACAGGTCAACAATTTTGTTTTCTGTCATATAAGTGCATATGGAGTAGACTGCGTGGCCTAATGGATAAGGCGTCTGACTTCGAATCAGAAGATTGAGGGTTCGAGTCCCTTCGTGGTTGTTTAATTTCATTAGCTCAGCTAATTTGGATTTGTTCCTAAATAAGGCTTTGTCTTGTTGCTTTGAAAAGCTAGGACATTTTAATGCAACTTTAATAATCTAAGACTGCGAGGACTGAGAAATATTGTGTCTGATTCTGCATCACAAGATTGCGGGATAGAGTTTCTTCGTGAATGTTAACTTATTAGGGAGCGGCAGCAGAGGTGACGGTCTTGGAGAGTCTGGCATGCCCAAAGTAAAATGCCTTCGACTCAGGCTCAGAAAATAGGATATGCACATAATTAGTACTATTAAATACGTAACACTCTGAAGTTTCTAAAGTGTTAAAATAATGTATGTGAGTATAACAGAACTGATATAGCAGGCGACAACCCGAGGAATATCCATCCGGATATGCAGTTTTTTTTGTACATGATCTTCTTCTCCAGGCTGCCTATTCATTTCTATTTTAACTAGGACTGAGACTGCAGTACCTATGGCTTCCACTAGATGTCAACAGTCTTTATACAGAGTCTGGAAGGTCTAGCTCTAAGCAGAACGGATAGGAAGAGGAAGTAGTGAAGGAACCACTTTTGTAAACAACGTTTGTGGGCGAGATTGTGAGCGCTCCCACATTATTTTCCTTTCCTATTGTTCACGTTATCGTCCGGTTGAAATATTACAGTAAATATACATTAAAGGATACCTAAGGATACATTAAAAATGATGTTTGATTTGTTTGTAGAAAGTTTATAGGAATAATTTGAACGTGTTCTCTTCACGGTTCAATGGGTGACTCAACGGTGGATTTTCTGATCATAACAGCGCCAACCTAACAGAGATTTATGGATATAATAAATGACTTTTTCTAAGAAAATAACCATTGGATGTCTTCGTTGGACACTTGGGAAGCCCTCAGCAGAAGTTCTTCGAAAGGTAAGTGATATTTTTAGCTCTTATATGGGTTTTGTGTGACCCGCACTTGATATGAATTTATGCTAATGTGGAAAATATATGAGCTGCTATCCTCAAACAATCAAATGTTGTGCTTTCGTAAAGCCTTTTTGAAATCTGACAACCCTGTGATATTGCCAAGAAGCAGAGCTTCTTGAATGTGAGTCTCTTCGTGCATGTTAAATATCACTAGCTTTCCTCATTCAGACAGGTCAACAATTTTGTTTTCTGTCATATAAGTGCATATGGAGTAGACTGCGTGGCCTAATGGATAAGGCGTCTGACTTCGAATCAGAAGATTGAGGGTTCGAGTCCCTTCGTGGTTGTTTAATTTCATTAGCTCAGCTAATTTGGATTTGTTCCTAAATAAGGCTTTGTCTTGTTGCTTTGAAAAGCTAGGACATTTCAATGCAACTTTAATAATCTAAGACTGCGAGGACTGAGAAATATTGTGTCTGATTCTGCATCACAAGATTGCGGATAGAGTCTCTTCGTGAATGTTAACTTCTTAGGAGCGGCAGCAGAGGTGACGGTCTTGGAGAGTCTGGCGTGCCCAAAGTAAAATGCCTTCGACTCAGGCTCAGAAAATAGGATATGCACATAATTAGTACTATTAAATACGTAACACTCTGAAGTTTCTAAAGTGTTAAAATAATGTATGTGAGTATAACAGAACTGATATAGCAGGCGACAACCCGAGGAAAATCCATCCCGGATATGCAGTTTTTTTGTACATGATCTTCTTCTCCAGGCTGCCTATTCATTTCTATTTGAACTAGGACTGAGACTGCAGTACCTATGGCTTCCACTAGATGTCAACAGTCTTTATACAGAGTCTGGAAGGTCTAGCTCTAAGCAGAACGGATAGGAAGAGGAAGTAGTGAAGGAACCACTTTTGTAAACAACATTTGACGGCGCGAGATTGTGAGTGCTCCCACATTATTTTCCTTTCCTATTGTTCACGTTATCGTCCGGTTGAAATATTACAGTAAATATACATTAAAGGATACCTAAGGATACATTAAAAATGATTTTTGATTTGTTTGTAGAAGGGTTATAGGTATAATTTGAACGCGTTCTCTTCACGGTTCAATGGGTGACTCAACGGTGGATTTTCTGATCATAACGCAGCGCCAACCTAACAGAGATTTATGGATATAATAAATGACTTTTTCTAAGAAAATAACCATTGGATGTCTTCGTTGGACACTTGGGAAGCCCTCAGCAGAAGTTCTTCGAAAGGTAAGTGATATTTTTTAGCTCTTATATGGGTTTTGTGTGACCCGCACTTGATATGAATTTATGCTAATGTGGAAAATATATGAGCTGCTATCCTCAAACAATCAAATGTTGTGCTTTCGCCGTAAAGCCTTTTTGAAATCTGACAACCCTGTGATATTGCCAAGAAGCAGAGCTTCTTGAATGTGAGTCTCTTCGTGCATGTTAAATATCACTAGCGGTCCACATTCAGACAGGTCAACAATTTTGTTTTCTGTCATATAAGTGCATATGGAGTAGACTGCGTGGCCTAATGGATAAGGCGTCTGACTTCGAATCAGAAGATTGAGGGTTCGAGTCCCTTCGTGGTTGTTTAATTTTCTTAGCTCAGCTAATTTGGATTTGTTCCTACATAATGGACGCAGATGGCATTTGCTGTATGTTTGATGAGAAACTGCATATTGCAAATGTACGCTCCCTTACTAGACGTCTGAAATTGTTTCTAAAATAAGCCGACGCCGTCGGGCCGTGCCCTAGGGCCAAATCTTCCAGGAAGTCATCAAACGAACTTTCTCGGACTTTCGATGTCCGTTTAATAAAATAAATTCATTTTTTTCATTTTTCCGCCCTTCATGTTAATCCCACCAGATGGCGAATGCCTTCATATTGCAAATGTACAAAACATACACCTAATTGACCTGGCTTTTTTCCTAAACCGAAAAGAGTTCAAGACGAAACTTGGTGGGCATGGGTTTGGCATAATGGGCAGTTGGCCCCGAAACAGAATGGCGTCAGGGACTCACGGTTTTTGAGATAAGGCCCATTTTCTGGGATTAAAGGTGAAAAATGGAAATAGAGCACTAATTTGACAGCTTTACGTCAAAGTACATGAACCTACGGTGTAAGGAAAAAAAACCAGACATTTATCTCTTTTAATTTTCGATTAATTGTCAAATGTCCAATTCGTAATGTTGAGAAAAATATTTTTTTTCCCCAAAAAAGTTATGGATCCAGATGCTGCGTGTTCAGACGGATCCGTTAAAGTGAGTTTCGGAGCTCTACGTGATTTCTGTGATTTTCTGTGATTTTCTGAAATCACACACATGCACAGTCAATGGGGAATGACACAGTGAGGGGCTTACAGACACACACTGCCTGCAATAGTTACTTTTGTTCGTACTATTAAAGAACCGTCAGACCTAGAGCTCTGAAACTTTAGAAACCCATTCTAGACCTTTAGTCGATCGTGCACGGTGAGCTACGGGCTCTAGAAGGTTTTCAGGCCGAGAAACAGCCTCGTACATTTGCAATATTTTCAATTCATTTTTACATCACGAAAATGACAAAATTTCTAAAAGTCCCAGAGACACAAGGCTAGGTGCATTAGAACCGCCTCGGCCCATAGAGACGGACCCTAACGTTTCTGTCCGATAGCTCATTCAAGGACCCCGTAGCAACGCCCGGAAAACGTGGATTTTCAGCACCAATTAAGGTCGCTGCTCGGACTCCAAATGACCTATCGAGCCGAAACTTGAGATTCGGGGTCGCCTCAGCTAGGCCAACACATAATGTCGGAACTGGACCCGCAGCTAGAACGTAACTCAGGTGTTTTACATTTTTACTATGATTTAAACAGAATTTTGAGCCTGCCCTGATATATGTGATTGTTGGCTTCTAAATGAGATGGGAAAAGTGGGTTTGGTGTCAGTTTTTATCAGTTTGGTGTCAGAATGATATCTAATTGATTGATTGACGCTGACTTGCTCGTTGACTTTTGTACATTTGCAATATGTTTCAATAGGGCTGAAACATCACCAAAATGACAGACTGAAATCAACACTAAAAAGGGCATCACCATAGTCTCTAGGCCGTGCCGAGTTCAACGAGACGCCCCACTTGACTGTAGCTCGCTCTGACCTCATAGACCGTGCAAAAAAGTAGGCGCAAAATGAAGCCTGGCCCTAAATGTCAGCTGATTTTGGGTGACAGCGGCAGACCCGTTTGGGTTAGAAGCACAATTCAACTTCAGGAATGTTCCTAAGGTCCTCCCGATCTGAGCAAGCCTAACCGTGACTGTGTGGCATTAACCTTTAACATTGAAAACAGGGTATTTACATCAAACCGTTTGCTATGAAATCTCTCCCCATAGGAATACATTGCCTGCTCCCTAAATTCAACCTGGTGCCTATGTGGGTTATGAATGTCTTATGAACCTGTCTTCGATAGCAATCCATCAGACCACTATGAGGTCTACCTGTGTTGATTCTAAGCTTCCTGGAGCAACCGGAAGTGGTAAAAATCACCCTAAAGGTGTTTTGATAGACCCAACCTGCAGTTTGTGAAAAACAGACTTTCAACCCTGTGTAAATCAGTCATTTCTTAACCTAAAGACTTAAAACTCAGGATTCTGTTAAAGCATACCCGAATGAGGATATGTGTCTACCTACAGCTTCCTGTGACAACCGGAAGTGCTTTAAATAGGGGTCATAGGTGCTGTTTCGAAGGGTTAAAAAGGTCACATCTTTACAAAACTTCATATGTGTGATTAGGCAACCCTCATGAACTGTAAATGAGTCATTTCTCCCATCAGATTTACAAGAAAACCCTCAAACACACACACAAACACAGATATGGGATGGAGTGACACAGTGGGGGGCTTAAAGACACACAGTGGGGGGCTTAAAGACACACAGAGCCTGCAATGACATCACCATAGTCTCTAGGCCTTGCCGAGTTCAACGAGATGCCCCGCTTGACCGTAGCTCACTCGGTCTGACCGCAGCAACCGTGCCAAAAAGTAGGCCGGAAATGAAGCCTGGCCCTAAATTTCAGCTGCTTTTGGGTGACAGCGGCAGAACCGTTTGGGTTAGAAGCACGATTCGACTTCAGGAGCGTTCCTTAGGACCTCCCGATCTGTGCAAGCCTAACCGTGGCCCTGTGGCATTAACCCTTAACAGTGAAAACAGGGTATTTACATCAAACCGTTTGCTATGACATCTCTCCCCATAGGAATACATTGCCTGCTCCCCTAAATTCAACCTGGTGCCTATGTGGGTTATGAATGTCTTATGAACCTGTCTTCGATAGCAATCCATCAGACCACTATGAGGTCTACCTGTGTTGATTCTAAGCTTCCTGGAGCAACCGGAAGTGGTAAAAATCACCCTAAAGGTGTTTTGATAGACCCAACCTGCAGTTTGTGAAAAACAGACTTTCAACCCTGTGTAAATCAGTCATTTCTTAACCTAAAGACTTAAAACTCAGGATTCTGTTAAAGCATACCCCAATGAGGATATGTGTCTACCTACAGCTTCCTGTGACAACCGGAAGTGCTTTAAATAGGGTCATAGGTGCTGTTTAGAAGGGTTAAAAAGGTCACATCTTTCCAAAACTTCACATGTGTGATTAGGCAACCCCAATGAACTGTAAATCAGTCATTTCTCCCATCAGAATCCCTTGAAAAACTCACACATGCACACAGTCCATGGGGAGTGACATAGTGTGGGGCTTACAGACACACACTGCCTGCAATAGTTACTTTCGTTCGAACTATTAAAGAACCGTCAGACCTAGAGCTCTGAAACTTTAGAACCCTTTTCTAGAGCTTATGTCGATAGTGCACGGTGAGCTACGGGGCTCTAGAAGGTTCACAGGCCGAGAAACAGCCTTGTACATTTGCAATATTTTCAATTCATTTTTACATCACGAAAATGACAAAATTTCTAAAAGTCCCAGAGACACAAGGTTAGGTGCATTAGAACCGCCTTGGCCCATAGAGACGGACCCTAACGTTTCTCTCCGATAGCTCATTCAAGGACCCCGTAGCAACGCCCGGAAAACGTGGATTTTCAGCACCAATTAAGGTCGCTGCTCGGGCTCCGAATGACCTATCGAGCCGAAACTCGGGATTTGGGGTCGCCTCAGATAGGCCGACACATAACGTCGGAACTGGACCCGCAACTAGAACGTAACTTTTCATTTTTCATTTTCATTATAGTGACTTTATGGCAGACTTTTGTCCATTTGCAATAAGTTAAAACCGTCAAGCCCGGCCATCCTTAGATCAACGGGCAGTCAATTGGGCATTCCTGAAGTATTTTAGAGCTTGTCATATTCGTGATGTTAACAGCCCATTGAAACATATTGCAAATGTACTGTACATTTGCAATATGTTTCACTGTACATTTGCAATATGTTTCAATGGGCTTTTTTTTGACATGTTGAAATCAACACCAATGAGCTATGGACAGGTACCACTATCAATCCTGGCCATCCCGAGATCAACGGGCAGTCAATTGACCATTCCTGAAGTATTTTAGAGCTTGTCATATTCGTGATGTTAACAGCCCATTGAATATGTTTCACTGTACATTTGCAATATGTTTCAATGGGCTTTTTTTTTACATGTTGAAATCAACACCAACGAGCTATGGAGAGGTACCACTATCAATCCTGGCCATCCCGAGATCAACGGGCAGTCAACTGACCATTCCTGAAGTATTTTAGAGCTTGTCATATTCGTGATGTTAACAGCCCATTGAAACATATTGCAAATGTACTGTACATTTGCAATATGTTTCACTGTACATTTGCAATATGTTTCAATGGGCTTTTTTTTGACATGTTGAAATCAACACCAACGAGCTATGGAGAGGTACCACTATCAATCCTGGCCATCCCGAGATCAACGGGCAGTCAATTGGGCATTCCTGAAGTATTTTAGAGCTTGTCATATTCGTGATGTTAAAAGCCCATTGAAACATATTGCAAATGTACTGTACATTTGCAATATGTTTCACTGTACATTTGCAATATGTTTCAATGGGCTTTTTTGACATGTTGAAATCAACACAAACGAGCTATGGACAGGTACCGCTATCAATCCTGGCCATCCTGAGATCAATGGGCAGTCAATTGGGCATTCCTGAAGTATTTTAGAGCTTGTCATATTCATGATGTTAAAGCCCATTGAAACATATTGCAAATGTACTGTACATTTGCAATATGTTTCACTGTACATTTGCAATATGTTTCAATGGGCTTTTTTGACATGTTGAAATCAACACAAACGAGCTATGGACAGGTACCGCTATCAATCCTGGCCATCCTGAGATCAATGGGCAGTCAATTGGGCATTCCTGAAGTATTTTAGAGCTTGTCATATTCGTGATGTTAACAGCCCATTGAAACATATTGCAAATGTACTGTACATTTGCAATATGTTTCACTGTACATTTGCAATATGTTTCAATGGGCTTTTTTTTTGACATGTTGAAATCAACACCAACGAGCTATGGACAGGTACCACTATCAATACTGGCCATCCTGAGATCAACGGGCAGTCAATTGGCCATTCCTGAAGTATTTTAGAGCTTGTCATATTCGTGATGTTAACAGCCCATTGAAACATATTGCAAATGTACTGTACATTTGCAATATGTTTCACTGTACATTTGCAATATGTTTCAATGGGCTTTTTTTTGACATGTTGAAATCAACACCAACGAGCTATGGACAGGTACCACTATCAATACTGGCCATCCTGAGATCAACGGGCAGTCAATTGGCCATTCCTGAAGTATTTTAGAGCTTGTCATATTCGTGATGTTAAAAGCCCATTGAAACATATTGCAAATGTACAGTGAAACATATTGCAAATGTACTGTACAAAGCAATGGAAGAGAGTGTGGACACTTTTTTGAAAACCTCCATAAATGAGCAGGGCTTCTCCCACTGACTTAGGGGCCATAGTGGGATACTCCCATAAAGATCCTGGACCAGGAGCAGCCCCTAAAGTCATTTAAAACCCTTTTGAAAATATGGACCTGGTAAATGTACTGTACATTTGCAATATGTTTCACTGTACATTTGCAATATGTTTCAATGGGCTTTTAAGATCACGATCCCAATGTAGGCACCCCTGGTCATTTTGGACGTTTTTCAAAAAATAGACCCTATAGGATGATTGAGGGCTTAACATAGTGATATATATCATTTTGTCAGTTTAAATGCCATTTGGACATTGCTCACTTTAATGTATATTTACTGTAATATTTCAACCGGACGATAACGTGAACAATAGGAAAGGAAAATAATGTGGGGAGCGCTCACAATCTCGCGCCCGTCAAATGTTGTTTACAAAAGTGGTTCCTTCACTACTTCCTCTTCCTATCCGTTCTGCTTAGAGCTAGACCTTCCAGACTCTGTATAAAGACTGTTGACATCTAGTGGAAGCCATAGGTACTGCAGTCTCAGTCCTAGTTAAAATAGAAATGAATAGGCAGCCTGGAGAAGAAGATCATGTACAAAAACTGCATATCCGGATGGATTTTCCTCGGGTTGTCGCCTGCTATATCAGTTCTGTTATACTCACATACATTATTTTAACACTTTTAGAAACTTCAGAGTGTTACGTATTTAATAGTACTAATTATGTGCATATCCTATTTTCTGAGCCTGAGTCGAAGGCATTTTACTTTGGGCACGCCAGACTCTCCAAGACCGTCACCTCTGCTGCCGCTCCTAAGAAGTTAACATTCACGAAGAGACTCTATCCCGCAATCTTGTGATGCAGAATCAGACACAATATTTCTCAGTCCTCGCAGTCTTAGATTATTAAAGTTGCATTAAAATGTCCTAGCTTTTCAAAGCAACAAGACAAAGCCTTATTTAGGAACAAATCCAAATTAGATGAGCTAATGAAATTAAACAACCACGAAGGGACTCGAACCCTCAATCTTCTGATTCGAAGTCAGACGCCTTATCCATTAGGCCACACAGTCTACTCCATATGCACTTATATGACAGAAAACAAAATTGTTGACCTGTCTGAATGAGGAAAGCTAGTGATATTTAACATGCACGAAGAGACTCACATTCAAGAAGCTCTGCTTCTTGGCAATATCACAGGGTTGTCAGATTTCAAAAAGGCTTTACAGCGAAAGCACAACATTTGATTGTTTGAGGATAGCAGCTCATATATTTTCCACATTAGCATAAATTCATATCAAGTGCGGGTCACACAAAACCCATATAAGAGCTAAAAATATCACTTACCTTTCGAAGAACTTCTGCTGAGGGCTTCCCAAGTGTCCAACGAAGACATCCAATGGTTATTTTCTTAGAAAAAGTCATTTATTATATCCATAAATCTCTGTTAGGTTGGCGCGTTATGATCAGAAAATCCACCGTTGAGTCACCCATTGAACCGTGAAGAGAACGCGTTCAAATTATACCTATAACCCTTCTACAAACAAATAAAAATCATTTTTAATGTATCCTTAGGTATCCTTTAATGTATATTTACTGTAATATTTCAACCGGACGATAACGTGAACAATAGGAAAGGAAAATAATGTGGGGAGCGCTCACAATCTCGCGCCCGTCAAATGTTGTTTACAAAAGTGGTTCCTTCACTACTTCCTCTTCCTATCCGTTCTGCTTAGAGCTAGACCTTCCAGACTCTGTATAAAGACTGTTGACATCTAGTGGAAGCCATAGGTACTGCAGTCTCAGTCCTAGTTAAAATAGAAATGAATAGGCAGCCTGGAGAAGAAGATCATGTACAAAAAAAACTGCATATCCGAATGGATTTTCCTCGGGTTGTCGCCTGCTATATCAGTTCTGTTATACTCACATACATTATTTTAACACTTTTAGAAACTTCAGAGTGTTACGTATTTAATAGTACTAATTATGTGCATATCCTATTTTCTGAGCCTGAGTCGAAGGCATTTTACTTTGGGCACGCCAGACTCTCCAAGACCGTCACCTCTGCTGCCGCTCCTAAGAAGTTAACATTCACGAAGAGACTCTATACCGCAATCTTGTGATGCAGAATCAGACACAATATTTCTCAGTCCTCGTAGTCTTAGATTATTAAAGTTGCATTAAAATGTCCTAGCTTTTCAAAGCAACAAGACAAAGCCTTATTTAGGAACAAATCCAAATTAGATGAGCTAATGAAATTAAACAACCACGAAGGGACTCGAACCCTCAATCTTCTGATTCGAAGTCAGACGCCTTATCCATTAGGCCACGCAGTCTACTCCATATGCACTTATATGACAGAAAACAAAATTGTTGACCTGTCTGAATGAGGAAAGCTAGTGATATTTAACATGCACGAAGAGACTCACATTCAAGAAGCTCTGCTTCTTGGCAATATCACAGGGTTGTCAGATTTCAAAAAGGCTTTACAGCGAAAGCACAACATTTGATTGTTTGAGGATAGCAGCTCATATATTTTCCACATTAGCATAAATTCATATCAAGTGCGGGTCACACAAAACCCATATAAGAGCTAAAAAATATCACTTACCTTTCGAAGAACTTCTGCTGAGGGCTTCCCAAGTGTCCAACGAAGACATCCAATGGTTATTTTCTTAGAAAAAGTCATTTATTATATCCATAAATCTCTGTTAGGTTGGCGTTATGATCAGAAAATCCACCGTTGAGTCACCCATTGAACCGTGAAGAGAACGCTGCTTCAAATTATACCTATAACCCTTCTACAAACAAATAAAAAATCATTTTTAATGTATCCTTAGGTATCCTTTAATGTATATTTACTGTAATATTTCAACCGGACGATAACGTGAACAATAGGAAAGGAAAATAATGTGGGAGCGCTCACAATCTCGCGCCGTCAAATGTTGTTTACAAAAGTGGTTCCTTCACTACTTCCTCTTCCTATCCGTTCTGCTTAGAGCTAGACCTTCCAGACTCTGTATAAAGACTGTTGACATCTAGTGGAAGCCATAGGTACTGCAGTCTCAGTCCTAGTTAAAATAGAAATGAATAGGCAGCCTGGAGAAGAAGATCATGTACAAAAAAAACTGCATATCCGAATGGATTTTCCTCGGGTTGTCGCCTGCTATATCAGTTCTGTTATACTCACATACATTATTTTAACACTTTTAGAAACTTCAGAGTTTTACGTATTTAATAGTACTAATTATGTGCATATCCTATTTTCTGAGCCTGAGTCGAAGGCATTTTACTTTGGGCACGCCAGACTCTCCAAGACCGTCACCTCTGCTGCCGCTCCTAAGAAGTTAACATTCACGAAGAGACTCTATACCGCAATCTTGTGATGCAGAATCAGACACAATATTTCTCAGTCCTGCAGTCTTAGATTATTAAAGTTGCATTAAAATGTCCTAGCTTTTCAAAGCAACAAGACAAAGCCTTATTTAGGAACAAATCCAAATCAGCTGAGCTAATGAAATTAAACAACCACGAAGGGACTCGAACCCTCAATCTTCTGATTCGAAGTCAGACGCCTTATCCATTAGGCCACGCAGTCTACTCCATATGCACTTATATGACAGAAAACAAAATTGTTGACCTGTCTGAATGAGGAAAGCTAGTGATATTTAACATGCACGAAGAGACTCACATTCAAGAAGCTCTGCTTCTTGGCAATATCACAGGGTTGTCAGATTTCAAAAAGGCTTTACGGCGAAAGCACAACATTTGATTGTTTGAGGATAGCAGCTCATATATTTTCCACATTAGCATAAATTCATATCCAGTGCGGGTCACACAAAACCCATATAAGAGCTAAACAATATCACTTACCTTTCGAATAACTTCTGCTGAGGGCTTCCCAAGTGTCCAACGAAGACATCCAATGGTTATTTTCTTAGAAAAAGTCATTTATTATATCCATAAATCTCTGTTAGGTTGGTGCGTTATGATCAGAAAATCCACCGTTGAGTCACCCATTGAACCGTGAAGAGAACACGTTCAAATTATTCCTATAAACTTTCTACAAACAAATCAAACATCATTTTTAATGTATCCTTAGGTATCCTTTAATGTATATTTACTGTAATATTTCAACCGGACGATAACGTGAACAATAGGAAAGGAAAATAATGTGGGGAGCGCTCACAATCTCGCGCCTGTCAAACGTTTACAAAAGTGGTTCCTTCACTACTTCCTCTTCCTATCCGTTCTGCTTAGAGCTAGACCTTCCAGACTCTGTATAAAGACTGTTGACATCTAGTGGAAGCCATAGGTACTGCAGTCTCAGTCCTAGTTAAAATAGAAATGAATAGGCAGCCTGGAGAAGAAGATCATGTACAAAAAAAACTGCATATCCGGATGGATTTTCCTCGGGTTGTCGCCTGCTATATCAGTTCTGTTATACTCACATACATTATTTTAACACTTTTAGAAACTTCAGAGTGTTACGTATTTAATAGTACTAATTATGTGCATATCCTATTTTCTGAGCCTGAGTCGAAGGCATTTTACTTTGGGCACGCCAGACTCTCCAAGACCGTCACCTCTGCTGCCGCTCCTAAGAAGTTAACATTCACGAAGAGACTCTATCCCGCAATCTTGTGATGCAGAATCAGACACAATATTTCTCAGTCCTCGCAGTCTTAGATTATTAAAGTTGCATTAAAATGTCCTAGCTTTTCAAAGCAACAAGACAAAGCCTTATTTAGGAACAAATCCAAATTAGCTGAGCTAATGAAATTAAACAACCACGAAGGGACTCGAACCCTCAATCTTCTGATTCGAAGTCAGACGCCTTATCCATTAGGCCACGCAGTCTACTCCATATGCACTTATATGACAGAAAACAAAATTGTTGACCTGTCTGAATGAGGAAAGCTAGTGATATTTAACATGCACGAAGAGACTCACATTCAAGAAGCTCTGCTTCTTGGCAATATCACAGGGTTGTCAGATTTCAAAAAGGCTTTACAGCGAAAGCACAACATTTGATTGTTTGAGGATAGCAGCTCATATATTTTCCACATTAGCATAAATTCATATCAAGTGCGGGTCACACAAAACCCATATAAGAGCTAAAAATATCACTTACCTTTCGAAGAACTTCTGCTGAGGGCTTCCCAAGTGTCCAACGAAGACATCCAATGGTTATTTTCTTAGAAAAAGTCATTTATTATATCCATAAATCTCTGTTAGGTTGGCGCGTTATGATCAGAAAATCCACCGTTGAGTCACCCATTGAACCGTGAAGAGAACGCGTTCAAATTATACCTATAACCCTTCTACAAACAAATAAAAAATCATTTTTAATGTATCCTTAGGTATCCTTTAATGTATATTTACTGTAATATTTAAACCGGACGATAACGTGAACAATAGGAAAGGAAAATAATGTGGGGAGCGCTCACAATCTCGCGCCCGTCAAATGTTGTTTACAAAAGTGGTTCCTTCACTACTTCCTCTTCCTATCCGTTCTGCTTAGAGCTAGACCTTCCAGACTCTGTATAAAGACTGTTGACATCTAGTGGAAGCCATAGGTACTGCAGTCTCAGTCCTAGTTAAAATAGAAATGAATAGGCAGCCTGGAGAAGAAGATCATGTACAAAAAAAAACTGCATATCCGGATGGATTTTCCTCGGGTTGTCGCCTGCTATATCAGTTCTGTTATACTCACATACATTATTTTAACACTTTTAGAAACTTCAGAGTGTTACGTATTTAATAGTACTAATTATGTGCATATCCTATTTTCTGAGCCTGAGTCGAAGGCATTTTACTTTGGGCACGCCAGACTCTCCAAGACCGTCACCTCTGCTGCCGCTCCTAAGAAGTTAACATTCACGAAGAGACTCTATACCGCAATCTTGTGATGCAGAATCAGACACAATATTTCTCAGTCCTCGCAGTCTTAGATTATTAAAGTTGCATTAAAATGTCCTAGCTTTTCAAAGCAACAAGACAAAGCCTTATTTAGGAACAAATCCAAATTAGCTGAGCTAATGAAATTAAACAACCACGAAGGGACTCGAACCCTCAATCTTCTGATTCGAAGTCAGACGCCTTATCCATTAGGCCACGCAGTCTACTCCATATGCACTTATATGACAGAAAACAAAATTGTTGACCTGTCTGAATGAGGAAAGCTAGTGATATTTAACATGCACGAAGAGACTCACATTCAAGAAGCTCTGCTTCTTGGCAATATCACAGGGTTGTCAGATTTCAAAAAGGCTTTACAGCGAAAGCACAACATTTGATTGTTTGAGGATAGCAGCTCATATATTTTCCACATTAGCATAAATTCATATCAAGTGCGGGTCACACAAAACCCATATAAGAGCTAAAAATATCACTTACCTTTCGAAGAACTTCTGCTGAGGGCTTCCCAAGTGTCCAACGAAGACATCCAATGGTTATTTTCTTAGAAAAAGTCATTTATTATATCCATAAATCTGTTAGGTTGGCGCGTTATGATCAGAAAATCCACCGTTGAGTCACCCATTGAACCGTGAAGAGAACGCTGCGTTCAAATTATACCTATAACCCTTCTACAAACAAATCAAAAATCATTTTTAATGTATCCTTAGGTATCCTTTAATGTATATTTACTGTAATATTTAAACCGGACGATAACGTGAACAATAGGAAAGGAAAATAATGTGGGAGCGCTCACAATCTCGCGCCGTCAAATGTTGTTTACAAAAGTGGTTCCTTCACTCCTTCCTCTTCCTATCCGTTATGCTTAGAGCTAGACCTTCCAGACTCTGTATAAAGACTGTTGACATCTAGTGGAAGCCATAGGTACTGCAGTCTCAGTCCTAGTTAAAATAGAAATGAATAGGCAGCCTGGAGAAGAAGATCATGTACAAAAAAACTGCATATCCGAATGGATTTTCCTCGGGTTGTCGCCTGCTATATCAGTTCTGTTATACTCACATACATTATTTTAACACTTTTAGAAACTTCAGAGTGTTACGTATTTAATAGTACTAATTATGTGCATATCCTATTTTCTGAGCCTGAGTCGAAGGCATTTTACTTTGGGCACGCCAGACTCTCCAAGACCGTCACCTCTGCTGCCGCTCCCTAAGAAGTTAACATTCACGAAGAGACTCTATACCGCAATCTTGTGATGCAGAATCAGACACAATATTTCTCAGTCCTCGCAGTCTTAGATTATTAAAGTTGCATTAAAATGTCCTAGCTTTTCAAAGCAACAAGACAAAGCCTTATTTAGGAACAAATCCAAATTAGCTGAGCTAATGAAATTAAACAAAGACGAAGGGACTCGAACCCTCAATCTTCTGATTCGAAGTCAGACGCCTTATCCATTAGGCCACGCAGTCTACTCCATATGCACTTATATGACAGAAAACAAAATTGTTGACCTGTCTGAATGAGGAAAGCTAGTGATATTTAACATGCACGAAGAGACTCACATTCAAGAAGCTCTGCTTCTTGGCAATATCACAGGGTTGTCAGATTTCAAAAAGGCTTTACAGCGAAAGCACAACATTTGATTGTTTGAGGATAGCAGCTCATATATTTTCCACATTAGCATAAATTCATATCAAGTGCGGGTCACACAAAACCCATATAAGAGCTAAAAATATCACTTACCTTTCGAAGAACTTCTGCTGAGGGCTTCCCAAGTGTCCAACGAAGACATCCAATGGTTATTTTCTTAGAAAAAGTCATTTATTATATCCATAAATCTGTTAGGTTGGCGCGTTATGATCAGAAAATCCACCGTTGAGTCACCCATTGAACCGTGAAGAGAACGCGTTCAAATTATACCTATAACCCTTCTACAAACAAATCAAAAATCATTTTTAATGTATCCTTAGGTATCCTTTAATGTATATTTACTGTAATATTTAAACCGGACGATAACGTGAACAATAGGAAAGGAAAATAATGTGGGGAGCGCTCACAATCTCGCGCCCGTCAAATGTTGTTTACAAAAGTGGTTCCTTCACTCCTTCCTCTTCCTATCCGTTATGCTTAGAGCTAGACCTTCCAGACTCTGTATAAAGACTGTTGACATCTAGTGGAAGCCATAGGTACTGCAGTCTCAGTCCTAGTTAAAATAGAAATGAATAGGCAGCCTGGAGAAGAAGATCATGTACAAAAAAAAACTGCATATCCGAATGGATTTTCCTCGGGTTGTCGCCTGCTATATCAGTTCTGTTATACTCACATACATTATTTTAACACTTTTAGAAACTTCAGAGTGTTACGTATTTAATAGTACTAATTATGTGCATATCCTATTTTCTGAGCCTGAGTCGAAGGCATTTTACTTTGGGCACGCCAGACTCTCCAAGACCGTCACCTCTGCTGCCGCTCCTAAGAAGTTAACATTCACGAAGAGACTCTATACCGCAATCTTGTGATGCAGAATCAGACACAATATTTCTCAGTCCTCGCAGTCTTAGATTATTAAAGTTGCATTAAAATGTCCTAGCTTTTCAAAGCAACAAGACAAAGCCTTATTTAGGAACAAATCCAAATTAGCTGAGCTAATGAAATTAAACAACCACGAAGGGACTCGAACCCTCAATCTTCTGATTCGAAGTCAGACGCCTTATCCATTAGGCCACGCAGTCTACTCCATATGCACTTATATGACAGAAAACAAAATTGTTGACCTGTCTGAATGAGGAAAGCTAGTGATATTTAACATGCACGAAGAGACTCACATTCAAGAAGCTCTGCTTCTTGGCAATATCACAGGGTTGTCAGATTTCAAAAAGGCTTTACAGCGAAAGCACAACATTTGATTGTTTGAGGATAGCAGCTCATATATTTTCCACATTAGCATAAATTCATATCAAGTGCGGGTCACACAAAACCCATATAAGAGCTAAAAATATCACTTACCTTTCGAAGAACTTCTGCTGAGGGCTTCCCAAGTGTCCAACGAAGACATCCAATGGTTATTTTCTTAGAAAAAGTCATTTATTATATCCATAAATCTGTTAGGTTGGCGCGTTATGATCAGAAAATCCACCGTGAGTCACCCATTGAACCGTGAAGAGAACGCTGCTCAAATTATACCTATAACCCTTCTACAAACAAATCAAAAATCATTTTTAATGTATCCTTAGGTATCCTTTAATGTATATTTACTGTAATATTTAAACCGGACGATAACGTGAACAATAGGAAAGGAAAATAATGTGGGGAGCGCTCACAATCTCGCGCGTCAAATGTTGTTTACAAAAGTGGTTCCTTCACTCCTTCCTCTTCCTATCCGTTATGCTTAGAGCTAGACCTTCCAGACTCTGTATAAAGACTGTTGACATCTAGTGGAAGCCATAGGTACTGCAGTCTCAGTCCTAGTTAAAATAGAAATGAATAGGCAGCCTGGAGAAGAAGATCATGTACAAAAAAACTGCATATCCGAATGGATTTTCCTCGGGTTGTCGCCTGCTATATCAGTTCTGTTATACTCACATACATTATTTTAACACTTTTAGAAACTTCAGAGTGTTACGTATTTAATAGTACTAATTATGTGCATATCCTATTTTCTGAGCCTGAGTCGAAGGCATTTTACTTTGGGCACGCCAGACTCTCCAAGACCGTCACCTCTGCTGCCGCCTCCCTAAGAAGTTAACATTCACGAAGAGACTCTATACCGCAATCTTGTGATGCAGAATCAGACACAATATTTCTCAGTCCTCGCAGTCTTAGATTATTAAAGTTGCATTAAAATGTCCTAGCTTTTCAAAGCAACAAGACAAAGCCTTTTTAGGAACAAATCCAAATCAGCTGAGCTAATGAAATTAAACAACCACGAAGGGACTCGAACCCTCAATCTTCTGATTCGAAGTCAGACGCCTTATCCATTAGGCCACGCAGTCTACTCCATATGCACTTATATGACAGAAAACAAAATTGTTGACCTGTCTGAATGAGGAAAGCTAGTGATATTTAACATGCACGAAGAGACTCACATTCAAGAAGCTCTGCTTCTTGGCAATATCACAGGGTTGTCAGATTTCAAAAAGGCTTTACGGCGAAAGCACAACATTTGATTGTTTGAGGATAGCAGCTCATATATTTTCCACATTAGCATAAATTCATATCAAGTGCGGGTCACACAAAACCCATATAAGAGCTAAAAAATATCACTTACCTTTCAAGAACTTCTGCTGAGGGCTTCCCAAGTGTCCAACGAAGACATCCAATGGTTATTTTCTTAGAAAAAGTCATTTATTATATCCATAAATCTCTGTTAGGTTGGCGCTGCTATGATCAGAAAATCCACCGCTTGAGTCACCCATTGAACCGTGAAGAGAACGCAGTTCAAATTATACCTATAACCCTTCTACAAACAAATCAAAAATCATTTTTAATGTATCCTTAGGTATCCTTTAATGTATATTTACTGTAATATTTAAACCGGACGATAACGTGAACAATAGGAAAGGAAAATAATGTGGGGAGCGCTCACAATCTCGCGCCACAAATGTTGTTTACAAAAGTGGTTCCTTCACTCCTTCCTCTTCCTATCCGTTATGCTTAGAGCTAGACCTTCCAGACTCTGTATAAAGACTGTTGACATCTAGTGGAAGCCATAGGTACTGCAGTCTCAGTCCTAGTTAAAATAGAAATGAATAGGCAGCCTGGAGAAGAAGATCATGTACAAAAAAAACTGCATATCCGAATGGATTTTCCTCGGGTTGTCGCCTGCTATATCAGTTCTGTTATACTCACATACATTATTTTAACACTTTTAGAAACTTCAGAGTGTTACGTATTTAATAGTACTAATTATGTGCATATCCTATTTTCTGAGCCTGAGTCGAAGGCATTTTACTTTGGGCACGCCAGACTCTCCAAGACCGTCACCTCTGCTGCCGCTCCCTAAGAAGTTAACATTCACGAAGAGACTCTATACCGCAATCTTGTGATGCAGAATCAGACACAATATTTCTCAGTCCTCGCAGTCTTAGATTATTAAAGTTGCATTAAAATGTCCTAGCTTTTCAAAGCAACAAGACAAAGCCTTATTTAGGAACAAATCCAAATCAGCTGAGCTAATGAAATTAAACAACCACGAAGGGACTCGAACCCTCAATCTTCTGATTCGAAGTCAGACGCCTTATCCATTAGGCCACGCAGTCTACTCCATATGCACTTATATGACAGAAAACAAAATTGTTGACCTGTCTGAATGAGGAAAGCTAGTGATATTTAACATGCACGAAGAGACTCACATTCAAGAAGCTCTGCTTCTTGGCAATATCACAGGGTTGTCAGATTTCAAAAAGGCTTTACGGCGAAAGCACAACATTTGATTGTTTGAGGATAGCAGCTCATATATTTTCCACATTAGCATAAATTCATATCAAGTGCGGGTCACACAAAACCCATATAAGAGCTAAAAATATCACTTACCTTTCGAAGAACTTCTGCTGAGGGCTTCCCAAGTGTCCAACGAAGACATCCAATGGTTATTTTCTTAGAAAAAGTCATTTATTATATCCATAAATCTCTGTTAGGTTGGCGCGTTATGATCAGAAAATCCACCGTTGAGTCACCCATTGAACCGTGAAGAGAACGCTGCTCAAATTATACCTATAACCCTTCTACAAACAAATCAAAAATCATTTTTAATGTATCCTTAGGTATCCTTTAATGTATATTTACTGTAATATTTAAACCGGACGATAACGTGAACAATAGGAAAGGAAAATAATGTGGGGAGCGCTCACAATCTCGCGCCGTCAAATGTTGTTTACAAAAGTGGTTCCTTCACTCCTTCCTCTTCCTATCCGTTATGCTTAGAGCTAGACCTTCCAGACTCTGTATAAAGACTGTTGACATCTAGTGGAAGCCATAGGTACTGCAGTCTCAGTCCTAGTTAAAATAGAAATGAATAGGCAGCCTGGAGAAGAAGATCATGTACAAAAAAAACTGCATATCCGAATGGATTTTCCTCGGTTGTCGCCTGCTATATCAGTTCTGTTATACTCACATACATTATTTTAACACTTTTAGAAACTTCAGAGTGTTACGTATTTAATAGTACTAATTATGTGCATATCCTATTTTCTGAGCCTGAGTCGAAGGCATTTTACTTTGGGCACGCCAGACTCTCCAAGACCGTCCACCTCTGCTGCCGCTCCCTAAGAAGTTAACATTCACGAAGAGACTCTATACCGCAATCTTGTGATGCAGAATCAGACACAATATTTCTCAGTCCTCGCAGTCTTAGATTATTAAAGTTGCATTAAAATGTCCTAGCTTTTCAAAGCAACAAGACAAAGCCTTATTTAGGAACAAATCCAAATCAGCTGAGCTAATGAAATTAAACAACCACGAAGGGACTCGAACCCTCAATCTTCTGATTCGAAGTCAGACGCCTTATCCATTAGGCCACGCAGTCTACTCCATATGCACTTATATGACAGAAAACAAAATTGTTGACCTGTCTGAATGAGGAAAGCTAGTGATATTTAACATGCACGAAGAGACTCACATTCAAGAAGCTCTGCTTCTTGGCAATATCACAGGGTTGTCAGATTTCAAAAGGCTTTACAAAAGCACAACATTTGATTGTTTGAGGATAGCAGCTCATATATTTTCCACATTAGCATAAATTCATATCAAGTGCGGGTCACACAAAACCCATATAAGAGCTAAAAATATCACTTACCTTTCGAAGAACTTCTGCTGAGGGCTTCCCAAGTGTCCAACGAAGACATCCAATGGTTATTTTCTTAGAAAAAGTCATTTATTATATCCATAAATCTCTGTTAGGTTGGCGCGTTATGATCAGAAAATCCACCGTTGAGTCACCCATTGAACCGTGAAGAGAACGCGTTCAAATTATACCTATAACCCTTCTACAAACAAATCAAAAATCATTTTTAATGTATCCTTAGGTATCCTTTAATGTATATTTACTGTAATATTTAAACCGGACGATAACGTGAACAATAGGAAAGGAAAATAATGTGGGGAGCGCTCACAATCTCGCGCCCACAAATGTTGTTTACAAAAGTGGTTCCTTCACTCCTTCCTCTTCCTATCCGTTATGCTTAGAGCTAGACCTTCCAGACTCTGTATAAAGACTGTTGACATCTAGTGGAAGCCATAGGTACTGCAGTCTCAGTCCTAGTTAAAATAGAAATGAATAGGCAGCCTGGAGAAGAAGATCATGTACAAAAAAAACTGCATATCCGAATGGATTTTCCTCGGGTTGTCGCCTGCTATATCAGTTCTGTTATACTCACATACATTATTTTAACACTTTTAGAAACTTCAGAGTGTTACGTATTTAATAGTACTAATTATGTGCATATCCTATTTTCTGAGCCTGAGTCGAAGGCATTTTACTTTGGGCACGCCAGACTCTCCAAGACCGTCACCTCTGCTGCCGCTCCCTAAGAAGTTAACATTCACGAAGAGACTCTATACCGCAATCTTGTGATGCAGAATCAGACACAATATTTCTCAGTCCTCGCAGTCTTAGATTATTAAAGTTGCATTAAAATGTCCTAGCTTTTCAAAGCAACAAGACAAAGCCTTATTTAGGAACAAATCCAAATCAGCTGAGCTAATGAAATTAAACAACCACGAAGGGACTCGAACCCTCAATCTTCTGATTCGAAGTCAGACGCCTTATCCATTAGGCCACGCAGTCTACTCCATATGCACTTATATGACAGAAAACAAAATTGTTGACCTGTCTGAATGAGGAAAGCTAGTGATATTTAACATGCACGAAGAGACTCACATTCAAGAAGCTCTGCTTCTTGGCAATATCACAGGGTTGTCAGATTTCAAAAAGGCTTTACAGCGAAAGCACAACATTTGATTGTTTGAGGATAGCAGCTCATATATTTTCCACATTAGCATAAATTCATATCAAGTGCGGGTCACACAAAACCCATATAAGAGCTAAAAATATCACTTACCTTTCGAAGAACTTCTGCTGAGGGCTTCCCAAGTGTCCAACGAAGACATCCAATGGTTATTTTCTTAGAAAAAGTCATTTATTATATCCATAAATCTCTGTTAGGTTGGCGCGTTATGATCAGAAAATCCACCGTTGAGTCACCCATTGAACCGTGAAGAGAACGCTGTCAAATTATACCTATAACCCTTCTACAAACAAATCAAAAATCATTTTTAATGTATCCTTAGGTATCCTTTAATGTATATTTACTGTAATATTTAAACCGGACGATAACGTGAACAATAGGAAAGGAAAATAATGTGGGGAGCGCTCACAATCTCGCTACCACAAATGTTGTTTACAAAAGTGGTTCCTTCACTCCTTCCTCTTCCTATCCGTTATGCTTAGAGCTAGACCTTCCAGACTCTGTATAAAGACTGTTGACATCTAGTGGAAGCCATAGGTACTGCAGTCTCAGTCCTAGTTAAAATAGAAATGAATAGGCAGCCTGGAGAAGAAGATCATGTACAAAAAAAAACTGCATATCCGGATGGATTTTCCTCGGGTTGTCGCCTGCTATATCAGTTCTGTTATACTCACATACATTATTTTAACACTTTTAGAAACTTCAGAGTGTTACGTATTTAATAGTACTAATTATGTGCATATCCTATTTTCTGAGCCTGAGTCGAAGGCATTTTACTTTGGGCACGCCAGACTCTCCAAGACCGTCACCTCTGCTGCCGCTCCTAAGAAGTTAACATTCACGAAGAGACTCTATCCCGCAATCTTGTGATGCAGAATCAGACACAATATTTCTCAGTCCTCGCAGTCTTAGATTATTAAAGTTGCATTAAAATGTCCTAGCTTTTCAAAGCAACAAGACAAAGCCTTATTTAGGAACAAATCCAAATTAGCTGAGCTAATGAAATTAAACAACCACGAAGGGACTCGAACCCTCAATCTTCTGATTCGAAGTCAGACGCCTTATCCATTAGGCCACGCAGTCTACTCCATATGCACTTATATGACAGAAAACAAAATTGTTGACCTGTCTGAATGAGGAAAGCTAGTGATATTTAACATGCACGAAGAGACTCACATTCAAGAAGCTCTGCTTCTTGGCAATATCACAGGGTTGTCAGATTTCAAAAAGGCTTTACAGCGAAAGCACAACATTTGATTGTTTGAGGATAGCAGCTCATATATTTTCCACATTAGCATAAATTCATATCAAGTGCGGGTCACACAAAACCCATATAAGAGCTAAAAATATCACTTACCTTTCAAGAACTTCTGCTGAGGGCTTCCCAAGTGTCCAACGAAGACATCCAATGGTTATTTTCTTAGAAAAAGTCATTTATTATATCCATAAATCTCTGTTAGGTTGGCGCGTTATGATCAGAAAATCCACCGTTGAGTCACCCATTGAACCGTGAAGAGAACGCGTTCAAATTATACCTATAACCCTTCTACAAACAAATAAAAAATCATTTTTAATGTATCCTTAGGTATCCTTTAATGTATATTTACTGTAATATTTAAACCGGACGATAACGTGAACAATAGGAAAGGAAAATAATGTGGGGAGCGCTCACAATCTCGCGCCAAATCAAATGTTGTTTACAAAAGTGGTTCCTTCACTACTTCCTCTTCCTATCCGTTCTGCTTAGAGCTAGACCTTCCAGACTCTGTATAAAGACTGTTGACATCTAGTGGAAGCCATAGGTACTGCAGTCTCAGTCCTAGTTAAAATAGAAATGAATAGGCAGCCTGGAGAAGAAGATCATGTACAAAAAAAACTGCATATCCGGATGGATTTTCCTCGGGTTGTCGCCTGCTATATCAGTTCTGTTATACTCACATACATTATTTTAACACTTTTAGAAACTTCAGAGTGTTACGTATTTAATAGTACTAATTATGTGCATATCCTATTTTCTGAGCCTGAGTCGAAGGCATTTTACTTTGGGCACGCCAGACTCTCCAAGACCGTCACCTCTGCTGCCGCTCCCTAAGAAGTTAACATTCACGAAGAGACTCTATACCGCAATCTTGTGATGCAGAATCAGACACAATATTTCTCAGTCCTCGCAGTCTTAGATTATTAAAGTTGCATTAAAATGTCCTAGCTTTTCAAAGCAACAAGACAAAGCCTTATTTAGGAACAAATCCAAATTAGCTGAGCTAATGAAATTAAACAACCACGAAGGGACTCGAACCCTCAATCTTCTGATTCGAAGTCAGACGCCTTATCCATTAGGCCACGCAGTCTACTCCATATGCACTTATATGACAGAAAACAAAATTGTTGACCTGTCTGAATGAGGAAAGCTAGTGATATTTAACATGCACGAAGAGACTCACATTCAAGAAGCTCTGCTTCTTGGCAATATCACAGGGTTGTCAGATTTCAAAAGGCTTTACAGCGAAAGCACAACATTTGATTGTTTGAGGATAGCAGCTCATATATTTTCCACATTAGCATAAATTCATATCAAGTGCGGGTCACACAAAACCCATATAAGAGCTAAAAAATATCACTTACCTTTCGAAGAACTTCTGCTGAGGGCTTCCCAAGTGTCCAACGAAGACATCCAATGGTTATTTTCTTAGAAAAAGTCATTTATTATATCCATAAATCTGTTAGGTTGGCGCGTTATGATCAGAAAATCCACCGTTGAGTCACCCATTGAACCGTGAAGAGAACGCTGCTCAAATTATACCTATAACCCTTCTACAAACAAATCAAAAATCATTTTTAATGTATCCTTAGGTATCCTTTAATGTATATTTACTGTAATATTTAAACCGGACGATAACGTGAACAATAGGAAAGGAAAATAATGTGGGGAGCGCTCACAATCTCGCTACCGTCAAATGTTGTTTACAAAAGTGGTTCCTTCACTCCTTCCTCTTCCTATCCGTTATGCTTAGAGCTAGACCTTCCAGACTCTGTATAAAGACTGTTGACATCTAGTGGAAGCCATAGGTACTGCAGTCTCAGTCCTAGTTAAAATAGAAATGAATAGGCAGCCTGGAGAAGAAGATCATGTACAAAAAAACTGCATATCCGAATGGATTTTCCTCGGGTTGTCGCCTGCTATATCAGTTCTGTTATACTCACATACATTATTTTAACACTTTTAGAAACTTCAGAGTGTTACGTATTTAATAGTACTAATTATGTGCATATCCTATTTTCTGAGCCTGAGTCGAAGGCATTTTACTTTGGGCACGCTAGACTCTCCAAGACCGTCACCTCTGCTGCCGCTCCCTAAGAAGTTAACATTCACGAAGAGACTCTATACCGCAATCTTGTGATGCAGAATCAGACACAATATTTCTCAGTCCTCATGCAGTCTTAGATTATTAAAGTTGCATTAAAATGTCCTAGCTTTTCAAAGCAACAAGACAAAGCCTTATTTAGGAACAAATCCAAATTAGCTGAGCTAATGAAATTAAACAAAGACGAAGGGACTCGAACCCTCAATCTTCTGATTCGAAGTCAGACGCCTTATCCATTAGGCCACGCAGTCTACTCCATATGCACTTATATGACAGAAAACAAAATTGTTGACCTGTCTGAATGAGGAAAGCTAGTGATATTTAACATGCACGAAGAGACTCACATTCAAGAAGCTCTGCTTCTTGGCAATATCACAGGGTTGTCAGATTTCAAAAAGGCTTTACAGCGAAAGCACAACATTTGATTGTTTGAGGATAGCAGCTCATATATTTTCCACATTAGCATAAATTCATATCAAGTGCGGGTCACACAAAACCCATATAAGAGCTAAAAAATATCACTTACCTTTCGAAGAACTTCTGCTGAGGGCTTCCCAAGTGTCCAACGAAGACATCCAATGGTTATTTTCTTAGAAAAAGTCATTTATTATATCCATAAATCTGTTAGGTTGGCGCGTTATGATCAGAAAATCCACCGTTGAGTCACCCATTGAACCGTGAAGAGAACGCGTTCAAATTATACCTATAACCCTTCTACAAACAAATCAAAAATCATTTTTAATGTATCCTTAGGTATCCTTTAATGTATATTTACTGTAATATTTAAACCGGACGATAACGTGAACAATAGGAAAGGAAAATAATGTGGGAGCGCTCACAATCTCGCGCCAAATCAAATGTTGTTTACAAAAGTGGTTCCTTCACTCCTTCCTCTTCCTATCCGTTATGCTTAGAGCTAGACCTTCCAGACTCTGTATAAAGACTGTTGACATCTAGTGGAAGCCATAGGTACTGCAGTCTCAGTCCTAGTTAAAATAGAAATGAATAGGCAGCCTGGAGAAGAAGATCATGTACAAAAAAAACTGCATATCCGAATGGATTTTCCTCGGGTTGTCGCCTGCTATATCAGTTCTGTTATACTCACATACATTATTTTAACACTTTTAGAAACTTCAGAGTGTTACGTATTTAATAGTACTAATTATGTGCATATCCTATTTTCTGAGCCTGAGTCGAAGGCATTTTACTTTGGGCACGCCAGACTCTCCAAGACCGTCACCTCTGCTGCCGCTCCTAAGAAGTTAACATTCACGAAGAGACTCTATACCGCAATCTTGTGATGCAGAATCAGACACAATATTTCTCAGTCCTCGCAGTCTTAGATTATTAAAGTTGCATTAAAATGTCCTAGCTTTTCAAAGCAACAAGACAAAGCCTTATTTAGGAACAAATCCAAATTAGCTGAGCTAATGAAATTAAACAACCACGAAGGGACTCGAACCCTCAATCTTCTGATTCGAAGTCAGACGCCTTATCCATTAGGCCACGCAGTCTACTCCATATGCACTTATATGACAGAAAACAAAATTGTTGACCTGTCTGAATGAGGAAAGCTAGTGATATTTAACATGCACGAAGAGACTTCACATTCAAGAAGCTCTGCTTCTTGGCAATATCACAGGGTTGTCAGATTTCAAAAAGGCTTTACAGCGAAAGCACAACATTTGATTGTTTGAGGATAGCAGCTCATATATTTTCCACATTAGCATAAATTCATATCAAGTGCGGGTCACACAAAACCCATATAAGAGCTAAAAAATATCACTTACCTTTCGAAGAACTTCTGCTGAGGGCTTCCCAAGTGTCCAACGAAGACATCCAATGGTTATTTTCTTAGAAAAAGTCATTTATTATATCCATAAATCTGTTAGGTTGGCGTTATGATCAGAAAATCCACCGTTGAGTCACCCATTGAACCGTGAAGAGAACGCTGCTCAAATTATACCTATAACCCTTCTACAAACAAATCAAAAATCATTTTTAATGTATCCTTAGGTATCCTTTAATGTATATTTACTGTAATATTTAAACCGGACGATAACGTGAACAATAGGAAAGGAAAATAATGTGGGAGCGCTCACAATCTCGCGCCGTCAAATGTTGTTTACAAAAGTGGTTCCTTCACTCCTTCCTCTTCCTATCCGTTATGCTTAGAGCTAGACCTTCCAGACTCTGTATAAAGACTGTTGACATCTAGTGGAAGCCATAGGTACTGCAGTCTCAGTCCTAGTTAAAATAGAAATGAATAGGCAGCCTGGAGAAGAAGATCATGTACAAAAAAAACTGCATATCCGAATGGATTTTCCTCGGGTTGTCGCCTGCTATATCAGTTCTGTTATACTCACATACATTATTTTAACACTTTTAGAAACTTCAGAGTGTTACGTATTTAATAGTACTAATTATGTGCATATCCTATTTTCTGAGCCTGAGTCGAAGGCATTTTACTTTGGGCACGCCAGACTCTCCAAGACCGTCACCTCTGCTGCCGCTCCTAAGAAGTTAACATTCACGAAGAGACTCTATACCGCAATCTTGTGATGCAGAATCAGACACAATATTTCTCAGTCCTCGCAGTCTTAGATTATTAAAGTTGCATTAAAATGTCCTAGCTTTTCAAAGCAACAAGACAAAGCCTTTTTAGGAACAAATCCAAATCAGCTGAGCTAATGAAATTAAACAACCACGAAGGGACTCGAACCCTCAATCTTCTGATTCGAAGTCAGACGCCTTATCCATTAGGCCACGCAGTCTACTCCATATGCACTTATATGACAGAAAACAAAATTGTTGACCTGTCTGAATGAGGAAAGCTAGTGATATTTAACATGCACGAAGAGACTCACATTCAAGAAGCTCTGCTTCTTGGCAATATCACAGGGTTGTCAGATTTCAAAAAGGCTTTACGGCGAAAGCACAACATTTGATTGTTTGAGGATAGCAGCTCATATATTTTCCACATTAGCATAAATTCATATCAAGTGCGGGTCACACAAAACCCATATAAGAGCTAAAAATATCACTTACCTTTCGAAGAACTTCTGCTGAGGGCTTCCCAAGTGTCCAACGAAGACATCCAATGGTTATTTTCTTAGAAAAAGTCATTTATTATATCCATAAATCTCTGTTAGGTTGGCGCGTTATGATCAGAAAATCCACCGTTGAGTCACCCATTGAACCGTGAAGAGAACGCTGTTCAAATTATACCTATAACCCTTCTACAAACAAATCAAAAATCATTTTTAATGTATCCTTAGGTATCCTTTAATGTATATTTACTGTAATATTTAAACCGGACGATAACGTGAACAATAGGAAAGGAAAATAATGTGGGAGCGCTCACAATCTCGCTACCACAAATGTTGTTTACAAAAGTGGTTCCTTCACTCCTTCCTCTTCCTATCCGTTATGCTTAGAGCTAGACCTTCCAGACTCTGTATAAAGACTGTTGACATCTAGTGGAAGCCATAGGTACTGCAGTCTCAGTCCTAGTTAAAATAGAAATGAATAGGCAGCCTGGAGAAGAAGATCATGTACAAAAAAAACTGCATATCCGAATGGATTTTCCTCGGGTTGTCGCCTGCTATATCAGTTCTGTTATACTCACATACATTATTTTAACACTTTTAGAAACTTCAGAGTGTTACGTATTTAATAGTACTAATTATGTGCATATCCTATTTTCTGAGCCTGAGTCGAAGGCATTTTACTTTGGGCACGCCAGACTCTCCAAGACCGTCACCTCTGCTGCCGCCTCCTAAGAAGTTAACATTCACGAAGAGACTCTATACCGCAATCTTGTGATGCAGAATCAGACACAATATTTCTCAGTCCTCGCAGTCTTAGATTATTAAAGTTGCATTAAAATGTCCTAGCTTTTCAAAGCAACAAGACAAAGCCTTTTTTAGGAACAAATCCAAATCAGCTGAGCTAATGAAATTAAACAACCACGAAGGGACTCGAACCCTCAATCTTCTGATTCGAAGTCAGACGCCTTATCCATTAGGCCACGCAGTCTACTCCATATGCACTTATATGACAGAAAACAAAATTGTTGACCTGTCTGAATGAGGAAAGCTAGTGATATTTAACATGCACGAAGAGACTCACATTCAAGAAGCTCTGCTTCTTGGCAATATCACAGGGTTGTCAGATTTCAAAAAGGCTTTACGGCGAAAGCACAACATTTGATTGTTTGAGGATAGCAGCTCATATATTTTCCACATTAGCATAAATTCATATCAAGTGCGGGTCACACAAAACCCATATAAGAGCTAAAAATATCACTTACCTTTCAAGAACTTCTGCTGAGGGCTTCCCAAGTGTCCAACGAAGACATCCAATGGTTATTTTCTTAGAAAAAGTCATTTATTATATCCATAAATCTCTGTTAGGTTGGCGTTGCTACGATCAGAAAATCCACCGTTGAGTCACCCATTGAACCGTGAAGAGAACGCTGCTCAAATTATACCTATAACCCTTCTACAAACAAATCAAAAATCATTTTTAATGTATCCTTAGGTATCCTTTAATGTATATTTACTGTAATATTTAAACCGGACGATAACGTGAACAATAGGAAAGGAAAATAATGTGGGAGCGCTCACAATCTCGCGCCAAATGTTGTTTACAAAAGTGGTTCCTTCACTCCTTCCTCTTCCTATCCGTTATGCTTAGAGCTAGACCTTCCAGACTCTGTATAAAGACTGTTGACATCTAGTGGAAGCCATAGGTACTGCAGTCTCAGTCCTAGTTAAAATAGAAATGAATAGGCAGCCTGGAGAAGAAGATCATGTACAAAAAAACTGCATATCCGAATGGATTTTCCTCGGGTTGTCGCCTGCTATATCAGTTCTGTTATACTCACATACATTATTTTAACACTTTTAGAAACTTCAGAGTGTTACGTATTTAATAGTACTAATTATGTGCATATCCTATTTTCTGAGCCTGAGTCGAAGGCATTTTACTTTGGGCACGCCAGACTCTCCAAGACCGTCACCTCTGCTGCCGCTCCTAAGAAGTTAACATTCACGAAGAGACTCTATACCGCAATCTTGTGATGCAGAATCAGACACAATATTTCTCAGTCCTCGCAGTCTTAGATTATTAAAGTTGCATTAAAATGTCCTAGCTTTTCAAAGCAACAAGACAAAGCCTTATTTAGGAACAAATCCAAATCAGCTGAGCTAATGAAATTAAACAACCACGAAGGGACTCGAACCCTCAATCTTCTGATTCGAAGTCAGACGCCTTATCCATTAGGCCACGCAGTCTACTCCATATGCACTTATATGACAGAAAACAAAATTGTTGACCTGTCTGAATGAGGAAAGCTAGTGATATTTAACATGCACGAAGAGACTCACATTCAAGAAGCTCTGCTTCTTGGCAATATCACAGGGTTGTCAGATTTCAAAAAGGCTTTACGGCGAAAAGCACAACATTTGATTGTTTGAGGATAGCAGCTCATATATTTTCCACATTAGCATAAATTCATATCAAGTGCGGGTCACACAAAACCCATATAAGAGCTAAAAAATATCACTTACCTTTCGAAGAACTTCTGCTGAGGGCTTCCCAAGTGTCCAACGAAGACATCCAATGGTTATTTTCTTAGAAAAAGTCATTTATTATATCCATAAATCTCTGTTAGGTTGGCGCGTTATGATCAGAAAATCCACCGTTGAGTCACCCATTGAACCGTGAAGAGAACGCGTTCAAATTATACCTATAACCCTTCTACAAACAAATCAAAAATCATTTTTAATGTATCCTTAGGTATCCTTTAATGTATATTTACTGTAATATTTAAACCGGACGATAACGTGAACAATAGGAAAGGAAAATAATGTGGGGAGCGCTCACAATCTCGCGCCCGTCAAATGTTGTTTACAAAAGTGGTTCCTTCACTCCTTCCTCTTCCTATCCGTTATGCTTAGAGCTAGACCTTCCAGACTCTGTATAAAGACTGTTGACATCTAGTGGAAGCCATAGGTACTGCAGTCTCAGTCCTAGTTAAAATAGAAATGAATAGGCAGCCTGGAGAAGAAGATCATGTACAAAAAAAACTGCATATCCGAATGGATTTTCCTCGGGTTGTCGCCTGCTATATCAGTTCTGTTATACTCACATACATTATTTTAACACTTTTAGAAACTTCAGAGTGTTACGTATTTAATAGTACTAATTATGTGCATATCCTATTTTCTGAGCCTGAGTCGAAGGCATTTTACTTTGGGCACGCCAGACTCTCCAAGACCGTCACCTCTGCTGCCGCTCCCTAAGAAGTTAACATTCACGAAGAGACTCTATACCGCAATCTTGTGATGCAGAATCAGACACAATATTTCTCAGTCCTCGCAGTCTTAGATTATTAAAGTTGCATTAAAATGTCCTAGCTTTTCAAAGCAACAAGACAAAGCCTTATTTAGGAACAAATCCAAATCAGCTGAGCTAATGAAATTAAACAACCACGAAGGGACTCGAACCCTCAATCTTCTGATTCGAAGTCAGACGCCTTATCCATTAGGCCACGCAGTCTACTCCATATGCACTTATATGACAGAAAACAAAATTGTTGACCTGTCTGAATGAGGAAAGCTAGTGATATTTAACATGCACGAAGAGACTCACATTCAAGAAGCTCTGCTTCTTGGCAATATCACAGGGTTGTCAGATTTCAAAAAGGCTTTACGGCGTAAAGCACAACATTTGATTGTTTGAGGATAGCAGCTCATATATTTTCCACATTAGCATAAATTCATATCAAGTGCGGGTCACACAAAACCCATATAAGAGCTAAAAATATCACTTACCTTTCAAGAACTTCTGCTGAGGGCTTCCCAAGTGTCCAACGAAGACATCCAATGGTTATTTTCTTAGAAAAAGTCATTTATTATATCCATAAATCTCTGTTAGGTTGGCGCGTTATGATCAGAAAATCCACCGTTGAGTCACCCATTGAACCGTGAAGAGAACGCAGCTTCAAATTATACCTATAACCCTTCTACAAACAAATCAAAAATCATTTTTAATGTATCCTTAGGTATCCTTTAATGTATATTTACTGTAATATTTAAACCGGACGATAACGTGAACAATAGGAAAGGAAAATAATGTGGGGAGCGCTCACAATCTCGCGCCCGTCAAATGTTGTTTACAAAAGTGGTTCCTTCACTCCTTCCTCTTCCTATCCGTTATGCTTAGAGCTAGACCTTCCAGACTCTGTATAAAGACTGTTGACATCTAGTGGAAGCCATAGGTACTGCAGTCTCAGTCCTAGTTAAAATAGAAATGAATAGGCAGCCTGGAGAAGAAGATCATGTACAAAAAAAACTGCATATCCGAATGGATTTTCCTCGGGTTGTCGCCTGCTATATCAGTTCTGTTATACTCACATACATTATTTTAACACTTTTAGAAACTTCAGAGTGTTACGTATTTAATAGTACTAATTATGTGCATATCCTATTTTCTGAGCCTGAGTCGAAGGCATTTTACTTTGGGCACGCCAGACTCTCCAAGACCGTCACCTCTGCTGCCGCTCCCTAAGAAGTTAACATTCACGAAGAGACTCTATACCGCAATCTTGTGATGCAGAATCAGACACAATATTTCTCAGTCCTCGCAGTCTTAGATTATTAAAGTTGCATTAAAATGTCCTAGCTTTTCAAAGCAACAAGACAAAGCCTTATTTAGGAACAAATCCAAATCAGCTGAGCTAATGAAATTAAACAACCACGAAGGGACTCGAACCCTCAATCTTCTGATTCGAAGTCAGACGCCTTATCCATTAGGCCACGCAGTCTACTCCATATGCACTTATATGACAGAAAACAAAATTGTTGACCTGTCTGAATGAGGAAAGCTAGTGATATTTAACATGCACGAAGAGACTTCACATTCAAGAAGCTCTGCTTCTTGGCAATATCACAGGGTTGTCAGATTTCAAAAAGGCTTTACGGCGAAAGCACAACATTTGATTGTTTGAGGATAGCAGCTCATATATTTTCCACATTAGCATAAATTCATATCAAGTGCGGGTCACACAAAACCCATATAAGAGCTAAAAAATATCACTTACCTTTCGAAGAACTTCTGCTGAGGGCTTCCCAAGTGTCCAACGAAGACATCCAATGGTTATTTTCTTAGAAAAAGTCATTTATTATATCCATAAATCTCTGTTAGGTTGGCGTTATGATCAGAAAATCCACCGTTGAGTCACCCATTGAACCGTGAAGAGAACGCTGTTCAAATTATACCTATAACCCTTCTACAAACAAATCAAAAATCATTTTTAATGTATCCTTAGGTATCCTTTAATGTATATTTACTGTAATATTTAAACCGGACGATAACGTGAACAATAGGAAAGGAAAATAATGTGGGGAGCGCTCACAATCTCGCGCCACAAATGTTGTTTACAAAAGTGGTTCCTTCACTCCTTCCTCTTCCTATCCGTTATGCTTAGAGCTAGACCTTCCAGACTCTGTATAAAGACTGTTGACATCTAGTGGAAGCCATAGGTACTGCAGTCTCAGTCCTAGTTAAAATAGAAATGAATAGGCAGCCTGGAGAAGAAGATCATGTACAAAAACTGCATATCCGAATGGATTTTCCTCGGGTTGTCGCCTGCTATATCAGTTCTGTTATACTCACATACATTATTTTAACACTTTTAGAAACTTCAGAGTGTTACGTATTTAATAGTACTAATTATGTGCATATCCTATTTTCTGAGCCTGAGTCGAAGGCATTTTACTTTGGGCACGCTAGACTCTCCAAGACCGTCACCTCTGCTGCCGCTCCTAAGAAGTTAACATTCACGAAGAGACTCTATACCGCAATCTTGTGATGCAGAATCAGACACAATATTTCTCAGTCCTGCGCAGTCTTAGATTATTAAAGTTGCATTAAAATGTCCTAGCTTTTCAAAGCAACAAGACAAAGCCTTATTTAGGAACAAATCCAAATCAGCTGAGCTAATGAAATTAAACAACCACGAAGGGACTCGAACCCTCAATCTTCTGATTCGAAGTCAGACGCCTTATCCATTAGGCCACGCAGTCTACTCCATATGCACTTATATGACAGAAAACAAAATTGTTGACCTGTCTGAATGAGGAAAGCTAGTGATATTTAACATGCACGAAGAGACTCACATTCAAGAAGCTCTGCTTCTTGGCAATATCACAGGGTTGTCAGATTTCAAAAAGGCTTTACAGCGAAAGCACAACATTTGATTGTTTGAGGATAGCAGCTCATATATTTTCCACATTAGCATAAATTCATATCAAGTGCGGGTCACACAAAACCCATATAAGAGCTAAAAATATCACTTACCTTTCGAAGAACTTCTGCTGAGGGCTTCCCAAGTGTCCAACGAAGACATCCAATGGTTATTTTCTTAGAAAAAGTCATTTATTATATCCATAAATCTCTGTTAGGTTGGCGCGTTATGATCAGAAAATCCACCGTTGAGTCACCCATTGAACCGTGAAGAGAACGCTGCTCAAATTATACCTATAACCCTTCTACAAACAAATCAAAAATCATTTTTAATGTATCCTTAGGTATCCTTTAATGTATATTTACTGTAATATTTAAACCGGACGATAACGTGAACAATAGGAAAGGAAAATAATGTGGGGAGCGCTCACAATCTCGCTACCACAAATGTTGTTTACAAAAGTGGTTCCTTCACTCCTTCCTCTTCCTATCCGTTATGCTTAGAGCTAGACCTTCCAGACTCTGTATAAAGACTGTTGACATCTAGTGGAAGCCATAGGTACTGCAGTCTCAGTCCTAGTTAAAATAGAAATGAATAGGCAGCCTGGAGAAGAAGATCATGTACAAAAAAAACTGCATATCCGAATGGATTTTCCTCGGGTTGTCGCCTGCTATATCAGTTCTGTTATACTCACATACATTATTTTAACACTTTTAGAAACTTCAGAGTGTTACGTATTTAATAGTACTAATTATGTGCATATCCTATTTTCTGAGCCTGAGTCGAAGGCATTTTACTTTGGGCACGCCAGACTCTCCAAGACCGTCACCTCTGCTGCCGCTCCCTAAGAAGTTAACATTCACGAAGAGACTCTATACCGCAATCTTGTGATGCAGAATCAGACACAATATTTCTCAGTCCTCGCAGTCTTAGATTATTAAAGTTGCATTAAAATGTCCTAGCTTTTCAAAGCAACAAGACAAAGCCTTATTTAGGAACAAATCCAAATCAGCTGAGCTAATGAAATTAAACAACCACGAAGGGACTCGAACCCTCAATCTTCTGATTCGAAGTCAGACGCCTTATCCATTAGGCCACGCAGTCTACTCCATATGCACTTATATGACAGAAAACAAAATTGTTGACCTGTCTGAATGAGGAAAGCTAGTGATATTTAACATGCACGAAGAGACTCACATTCAAGAAGCTCTGCTTCTTGGCAATATCACAGGGTTGTCAGATTTCAAAAAGGCTTTACAGCGAAAGCACAACATTTGATTGTTTGAGGATAGCAGCTCATATATTTTCCACATTAGCATAAATTCATATCAAGTGCGGGTCACACAAAACCCATATAAGAGCTAAAAAATATCACTTACCTTTCGAAGAACTTCTGCTGAGGGCTTCCCAAGTGTCCAACGAAGACATCCAATGGTTATTTTCTTAGAAAAAGTCATTTATTATATCCATAAATCTCTGTTAGGTTGGCGCGTTATGATCAGAAAATCCACCGTTGAGTCACCCATTGAACCGTGAAGAGAACGCGCTCAAATTATACCTATAACCCTTCTACAAACAAATCAAAAATCATTTTTAATGTATCCTTAGGTATCCTTTAATGTATATTTACTGTAATATTTAAACCGGACGATAACGTGAACAATAGGAAAGGAAAATAATGTGGGAGCGCTCACAATCTCGCGCCAAATCAAATGTTGTTTACAAAAGTGGTTCCTTCACTCCTTCCTCTTCCTATCCGTTATGCTTAGAGCTAGACCTTCCAGACTCTGTATAAAGACTGTTGACATCTAGTGGAAGCCATAGGTACTGCAGTCTCAGTCCTAGTTAAAATAGAAATGAATAGGCAGCCTGGAGAAGAAGATCATGTACAAAAACTGCATATCCGAATGGATTTTCCTCGGGTTGTCGCCTGCTATATCAGTTCTGTTATACTCACATACATTATTTTAACACTTTTAGAAACTTCAGAGTGTTACGTATTTAATAGTACTAATTATGTGCATATCCTATTTTCTGAGCCTGAGTCGAAGGCATTTTACTTTGGGCACGCCAGACTCTCCAAGACCGTCACCTCTGCTGCCGCTCCTAAGAAGTTAACATTCACGAAGAGACTCTATACCGCAATCTTGTGATGCAGAATCAGACACAATATTTCTCAGTCCTCGCAGTCTTAGATTATTAAAGTTGCATTAAAATGTCCTAGCTTTTCAAAGCAACAAGACAAAGCCTTATTTAGGAACAAATCCAAATCAGCTGAGCTAATGAAATTAAACAACCACGAAGGGACTCGAACCCTCAATCTTCTGATTCGAAGTCAGACGCCTTATCCATTAGGCCACGCAGTCTACTCCATATGCACTTATATGACAGAAAACAAAATTGTTGACCTGTCTGAATGAGGAAAGCTAGTGATATTTAACATGCACGAAGAGACTCACATTCAAGAAGCTCTGCTTCTTGGCAATATCACAGGGTTGTCAGATTTCAAAAAGGCTTTACAGTAAAGCACAACATTTGATTGTTTGAGGATAGCAGCTCATATATTTTCCACATTAGCATAAATTCATATCAAGTGCGGGTCACACAAAACCCATATAAGAGCTAAAAAATATCACTTACCTTTCAAGAACTTCTGCTGAGGGCTTCCCAAGTGTCCAATGAAGACATCCAATGGTTATTTTCTTAGAAAAAGTCATTTATTATATCCATAAATCTCTGTTAGGTTGGCGCGTTATGATCAGAAAATCCACCGTTGAGTCACCCATTGAACCGTGAAGAGAACGCTGCTCAAATTATACCTATAACCCTTCTACAAACAAATAAAAAATCATTTTTAATGTATCCTTAGGTATCCTTTAATGTATATTTACTGTAATATTTCAACCGGACGATAACGTGAACAATAGGAAAGGAAAATAATGTGGGAGCGCTCACAATCTCGCGCCCATCAAATGTTGTTTACAAAAGTGGTTCCTTCACTACTTCCTCTTCCTATCCGTTCTGCTTAGAGCTAGACCTTCCAGATGCTGTATAAAGACTGTTGACATCTAGTGGAAGCCATAGGTACTGCAGTCTCAGTCCTAGTTAAAATAGAAATGAATAGGCAGCCTGGAGAAGAAGATCATGTACAAAAAAAACTGCATATCCGGATGGATTTTCCTCGGGTTGTCGCCTGCTATATCAGTTCTGTTATACTCACATACATTATTTTAACACTTTTAGAAACTTCAGAGTGTTACCTGTTTAATAGTACTAATTATGTGCATATCCTATTTTCTGAGCCTGAGTCGAAGGCATTTTACTTTTGGCACGCCAGACTCTCCAAGACCTTCACCTCTGCTGCCGCTCCCTAAGAAGTTAACATTCACGAAGAGACTCTATCCCGCAATCTTGTGATGCAGAATCAGACACAATATTTCTCAGTCCTCGCAGTCTTAGATTATTAATGTTGCATTAAAATGTCCTAGCTTTTCAAAGCAACAAGAAAAAAGCCTTATTTAGGAACCTATCCAAATTAGCTGAGCTAATGGAATTAAACAACAACAAAGGGAGTCGAACCCTCAATCTTCTGATTCGAAGTCAGACGCCTTATCCATTAGGCCACGCAGTCTCCATATCCTCCTATATGACATCATACAGACTTTGCTCTGCAACAATAGAAAACAAAATTGTTGACCTGTCTGAATGAGGAAAGCTAGTGATATTTAACATTCACGAAGAGACTCACATTCAAGAAGCTCTGCTTCTTGGCAATATCACAGGGTTGTCAGATTTCAAAAAAGCTTTACGTCGAAAGCACAACATTTGATTGTTGGAGGATAGCAGCTCATATATTTTCCACATTAGCATAAATTCATATCCAGTGCGGGTCACACAAAACCCATATAAGAGCTAAATAATATCACTTGCCTTTCGAAGAACTTCTGCTGAGGGCTTCCCAAGTGTCCAACGAAGACATCCAATGGTTATTTTCTTAGAAAAAGTAATTTATTATATCCATGAATTTCTGTTAGGTTGGCGCGTTATGATCAGAAAATCCACCGTTGAGTCACCCATTGAACCGTGAAGAGAACGCGTTCAAATTATACCTATAAACTTTCTACAAACAAATCAAAAATCATTTTTAATGTATCCTTAGGTATCCTTTAATGTATATTTACTGTAATATTTCAACCGGACGATAAAGTGAACAATAGGAAAGGAAAATAATGTGGGGCGCGCTCACAATCTCGCGCCCATCAAACGTTGTTTACAAAAGTGGTCCCTGCTTAGAGCTAGACCTTCCAGACTCTGTATAAAGAGTGTTGACATCTAGTGGAAGCCATAGGTACTGCAGTCTCAGTCCTAGTTAAAATAGAAATGAATAGGCAGCCTGGAGAAGAAGGTCATGTACAAAAAAAACTGCATATCCGGATGGATTTTCCTCGGGTTGTCACCTGCTATATCAGTTCTGTTATACTCACATACATTATTTTAACACAGTTTTAGAAACTTCAGAGTGTTACCTGTTTAATAGTACTAATTATGTGCATATCCTATTTTCTGAGCCTCAGTCGAAGGCATTTTACTTTTGGCACGCCAGACTCTCCAAGACCGTCACCTCTGCTGCCGCTCCCTAAGAAGTTAACATTCACGAAGAGACTCTATCCCGCAATCTTGTGATGCAGAATCAGACACAATATTTCTCAGTCCTCGCAGTCTTAGATTATTAATGTTGCATTAAAATGTCCTAGCTTTTCAAAGCAACAAGAAAAAAGCCTTATTTAGGAAGCTATCCAAATTAGCTGAGCTAATGAAATTAAACAACCACGAAGGGACTCGAACCCTCAATCTTCTGATTCGAAGTCAGACGCCTTATCCATTAGGCCACGCAGTCTACTCCATATCCTCCTATATGACATCATACAGACTTTGCTCTGCAACAATAGAAAACAAAATTGTTGACCTAGCGCTAGTGCCCCACTCCCGACACTACTCGGTGAAATGCAAGGCGACAAATTCAAAATCCAAAAGTTGAATTATTAAACATTCATCAATATACAAGCATTGCAGAGTCATCAAAAGCTCTGCTTCTTGGCAATATCACAGCGTTGTCAGATTTCAAAAAGGCTTTACGGCGAAAGCACAACATTTGAAACCATCGCGGTTCACAAAAAACACATTTCACAGCGAAAACAAATCCCTTACCTTTTGAAGATCTTCTGCTGAGGGCTTCCCAAGTGTCCAACGAAGACATCCAATGGTTCTTTTGTTAGAAAAAGTCATTTATTATATCCATAAATCTCCGTTTGGTTGGCGCATTATGTTCATAAAATACAGCGTCCACTCGCCCATTGAACCGTGAAGAGAACGCGTTCAACCTATACCTATACACTTGTCCAAGAACAATCAAACATCATTGATAATGTATCCTTAGGAACACTTTTATGTATATTTACTATAATATTTCAACCGGATTATAAACTGGACGATAGGAAAGGAAAAAACCACAGCGCGCACGAGCGAGCCCGTGAACGCGCTTCCTCTTCTGTTTACATCCGATGACCACTTCGAAATTCTTCTTCAATTACCATCCAGAGCAACTAAACATCATCAAACACTGTCTAGAGACTGTTGACATCCAGTGGAAGTTATAGGTACTGCAATCCTACTCCTATATATGTCTGTTTTCATTAGGGGAGGGGTTCAAAATGAGGCAATGTGTCAAAAACACTTTTTCCAGGACAGAAATCCCTCAGGTTTTCGCCTGTTATATCAGTTCTGTTATACTCAAAGGCAATATCTTAACACTCTTAGAAACTTCAGAGTGTTTCCTATCCAATAGTACTAATTATGTGCATATCCTATTTTCTGGGCCTGAGTGGGAGGCATTTTACTTTGGGCACGCCAGACTCTCCAAAACCGTCACCTCGGGAGCCACTCCCTAAGAAGTTAATGGATAAGGCGTCTGACTTTGAATCAGAAGATTGAGGGTTCGAGTCTATGTGTCTAACTCCAGCTCAGAAGATTGAAGATTCACCACTAAGGACTAAACTCAATGTAAATGAATCAATCTTTATTATCATGGCCGGAGAGGTTCACAAACCCAATTCAAGCTTGATGAAAACGACGTTCCCTTTCAGTCCTTATATACTGCTACACAAACACGTCATATGAGCATGATTTACATTATTCATTATTAACGTTGGTTCCTGCATGTGACTGACCCCTGCATGTGACCTTGAAACTGAAATAGTCCTCTTGGTTTCCAAAGCAATGTTCTTGGTGTACTGCCAAATCGCTTATACAGTGATAGGGAGGATTTCTCCCATGCGCAATCAATCAGTCACTTGCATGAACCCAACCGAGTTGGTTATTAGAAAAGCAGCATTTATGCTAAACATACAATCTGTGTACAATCTGATACACACAAACATAAACGTTCCTTCACATGGTCTTTATATATACTTATTCAGAAAGGTTTCCAAAACCTCTACATAAAAACTGTCATTTTTTGCAAGGAAAATACATTTCTGTTGTTGCCTGGAAAATGTAGGACATATTAATGTAGGTTTAATAATCACAGACTGCCTGAGGGATTTTACGTCTTCTTCTGCATCAGAAGATTAAGGGATAGAGTCAGAGCTGGTCCTAACCTCCATGGGGCCCTAAGCAAAATTCTGCTAAGGGTCCCTCTTACCTGACCCGTGAGCCATGTAAACCATTTTCCATTTCCACTTCTGACACCCCAGTGGTCCCACTACAATCCTCCCTCCTATAAAACAGTTTGCTCCATCTGTCGGTCTAAGAATAAGTAGACCTATACAGAACAGAATGAGGTATAAACAAACAATATTTATTTAATATAATATTTTCTATAGAATCTTAAGATAAGTGAATGTTAACATTAACATAAATAAGAAATTGTAGAAAATATAAAATGTAGAAAATAATAAAATATAAGACTAAGCTTTGGCTCTGCCTGATAATTAGTTCAGTCCTCACAATATAATACAATTAGCTTTGTCTATACAATGTAGACATAAGCCTATAGGCTATGGCTGCAGCTATACGTCTCAAAATTGTCAAATAAAACCTATACATCTGTGTGATTAACTTTGGTTCCCTCTACAGCCTGGGCATTTTCAGCATCAGCATGGGCACCAGTCTATCTGGACTGTGTGGAAGAAATTGATAAAGTATGTCACATACAGTTGAGGTCGGAAGTTTACATACACTGAGGTGGAAGTCATTAAAACTCGTTTTTCAAACACTCCACAAAATTTCTTGTTAACAAACTATAGTTTTGGCAAGTTGGTTAGGACATCTACTTTGTGCATGACACAAGTAATTTTCCCAACAATTGTTTACAGACAGATTATTTCACTTATAATTCACTGTATCACAATTCCAGTGGGTCAGAAGTTTACATACACTAAGTTGACTGTGCCTTTAAACAGCTTGTAAAATTCTAGAAAATGATGTCATGGCTTTAGAAGCTTATTGACATATTTTGAGTCAATTGGAGGTGTACCTGTGGATGTATTTCAAGGCCTACCTTCAAACTCAGTTCCTCTTTGCTTGACATCATGGAAAATCAAAAGAAATCAGCCATGACCTCAGAAAAAAAAAAGTCTGGTTCATCCTTGGGAGCAATTTCCAAACGCCTGAAGGTACCACATTCATCTGTACAAACAATAGTACGCAAGAATAAACACCATGGGACCACGCAGCCATCATACCGCTCAGGAAGGTGACGCGCGAAAAGTGCAAATCAATACCAGAACAACAGCAAAGGACCTTGTGAATATGCTAGAGGAAACAGGTACAAAAGTATCTATATCCACAGTAAAACGAGTCCTATATCGACATAACCTGAAAAACCTCTCAGCAAGGAAGAAGCCACTGCTCCAAAACCGCCATAAAAAAGCCAGACTACGGTTTGCAACTGCACATGGGACAAAGATTGTACTTTTTGGAGAAATGTCCTCTGGTCTGATGAAACAAAAATAGAACTGTTTGGCCATAATGACCATCGTTATGTTTGGAGGAAAAAGGGGGATGCTTGCAAGCCGAAGAACACCCTCCCAACCGTGAAGCACTGGGGTGGCAGCATCATGTTGTGGGGGTGCTTTGCTGCAGGAGGGACTGGTGCACTTCACAAAATAGATGAGGGAGGAAAATGATGTGGATATATTGAAGCAACGTCTCAAGACATCAGTCAGGAAGTTAAAGCTTAGTCGCAAATGGGTCTTCCAAATCGACAATGACCGCAAGCATACTTCCAAAGTTGTGGCAAAATGGCTTAAGGACAACAAAGTCAAGGTATTGGAGTGGCCATCACAAAGCACTGACCTCAATCCCATAGAAAATGTATGAGCAGAACTGAAAAAGCTTGTGCGAGCAAGGAGGCCTACAAACCTGACTCAGTTACACAAGCTTTGTCAGGCGGAGTGGGCCAAAATTCACCCAACTTATTGTGGGAAGCTTGTGGAAGGCTACCCGAAACGTTTGACCCAAATTAAACAATTTAAAGGCAATGCTACCAGATACTAATTGAGTGTATGTAAACTTCTGACCCACTGGGAATGTGATGAATGAAATAAAAGCTGAAATAAATCATTCTCTCTACTATAATTCTGACATTTCACATTCTTAAAATAAAGTGGTGATCCTAACTGACCTAAGACAGGGTATTTTTATTAGGATTAAATGTCAGGAATTGTGAAAAACTGAGTTTAAATGTATTTGGCTGTCACGTCCTGGCAATAGAGAGCTGGCTGGGTTCCCTCTGGTGATTTAGGTCAGGACGTGACTAGGGTGGGTTCTATTAATGTAGGTTTAGGTCATATTTTCTATGTTGTGTTTGAGTGTGGTTCCCAATTGGAGGCAGCTGATAGTCGTTGCCTCTAATTGGGGATCCTATTTAGTTTGTTCTTTCCCCCACCTGTGTTGTGGGATATTGTTTTGTTGTATGTGCTGGTTGCGCTACACCTTGTCAGAGCTGTTGTTTATTATTTTGTCATTTGGATGTTCTCTTTAATTAAATATGTGGAACTCCACTCACGCTGCGCCTTGGTCCGTTCTTCACACCGGTCGTGACAGAATATCCCACCAGACCAGGACCAAGCAGCGTTCCCAGGAGGAGAAGGTGTTCTGGACCTGGGAAGAGATTCTGGGGGGTAGCGAGACCCTTCCTTGGCGGGAAGGGTCTCGCTAAGGCTCCACGCACCAGGCCTCCAGTGTGCCTCCTCAGTCCGGTGAATCCTGTGCCGGCTCCCCGCACGCGCCCTGGGGTGTGTGTCATCAGTCCGGTGAGACCTGTGCCGGCTCCACGCACCAGGCGTCCAGTGCGCCCTCTCAGTCCGGTGACTCCTGTGCCGGCTCCCCGCAAGCGCCCTGAGGTGCGTGTCATCAGTCCGGTGAGACCTGTGCCGGCTCCACGCACCAGGCCTCCTGTGCGCCTTCTCAGCCGCCACCGACACTAGTGACCCACCCGAAACCCCCCCGAATATAGTTTCAGTTTTGCGGCCAGAGTCCGCACCATTGGGGGGGGGGGGTATTGTCACGTACTGATTTAGGTCAGGATGTGACTAGGGTGGGTTCTAGTTTATATTTTCTATGTTGTGTTTGTGTGTGGTTCCCAATTGGAGGCAGCTGATAGTTGTTGCCTCTAATTGGCGATCCTATTTAGTTTGTTCTTTCCCCCACCTGTGTTGTGGGATATTGTTTTGTTGTATGTGCTGGTTGCGCTACACCTTGTCAGATCTGTTTATTATTTTGTCATTTGGATGTTCTCTTTAATTAAATATGTGGAACTCCACTCACGCTGCGCCTTGGTCCGTTCTTCACACCGGTCATGACATTGGCTAAGGTGTATGTAAACTTTCAACTTCAACTGTAGTTAGTTAAGCAGTCATTTACACAAATGCACTTCTGCCACACAATCTTAAATGTTACTAAATGTGTAAACACAACAATTAAAATCTTACCATCAAAATATTCCTCTTCTGCACAAAATCATCAATGATGTCATCATAGTACATGTGATTCCCCATGTTGTGATTTATGCTCATGATGGACAGACCACTCAAACGTACCTGTGACATGGAAGACCTCAGAAAGCTTATGATGAGCTTTCATTTTGAAAAGCTCTTCTTTGCCGATGCTACTGTTACTGGTAGGTGACTGCAATTCTTAGGGATATCCAAAGGATAGGATATAGTTCCTCCAGGTTTTTCTCACAGAGAAAGGAAAGCAGCTCAAAGGCAGTCATCTTATCTGATGGCAGATCAGGTGAATTCTGAATCTCGTGTGCCAGATCCATTCCACTGATGTCACAGTCATCTCTGAATGTTAGAGTGTTCAACTTGCAGTGAGCCTTTAAAGATTCACTGGACATCTGAGAGGCAGTGCTGAAGTTCAGCAGCACTCCATATTTGGTTTTCACCTGGTTGAGTGTTTCAAATCTCTCATCCATGGATGTCACAGCAGAGTCTACCACAATGTTGAAGTAGTTTTTCAGTGCATCAGTCACTGGTTCATCAGGAGCCTCAGCTGAAATGCCCCTTGCTCTTTGTCAGTCTCTTCTCTTTCAGAACAGCCTCCACATTATTTCTTCACAAATGTTTTTGGCTGTTGTCTGAGCCACAGAGAATCCAGTTTCCCGGTATGTAGTGAGGGAGGCCTTTGCATTTGAGATTAAATTCATTGCGATATCCAACTGCATTGAGGCAGATTGGAGGAGCTTGTTCACCTTGTTTGTCATTTTCAGTGTCTCACACCATACGACACAACAAATCAACAAGCGGTAGGACCCAATTTCCTCTGCAGATGCTTGTGCCTCCACTTTGGCTACAGGATTGTTGATCGTCTGTCTGGCTTCCAGTAATGCCTCCCGAACCTCAGAAGCCTGATACCTGATTGCATGAACACTTTGAAGCCTACTCTCCCATCTTGTGTCACTCCATGACTTCACGGTTATGTTCACGTGTTTCTTCAAAACACTCCATCTTTGTGTGCCTGCTGAAAAGAAGGTGAAGAGCGTTTTCACATGCCCAAAAAACCCAACTGCATCTTTTGAAAATTTGGCAGCATCTGCAATGACAAGGTTTAGAGTATGTGCTCCACATAGGACTTACACACTTCTGGGATTTTTTGTTGTTGAGAAATCTGGCTTGTACTCCTTGGTGCTTGCCCTTCATGTTGGCCCCATTATCATAAGTTTGCCCTCTGCAATCTTCAAATGGAATCTTCAGCTCATTCAGCTTATATAAGATGACAGTGGACAGATTCAAGCCTGTTGTAACCTCAACATTCACTTTCCCTTTAAAGTCACGCTTCTCAGAATAATGGACATTTGCTCCTGGTGACTAATATCAGGTGTACAGTCCAAGATAATGGAGAAGTACTTTGAGTCTCTTACTTGAGTCACTATTGCTTCCAGAATCTTGTCACTAACAATCTGTATCAGCTCATCCTGTGTGCGCTTCCCAAGGTAATGAGCATGTGTCTCTCCATCTTTAATTTTGTTGAGATGATTTTCCATAACGGGGTCAAATTTTGCCAATAATTCAACCTCTTTTAGGAAATTTCCATTATCTGGTTGGAAGAGTTTGTCTGATGAACCCCTGAATGTTAGGTTTCTTTCAGCCAGAGACTGGGTGATACTTATTAAACGTGTAAGGACATCCCGCCGTCTCTATCTTTCAGCCTCCAAAATTGTCATATGTATCTGGTCAAGAGTCTGTCCCCGACTTAGGCGCAGATCAAGTTCTCTTCACTTAATCATATCGTTTGTGTGTTCAGGACTACCCTCATGGTGTTTCAGAATGGCATTGATATTTGACCAGTCCTTCAAACCTTCATTTATTATTTTGTAGTCTTTTGTAGAAAAGAGCTTACAGCAAAAACAATACACAGCGTTGTTTTTTATTGAGTATGAAAGCCAGCTCCTGGTAATCTTTTCCCCATTTGACAGCTGTCTCTGTAATAAGCCTGAATGGAAACCTCTTCTAGACTTGTCTTTAGAGTAAGACAAATCCAGTCCTGGTTTGAATGGACCTCTGCGCATTAACTCAGTCCTCATAAAATCTGTTAAGACTGGGGGCCAATCTGCTGGGTCATTTGGTGGAGAAGCAACTGTTCTATTAGGGTCTGAGCTGCTTGTATCTGATGCTGGCTGTACACCTCTCATTGTGCTAGTACTGGCTGAGGCTGCCTGTACTTCACCTGGGTCTGTGTTAGTACTTGCTGAAGACGGCTGTATTGGGTCTGTGTTAGTATTTGCTGAAGCCGGCTGTACTGGGTCTGTGTTAGTACTGGCTGAGGCTGGATGTGGATCAACTGAGTCTGTGCTTGTATTGGCTGATGATCCAGCATCTCTACTGACAAACTTAACCATAGCACCTGTAAATTATAGATAACAATACTATTATTAATTTTATCAGCTGCATCAAGCCCATTCAAACTGGCTCCCCAAGATTTCCTTTTATACATTTTCAAATATAAAATACTATTTATACTATGGCTTGGCTGAATACTTGATGGTTATTATTTACTGAGAGATGTGCATCCATATTGCCCAGTATGCCCAGCTAATCAACATTTTAAATTCAATATATAAATCAATAGTCAATGTCAATCCATTGCTTTACATCTTGCATTAGTCCAGAGTTGTAACTAAACCTTGACTGAGAGACTAGATAATCATTGTCTTGTTTTAAAATGATGTGCGCCTATGAGGAGTGCCATCACACCCATATATTGTGTGGACTGGTCCCCACAGAGATTGCTGCTGGAAAGCGCAAGTTTAATTTCGTGCTCGCTCATATGATCTAATGTTCACGCTCGACGCTGTTATCTTTTCCAAGCTGCAGTTTATAAACACCGTTGCCAGTTGGCGTTTATCAAATGTAATAAATAGTTGTATTTCACTCTCACTTTTGTCAGGCACAAAGTCACAGAACACAGCCCTGCAAGTGGCTGGCAAGCAAGCAAGACACAGACAGACCAAGAGATGCACTGCCCATCTAGGTTAGCAAACAGACTAGAGAGGGATGCACTGCAAGATAGCAGATCAATTTAACGTTGCTGTTATTTGCTGACATCAAACTTGGAGAGGAGAGAACACAAGTTTACCTGATTGCTGTTCCCGCAATTCACTCTCATGGTGTTTTCTTTTTCTCTTTTTGTGACCAGAAGGATAGTTCTGTTTCATCCTCTCATCGAAGTTGTTAAGAGGGGGAGGCGGCGCCCTTGCGTAATTTGCGGGGTGTGGTGGTTAATTTCTTTACTATCAAATGAGGAGAGACAAACTTATCACACAAGTCAGAGTTATACTTAAACTAAATCTTTAATCACTTATTAATAAGGAAGCAGGTCAATACAACGCACACATATAAAGTTAATCGATTGAGTGCCCTATGATAATGATGGCTGGTCGACGATTACCGCTCAGATAATTCGTCGAGAGCCCCGAGACAAAAATACAAAGGTCTTTTGTAGCCAAGATACACCCCTTTCAACCTACATGAAGAACAACAGATATATAGATGGGTCACAAGGTTAAGATTTGTATGAAAGATACCTATAATACATAGCAGACAGTATCTGCTGTGTCAACAGTTTTCATAGAGACCAGTGTCTGGCCCCGTATAGAACAGAAACATTAACTCATGCTCTGGAATGCTCTTTAGGTTTTATCACCCAAAAGACATCTAAATCTCCTGTCAGTGTTATGTCCTGAGGCCCATCCTCAGTAGAACACACACACAATAGTTAAGAATACTCTATTCTGTTGCATAAAACAACCATTTGATGCAATAAAAGTATTATAACATAATCTTGCAATTTTCCACCAACTTGCGTAGTGAAGGTATAGGGCCGCCCGGCTCTGGATAGTCCCTTCCTAGTTGTTAAATATAACTAGCTTTCCTAATTTAGATAGGTTCCCAATTTCCCTACATCAGACATGTCTCTTGTTAATGGGAAAAGGTAGGATTTTGTTATATAACTTCAATAATCTCAGACTGCATAGCCTAATGGTGAAGGTGTCTGATTCTTCATCACAAGATTGAGGAATAGAGTCACTTCGTTGTTAAGTTTCACGAGCTTTCCTCATTTAGGTAGGTTCCCAATTTCCCTACATAAGAGGTCTCTTGTTGCTCGGAAAAGGTAGGACATAGTTATGAAGTTGTATTCATCACAGACTGCATGGCGTAATGGATAAGGTGTCTGACTTCAAATCATAAGATCGAGGGATAATGTCCATTCGTAGTTGTTAAATATAACTTGCTTTCCTCATTCAGACATGTTCCCAATTTCCCTACATAAGAGATGTCTCTTGTTTCAGGGAAAAGGTAGGGTATTGTTGTGTCTTTCAAATAATCAAAGGCTGTGTGGCTTAACTGATGAGGTGTCTGGATCAGAAGATTGAGAGTTCGAGTCCCTTCGTAGTCTTTATATATACTTATTTAGACAGTTTCCAAAACCCCTACATAATACCTTTCCTTTTTTTTCATATATGGTACATAAGAGTAGACGGCGGGGCTTTTTACTTTTAATCAGATTATTGAGTATTCGAGTCCCATCGTAGCCGTGTAATTTCACTAGCTCTCCTTATTCAGACAATTTCCCTAAATAAGACATGTTTCTTGTTGCCTGGAAAAGGTAGGAGATTGTTATTACATTTTAATAATCTCAGACCGTGTAGCCTAATGTATAAGACATCTGATTCTGCATCAGACAATTGAGAGAAAGAGTCTCTTCGTAGTTGTTAAAAATCACAAGCTCTCCTCATTTAGATATTTAGGGAAATTGGGAACCTCTCTAAATGAAAGCTAGTGATTTTTAATAACTATGAAGAGACTATCTCTTAATCTTCTGATGCGGAATCAGATGCCTTATTGATTAGGGCACGCAAACTGTGAATAACAAACCTAAATACCAATATCCTACCTTTTCCCAGCAACAAGAGACATGTCTTATGTCAACATGTCAACAAGAGACATGTCAATTTCCTAGGGAAATTGAGAACCTAAGAATGTCTCTTGTTGCTGGGGAAAGGTAGGATATTGTTATGTAGGTTTGTTATTCAGTTTGTGTGCCCTAATCGATAAGGCATCTGATTCTGCATCAGAAGATTGAGTGATAGTCTCTTCGTAGTTGTTAAAATATGACTAGTTTTCCTCATTTAGACACTTTTCCTACATAAACCATGTATCTTGTTACTGGCAAAAAGGTAGGATATTGTTATGTAGGTTGAATAATCAGAGACTGCGTGGCCTAATGGATAAGGAATATGATTCACGATCTGAAGAGTGATGGTTTGATACCTTTGTGGACCATTTATCTACTGTTGTAACTTAGAAAAATTACATTGTCATATAGCATGTATTTGAACACACTGTGCAGCCTAACTTTCAATCAAAAGACTTCGGTTTAGAGTCCCTTTGTGGTTGTTTAATTTAACTAGCTGTCCTCATTTAAACAATTTCCCTACTTAAAAGGAAAACTCCACCCAAAAACGATCTATTGGTATTTGTTTCATTAGTACATTATTGACATAGTCCCCAAATATTTTACTTGTCAGCAATCAAGTTTTCAAGATATGTAACTTTCAAAATACAGAAATTAGCCCCGAATGATTTCTGTATTTTGAAAGTTTGCATAACTGTAGCAAAATATCTGCAGGATAGTCTGAACAGAATCCACAAGAGGTCTTGAGTATTGTATAACTTCTCTCTCTCTTGCACAAGCACACAGTTATCGGAGTCCCAGGTAAAATATCAGTCAACATCACAGAGCAAGTCCACCTTTTCCGCCACTTAATTCTGCCAGTCTTTTCTTTCTTCACCAACGCACCATCAAAAATGAAAAACATACACAGCATTAAACAAATGGGAACTTACCTCACAATGAGGGGATGTGAGTGCCACAGGAGATAAGATTGAGGTAGTGAAATTAGGCAGGCTGATACAAAGATCTGGAACAAAGCCACTGGAATATCTTTCAAAAGTTGAAATACTTTGTGTGGAATTAGCTGAGAAATCAAGGTAAAGCATATTTAGAGAGCAACACAACTTCTGTCACTTGCGTCAAATCTAGGAAATCAGAGAAATAACAGTAGGCTATATAAGACAATGAAGTCAGATGTAAAATAGGATGGCAATGATTTTATTATGTTAAGAAATCAACACATTTAAGAAATTCACAGTTATTTTATATACACTGGTCTATTGCACATATTAAAAAATACAGGCTTGACACACCCAGCTCACATGGGTTATAGACTATACATTTCAGATACCCATTAAATTAAGATAAATGTAAAAAATTAACCATTGTTTATCGTTACAATACATCTTATCACGTTTTAGATTGACCTAAGCGGATCTGAACCACCCAATGCTTTCTTGTTAATAGGAACCATCTTCTCCAAAAAACGTTGTCATTGAGATGAATTTAGAAAAACTGATGATATTTCTCTTTCCAACTTTACCATGTGTTTGTTCCATTGGAAACAAAGCACAGGGAATGATTTAGAAGTTCCCCCCCACAGAAAAAGTTAATGAACCTCCAAAGAAGGATAATAAATAATGACATTAATTTGTTCTGATAACACCATATAAAGCATGTATAGCATATAATCCATGTTGGGGTTTTTCAGGGTTATCATTTTAAGCAGCCAAATAAGACTTCACTTACTACTTTGTTCAAAATACACATAAAAACGGTGCAAAACTTTCAGTCAAAACCCATAGTGGCATGCACCACAGTAAACATCTATGCTTAAACTCACACGGCTTAGCGGTAAATGCGCCTATGACAAATGCACAGTAGTCAAGGAAATATCCAGTGTTTCCAGTTATCCAGTGTTTTGTTCATTGAGGATTTACTGTCTGACCTCCAGCTTTTAAACTGTTGTGTTAGAACATATGGCTGTATGAGTTAGTGCTCGTCTTTGTCTCGTCCCATCTTCTCCTTCTTCTCCTTCTTCTCTTTCTCATCCTGCAGGGCCGTGCCCAGTTTCTTGATGAGGACAGAGAGGACCTTGTCCAGGGGGTCCATCACCCCCCTCTGGAGCCATTTGGGAATTGTAGTCCTTGCGTGATGGAAGCCTAGCTTCTGCAGAATGTAGTCCACGCCGACAGGATCGATCTTCCGTCCCGTCCAGGAGATGAGCCTATGGAAATTGATAATTAAGACTGAGTCAAGAAACCCACAGATGTATGGACAAAAGGGTTTACATTTAGGGTATAGGCCTAAAAGTGCGCTTATGGAGTAGTTGAAATGCTCAGGTGAGGGGTTAAAGAGTCCAAAAACACAGGGATCGATTACACATACTACAAATGTACTGTATTGTTAGTTTGGATAAAAGTGTCTGCACAGTGGCATATATTATTGGTCTGAGGGCTTGGGTCTGGTTTACCTGAGTGTGGGCTCCAGGTGCCAGGTGTTGCACATGAATTCTCTCCAGTCCACCGTGGTGTAGTTGATGCCTTCCTCCTTTTCTGTGGAGTTCTCATCATGCAGTGCTGTCGGGCTCTTCTGGCCAGGCCGAGTGGCAAAGATCCGGGGGTTGAAAAGGGCTGCAGACCAGGGAAGGGGGGGAGAGAGAGTTTGTGTGAAACTATAGAGTACATTGGTTCTCCATGTTCTTCTATGACTACTACTTCCTAAAACAAAGAGCACCTTTAATTCAGCTTCAATTATATTTTAGTTGAACCTACATTGGTATTTTTTTCTATATAAAGTTATCAGTGAAAGTTATCATGTTTCATGAGCTGAAATAAAATAACACAGAAATGTTCCATATGCACAAAAAGCTTATTTCTCTAAAATTTTGCGCACAAATGAGTTTACTGTTAGTGAGAATTTCTTCTTTGCCAAGATAATAATCCATCTACCTGACAGGTGTGGCATATCAAGAAGCTGATTAAACAGAATGATCATTACACAGGTGCACCTTGTGCTGGGGACAATAAAAAGCCACTCTAAAATGTGCAGTTTTGTCACACAACACATTGCCACAGATGTCTTAAGTTTTGAGGGAGCGTTCAATTGTCATGCTGACAGCGGGAATGCCCACCAGAGCTGTTGGCAGAGAATTTAATGTTAATTTCTCTACCATAAGCCGCCTCCGTTAATTTAGAGAATTTGTCAGTACGTCTAACCGGCATCACAACCGCAGACCATGTGTATGGCGTTGTGTGGGCGAGCGGTTTGCTGACGTCAACGTTGTGAACAGAGTGCCCCATGGTGGCGGTGGGGTTATGGGTATGGGCAGGTATAAGCTACAGATAACGAACACAATTGCATTTTATATATGGCAATTTGAACGCACCGAGATACCGTGACGAGATCCTGAGGCCCATTGCCATTCATCTGCCGCCATCACCTCATGTTTCAGCATGATAATGCTCGGCCCCATGTTGCAAGGATCTGTACACAATTCCTGTAATTGTGTAAATGTCCCAGATCTTCCATGGCCTACATACTCACCAGACATGTCACCAATTGAGCATGTTTGACTGATTCCTTATATGAACTGTAAAATCTTTGAAATTGTTGCATGTTGCGTTTATATTTTTGTTCAGTACATATAAAGTTATCATGTAAAGTACAGTTAATCGTTCTGGTTTGCTACATATAGTATGCTGCTGCTGTTGACATTTCAGGTGCTCTCACCCTTCTCTTTTTCCTTCAGGTAGGCAGAGACCAGGTCGTGCAGAAACATGATGAGCTCGGCGTCCATGGTGACACATATGTGGTCTGTGAACTCAGTCACCACGCTGCACTCCACCTTGGGCTTACTGTTGGAGTCTGAAACAGAGGGGAAACAATAGAGTAATTCCAACAAAGATATATTAATGGGAACAAACTGAAAATGACAAAAATATTCTTGGAGGACAATACAAGTGTACTTCAACAACGTTGCCCCTAAAAATATATACCATTGCTAATTGTGGTCTGTTCATACTGGTGGACTGAATACCAACTGAGCCTACCAGTCAAGGAGGGTTCGTCGGGATCCTGAACATGGATGGACTTGAAGTCCAGCTGCATCCTGGGTAGGGCAAAGATGGTCTCTGTCTCATGGTTATAGCTGGACGAGCCTCGGAAGCTGCTTAGCAGGCTGGAACTCTTGGCGGCAGTCCCACTCTCTGGGTTGTTGGCGTCCACGTTCCGCAAGAGGTATAGCTCTGGGGAACAGGATACATTAGAATGAGGCAGGCGTCTTGAATACATTGGGTCAAGGGAAACAGTAGACCTTGTATATGACATTGGTAGAATTTAGTAGCCTTTACCCTCATTCCTCATGGCAGTCACATAATTGAACCACTCTTTGACTGTGGCTACTCCGTGAGGGGGGTTTTCGTGCCGGCGACGGGTGATTTTGGTGATGGTGGCCATGGGGCTCTCTAGTGCTCCGCAGGGTTTGGTTACCATGGTGTTGTGACCCAGATGAAAATCCAACGTCTGCACGATATAGGTGGAGTCATCAGTAGAGCCTGATTGGATAAAAAAAATTGGTTGAGGTTAGAGGTATTTTGGGGACTTGCTTTAGCCCCGTATTGAAAGCCTTACCATCCTCCAATATCTTCTGAGCCTCAGTCCAAAAGGCTATGTTGGGCTCCTCCAGGTGGAATAAGGCCCAGGACTTGGAGCGGAAGTTGGGCCCGTGGAAGCAGGCCAGGGTCATGTGGTTGCCATGGAGACTCATGGAGCCACCCAGTTGCACGGCATCCTCTGGGAGAGGCATCTGGAAGAGGGAGATGTGGCATCCAGCGATCACCTTCAGAACCCCAGGCCAGTGACGATGGTGGGCCGCATCCATGTCTGGGACATAGAGCAATGACGAGAGTGAGAAGGAGCAATGACGATAGAAGGAGAGGGACGAAAGAGAGAGGAAAGGGGAGGAGCAGGGGAAAGAACATTACGATCGAAACCAGTCCATTTTACTTGATTAACCCAGAAACCCAGTGATAACGGATACTTACATAGCTCTGCAGCTTCTTTCTCGATGTTGATGACCGGCGCATTCGGGGGCAGGTAGGGGACTGGACCCCATGTGGACAGCGCTCGTTTGCTGGTGTCAAATTGCTGGGTGAAAAACTCCTGCAGCTTCATCCCGATCTTAATGAGGTCGGGGGTAGTGGAGCGTGAGATGATCACCTGGAAGATATCCCACTGCAAGTCACCGTGGACAAAGATCTCACTGGAGAGAGAGAAGGATAAGTAAAAAGAGAGGTGGAAAGGGAGAGCGATGGGAAAGAAAAGAGGAGGGAGAGAGTGAGAAATGGTCAGAAAATGAGAACAGACAAGAATGTAACCACAGGGGTTTTGGCTATACATTTTCTCTAGAAGGCTCGGCTAGCATATTTACCTTTTCTCTGATAGGCTGGTCTCAACGGTGCACAGGTTGACCTTCCACTCGTCCTGGAGCTGCAGGTCTGCGTTGCTGAAGATGCCCATGAGGATGCTGGAGCCCATGTAGTCCACACGGGCCTCCGTGGAGCCCATGGTGATCTGGATCTTATGGCTGGGCTGCTGGTTGGGGTGCTCCGAGATGTGTGCTTCAACAAACAAATATGTTTTGTTAGGTGCGGCAAAGAGAAAGTTCTACTAGTTTGACAGGGATGTTTAAGTTAGAGCTGATTGTGTTCATCATTTAAACGCCAAGACCTGAGGCTAGAGTACAATCTTTGACATCCATCACAATGTATTTGAAATTGCACAAAAAGTAAACAGTACATGCCAGTGGCTAAATACATCATTCCCCATCCCTGTACTTACAGACCATCTCCAGGGTGTTGACATCTATGTTGCCTCCCACCACGCCGCCTTTAGAGTCCAGTTTGGAACGGCCCAGGCCCACGGACATGCTGATCTCTCGGTCTCGGTTACTACCCACTGACAGACGACCCTGACTCTTCAGCCCACTGGTGGTCCAACTAGAGGTAAACAAGAGCAAAGGGAAACAGTTCCACCCACCTCCTCATGAATAAGTAACATCTGCTATCTAGGAGGCATTGTTTTTTTTCTAGGAGGCATGGCTATATGTAGAATTGTTCATTTTTTTAAAAATATGTTGTCAGATACAGGGGATAAAGCAAAAATAAATCCCAAACTTAAGTCGATCTCAGATCGATTGTCTGGGGCCAAGTTAACCACCCCTTTCATGTAACAAAGTCATGGCCATCATGCCTTAAACCAGTTAAATGTAACTAAATGTAAATGAAAAATGTAATTATTCATCATGAGAGGGCCATAAACAATAATTAGGAATGCTGCACACTCCAAGAAAGGTTAAAATCTCAACTTTCTAGTAAAAAGAATTATAAATCGCTGAGGTGAAGTCACTTTTGAGGACACAAGCTCAAGTACACAGTACAAATATGATAAAAATATGAAATATTTTATATGATGTATTTCCTATTCAAAACAACTGTACGAATAAGGCTTGAAATTACTTATATGCTTTCTAAATATAGTATAATCAAATTATAAAATAACTAACTATAATATTTCACCTTATAACTGTAAAATACATATTTGTAGGTTTAGTGTTAGAGAAAATGTGCATATTTTCTAAATGTCTCTCTTGATAAAAACGTCTGCCCCCATCACTGTGAACGTCTCCCTGAACTCGTTAGGAACTTGCCTTCATCTCATATTAATATTGTCTGTCAATGACAAACAGAACGTTTTTTTTTGTTTAAAATCTATTAATTATTTTAGATTAATGGCTATAAATCAAGCTCTGAATGTGCTACAGTGATGAAACCACTTGCTAGGATGTAAGGATTGCAGGCATGTGCTTTGTCAGTGGCTGTGACATTGGGTTCAACTAGGAGATGATGGACAGTCAGAAGAGCGAATTAAATGGTAGGAGGGACATCCCAGTTTCAAGTGGTTTGAGATTTCACATCCCACGTCACACTAATGTGTCCGTGGGAACCTGGGCTATCGCTTAATGTAAGCCATTTTGATCTACGGTGTCCACAGATTTATAGTAAAAAATGTTGGTTGGAACCAGTAGCAGAACTACGCAGGTCCCCTAAACAGAGGACTTTACATCTAAGAGGTTAAGGGAAAGATGATAATTTTGTACATGTATAAACTGTGAGGGTCCTACCCAGAGTCCTATTTAAAAGGACTGAGAAGCTCAGTTCTGGTGACTTTTTTAAAGGATATTCTACTCCAGAATGTATGAAAATAAAATTATGCTGACACCATCTGAAAAATAATTAGAAATAACCAATAACATATTGGTAAAAATTATGTTACAATTATTTTAACAATTATTTTAGCAATAAGCATCATCACCTGCAGCCCAACTTATGAAGCATAGTGGCTATACAATTTACATAGGCTGAAGCATGTCTATCTGCATTTACCCCATTGGACACAACATCCTGTTTGTACTTATTTTAAATTATTATTATTTTCTTATAAATATGAAATAATATTGAAATAATGATACTTTTTTGTTTGTTTCTATTACAAAGTATGTCACTGCCCTTTTAAGATGACATTGCCCCCCTTTAAGAGCTCTGTTGTGCAGCTGTACCTAAACCATGCTTGAAACTCCGGTTGTAAAACTGCATTTGTAAAACAATTACAAATAACGAAATTGAAGGAGTAGAGAAATAATTGTAGTGTAAAACTGGGATCCCCCACTTTTTTTTAACACATGCCAAAACTGCTTTCATTTGCCAGCAGCTACAGTAGGCTACACACCGGTGTCTGATTTGAGCGCTGCTGTGGTGCGCATTATAGACCATTTAATTCCCTTCATCTGAACATCGGGAATATATCTCCCCAGATATTTTTATTGCCTTTCCAGAATCCATATGACTGAAATTCATAGCAGTTAAAGAGAACTTTAACCCCTGCAGATAAAAACATTAGGTAATGTGCTGATATGAATTAGAAGAAATAGACAATCTGTGTACTGAAACTGTCCCCTAGCATGTAGAGAAAGTCTCTCGAACCCTGTTCCTGGAGAGCTACTGTCCTGCTGGTTTTCACTCCAACCCTAATCTAGCGCACTTGATTTTTATAATTAGTTAGTAAATAAGCTGAATCAGGTTATTTACAACTGGGGTTGGAGCTTAAACCTACAGGATGGTAGCTCTCCAGGAATAGGTTTGAAGAGCCCTGGAGTAGAGTACAGTGTGTTGCTTGGGAGGGGAAAAAGGGAGACCTACGTGTTGTTGCCCATGACATTGCTCATGTTCATCTGGACGTTGAGCTGCTTCAGGTTGATGGCGAACACCACTAGTGTCTCCCATGGGGTCCCTTGGGGGCCGGCTGCCTTGCTGTTTTTATTGAATGACGGCGTGGACATCTTGGTCACAGAATCTGTATGGAAGGGAAATGTATGACGTATCGGCATTCTCCCCAAAGCTATTTGTCTAAATTAGAGAGAGTTATTCCTAATCTAAAAGTGTCAAAGAGTATAAACTAGCTCAAGTATAAATGAGGGATATAGTATTCATTCATTATTCCTGCTGCATTTTAAGTCTACGGTGTGAAAATAATCTCTAAACTAAGCTAAAATAAACAGCATTAACACCTCTTTAATCAGATCGTGTCGTTGCTCAATGCTGTTGAGCACTCATTTTTGAGCTGGTACCTCTTCTGGGGGCGGAGGAATCAGAGACGCTCCTGGTGCGTCCGGGGGCCGGGGACTTGAGGTGGGAGGACAGGCCCCCGGGGGACATGTTGCTCCCAGTGGAGTGGTCAGAGAACACGTTTGGGGACTGGGGCATGTACTGCCCAGTGCTACCATCCCAGGTCCTCCAGTAGGCTTTACGGCTGGATTCTGGTGACAGGTGCTGGGTCATGTTCTCTACAGAGTCCGGGGTGGCAGGACCTGAGGCTGGAGGAGAGAAGCAGGTTGAGGTAAAGAGCATATTTTCAAATGTAAACACAGGTTTGGGAAAAAATGCATACTGTTTTAAAGGGACCGACATTAGCAGAGTTGGAGATTGAAAGGGAATAGAGTAAAAATGTTGATCAATTATTGCATGAGGAAAAGGAAAAAGGAGCCATAAGTGTGCAAAGGCCTATTAAGGAGGTGTGTGTCTACCTGTTGGCATGTTGATGGTCTGGTCTCCCAGGAAGAGGCGTCTGGCGATACTGCGGCGGTACCAGGCTCTGGGGAAGGCCAGGATCTCACTTAGCCTCCGCATGTCATACTTGAAGGAGGCCGAGCCAATGTCACACACAGCTGAGAAGAGAGAAAGAAAACACTCAAAGTTGGCCAGGAATCCAAGTTTCTGTGGAGGGGAATTAATTCATTAATGAATCAAAATGGATCAGCTTCAGTGACAAGATATACAGTCACATCCAAAATAATACAAATACTAAACTATATTGTATTTGGGCTGTGACGATTATGTAATTTGGGGTACAAATTAATTATCATGGGAATGGCCGCTATTACTGTCATATGGATTTTTCTTTTAGTTACAGTCCTGTCCCATCGCTGCAACTCCTGTACGACTCGGGAGAAGCGAAGGTCGAGTAAACATTTTATGAACAGAACGGCAGGGTTGGGATGAGAAGCTTCATTTCCAATAGTTCTAAGCAGTTAAAACCTGACATTTTTGAGACGGGTGTAACCAAAGCTGTGTTGTATTCATTAGGTATGTCGTAGCAAATTTTCTAAGATTCATTACAAGCTCAAAACATTTGAACAAAAATGACAGATATTGGCCTCCCAAGTTGCGCAGTGGTCTAAGGCACTGCAGTGCTAGCTGTGCCACTAGAGATCCTGGTTTGAGTCCAGGCTCTGTCACAGTTGGCCAAGACAGGGAGACCCATGGGGCGGTGCACAATTGTTTTTTTTTACAGTCCTGTCCCATCGCTGCAACTCCTGTAAGACTCGGGAGAGGCGAAGGTCGAGAGCCACGCGTCCTCCGAAACACAACCCAGCCAAGCTGCACTGCCTCTTGACACAACGCCCACTTAACCCGGAAGCCAGCCACAACAATGTGTCGGAGGAAACACCGTACACCTGACGACCGTGTCAGCATGCATTGCGCCGGCCCACCACAGAAATCGCTAGTGCGGGAACATCCCTGCAGGCCTCCCATAACCCGGACGATGCTGGGCCAATTGTGCACCGCCCCATGAGTCTCCCGGTCGCGGCCAGCTGCGACAGAGCCTGGACTCAAACCAGGATCTCTAGTGGCACAGCTAGCACTGCAGTGCCTTAGACCACTGCACCACTCGGGAGGCCAATATCTGTCATTTTTGTTCAAATGTTTTGAGCTTGTAATGAATCTTAGAAAATTTGCTACGACATACCTAATGAATACAACACAGCTTTGGTTACACCCGTCTCAAAAATGTCAGGTTTTAACTGCTTGGAACTTTTGGAAATGAAGCTTCTCATCCCGACTCTGCCATTCTGTTCATAAAATGTTTACCAAATGGACCAACCATGTTAAAATGAAAAACTGCTATTAGGTAAACTACAGTGCATTCGGAAAGTATTCAGACCCCTCGACTTTTACCACATTTTGTTACATTACAGCCTTATTCTAAAAGCATTTTTTTTTATCAATCTACACACATTACCCCATAACGACAAAACAAAAACAGGCTTACATTTTATGTATAATTTTTTTAAAACTGAAATATCACATTTAAGTAAGAGGCCAACAACCTCTCCCTCAACGTGATCAAGACAAAGGAGATGATCGTGGACTACAGGAAAAAGAGGTCAGAGCATGCCCCCATTCTCATCGACGGGGCAGCAGTAGAGCAGGTTGAGAGCTTCAAGTTCCTTGGTGTCCACATCACTAACAAACTAACATCCAAGCACACCAAGACAGTCGTGAAGAGGGCACGACAAAACTTATTCCCCCCTAGGAGACTGAAAATATTTGGCATGGGTCCTCAGATCCTCAAAAGGTTCTACAGCTGCACCATTAAGAGCATCCTGACTGGTTGCATCACTGCCTGGTATGGCAACTGCTCTGCCTTCAACCGCAAGGCACTACAGAGGGTAGTGGGAATGGCCCAGTACATCACTGGGACCAAGCTTCCTGTCATCCAGGACCTCTATACCAGGCGGTGTCAAAGGAAGGCCCTAAGAATTGTCAAAGACCCCAGCCACCCCAGTCATAGACTGTTCTCTCTGCTACCACACAGCAAGCGGTACCGGAGCGCCAAGTCTAGGTCCAAGAAGCTTCTAAACAGCTTCTACTCCCAAGCCATAAGACTACTGAACATCTAATTAAATGGCTTCCCAGACTATTTTACACCGCTGCTACTCTCTGTTGTTACCATCTATGCATAGTCACTTTAATAACTCTACCTACATGTACATATTACCTCAACTAACCGGTGCCCCTGCACATTGACTCTGTACCGGTAACCCCCTGTATATAGTCTTGCTATTGTAATTCTACTGCTGCTCTTTAATTACTTGCTACTTTTATTTATTATTCTTATCCATATTTTTTCAAACTGCATTGTTGGTTAGTGGCTTGTAAGTAAGCATTTCACAAGATCTACACCTGTTGTACTCGGCGCATGTGACTAATAACATTTGATTTGAAATTTGATTTGATTATTACTTATAAACAAAATAACTTTATCTGAGCAATTATATTAGTATAAAATAATATTAAGCATACAATATAGCTCAGTATTTGTATTATTTATTACGGGTGTAACAGCACCGAATGTGTACCCGAATGAATACATAAAAATATATATACAAAAATAAAACACTAAGGCTATAGTCTATGCCTACACTGCATTGTATGCCGAGTAAATCTGTGCAAAAAAAACATTGAAGTCTATTCCGTTAAAACAACTAGAGCCTATGTGCACGTTGTAATCAAAACTGTAATCTTAATTGGCACATTTCAAAATATCCTTTTGTGAGGCGCAGCCGCAAACTAGTTTTGTACGAAGGCGAATGGTGGGGTTGATAAACCAGAATTGGAGGATCCTCCATCATCGTTTAAATCTCCAGTTTGGGAACATTTTGGCTTCCCAGTAGAATAAAATAATTATTGTTAATAACTTAGTAGGAAATCAACTAAATGTATTGAATTTATTAGAACATTAAGTGATTAAGTGTTTCGTATTTTCCTTCAACTTTCTGAAAAGGCAACAGCGTGGGAATGCCCCTGTCTGTGTGTGTGTTTGTCTGCCACTATGTAGCTGTTAACGATGATGCTAATGACAACCGTCTTCTGGTAGATGGAAAGGCTTTCCCAAAAACCTTCTCAATTAAAGTGGAACTGACAGCATTTTAGCAACATGATTTTTTTTTTTTAAACAAGCTAGCACATTTTCATACATTCATAGAATGTTTGGGAATGACGTATAGTAAGTCATTTGTGAAAATTCTTGAGCAATATAGAGTGGGAAAGCGACCGTGAGTTTGGACAATTAATAGACATAGCAGTTTTATATATTTTGGGTTAGTTTCATGTCTTTTGCCAAAACAAAAATGTACTACAGTAAATATTGGCATTTAATTTTCCCGCAGTACCAAAACTGAACCGTGGAGCCAAAACCGCAATACCGACCGACCCGTGAGTTTGAAGAACCAGTTACACTCCTATTATTTATTTAATACAGTAATTTTCTGCTCTTCTCTTTTAAGGGTGCCAATAATTTGGGACGTGACTATACATAGCATTCCCATTTGGAAGACCAAAGACTGCTTTCAGATTAGACTGTGTCCAACCATTAAACCTGTTCCAAGAGCGGATGGGGCACCTGAGATATTGATAAGGGTGGTGTCCATCTTGCCCCCCTTGCCAGGTACAAAGCTCTCAATGAAGGTGGGTCCTCCGGTGCGTCTCATTCTGGACAGGCTGACCTTGACGAACTCCAGGTTGATGCTGAGGGAATCCTTCCTCCCAGTCACAGAGGACGGCTCCTCATCCACTGTACCTTAAAGGAAAGAACAGATATGAGACGAGACTTCATAGCGCTGTTATAATGCTACACACTGACTGATGGAAGACTGAACAACCTTGTATCACTATGAGGCATGCTGTACAGCGCGGTTGGTAGACTACACTGCAATTATAATGCAGAGGAATAAAAATAGGCTATAGAATATTAGAATATATGAATACAGTTTCAGGATGATAAACTTTCACCACACTTTTCCATACCTAAAGGTCCTGGGCCTGGGGGCAGCCCTGTGACGGCAGACTTCTGTTTCCCTGCACCGTAGGGGTGGAACACGTAGAGGGAGAAGTCTGACATGCAGGCGGTGAAGCTGAGCCCTGAGGAGTTGCTGGGGGGGGCGGTGAGGTCTGACTGGCTACTGCTGTGACGGGTCCGGCCTAGAGGGCTACCCAGAGATGGAGAGGGACCTGGAGGTTAGATCAAAGAGGTGTTATTATGGACTAGATAGACTTAGAAAATGAAATGCAGCCACTCACACATCTATAGGTTGCTTTACAGGTGCATTGGTGTGTTGCTATCTATACCTCCTTTGATAGGGGGCGGTTTGAGGATGTGTTGGCTCGGGGGGGTGGAGGAGGGTGGGTGTGGGCCGTCGGTAGGTTGGGTGCTGGATGGGATCTCCATTTCACAGCGATTAGAGGAGAATACCAGGTCTAGAGATGGCAATTTCAGCATACACTCTACTCTGGACATGGGCAAGCAGCTGAAGCGGATCTGAGAGGGCTGGAGACATGGAGTCAGATTAGAATAGAATTAGAAAACGTTATTCATTTGAGTGTGGTGTCTCAGGGTCTGGACATTGGGAAAGCAAAACATACTCATTTAAAACACTCTCATATTGTGCAATGGCGAACAGAGTGACATGAGCTTTGCGACCCATAGTAAGGCGGACAATTTGAAGTAGGTTACCTGTACTCTGACGTAGACCACCACGTCCACAGGGAAGGAGGAGTAGGCAGAGGTGGAGGAAACCAGGGAGGTGGTGGACTCCTCCAGGGGATCCACTGGCTCAAACTGGCCTATGTCCTCCTCCTGGGAGTTCAGAGCTGAGAGACACACATTGACAAAAAGGGGTCAGCTTTGAGCAACGGTCTAGTACATTGCTGGTCATTTCGGCCCAGCAACCCCATTCTAATCATCTCTCTCCCATGGCAAACAGGCGATGGATTTGCAATTAAATGACCCTACATACCAGTATAGTTCCTTTCCACAGTGGTGATTGGAATGGTCTCCAAGGCTTTCTCCAGGAAGTCCAGAAGACAAGGGCTGATGACCATCTCCTCTGGGAGGGTCTGAAGGGCCACCCAGGCGTACAGCTTGGCTGTCTTCACCCCACCACTACCCTTGCCTTTGGCTGCAGGGGACACATGATCTGAGTTTGACAGGGTCACACAAAGCTTCACTACTTACACAAACATTGTTAATTACAATAGGCCTAGAACAATGGGATGCTGTGTTTACTGTGACCCATTTCCTAACTAGTGATGGACTGAAACACATAGTGGGACAAACTTATCAAATGTTCTTTCATTTACAGAACTTTCTGGTTCCACCTTTTGTGTTTTCTTTCATCTGGAGAATAACAGTTTTTTTTATAAAACAGCCCCTTTATCTATCCACCCATTACGTGTCTGAAACAAAATTATTAAATCAAACTGGATCTTAAAACATTCCAACACATAAATCACAAGCGTCTTCAACATTCACAGATCAAAGCCTTGGACACGACTACACAAGCATGCATTACATTGATTGGGTGGGTTGATTGAGGATGTCTATGGCCACGATGGAGATGTGGCACTTTACTGTAGGTCAACACAGAAGGTGAAAGGGCATGCAAGTAATAATGAGAGCTCTCAGTACCTGATGGTAGAGGTGGGGTTGGGGGTGGGGGAGGAAGGAGCGTGTTAGTCTTGCTTTGGGCAGCATTGGGAGGGTTGTGAGGGCCGCTATCTTTCATACCATACAGCTTGGACTCTTTAGAGAGGGTGCGGGGGAGGGAGGATCCTCGCGAGGCATTGGGTGACTCAGTCTTCATGGTCTTGGAGTTGTAGTGCAACTGGGGTTGGAGGAAATAGAAAAATGGTTACTAAGGATGTGCAACATTCCTTTTCAAGACGATTCGATACGTATCTACATACATGAGCTCCGATATACGATACAGGAATGATAGGGTTTTGTTTGAAACGGCACGATGCGGTCTGATTAGAGGAACGAATTGGTGTGATTCGGTTCAATGTGATTCGATGCACTAAAATTGGTTGCAAAAACATTAATTTTCCATTCTAAATTAAATCTGCTGCTGATGGAGCTCATGAGCTGAAACTGTCTGAGCAGATTTCTCTTGTGTGTGTGCTTTTCACACACGACAGTGTCTAGGGTTTTCCAAGAATAGTGCGACAAACAAAAAACATCCTGTCAGCGGCAGTTCTGTGGGCGCAATACAACAGTGGTGTGCAGAACAGTATCTTGTAACGCACAAATGTCACGGATGGGCTATTGCAGCAGACGACCACACTGGGTTCTACCCTTATGAGCTAAAAACAAGAAGATGCGGGCGGCTCAAGTGGGCACGCAATCACCAACATTGGACAATTGAGGAGTGGAAAAACATTGCCTAGTCCAATGAATCCCGGTTCCTGTAGCATCATGCTGATAGCAGTCAGAATTTGGCTTAAGCACCATTAGTCCATGGCCCTACCTGCCTGGTGTCAACGGTACATGGTTGGTGGCGGTGGTTTAATAGTGGGGGAATGTTTTCCTGGAGTAGTTGTGGCTATTCAACATGATAAATGTCCAAAGTGGGAGCAGGTAGCTGACTAGTGGTGGCTATTCAGCAGCCTGATGGTCTGGGGGTGGGTAGAAGCCATTAGCCAGACTGTTAGTTTTAGCCATGATGTTCCTGTACTACCCACATCTGAGTGATGGAAGTGGGGCGAACAGGCCGTGGCCCAGGTCCCTGATGATCTTCTTGGCCTTCCTGCAACACCTGGTGTTGTATGCAATGTTCCCTCAACATTTTTTCATGACTGAGAAAATTTTAACAATTGGAAAATTCTGTGCAACTTCCGCCGTGCGTTTACTGTGAACACTGAGGCTGTACCCACTTTAAGTTAGTTTTAAAAGTGGTCAAGTAGGCTACTGTGGCTATTTAACCATAATGTAGGCCTACCAGAGTGGCCTGCCATCAAAAGCAATGGAGAAAATGCATCCCATAACATTTTAACAAGGAAATAGCTGTTCTATCGTTCAGCCTACAGTTGCAGCCAATGTGTGGTGTTCAAGGTAGGCCTACATTCCATGAGACTTCTGAAAAAAACATGCCGGGCTTGACATTAACCTGTTTATCCACTTGTCCTTCAGACAAGGAGGTGACTGAAAATGTTGTTGTGTTGTTTGATGCATCATTATTCCCATACCATTATTACAGAGAATCAGACAAATTATTGTACCCTGTGCCAATTGGCTACTTAGCTTATTCAAGCCTGTTTCAAAATACAACACTGCCCATTTAAGACAAAAAGCAAATCACTCCCCCATTGCTGACTACAAATAATCTATAACTGGGATAATAACTCACTAACTACCAAAGGATGTGCACATGTCACTACATGTAGCTCTTGCTTTGATCTCAAAACAAGGGCATCTACTGAGTACCGCTCATGCTGTAAAACAGTCAAATGTTTTATTTATCTTTTATTTATTTCACCAGGTAGGCCAGTTGAGAACAAGTTCTCATTTACAACTGCGACCTGGCCAAGATAAAGCAAAGCAGTGCGACAAAAACAACACAGTTACAAACAAATAAACAAACGTACAGTCAATAACACAAAATAAAAGAAAAATATAAAAATCTATGTACAGTGTGTGCAAATGTAGAAGAGTAGGGAGGTAAACAATAAATAGGCCCTAGATGCGAAAATAATTACAATTTAGCATTAATACTGGAGTGATAGATGTGCAGATGATGATGTGCAAGTAGAGATACTGGGGTGCAAAAGAGGAAGAGGGTAAGTAATAATATGGGGATGAGGTAGTCGGGTGTACTATTTACAGATTGGCTATGTATAGGTACAGTGTTCGGTAAGTTGCTCAGACAGCTGATGCTTAAAGTTAGATAGGGAAATATAAGACTCCAGCTTCAGAGATTTTTGTAATTTGTTCCAGTCATTGGCAGCAGAGAACTGTATGGAAAGGCGGCCAAAAGAAGTGTTGACTTTGGAGATGACCTGGGCAATGTACCTGCTGGAGCGCATGCTACGGGTGGGTGTTACTATGGTGACCAGTGAGCTGAGATAAGGCGGGGCTTTACCTAGCAAGGACTTATAGATGACCTGGAGCCAGTGGTTTTGGCGACAGATATGTAGTGAGGGCCAGCCAACGGGAGCATACAGGTCGCAGTGGTGGGTAGTATATGTGGCTTTGGTGATAAAACGGATGGGACTGTGATAGACTACATCCAGATTGCTGAGTAGAGTGTTGGGGGATATTTTGTAAATAACATCGCCGAAGTCAAGGATCGGTAGGATAGTCAGTTTTATGAGGGTATGTTTGGCGGCATGACTGAAGGAGGCTTTGTTGCGAAATAGGAAGCCGATTCTAGATTTAATTTTGGATTGGAGATGCTTAATGTGAGTTTGGAAGGAGAGTTTACAGTGTAACCAGACAACTAGGTATTTGCAGTTGTCCACATATTCTAGGTCAGAACCGTCCAGAGTAGTGATGCTAGTCAGGCGGGAGGGTGCGGGCAGCAATCGGTTAAAGAGCATGCACTTAGTTTTACTAGCATTTAAAAGCAGTTGGAGGCCACGGAAGGAGTGTTGTATGGCGTTGAAGCTTGTTTGGAGGTTTGTTAGCACAGTGTCCAAAGAAGGGCCAGATGTATACAGAATGGTGTCGTCTGCGTAGAGTGGATCAGAGAATCACCAGCAACTAAAGCGACATCATTGATATATAAAGAGAAAAGAGTTGGCCTGAGAATTGAAGCCTGTGGCATTCCCATAGAGACTCCCAGAGGTCCGGACAACAGGCCCTCCGATTTGACACACTAAACTCTATCTGAGAAGTACAGTGGGGAAAAAAAGTATTTAGTCAGCCACCAATTGTGCAAGTTCTCTCACTTAAAAAGATGAGAGAGGCCTGTAATTTTCATCATAGGTACACTTCAACTATGACAGACAAAATGAGGAAAGAAAATCCAGAAAATCACATTGTAGGATTTTTTATGAATTTATTTGCAAATTATGGTGGAAAATAAGTATTTGGTCAATAACAAAAGTTTATCTCAATACTTTGTTATATACCCTTTGTTGGCAATGACAGAGGTCAAACGTTTTCTGTAAGTCTTCACAAGGTTTTCACACACTGTTGCTGGTATTTTGGCCCATTCCTCCATGCAGACCTCCATGCAGATCTCTCTAGAGCAGTGATGTTTTGGGGCTGTCGCTGGGCAACACGGACTTTCAAAGATTTTCTATGGGGTTGAGATCTGGAGACTGGCTAGGCCACTCCAGGACCTTGAAATGCTTCTACTGAAGGCACTCCTTCGGTCTGCCGGGCGGTGTGTTTGGGATCATTGTCATGCTGAAAGACCCAGCCACGTTTCATCTTCAATGCCCTTGCTGATGGAAGGAGGTTTTCACTCAAAATCTCACGATACATGGCCCCATTCATTCTTTCCTTTACACGGATCAGTCGTCCTGGTCCCTTTGCAGAAAAACAGCCCCAAAGCATGATGTTTCCACCCCCATGCTTCACAGTAGGTATGGTGTTCTTTGGATGCAACTCAGCATTCTTTGTCCTCCAAACACGGCGAGTTGAGTTTTTACCAAAAGTTCTATTTTGGTTTCATCTGACATTCTCCCAATCCTCATCTGGATCATCCAAATGCTCTCTAGCAAACTTTAGACGGGCCTGAACATGTACTGGCTTAAGCAGGGGGACACGTCTGGCGCTGCAGGATTTGAGTCCTGGCGGCGTAGTGTGTTACTGATGGTAGGCTTTGTTACTTTGGTCCCAGCTCTCTGCAGGTCATTCACTAGGTCCCCGTGTGGTTCTGGGATTTTTGCTCACCGTTCTTGTGATCATTTTGACCCTACGGGTGAGATCTTGCGTGGAGCCCCAGATCGAGGAAGATTATCAGTGGTCTTGTATGTCTTCCATTTCCTAATAATTGCTCCCACAGTTGATTTCTTCAAACCAAGCTGCTTACCTAATGCAGATTCAGTCTTCCCAACCTGGTGCAGGTCTACAATTTTGTTTCTGGTGTCCTTTGACAGCTCTTTGGTCTTGGCCATAGTGGAGTTTGGAGTGTGACTGTTTGAGGTTGTGGACAGGTGTCTTTTATACTGATAACAAGTTCAAACAGGTGCCATTAATACAGGTAATGAGTGGAGGACAGAGGAGCCTCTTAAAGAAGAAGTTACAGGTCTGTGAGAGCCAGAAATCTTGCTTGTTTGTATGTGACCAAATACTTATTTTCCACCATAATTTGCAAATAAATTCATAAAAAATCCTACAATGTGATTTTCTGGATTTGTTTTCCTCATTTTGTCTGTCATAGTTGAAGTGTACCTATGATGAAAATTACAGGCCTCTCTCATCTTTTTAAGTGAGAGAACTTGCACAATTGGTGGCTGACTAAATACTTTTTTTCCCCACTGTATATGAGACATCACGCCCACACACAAGTCAATGGTTAGGTTCTATGAAAGTGCACATATGTATAATTCTCATCACCTCTGTGTGTATTTCTCCAGGGTCGCTTGGCATTCGGGAACCACCACCTCCCCCAGACGATATGTGTGAACTTTGAGGATGCCTTCCTGACTTACGCCACCAAGCCCCCGTCCAGCCACCTAGACCAGTACATGCACATTGTCAAGGGCTCTCTGGAGAATGTCCGCGTCATGCTAGTACCCAGCCCACGCTACCTGGGCATGCAAAACGATGAGTGAGTTGACCTTTGACCTAATCCCGAACAGTTAACCCATGACCCCAGTACACAAGCATGCAAAACGAGAAGGGTTTAACATCTTAGGAGCCACATTAATAATGATATAGCAGTCTTCTGATATTCTGTGCTCTCCTCTATAGGCCGCCCAGACTGATGGGAGAAGGGTTTGTGGTCATGCAGTCCAATGATGTGGACATCTACTATTACCAGGATGAACCAGGTACGACCATAGTATGTAAGATATGGGTGTATTGGCACTGTTTCTATATGGATTTGGGTTTGACGTGGATTCATGAATGTTCTTGTGTTTTGGTATGACTATTTATGTTTGTGTGTGTGTGTGTGTGTGTGTGTGTGTGTGTGTGTGTTATCAGGCCTGGTCCCAGAGGAGCAGGAGAGTGGGGATCCAGAGCTATGTGGAGAAGGAACCAAGCTGCAAGATCTGCCTCCCTGCTGGGGTCTGGACATAGTCTGTGGGAAAGGAACTGACTTCAACTACGGGCCCTGGGCGGACAGGCAGAGGTACGTACACACACACACACACAATACTACAAAATGAGGAAAAAAATTCCCGAAAATCACATTGTAGGATTTTTAATGAATTTATTTGCAAATTATGGTGGAAAATAAGTATTTGGTCACATACAAACAAGCAAGATTTCTGGCTCTCACAGACCTGTAACTTCTTCTTTAAGAGGCTCCTCTGTCCTCCACTCGTTACCTGTATTAATGGCACCTGTTTGAACTTGTTATCAGTATAAAAGACACCTGTCCACAACCTCAAACAGTCACACTCCAAACTCCACTATGGCCAAGACCAAAGAGCTGTCAAAGGACACCAGAAACAAAATTGTAGACCTGCACCAGGTTGGGAAGACTGAATCTGCAATAGGTAAGCAGCTTGGTTTGAAGAAATCAACTGTGGGAGCAATTATTAGGAAATGGAAGACATACAAGACCTCTGATAATCTTCCTCGATCTGGGGCTCCACGCAAGATCTCACCCCGTGGGGTCAAAATTATCACAAGAACGGTGAGCAAAAATCCCAGAACCACACGGGGGGACCTAGTGAATGACCTGCAGAGAGCTGGGACCAAAGTAACAAAGCCTACCATCAGTAACACACCACGCAGCCAGGGACTCAAATCCTGCAGTGCCAGACGTGTCCCCTGCTTAAGCCAGTACATGTTCAGGCCGTCTAAAGTTTGCTAGAGAGCATTTGGATGATCCAGATGAGGATTGGGAGAATGTCAGATGAAACCAAAATATAACTTTTTGGTAAAAACTCAACTCGTCGTGTTTGGAGGACAAAGAATGCTGAGTTGCATCCAAAGAACACCATACCTACTGTGAAGCATGGGGGTGGAAACATCATGCTTTGGGGCTGTTTTTCTGCAAAGGGACCAGGACGACTGATCCGTGTAAAGGAAAGAATGAATGGGGCCATGTATCGTGAGATTTTGAGTGAAAACCTCCTTCCATCAGCAAGGGCATTGAAGATGAAACGTGGCTGGGTCTTTCAGCATGACAATGATCCCAAACACACTGCCCGGGCAACGAAGGAGTGGCTAAGCATTTCAAGGTATTTCGTAAGAAGCATTTCAAGGTCCTGGAGTGGCCTAGCCAGTCTCCAGATCTCAACCCCATAGAAAATCTTTGAAAGTCCATGTTGCCCAGCGACAGCCCCAAAACATCACTGCTCTAGAGGAGATCTGCATGGAGGAATGGGCCAAAATACCAGCAACAGTGTGTGAAAACCTTGTGAAGACTTACAGAAAACGTTTGACCTCTGTCATTGCCAACAAAGGGTATATAACAAAGTATTGAGATAAACTTTTGTTATTGACCAAATACTTATTTTCCACCATAATTTGCAAATAAATTCATAAAAAATACTACAATGTGATTTTCTGGATTTTTTTTCCCTCATTCTGTCTGTCATAGTTGAAGTGTACCTATGAAAGAAAATTACAGGCCTCTCTCATCTTTTTAAGTGAGAGAACTTGCACAATTGGTGGCTGACTAAATACTTTTTTTCCCCACTGTAGTTGGTGAACCAGGCGAGGCAGTCATTTGAGAAGCCAAGGCTATTGAGTCTGCCGATAAGAATGCGGTGATTGACAGAGTCGAAAGCCTTGGCCAGGTCGATGAAGATGGCTGCACAGTACTGTCTTTTATCGATGGCGTTTATCGAAGTTGCTGCAGGGGGTGCTGAGATGCTGGCCAAGGTAGGGGTAGCCAGGTGGAAAGCATGGCCAGCTGTGGAAAAACGCTTATTGAAATTATCGATTATCGTAGATTTATCGGTGGTGACAGTGTTTCCTATCCTCAGTGCAAAGGGCAGCTGGGAGGAGGGGCTCTTATTCTCCATGGACATTACAGTGTCCCAAAACATTTGGGAATTAGTGCTACAGGAAGAAAAGTTTGACTGATTATATTGGTTCCTGACTTCCCTGAAAAGAGGAAAGCACTTTTGAAAAGCAACCAGGCATGCTCTACTGACGGGATGAGGTCAATATCCTTCCGGGATACTCGGGCCAGGTCGATTAGAAAGGCCTGCTCGCTGAAGTGTTTTAGGGAGCGTTTGATAGTGTTGAGGGGTGGCAATTTGATCCAGTACGCACGCAGGCAATGAGGCAGTTATCGCTGAGATCCTGGTTGAAGACAGCAGAGGTGTATTTAGAGGGCAGGTTGGTCAGGATGATATCTAAGAGGGTGCCCATGGTTACGGATTTCGGAATGTATCTGGTAGGTTCCTTGATGATTTGTGTGAGATTGAGGGTATCTAGCTTAGATTGTAGGACGGCCGGGGTGTTAAGCATGTCCCAGTTTAGGTAACCTAACAGTACGAACTCTGAAGATAAATGGGGGCCGAGGGGGGTCTATAACAAGAGAGACTTGTTTCTGGAAAGGTGGATTTTTTTAAGTAGAAGCTCGAATTGTTTGGGCACAGACCTGGATAGTATGACAGAACTCTGCAGGCTATCTCTGCAGTAGATTGCAACTCCGCCCTCTTTGGCAGTTCTATCTTGTCGGAAATTGTTATAGTTAGGGATGGACATTTCAGGATTTTTGGTGGCCTTCCTAAGCCAGGATTCAGACACGGCTAGGACATCCGGGTTGGCGGAGTGTGCTAAACCAGTGAATAAAACAAACTTAGGGAGGAGGCTTCTAATGTTAACATGCATGAAACCAATGCTTTTACGGTTACAGAAGTCAACAAATGAGAGCGCCTGGGGAATGGGAGTGATGCTGGGGGCTGCTGGGCCTTGGTTAACCTCTACATCACCAGAGGAACAAAGGAGGTTTTGGATAAGAGTATGGCAAAAGGCTAAAAGAACTGGTCGTCTAGTGCGTTCGGAACAGAGAGTAAAAGGAGCAGGTTTCTGGGCGCGGAAGAATAGATGTTGTCAAGTTCAAAGTGAATGGCACAGATCCATATATGGCAATGGTCTGCCTGCTGCAGCTTTGATTGGTTATGGCGCACCGGTTTGTGTAGAGAATGAGCCGATGCGTTCTGCCTACAACAAAATCTCTTGCATAGTTAATTTTGCATACTAACTTGCATCATTAGTTTAGTTTCGGTACATTGCATTGATTGTGGCTAATATTTCATTGACTCGATCACAATTTCCACAGAAGAGAGAAACGTTCATAGTTTTAACTAACGGGGAAAACTCTAGAAAGTTGAGTGAAGTTCAATGTCGTGTTTCTCTGCGCGCACTGATATTTCTTCTGCGCCGCAGTCCCGGGGGGAGCTTAGAAGGAGCATTGGTTGTAGGTGTCCACGGAGGGCAGGCAGTGTGCACCCAATGGTGCATTCGGCAGAGCAACACCACCCTCTGTAGTGCCTTGCGGTCAGCAGCGGTGGAGTTGCCGTACTAGGCTGTCATGCACCGAGAGTATGCGTTCGATTGTGCTCCTGTAGAACACTGTGATGGTCCTCGGGGACAGGCCACATTTTCTCAGCCTCTTGAGGTTGAATAGTCGCTGTCGTGCCTTCTTCACCACAATGTATTTGTATTTATTATGGATCCCCATTAGCTGCTGCCAAGGCTACTCTTCCTGGGATCCAGCAAAATGAAGGCAGTTTATACAATTTTAAAAACATTACAATACATTCACTGATTTCACAACACACTGTGTGCCCTCAGGCCCCTTCTCCACCACTACCACATATGGGTGTCCGAGCTGTGCGCCAGTAGTTCAAACAGACAGACAGCTCGATGCATTCAACATGCCAATACCTCTCATAAATACAAGTAGTGATGAAGTCAATCTCTCCTCCACTTTGAGCCAGGAGAGATTGACATATTATTCATATTAGCTCTCTGTGTACATCAAGGGCCAGCCGTGCTGCCCTGTTCTGAACCAAGTCCTTTTTTGTGGCACTTGACAACACGACTGAACAGTCGTCCAGGTGTGACAAAACTAGGGCCTGTAGGACCTGCCTTGTTGATAGTGCTGTTAAGAAGGCAGAGCATCGCTTTATTATGGACATACTTCTCCCCATCTTAGCTACTGTTGTATCAATATGTTTGACCATGACAGTTTACAATCCAGGGTTACTCGAAGCAGTTTAGTCACCTAAACTCAATTTCCACATGATGTATTACAAGATTTAGCTGAGGTTGAGGATTCAGTGATTGATTTGTCCAAAATACAATGCTTTTAGTTTTATAAATATTTAGGACTAACTTATTCCTTGCCACCCACTCTGAAACTAACTGCAATTCTTTGTTAAGTGTTGCAGTCATTTCAGTCGCTGTTGTAGCTGACATGTATAGTGTTGAGTCATGCGCATACATACATGTCCGTGTGGTTTGACCATTTCAGCTCCTCGAAGATGTGTACGCCGAGGAACTTTTTGACCATCTCCACGGTGGCCACGTTGATGAAGATGGGGGTGTGCCCAGTTTGACTAGGCTACTGATATTGCCTGGGGTTGTTCGCCATTGCTAAATGACTTGCAGATAAATTATCTACTGTCAACGCAGTGACATGCTTAGTTCAATGCTAAAGGAGAGGATACATCAGTTGTCACAAAAGATGAGGTACAGTATTTTCGGAAGGTAGAAAAAAATGGTAAAAGGCGATTCAGAATGTTTAATTTATTTTCTGACCGAAGCGTGCTATATTTTGATTAGTTTGAGGTCCCGCGGAACGATGATCTTGTATTTTAAACATTTGAATCAGGGACCGATGCGTATTGGTGAATCATTACATCCCTAAATGGTTACACATCAGAATAGTTTAACTCTTAACCTGTTAGGGCTAGGGGGCAGTGTTCGGAGGTTTGGAGAGTCTGGCATGCCCAAAGTAAAATGCCTGTTACTCAGACCCAGAAACTAGGATATGCACATAATTAGATAGAATAGAAAACACTCTGAAGTTTTTAAAACTGTTAAAATAATGTCTGTGAGTATAACAGAACTGATTTGGTAGGCAAAAAACAGAGGAAAATCCATCTGGAAAATGTGATTCAGTGATGTCACACTTTTTCAATTGGCATGCTATTCAAAGCAGGGTGATTTAGCTCCCAGATTGCAGTTCCTATGGCTTCCACCAGATGTCAACAGTCTTTAGACAAGGTTTCAGGCTTTTATCTTGAAAAACCAAGGAGTAAGAGCTGTTCTTCCTGGGGTCTCGTGAAGTGTCCTGTTCTGGTTTGCGAGCGTGACAGTGAGCGCGCTCTTAGCTATTTTTCTTTTCTATTCAACAGGCTATATTCCGTCTGAAATATTATCATTTATATTCATATTAGGGTATCTGAGAATTGTCCCCCTAGCCCTAAGAAGTTAAGATCATCAATGCCAACATAGTTCCTACCATTTAATGCATCATATTGATGGGTCATCGTTTAAACACATTATTTATACCATGCTATAGATAAGATAACATAACAGTAATGGCGTGAAAGCAAATTAACTGACCTTGACATCCACTCCCGGAATGTAAAAGACAGTGGTCTCCAGGTCACTGGATTTGGTCTGCAGAGAGGAAGGCACCTTCTTCCCGGCCAGGAGGTGGGTGGTTGAGGTGTAAGTGGGCTGGAGCTTCTTCTTCTTGGGTGGAGACTCCTGGTCCAGACTCCTGGAGCTGCGGTCACAACTCCTACAGTACAGGAGGTTAAATAGCTTCTAGAAACTTTGGTAACAATTAATCCTTAAGAGTCTTACCCAGGAGTGGGGAAGGGGGATACAAAGCTAACATATGGAATGGTTTTAAGATGGTCATACCAAGGATCATTTAGCTATTTGATTTTTAACTTCTTTGGGAGCAGCGCACGAGGTGACAGTTTTGGAGACCCTGGCGTGCCCAAAGTAAAATGCCTCCCATTCAGGCCCGTAAAATAGGATATGCACATATTTAGTACCATTGGATAGGAAACACTCTGAAGTTTCTAAAAGTGTTAACATTTTGTCTGTGAGTAAAACAGAATGGATATGGCAGGCGAAACCCTGAGGAATTTCTGTCCTGGAAAAAGTGGTTTTGACACACTACCTCATTTAGAGCCCCTCCCTTATGAAAATGCCCTTATAAGGGCATATGAATGCAGTACCTATCGCTTCCTCTGGATGTCAACAGTCTCGAGAAAGTGATTTGATTCTTCTTAGCTGCTTTTAGAGCAGAGAAGAAGAGGAATAAGGAAGTGTCCACTGAGATGTCAATACAAGTAAATGCGTGTTCACGGCTTGCGCGTTCTTTGTTTTTTTCCTTTCTTATCGCCCAGTTTATATTCCAATTGAAATATTATACAACATATACATTAAAGTGTTCCTAAGGATACATTATCAATGATGTTTGATTGTTCTTGGACAGGTTTATAGGTATAAGTTGAATGAGTTCTCTTCACGTTTCAATGGAGGAGTCAACGCTGTTTTTTCTGATTATAACGTGCCAACCAAACTGAGATTTATGGATATAATACATTACTTTTTCTAACAAAAGAACCATGGATTGTCTTCGTTGGACACTTTGGAAGCCCTCAGCAGAAGTTCTTCAAAAGGTCATTGATTTGTTTTCGCTGTGAAATGTGTTTTCTGTGAACCGTGGAGGCTTATGAAATTATGGTAATGAAAAAAATATGTTAGGTGCTACCCTCAAACAATCAACAATCAGCGCCCCACCGCTCCCTAAGAAGTTAATTGTATGACCCTGTTAGGTATAAAAAAATATTATTTGATGAAACATTGAATTTGACCTTGAATAACAGATTCATAAATGGAAAAACAGTAAAACAAGAAATCAATGGGAAGTTTGTTTTAAAGTGGCTGTCCTATACCTGAGAGATCTAGAAGAAAAAGAAACACACACCTATATAGGCGAGGTGCTGGCTAGCGGAGTGGAAAACTTGAAAATAAAGAAGAGCCGCACACTCTAGGAGCTCAGATGCAAAAAATATTTTATGTCCAACGTTTCGACAGGCAAGCTGTCTTCATCAGGGTATACCTGAGAGATATCACAACTGTACGCATAAAAAAAAAGAAACGGTCTCTAAACTACTTTCATATACACTGAGTGTACAAAACATTATGAGTACCTGCACTTTCCATGTCATAGACTGACCAGGTCAACCCAGTTGAAAGCTATGATCCCTAATTGATGTCACTAGTTAAATACACTTCAATCAGTGTAGATGAAGGATAGGAGACAGGTTAAAGAAAGCTTTTTAAGCCTTGAGACAATTGAGACATGGATTGTGTATGTGTGACATTCATAGGGTGAATGGGCAAGACAAATATTTCAGTGCTTTTGAACAGGGTGTGGTAGTAGGTGCCAGGCGCACCGGTTTGTGTCAAGAACTGCAACACTGCTGGATTTTTCACACTCAACAGTTTCCCGTTTGTATCAAGAATGGTCCACCACCCAAAGGACATCCAGCCAACATTACACAACTGTGGGAAGCATTGGAGTCAACATGGGCCAGCATCCCTGTGCAACACTTTCAACACTTTGTAGAGTCCATGCTCTGATGAATTGAGGCTGTTCTGAGGGCAAAAGGTGTGCGTAGGGGGGGAAGGGGGGGGGAGTACCTTCAGACGAGCTTGTGAGGCATCATAGAGGAAAACAGAGAATATCATCCTGTTCGTGAGTCTCATCTTTCCATAGATTGGTCATATGCGTTTTTTAGGCCAAACCGTTCGGTCAAACAGACGTTTTTGTGAGAACAAAAAACTGACAAACCATGAGACACCTTCCACCGCAGATGTGGTGGATTGAAACACAGCCCATGCATATCTCTAGCTTAAACAGATGGATTTTGATGATTTGTTATTATGCTAATTAGATTTCTGTGGAGCGCGGACATCGACTCGAGGGGGTTAACTTAAAGCCTGCAGGTATAATACTTTATGATTTGCCTAGGTTATAATAAGGCATAAGTTATTAAATAGTTAGAAGATCCCTAGGGTTCAGGTGCCGTACCTTCTGAAGGAGACATCCTCGTGCTCGGGCTGCTGGGTGGTGGGGTGTAGGACACACTTGCCACTGTCAATCTCCACACGCACGTCCAGCTCAAAGTCGATGTTCCTCTCAGTGACTGAGCTCATGAGGCTGCGGTTGGTGGGTGTGCTGGGCCAGCGCTCACTGAACATCTGGCTAACAGCGGCGAAGCCTGATGGTTTTCTGTGTGGTGGTTGGCTATGACAGCAGAACAAACGGGAGTCGTGTTTAGTAGGCAGGAAAAATATTTTTTTTTATGAAATTGCATGCTTTTTAGTCTAGTAGTAGGTTTAATATGGGTCTGGGAAACCGTCCAAACAAATATAAACAAGGACGAGAGAGAGGTGGAAAGGGGACGGGGGATAACTCACACAGTCCTCCTGAAGTAGCTGGACGACCTCTCGCGGTCAAACTCTTCCTCCTTGTCGGAGTCCTCTGAGGAAGAGGAGGAGAGCTCGTCGCGCCGCATGTCGTCGTGCTGGAAGGGAATGCCAGGTGAGAAGACGGCGGGGGTTGCAGGGGCACTGAACACTGAGTGGGGTCCTTCGCTAACAGATGGGAAATGATGAAGGTGATGAAGATGAGGATGGAGTGGCTCGTCAATGGTGATGGATAACAGGTCCATTTCTGTCTCCTCCGGAAACTTCAGCAGAGAACATATGGGAGGGGTTGAGAGGGGGACAGTTAGACTCTTTTAATTAGAAAAGGTCAACATTTTGAAAGTGCTCCAAACTCTGTAGCAGATAGCATCCTGTTCAAAGTATCTGTATGTTTGTGTAGTAATACATTTGTCACGATTTGTTATAATTGCCAATACTCAATGTGTGTTACAGTCATACTCTACTCTAGCTTGGCATCTTGAATTTTTTTTTTTTAAACATGGCCAATATCATGGCTATTGCTAGATGTAATGTACATAACTAGAGGCTACAATGTCCTGTAATACAGACTGCTATGTGCTTGAAGTTTTTTCCTCCCCCCAAAAGGCAGCTCAGAGATCATGCAGTGCTCTGGGAGAAGACAGAGGAAAGAGATATGGAGTCAGAGATGAAGAGGATGAAGTGAAGGATGTTAGGATGAAGACACCTGGGCAGAAAGAAGCTGCAGGACAACGTCTTCTCTCAGTGGATGAAGAGAGAAGCTGATCAACTCCCAAAATAGAAAACATTGCAACCCCTCACAATGGACAGTATTGTTAACTCGAAATGACACAACGACAAGGTTCCAGTTTAACAAGGTTTACTATACCATATGAACACACTACAAGGTAGCCATTCCACTCAAGGCTAGGTCAATTAACGAACAAAACTCCTCGCGCAGGCGCACTCCTAACTGAGTGATAGCCCCCGTAATAACAGAAGTATAGGGATACTTAAAACATGAACTTAACAGTATAGCCATAAACAACCACTGTCCTGAGCAGTTTGCATAAAGTATACATTTTCAAAAAGTAAAGGAGGAAACCTCAATGTTTCCTCTAGTCATGGCTTTGAGGCACAATTATTCTGAGGTTGGCCAAGCTAAGGGTTTGGAGTTTTAGGCTCAGAGGCTCTATACAACCTAAACGTCTTAAATCATAGCTACCAGGGTTGGCATAGCTGCTGCAGTTAGAAAAAGAGATCTGTGATTGAAAGAAGTTGATTTGGAGCGACATGGAATTTCATAACAGGATGGGAGTGTGTGAATCAATGGCACATTGAAATATTATCTTAAACATTTAGTATCTACATGTACAGCATACTATGCAGGCATACTACCATAAACATCCATAAGTCTAACCATATCTACAGAGCCTCAATATCGCCGATGACGTAGCCATGTGGTGAATAATTATTTTTAACACATTATCAGATGCAATGGCTGGTAGAAAGCCTTGTTATTACGAGCATATTACTCCCTACTAACCATATTGCCATTTGAGTTGTATTGTAAGTGCATAAGAAATATTAGCTTGAGTGCACTTGACTTGCTGATCTCTTGCTACTAAAGATGGTAAGGCATGCATCAAACCAACATACATGAAATTCAAGCATTGATTGATACTACTAGCCTTTCTCTCATCATCCTGTTTTGAATTTCCATGTTTTCAAACAAATCAGTCATTGACGATTTATTAGAAGAAGAGGAAGAAGTGGAAGACGAAGAAGCGGAAGAAGAAGGTTCTTTTTGATTTTAATTTGATTGGGATTGCTTTTGGTTGTTTTACAAATACCTTGAAGACCTCTCCTGGACTGACTGGTCGGTTTGTAGAGTCCTGATTATTAATCTTCAGTTGAACAGAAAGAGAACAATGGAATCCATCCAAAAAATGAAAGCATGGCAACATGTTCAAGAGGGGATTTTGCGCTCAAAAGGCACACTTAAAGGAATAATCCACTCCAAAACGATTGTAATTTGTGTTTTGCGTCATCATGACAATGTGCCAAGTTACAATTTGCTTTTTAAAAGTCCTACATCTTGAAAACTTGATTGCTCACATGCAAAACATTTTGGGACTGTATCAACAGTGGACTAATGAAAAAAATACTAGATTGTTTTTTAGTGAATTATTCCTTTAACTCTCCTTCAAGCTACAACCAAGTTGAAAATCTAACACTTAGCTTCCGCTGACATATCAGAGCGTTTCCACAATGTTTAGACACACACAGCCTCAGGTCAAGAGGCCTGTCATAGTGATAAACAAACAAACAAACGACATGGAGGATGAAATGATGCCCTAACTCAATAAAACGCTGTGCAACTGCCATTTTATAGAATCCTATTGTTATTAACTACCATTGTAGTCATTCTATACATTACCGTGTCCTGGATGTTGAAGGTAACTCTTGGTCCAGGGGAGGATGTGTCTACTCTGATGTCCGGCAAGTCATCTACGTCTCCTATTCTGGAACTGAGCAGGAAATTAGGAAAAATAATCCAACCCATTGGAATTTCAATTGAATTCCCAATCCTGACTTTACTGAATTGATACAGAATTGACCCATAGCCTGCTAGGTTTCAACTGCAGACAAGGAATTATCTTACAGTACCTTTGGCGTTCCATCCTTTTAAGTGGAGGCCTCCCTGCTGCTGTAGAGATGCTCTTGGAACGGTTATAGCTGGGTTTGTATCCCAGACCCCACTTGTCCTTTAGAGATGCAGCCTGGTGGAGAAGCATACAAACAAGTGATCAGGGTTTATCAGTGCTGGTGTTCTTTCCATTTAAATTTAGATGTATGGAGTTGTAAGTTGCAGGATTTACAAATGGATTTCAAATAAAGACTCCCACAGTCCAGAAGTATTAAGCCCAGCAAAAGGGGGTAGTAAGTGCGTAGTTGTCTCACCCTCATGCTGGAGCGGCGTAGTTTCTTGCGAACATCTCTCCTGATGTCGTTGACGGCCACAGACTCCAGCTGCTGGTAGCGCTGGATCTCCTGGTTAATTGTGCCCTCACTCGCTCCCAATTTCCTGTGAAAGGAGAACATACAGTATACATTACATGAAATGGAGATGAGTGATCTGACTTCAAGGATTGATCCTTGGGTTTGGTGTTTGACGAGAACTCTTACTTGAGGTCATCAATGACTTTGGCCTGCTCGTTCAGCTCTCTGATGTCCACTATTCTTTTGTTTAACTTCCCTCTTCTTGGATCTAAGATCTGGTTGCCCACTGCCGCCTGCCGCCTGAGGTCTAGGGTCTCCTGTGGAGTATAAAGGACAAATTACACCCTGCAATTCACATATTACACAACATAATGTTTGGGTATTTCTATAACAATCACCACAATTAAATTACCTTAAATTAGATTACACCTCAAACCTGGATTATTCACACCACAAAACGAAGGTATTTAACCAATAATTAATTATTACACCAAAGTTACACAGCCACATTTGACATTGTAATCATTTATCCAGAGCGACTTACAGTTAGTGCATTCATCTTAAGATAACTAGGTGGAAGAACCACATATCACAGGCATAGAAAGTAAAACTTTTTTCAATAAAGTAGATGAGTAGTTTCCTCATCAGTAGAGTCAGGGAGGAGGGTGGGGGGAAGGGTGGTCGAAGTGACGAGGAGGATAATTTAAGATACTGTTTGAAGAGGTAGGATTTCAGATTTTTTCGGAAGACAGGCAGGGACTCTCCTGTCCTAGCTTCAGGGTGAAGCTGGTTCCACAATTTGGGTGCCAGGACAGAGAAGACTGGGCTGAGCGAGCGAGAGCTGCGCTCCCATAGGGTGGGCCAAGAGACCTGAGGTGGCAGAACGGAGTGCTCAGGTTGGGGTGTAGGGTTTGAGCATATTGAAGGTAGGGAGGGGCAGTTCCTCTTGCTGTTCCTTAGGTAAGCGCCATGGTCTTGTAGTGGATGCGAGCTTCGACTGGAAGCCAGTGGAGTGTGCGGAGGAGCGAGGTGACATGAGAGTACTTGGGGAAGGTTGAAAACCAGGTGGGCTGCAGCGTTCTGGATGAGTTGCAGTGAGTTGCAATAGTCCAGACAGGAGAGGAGAAGTGCCTGGATTAGACCTGCGCCACTTCCTGTGTGAGGTAGGGCCGTTCTCTACAAATGTTGTAGAGCATGAATCTGCAGGAGCGAAACACTGCTTTGATGTTTTCAGAGAATGACAGGGTGTTGTCCAGGGTCACGCCAAGGTTCTTTGCACTCTGGGTGGGTGACACTGTAGAGTTGTCAACCGTGATGGAGAAGTCTAAGCGGGCAGGCCTTCCCCGGGAGGAAGAGCCTCTCCGTCTTGTCGAGGTGATGGGCCGACATCCAAGTTGAGATATCTGCCAGGCACGCAGACATGCGTGTCACCACCTGGGTGTCAGAAGGGAGAGGGGGAGAAAAGTAGTTGAGTGTCTTCAGCATAGCAATGATAGGAGAGACCATGTGAGGATATGACGGAGCCAAGTGACTTGGTGTAAAGAGAGAAGAGGGCCAAGAACCAAGCCCTGGGGGACACCAGTAGTGAGAGTACATGGTGCAGACACAGATCCTCTTCATGTCACCTGGTAAGAGCGGCCTGCCAGGTAGGATGCAATCCAAGAGTGTGCAGAGCCTGAGACGCCCAGCCCTGAGAGGGTGGAGGGGGATCTGATGGTTCACAGTGTCAAAGGCAGCGGATAGATCTAGGAGGATGAAAACAGAGGAGAGAGAGTCAGCTTTGGCAGTGCGGAGAGCCTCCATGACACAGAGAAGAGCAGTCTCGGTTGAGTGACCCGTCTTGAAGCCTGACTGGTTAGGGTCAAGAAGATCATTCTGAGAGAGAGATAACAAGAAAGTTGATCAGAGATAGCACTCTCAAGTGTTTTGGAAAGAAATTAAAGAAGGGATACAGGTCAATAGTTTTTGACGTCAGATGAGTCGTGTGTTGGTTTCTTGAGGAGGGGAGTGACTTGGGCCATTTTTAAGTTAGAGGGGACGCAGCCAGGGATGAGTTGATGAGGGAAGTAAGGAATGGGAGAAGTTCCCAGAGAAGGTCTGGAGAAGGGAGGGGATGGGGTCGAGCGGGCAGGTTGTCAGGTGGCCAGACCTCACTTGTCGCAAAATTTCATCTGGAGAGAGAGGGGAGAAAGAGATCAAGGCGTAGGGTAGTTCTGTGTGAGTTAGACCAGTGGACTTAATAGGCTGAGTGATGTCGTCAACCTTCTTTTCAAAGTGGTTGACAAAGTCGTCCGCAGAGAGGGAGGGGGTGGGGGTGGATGAGAAGGTGGAAAAGAGTTTCCCAGGGTTAGAGGCAGAAGCTTGAAATTTTGAGTGGTAGAAAGCTTTAGCAGCGGATACAGAAGAAGAGAAGGTAGAGAGGAGGGAGTGACAGGACGATAGGTCCTCCATTTAAACTCAGCTGTCCGCTGCCCTGTTCTGTAAGCTCGTAATGAGTCACTCAGCCACGGAGCAGGAGGAGTAGGGCCTAGCCGGCCGGGAGGAAAGGGGACAGTGTGAGTCATAGGATGCGGAAAGGGAGGAGAGTAGGGTCGAAGCGGCAGAATCAGGAGACAGGAGGGAGAAAGATTCACCACCTTAGTCACATCTTATACTCACACCAATTATCATGTTATACACACACATAAACATCAGAAAAATATGTGAAATGAAAGTCACCATCACCATAATATACACCATAATACCAATTCTCGGATGAGGGAGTTAACACAACATGTGTAACCAGGTGAAAAGAGAACCAGAAGAGCTTAAACCCCAGAGTCAATTGCTAAGTGACAATATTATTTTTGCCATAGAGATGGGCATGGTTATTCGAATATCCAAACGGACGTTAGTTTTTGAATAAACATAAAAATAAATCATAAGCAAATGTTAACAATGAAAAGGCTTTATTAAAATTAAATAATATATGTGACATTGCTACACACAAGGACATACCATGACATTTGACATTTTTAATTAAATAAAAACACATACTGTAGTCTACATGGGGTTTGTTGTTATTGTCAGCCAATCAAAATGGCACTAGTCAGTGGCTCCATGTGTAGTAGCAAACAGCGTTGGAGCTCTCTAATCAACACAAAATGAAATTACATAATTAAGTTAGCTAAATGAGAAGTAGTAGGCTACAAGGAGCAACCATCGGCAACCATTAATCTGAATTAAGGACGGGAAGTGCATTTAAACTATCCAGATATCCCCCAAAATGTTTGATATTATTCGAATTGTGAACTTAGTTTGCCGTTAGTTTGTTCTCCAAATACACAATTGCTGCGAGCCCTCCGATATTATCACAATTCATTGAGTCACTTAGCAATTGAAATCCATTCTGCAGCTTGAAATCTGGACGATAGAGCCTTAGTGTTACCCTTAGCGTGATTAACGGGCCCAGAAGGTAGGACAATAGAGAATGGGGCAGTTGAGGATGGGCTACAGTACATACACATCCCCAGGATTTGGGTCTGGGAGCCCTGGCCATGTTCCCTCTGGACAGGGGAAGGGCATAGTCCTTTAGGTAGTCGCCTGGTACCGAGACGCTCTGGACACTGGGGCTTTTCAGGCCCAGGATGCTGTTTACCAGCCGTGTCCTGAACGTGAGCCTAGGGCTGCTGCGCTCTCCTTCTGGGCTCCCCTGAAAGTGGATACGCCCAAGGCGAGGTTCAACTGGTTGCATGGACTAAGCAGCTTGGATAGCTTTTAGTGCTGTCACAGTGGTTGTAATGGCTTGAACAGACATGCAGTCTTGACACTCAGTGCTTTTTTACATTCTTGACACACAGTCAGGGATTTTACACACGCAAACAGAGCTACAATAATCTCTAACACAATCATAGAGCTTTAACAGTCTTTTAAATCGTCTCGTGGTTGTAGAGTTATACAATTCACATGTTCAAAGTGATACACAAATATTCAGCATTGTTATCATGGTTAGGGAAAGACTGAAAACACTGACCATATGGATGGTCGGCGACATGGTGTCGGCCTCATCCTCATCAGACAAGTTGACCATGTTGATTGAGTTGAGGTCAGCTATGTCATCCACATCCTCCTCTCCCGTCAGCGAGGTCAGTGTGTTGCCTAGGGCGTTGAGACGCTTGCCAATGTTGGGGTCCATGTGGACGTCGATACCACACATTTTCCACAGCACGTTCAGCGCCCAGGTGCCTGCACTGCTGCTTTCTGATGGTTGCACAGGGAGGGAGAGAGAATATTATCCTACACTAAATCCATCTATCACTCACTAGAATACAAATATCTTGCTCACAGAAAAGAAGAAAACAGCTGTGATGTGTTTTGGATAAAAGCTTGACAACGTTCACAGTCAAACTAACCCCTTTCATAATATAACAAGGTTTGATGCCCATTATCTGTGCAGTACTTACCTGCTGACAGCTGGCCTGTGGTTCTGGAGCACACTTCATATGTGCCATCTGGAACAACACCTACAAAATCAACACATTCAAATATTACATCAATAAGAGGACCGGCACTGTGTAGGGGACCACACTGTAAGAAGTTAGGCACAAGTAGAGCTTAATTAGAGTGGAATATCAAAAAGGTATCGGTCTCTTTGGTACTCAATATATGGGTGAAGCTTTAGACATTCCCTATGTTTTTTTATGCACTTATTCTATATAAAGTCATATTCTGATGTTAAACTTAAAAACTCAGCTTTTCCAGGCCCAGCTCTAAATATAGACAAGCCGTCTCATTTTCTGACTTCGTGCATTTTCAATCCCAGTCTGTATGTAAAAGCCAACATCTTGCGGTCCAATCACTCACAGGCGTTCATGATCATGTCTCCTCGGATCTCAGGCTTCCAGTCGTCCCAGGAGGTCTCAAAGCCCTCGGCGAAGCGGATGCAGAAGTTCTTGAAGTGGCCCTTGCTGACCAGAGACTCAGAGGAGCAGGCGGTGATCAGCGTGCTCTCAATGGTTAGCACCAGGGCAGAGCCCGTATCAAAGTCAATGCTGTGGTTGGCCTGTGAGGATCAAGGTTTGAGGGTGGACGGGGGAGTAAGATGTTAAAGTTAGGTTACCGGAGAAGTCTAGCACAGGGATAACAATAAGGTTAACAGTCAGTCGTGTGTTAGGAATAGGTGAAGGGTTACGGTAACATTTTATTTGACGGTCTGTTTATCAACATTAAATAGTTTGTTAAGAATTAAACTCAACACACTTAAGGCCTGATAGTTATCCATGTATCATATTATGATTAGAGGTGTTTGTAATAATTCATGAAATTATATGAATTTATACACAGGTTTGCTGCTTGAAACCTAATAATGGTTAACTAATGGTTAAAAACTATTTAATAATGGTTTATAAGCATATTGGCTGACCTTCAAATAAAGTATATTACTTAGAAATAGGAAATGTGCCTGTGTGTAATGTTGAAAAACACATTGGCTCCATGGAAACACCCATTTAGTTGATGCATAGTTAATGTAGTTGTGACGTTGTGCGTGCCATAACACTCATGATAACAATAAAGTATCTGTGCCAATTGACCATAACAGTGAGACATTCAACCAGTCAAACAATTTCAAGCTTCATTAAAGTTATGCCAGTTGTATCAATAAAATTGCTGGTTGTAAACTGCCATAACCTGTTATGTCAGCATTGTGTCAAGATTGCATCACAAACACTTATAACAGGTTGTTACAAGTAAAACAGTAATAAACCATTGAATAACATCACACAAGTGTTCACAAGAGATTGAATAGATTGTAAGTTACTTTTCGTGCATATTTTTGCGGGCCTACAGATCTGCTGGCCCCAGCTTCAGAGCGGATGCCTTCGAAACCTGGTATATGTCCTTTCTATGGAGATAAGAAACACAATTATAACTTTGACTAACTTGTAAGAGAAACAACCAGGGACTGTGGATGTAGTCATCAAATTCCAACGTTGATTAATCCCTTAACTATTTTCCACTATTAGTCAGCCATTCACCAATTCACAAATTAAATCTTTAGCATTTACCTTGAATTCGTTTTGTAATTTGCTGCTAATGCAAAGGTCACTGCACTGAAAAACCTTTCTCAACCATTCCCATGTTTGCTATGTTTCCAAGGTTATCAAGATAGGCCAAATTGTATCTATTCAGCTACATATTACTGCAGCTAGCCACACTTTATTAGGTACACCACCCCTTTCACAAAAATGGTTCTGGGTTTTTCATGCACGACAGTGTCTATGGTTAGCAGAGAATGGTGAGACAAACAAAAAACATCCAGTCAGCGGCAGTCCTATGGGCGAAAACCGCTTGTGATGAGAAGTCTAAGGAAAACGGCTATCGCAGCATTCGACCATACAGCGTTCCACTCCTATCAGCTAAAAACAAGAAGAAGCGGCTTCAGTGGGCAGGCGATCACCAACACTGGACAACTGAGGAGTGGAAAAACATTGCCTCGTCCAATGAATCCCGTTTCCTGTAGCGTCATGTTGATGGCAGAGATTCAAATGAATATTGTGACAAAAAATGGTTGTAAAAAAGAATAACCCATTTGAGAAAACATTGGATCAGCTCTTTTGCGATTACTCACACTGTGTGCCACTTTCAGACAAGCATATTTCTTACAATTTAGCTCATATCAATGTAACACACAAACAGTTTCAGGACAAGGTCTGAAACAGAAAAACACAAACAAAAAATGGGTCTAAGGGTCAAAGACTAAATTTAGCACCGTCAGGGTTGGAGTAGGAAAATACACAGTAATGTAATAACTATTATTTGTAATATGTAAAACTATTCTTAGGAGCATTGTGTGTCCAAGACGTGTGCCTGGGCTCCCCTCTTTCTCTACAAGCCCCAACTTGCAACATGCATTAATATACAGTACTTAAAAATGATATACCATTTTAACATGCCACATTGCAAAGGCTTTCTCCCAAAAACTTTAGGGTGCAAAATAAAGGACCACATTTTTAAGATCATCATTCTCCTCCTACCAGTGAGTTGTTGGTGATGGGCAAACAGATTCCAAGGTCGTTGACGGTAAGCTGTAGGAACAGGGTGCTGAAGGCCTGGGCTGAGGTCTGCTGGATGCCCGGCAGCTTGTCCACCACCTCCTTGGTGGCCATGTGGATGTCTTTGTTCAATGCCAGACGCTGCTCGTTCCAGTTGTCGTAGGCCGCCTTGTAGTTCAGCCAGAAGAGTACAGCTGCAACGAGAAGGGAAAAAGTGATGAAGTTTTCTATAACGATTTTGTTGGGGAGGTTATGCAATTTAGAGAATTAGATTCATAGAATTTGAAAACTTATTAAGGCCTGACCTCTGTCAAAGGCCACAGGCTGAGCAAAGACGATTGGCCGGTTGAGAGTGATGAGTACTGCCTCTTTGTCCGAAGAGCCACTGATCTCCTCCTGAAGGGCGTTCCGTAAGCCAATTCGAGTGCGGAAGTAGGCCACCTGGTGGAAGTCTGAACCCGCCTCCTCGTACACCTGTGGAATAAATAAATAGTTATCTCACAAAACAGGGGCAGACACAGTACTTTATTGATCATCAAAAGGAGGAATCTGATTGCAGCAGCTAATTGAAACAAACACAACCTATATTGATTCGCTGTAGCCTACCTGATGCTTGACTATTTGGCCCAGGGCGAGGTTCAGGTCCACTTGGCACTTCCCAAACAGTTTGAGGTAACTGCTGCTGCCGCCGGGCTGGGCTTTACATTGGATCCTGTTGGAGAGCTCAAGCTCTATCAGCCCTGTCTCGAAGCGCACCGCTCTCATGGATGGAGTGGTGGCTGTCATCTGGATCCCCTGCAAACCACAAGAATTCAGGAAAAAGTCATCAGTTTCACTCCCGTACTCAAGCAATAAGTAACAAGAATGTAAACTGCAGCACATTTCTTGTTTTAAATACTGGTACCTTAAACATCAGACTGAGTGAGTAGAGCAGAATCTTGGGCTTGTCAGCGTCTGTTGAGATGTCGTGCTCATTCCACAGAGGGATGGGCTGCTCTCCTCCTGCATAGACAAACATTTAACCCAAAGTGTCTAGGCAAAATACTGAAACACAACAACAACTTTCAATGGCCTTGTGTAATACAGCGGGACAGACCTGATACTTTCTGGATGACCTCATTGACTTCCTTCATGAAAACCTTCTGCAGGAACACCAGGTGGTTCAGGAGGTCCGTTGTGAGGTTGTGCTCAAAAGAACCAATCTACGTAAAGGGGGGATTGAAATCAATGAAAATAACAGAAAGGCCCACAGACTGAATATGCTACCAATTACCACTTCATTGACAATGTTTCGATTCACTAGTATCTTTGTCAGGTCGAACGGACTGAGCACTCACATCCACAAATATATACAAATTTCACCCCGCATAAGCATTACGCACGACGCCAATTTATACCTAGTTCAGATAATATCCAAACAAATGAACAAACAATCAAAATAGAACAAAAAACTGTGTTGACATATATTTTATATTAATAAAAGGTATAGTCTGCAATACCGGAGATACTCTACTTGAATATGGCAGCCTCACCTCAGCCACACAGCGCAGGTAATTCCCCTGGAGGTAGTTGCCCTGCTTCATGGGGATTGGGAAGTCGTCAGTAAAATCCGAGTGGCCCTCGTGGTCCTCCATTATGTATTCTCCAGACATGGTGACTGGCGGGAGGTTGAGGTTGGCCGAGGGTGGCATGGCGGACATGGTGTCCACCGGGGACACCTTGGACTGGAAACACAGCTTGTGGTTGGGCAGCTCGAACGTGAACCTTGTCTGGGCTCCTGCAGAGAACAAACAAGGATGAGTTAATCAATCCACTCAGAATTAAACTAAGATGCATTGTCAGATCACAAATAATAAGATCCTCATAATACAAGTACAATATCCCATTACCCCAGTCGGAGGTTAAAGCTGGGTGCTAACTACTGTGCCTTCAAAAAGTATTCATAGCCCTTGACTTATTCCACATTTTGTTGTGTTACAGCCCAACTTGAAAATGTATTAAATAGATTCTCTCAACCATCTACACACAATACCCCATGTTTTTATACATTTTTACACATTTATTGAAAATGAAATACAGAAATATCTAGTTTACATAAGTATTCATACCCCTGAATCAATACTTTGTAAAAGCACCTATGGCGGCGATTGCAGCTTTGGGTCGTCTTGGGTATGTCTGTATCAGCTTTGCACATCTGGATTTGGGGATTTTCTCCCATTCTTCCTTTCAGATTTTCTAAAACTCTTAAGTTAGCTGGGGAGCGGCAGTGAACAGCAATCTTCAAGTCTTTCCACAAATTTTCAATGGGATTCAAGTGCCTTTTCGCTAACTCCAGGCATGCTGTCATGTGCCTTTTTCTAAAGGAGGCTTCCGTCTGGAAACTCTCCAATAAAGCCCAGATTGGTGAAGTGCTGTAGAGACTGTTGTCATTCTGGCATGTTCTCCCATCTCAGCCAAGGAACTCTGTAGTTCTGTCAGAGTGTTCTTCTTGGATACCTCCCTGACCAAGGTCCTTTTTGCCCGGTTGCTCAGTTTGGTTGGATGGCAATCTTTGGCAGAGTCTTTTTCCATTTCCCAATGATAGAGACCACTGTGCTCTTGGAAACTTTCAACACTCTAGAAATAGTTTTATACCATTCCCCAGATACACTACATGGCCAAAAGTATGTGGACCTCGCTTCAAATTAGTGGATTTGGCTATTTCAGTCACACTCGTGGCTGACAGGTTTATAGAATTGAGTACACAGCAATGGAATCTCCGAAGACAAACATTGATAGTAGAATGGCCCGTACTGAAGAGCTCAGTGACTGACTTTCAACGTGGCACCGTCATAGAATGCCACCTTTCCAAAAAGTCGTTTCATCAAATTTCTGCCTTCCTAGAGCTGCCCCGGTCAAATGTAAGTGCTGTTATTGTGTGGAAGTGGAAACGTCTAGGAGCAACAACAGCTCAGCATCCGCATACAAGCCTAAGATCACCATGCGTAACGGTGTAAAGCTTGCCGCTATTGGACTCGGGAGAAGTGGAAACTCGTTCTCTGAAGTGATGAATAATGCTTCACCATCTGGCAGTCCGACGGATGAATCTGGGTTTGGCGGATGCCAGGAGAACACTACCTTCCCCAATGCATAGTGCCAACTGTAAAGTTGGGTGGAGGAGGAATAATGGGGCTATTTTTCATGATTCCGGCTAGGTCCCTTAGTTCCAGTGAAGGGAAATATTAACGTTACAGCATACAAAGACATTTTAGACGATTTTGGGGAAGACCCTTTCCTGTTTCAGCATGACAATGGCCCTGTGCACAAAGCGAGGTCTATACAGAAATGGTTTGTCAAGATCGATGTAGAAGAACTTGATGAATTGGAACACCGACTGCGAGCCAGGCCTAATCGCCCAACATCAGTGTCCGATGTCACTAATGCTTGTGGCTGAATGAAAACAAGTCCCCGCAGCAATATTCCAACATCTAGTAGAAAGCCTTCCCAGAAGAGTGGAGGCTGTTATAGCAGCAAAGGAGGGACCAACTCCATTATAATGCCCATGATTTTGGAATGAGATGTTCGACATGTACATGCCTCACAACAATTATATCTTGAAGATCCAAGGACAGTTCCTTGGACTTCAGGGTATAGTTTTTGCTCTGACACTCACTGGCAACTGTGGGCCCTTATACAGACAGGTGTGCTTCTTCCTAAATGTCAAAACAATTGAATTAGCCACAGGTGGACCATTCAAATTCTAGTGACATCTCAAGGATGATCAAAGGAAATTGGATGCACATGAGCTACATTTGGAGTGTCATAGCAAAGGGGTGTGAATACTTACAGTACCAGTTAAAAGTTTGGACACACCTACTCATTCCAGGGTTTTTCTCTATTTTAACAATTGTCTACATTGTAGAATAATAGTGAAGACTTCAAAAGTATGAAATAACACATATGGAATCATGTCGTAACCAAAAAAGTGTTAAACAAATCAAAATATATTTTATATTTGAAATTCTTCAAATTAGCCACCCTTTGCCTTGATGACAGCTTTGCACACTCTTGGCATTCTCTCAACCAGCTTCACATGGAATGCATTTCAATTAACAGGTGTGCCTTGTTAAAAGTTCAGATTTTGAATTTCTTTCCTTCCTAATGCGTTCAAGCCAATCAGTTGTGTTATGACATGGTAGGGGTGGTATACAGAAGACAGCCCTATTTGGTAAAAGACCAAGTCCATATTATGGCAAGAACAGCTCAAATAAGCAAAGAGAAATAACAGTCCAATTTTACTTTAAGACATGAAGGTCAGTCAATACAGAACATTTCAAGGCACACTTAACCAGCATGGCTACCACAGCATTCTGCAGTGATACGCCATCACATCTGGTTTGCGCTTAGTGGGACTATACTTTATTTTTCAACAGGAGAATGACCCAAAACACACCTCCAGGCTGTGTAAGGGCTATTTGACCAAGAAGGAGAGTGATGGAGTGGTGCATCAGATGACCTGGCCTCCACAATCACCCGACCTCAACCCAATTGAGATGGTTTGGGATGAGTTGGACCGCAGAGTGAAGGAAAAGCAGCCAACAAGTGCTCAGCATATGTGGAAACTCCTTCAAGACTGTTGGTTGAAAGAATGCCAAGAGTATGCAAAGCTGTCATCAAGGCAAAGGGGGGCTACTTTGAAGAATCAAAAATATATTTTTGTATACATATACACTATTTTGGTTACTACATGATTACATATGTGTTACTTCATAGTTTTGATGTCTTCACTATTATTCTACAATGTAGAAAATAGTAAAAATTAAGAAAAACCCTTGAATAGGTGTGTCCAAACTTTTGACTGGTACTGTAAATTAGATATTTCTTTATTTCATTTTCAATAATATTGCAAACATTTCTAAAAACATGTTTTCACTTTTTCAAATCCATTTAAGACATTTTTAATTCAGGCTGTAACAACAAAATCTGGAATAAATCAAAGGGTATGAATACTTTCTGAAGGCACTGTACCTGTCATGCCGTGACTCTTCATACGGCCCATCTTGTACTCAGCCTTGAGGGAGGGCAAAAGGGCTGCTCCTATGGTGATGCCGTCCATCATAGCGCTGAACTTGAGAACGATGGGCTTCTTCTCCAGACCCTCTGGCAGCTGGGGGAACTCATTGGCCTCCACAGGGGTCTGGTTGATGCTGGTGGACGCCTTGTCAGAGGGCTGAGGGGTGGGGGTGTCTTCCCTGTTGGGGGGTGACCTAAAGGAAAAAATAACATAGTTCAGGAAGTCCATGAAGGAAGAAAAGAAAATGGTTTTCTCACTGAAATGCTTTCCTGTCATACTAGACACTTAGGTAAAGACCACACTGAGCAAGCAGTTCTGCCTACCCAGGCCCAGTTCTTGGGCGTGGCTCACCTAGGAGATACCTATGATTTCAATGGGACTCAAAGTTTAAATTATACAATAACTTATGAATAATACAACAATTTCCTCCTAGACTCACACGTTGGATGGCTGGCGGATGAGGTCGGAGATCTGCTTCGAGAGCTGATGGGAGCTACGGACCATCATGCTGTGCAGCGTGGCTGGGTGCTGGGGGATGTTGATCATGATGGCGCCCACCTTAAACACAGCTGCGTTGTTGGTCTTCAGGCCCCGTTGAGCGCTGTACAGGGCCTGGGACTTAGCTACGTTGCATTTCACAACCGTTCTGGAATGGGCAGAGCAGAGTGTCAGCGATTCTAATATGACTGTTTGACAACAGGTTAAGACAGGACAACATCTATAGAACAACAATGTACAAAAAGTGTTTGGGTAATTTTTGTTAGACAGCAGGCTTACTACACACTAAGAGGCACATAACGACATCCATGTTATGGGGGCATAAGAATTACAGGATTCTATAGGCTCTTCCATTACGTTGCCAAAAAATCAACAATAAATTATGATCACAATTACAGGATGAATCGCTGCGATATGGCTGATCTATAAAGATACTCTACCCGCCATACACATGACGGAAGGAACACAGAAACAGGAGAAAAGGACAGTGGGGGATTATCAAGCTAACACGATGAAGGACAGTAACAAAGCTAGAGCTGTACACTGAAGAAACACTTGGTTACCACAGACTCCAGACAAAATGAAAGCTGTGTTTTAACTAGGTACTACTGTGGCATTGCTATGATGTGCCAAGGTGCAGTAGTTATAAACACATACAGAAACTCTTGTTTGGCTGTGCTGGTAGGAGATGTAGGGAAATCCTCCAGTCTATGTAAAACGATGGAAGAGAAAGCAGGGAAAGTTAAAAAAAAAAAGAGAGAAAATGAGAAATTGAGTATTCACGCAGAGATACTGTATATCGAGACAATAGACTAGATTAGAATATCTATCCACCATCCTTCGCCTGCCAAAAGTATTTCCAGTGATGCCAGCAGAATACTTTTGAATATTTCTAGGATTTGATTACTGTGAAGTAACTGTAGGAATAACTCACACAGCATGTTGACATGCAATCAATGGCACAGTGGGGTAGGAAATTAAAACGTTCCATATAATTAATTTTACAAGTTATCAAAATGACAGGCAAATGAACTAGAAAGGTTATTTTAGGTCTTACAATTCACAGAGACCTAATGCACACTATCAAACTTCAAACCTCAATACAAAAATGCAAATGAAGCAGCTATCTGCCTAAATTTGAGCAGTACTTACTGAATGTCTGGTGTTATACCCTCCAGGAGCACAATGTTTACTCCTCCTATGTGGGCTGATGCACAAGTTTCTGTCATCTTCTGGTGCAGTATGTCTGAAAACAGATTTTGGAGTTATCATCCAGATATGGTACTGCAAAATGTAATACAAAGAGGCAGTGTATTGAACTAGTGACGTAAACCAAGAGCTAATGGTGCGCGGTTCACCCGCACCTGCCCGCAATTGTTAATAACCGATCCGCAACCACCCGACTATATGTGATAAAGTTAAAATCTGAGGCTCGCACCCACTCATAACTTGGTAATATAGAAGATGCGCTGTAGGCTAGTCACAGACAACATAACCATTTTTGACAGGGGGGGTGCATGATTTTATTTGTCTGATTTAGATATGTTTATTTTTATCATTTCTGACATTTTGGTAGGATATATGTTTGTCAACTTGTCTACAATTAGATACAAGCAACTTATCTTCTGTCGTTATATGTTGACCTAGAAGACTATATAAACCCTTGCTCACCAGAACAATGCCATAAATCGGCAGAATGAACGCTTCAATTTAGTTGACATCGGTAAAGTTCTCTGGCATCCCTGCTTCTTTCGCGGCGCAAAGACGTTCAGGGACCGGGGAGAAAATGTAATAACAAAAAAAAAAATATACAATCTAACTTCGCATTCTCTCTTCGATGCTGAAAAGAAAGATAACATATTTCTCCAGTCCTGTTCCCGAGTCCAAATTTATTCTACATCAGCTATATAATTTTACTGCAAGAAATGCTTAATTGTGCAAGAGTTAACATTAAGGCTATGTTAGGTTATAGCCCTACAGTTACTGTCCAGATTTCAGTTTCCATTTAACCGATCTGAACAGCAGGCTACAGTTCCCTTGACGTGCTATAGGCCTATTTGAAGTCCCCATCTTGTGACTGTCGAACTTGTATAGCTTCTCACAATCACACATAACATAGCCGGCAATACTATCATCCTCTTTTACAACTTCAACAAATCTTTCCTAAACATTACTTTTCTGGCCCTCCCTTCTCTTTATTTCGCAGCTTTTCTCTTATTGAATTAAACTCTGACATTGTCCTATTTTCCTCTGTGGATCGACATTAACTTTTTAATGCATTTGGCAATTGGCGTGTAGGCTTTTTGACACATGTACAGTTAGGCCCTGAAGCTTAGACTTACGCTCTAACGTCAGATAATGAAAGAATAATGAAAGAAAAACCTCAATGTAGCCTATAGATATAAATTGCAAAAGAATGAGACATTTATGGATGTTTTCAGGTAGGCTATTGTTTTCTCTTCACTCTACCCACCTGCCGCCCGCCCACCCACCCACCCTCCCTTCATCCACACAATATTTAATAACCCTAAACACGCCCGCCCTGCGGATATAACCTCAGGGACTGCAGGTTATGAGTCAACCCACGGATAACTACTAAGAGCCTCACCCTTCATCTTTTCCTTGAGTGTGAAGCTGCCGTGGATCTTCTTCAGCTCTGCCTCCATGGTCAGGCCCCCCGATGTCGGCCTCCAGGTGGGTGCGGTTCACCATGCCGATGCCAAACACGATGAGGGTGACGTGCTGTGGCTCAGAACTCACCAGGCTGCGCCGTCTGCCCCCAGCACCTAGCCCAGATGGAGGCTTGTTAGTAGGGGTGGTGGGGTCCTCCTGCTCGTTCTCAAAGATCACCCTGCACAGGGGCTCCGAGGGACTGCGGCCACCGTCTGCACAGATCACACACAAAAAAAGCCTATTAATAATTTATATTTCTAAGTGCCTAGGGGGTAGGGGCTAGAGATGGGTGAGGGGGAGAGAGAGCCTTACCTGAGAGGCAGTTCTCAGGGGAGCTCTTCTCCAGGATACCCGTGGGGTCAGAGATGAGGGAGTAGAAGTTGAGCAGCTTGTACATGTTCTGCCAGCACTCTGCAGAGGGCTCGCTCTGCTCTGACACTGTGATGGAGTCGGAGTCATCCATTTGGATGGCTGTGTGGTCAGCCACGTCCCGAGAGCCCTTCCGCGACACCTTCATCAATTGATTAATTGCATTTACCAATAGAAACAGAGCATACATCATCTGATAGATCACTGAGAAATATATACTGAGCAAAAATATAAACGCAACATGTAAAGTGTTGGTCCCATGTTTCATGAGCTGACATAAAAGATCCCAGAAATGTTCCATACGCACAAAAAGCTTTTCTCTCAAACTTTGTGCACAAATTTGTTGACATCCCTGTTAGTGATCATTTCTCCATTGCCAAGATAATACATCCATCTGACAAGTGTGGCATATCAAGAAGCTGATTAAACAGTATGATCATTACACAGGTGCAGCTTGTGCTGGGGACAATAAAAGGTCACTATAACATAGCAGTTTTGTCACACAATACAATGCCACAGATGGCTCAAGTTTTGAGGGAGCATGCAATTGGCATGCTGACTACTGGAATGTCCAACAGAGCTGTTGCCAGAGAATTTAATGTTAATTTCTCTACCATAAGCCGCCTCCAACATTGTTTTAGAGAATTTGTCAGTACGTCCAACCAGGGCCTCAGACCATGTGTAAGCACACCAGCCCAGGACCTCCACATCCAGCTTCTTCACCTGTGGGATCGTCTGAGACCAGCCACCCGGGCAGCTGATGAAACTGTGGTTTTGCACAACCAAAGAATGTGTTTGTCGTCCTCACTAGGGTCTTCACCTGACTGCAGTTCGGCGTCGTAACCAACTTCAGTGGGCAGATGCCACCTTCGATGACCACTGGCACGCTGGAGAAGTGTGCTCTTCACGGATGAATCCGGGTTTCAACTGTACCGGTCAGATGGCAGACGGCGTGTATGGCGTCGTGTGGGCAAGCGGTTTGCTGATGTCAACGTTGTGAACAGAGTGCCCCATGGTGGCGATGGGGTTATGGTCTTGGCAGGCATAAGCTACGGACAATTAACACAATTTTATCGATGGCAATTTGAATGCACAGAGATACCGTGATGAGATCCTGAGGCCCATTGTCGTGCCATTCATCCGCCATCACCTTATGTTTCAGCATGATAATGCACAGCCCCATGTCGCAAGGACACACCAAAAAATGTCATACAAAATAAAATAAAAAAATTTAAGCTGAAAATGTCCAGTTCTTCTAAGGCCTGCACACTCACCAGACATGTCCCTCATTGAGTATATTTGGGATGCTCTGGATCGCCGTGTACGACAGTGTATTCCAGTTCCCGGCAATATCCAGCAACTTCGCACAGCCATTGAAGAGGAGTGGGACAACATTCCACCGGCCTCAGTCAACAGCCTGATCAACTATATGCACTGCATAAGGCAAATGGTGGTCACACTAGATACTGACTGGTTTCCTGATCTGCGCCCATACCTTTTTTTTTAAGGTATCTGTGACCAACAGATGCATATCTGTATTCCCAGTTATGTGAAATCAATAGATTAGGGCCTAACGAATTTATTTCAATTTACTGATTTCCTTAAATGAACTGTAACTCAGTAATATCTTTGAAATTGTTGCATATTGCATTTATATTTTTGTTCAGTGTACATACAACATACAGTATATCTTTATTCCAAAATGAAGACACATACTGGTTGATGTACCTTGGAGGTCCGACGCTCTGAGCGACCCAGCGTGTTGCGTCCCCGGGGCTCCCTCTTGCCCAGTGTGTCCAGTCCTGAAGGGGGGCCGTTGGGTGGTTGACCCCCTCCTCCACCTCGCTTGCTCCTCTGAGCCGTGTTCCCGCCGCCGCCAGCCCCACTCCGCCCGGGTCCATTGATGCTTCCCCGCGAGCTGCGGCTGAAGTCAGAGGAGCGGAAGTGTCGGTAGGGCCTTGCCTTGAAGGTGGGCGTGGGGGAGGCGGAGCCGGCAGTGTAGCGACTCAGCTTGATGTCTGTCTGCGTGGCCTTGATGTCGTCCACCATGGTACTGAACTGGTGGATGAGGCGCACAAGGGCCATGTCCACACGCTGGCTGATGGCCTGGCAGGCGATGGTGAAGTCGCAGTGGAAGGTGTTGTAGTGGCGCCGGTTGAGATCGTGGAAGGCGAAAGGAACGGCCGTGGAGTTGGGGGGACCAGTGCTGGTAGACTTCTCCATCAACACAGAGTTTAGACTGAAGGTCTCGATCAGCAGGGCCGGTTTGAACTCCAGTGGAGGGAGGTTAGGCATGCCCTGTCTGCAGGGAGAGATGGAGAGGGGTAGAGAGCGAGATTACTTATGAGTGGTAGATAATGGGACAAATAATAACCAGGCATACAGTATCTCTATTTAGATACAAGGTTTATTTACCTTTTGGATCGTTTGTTCTTCCGCTCCTTGGACGTGTCTGAGTCCACAATGTCTGCTCTGAGACACTCCAAGGTGCCAGAGAAGGAGAGGTGCTCTCCAAAATACATCTTGTAGCTGAGAGGAGTGGTATCCTGCGCCTGGATCCCTGTGTGACTCAGCAGAGGCTTGAACACAACCTGTGTAAATTGAGGAAAGGGAAAGGGAATCATTAGAATTATCACACACATACAAACACCCGCACTCTCAACAGGTTACCTGTTACCACTCTCAACAGGTTACCTGCGCGTCAGCGAGCTGCACAGCGGCGGGACACTGGTTGCCCTCCTCGATGTCGGCCATCATTATGTCATCCTGGCTGGTGCTGTGCTGAGAGTGCTGAGACTGTGTTCCATCAAGAGTGTTCTGGTCGCTGGACAGCACCGTGTTGAAGTCTGATGCTGATGGGATGGTGGGGAGGTTACAGGTGACTCCTGAGGAGCAACGGGAAACAGACACTTAGGGTGACCTTCTTTTTTGACATTCTTCTACCGTGAACTTTCGGGGTTGGCTAGCGAGCTGCACAGCGGCTCACTGACCAACATTCCCCCCCAACATTCACAGAAGATTCCCAAAACATTCCCTCTACCTGTCTGCAGGCTGTTGTGCTGGGAGCGGTTGATGGGGGACTCCTGGGGTACAGCGTTCCCTCCGCCCCGGTTGCCCACAGCGTTGGACATCCAGTTGTAGAAGCTGACAGAAGAGGGCTCTGACAGCAGGGGGTGCTCCGTCAATACATCTGGGCCCACACTGTTACCTAAAGGGGGGCGCAAACATGTAATGTAATGTTGCAGTCCAATTCTCTACCAATTCTCTATCCTTGGGGCTCGAAAAGGAAAAGAACTACTATAAAAATATGGTGGAAATTCCATATAAGCCATGTGGGAAACCCTGGTCTATCCCATGGTAATGTTCTAAGGACAATATCAGTTTACCTGTGCTCTTGGTGGCGGGCTCGTTCCTCTGAGGTGTGCCCTCCAGCAGGTTGTGCAGGCTGGGGAAGCTGCCTGTCAGGTAGCTCAACAGACTCTCCTTACGGGGACTGTCCTTGGCAGGCATGCCCACGCGACTCACATGGGCAGGAGAGTCAGCCGCTGTGTCCCCGCTGGTGTAGCTCAGGGACTGGTATGGGTGGGAGCCCTGAGGAAGACACACACCCATATCATTAGTGTGAAAACAAATGCATTCCTATTGTATACTAATGGAAAGTGGTACTTCCCTGTCGCCGCTGTCCGATTCAGGAAACTAGGCGTATGTCGCAAGTCACGACTTCACAGGAGAGCCGTTTGAATGTAAAAATATTTGTTTATCAAAATGCGTTTTTTTGGCAGAATTACCTTCTCAAACAAGTGAACTTTCATGTGCCTTAATAACAAACTTGTATGCCATCTGTAAATATGAATAAAATTGTTACAATTACGAGCCTTGTTGGTTAAGCCATGAATGAGTGAGAGGAGTTCGGATTGGTCTGCTTCTTTCTATTTGAGCTCGTCAGTCTGTGTTGGTAATCCTGTCGAAAGCAGCTTTTTTTTCATGTATTGTGTAGTGGAGCTGCTTAACCTGTTACGGATCCAATCCCGGGATCGATTTTGACAACATCCGGTGAAATGCAGAGCGCCAAATTCAAATTACAAAAATACTCATTTCAAACATTAATGAAAATTCAAATGCTGCACACCCTTCAAAAGCTTAGACTCTTGTTAATCTAACAGCATTGTCAGATTTCAAAAAGGCTTTACGGCGAAAGCAGAACATTTGATTGTCTGAAGACAGCACCCCACTCAAAAACTCAATTAGCATAATAACATAACCAGCAGAGGTGTCACCAAACTCAGAAATAGCATAAAATAAATTGCTTACCTTTGATGATCTTCCTCTGATGGCATATCAAAGTGTCCAGGTTACACAATAAAAGGTCCTTTTGTTCGATAAAGTTCATCTTTATATCCATATAGCTCCGTTTGGTTGGCACGTTTTGTTCAGCAATCCACCTGGCCAAAGGCTTTCATCCATGCAGACAAACAATATCCCAAAAGCACCCGTAAAGTTCGTCGAAAAAAGTCAAACAGCATTTGTAATCAATACTCAGATACCCTAAAATGAATATACACTATAATATTTCAGACGGAATATAACCTGCTGAATAGAAGAGAAAAAGAACAGAGTGTGCATTCCCTGTTACGCGCAAAATCCAAAACAGGACACTTGATGTGAACTCAGGAACAAGTGGTCTTACTCCCTTGATTTTCATGATTGAAGCTTCCAACTTTTTTCTAAAGACTGTTGACATCTAGTGGAAGCCATAGGAACCGCAATCTGGGGGTTAAACTATTAGGCTTTGAATAGCTGGCCTATTGAAAACAGTGTGACATGACTGATTCAGATTTTGCTCGGGTTTTTGCCTGCCATATCAGTTCTGTTATACTCACAGACATTATTTTAACAGTTTTAGAAACTTCAGAGTGTTTTCTATCCAAATGCTTATTATATGCATATCCTAGCTTCTGGGCCTGAGTAACAGGCAGTTTACTTTGGGCACGTTTTTTATCCGAACTTGAAAATACTGCCCCCTAGCCATAAGAAGTTAATGTTGCTCTCCACTTTCTGGAGGATCACATTTTGAAATCAGTGGAATTAGAGTATGATAGCTAAAGAGATGGAGAAAACACCCGTCTCCGGATTGCATCTTCAAAATAAGGGCAACCATGATATGGTATTCCTGACAGGGAGACGCGCCCATCATGCATGATGTTGTATACAGGTAAGATAGTCTAGCGTTAGCTAGCTACATTTTCAGATATTACACATTTCTAATTTTAACAGAAAGTGGTTTCATTTCAAGCTAAAGTGTACTGTTAGCTAGCTAGCTAACGTTTGTGGCGTGTACACAACACCCGTTGAATATGGCCAGTGTCAGTAGACGTCTGCAAAAGCAGAGTTGGTTAGGCTGTTTTCAAATCATCGGCCAGAGCGTCAAGTGTGCGCTCCAAGAGCGAAACGAGACGGGTGGGGCTAAAATTAAGAGGGTGTGAACAATGCTGAATGGGTGTAGACAAAGAAGAGCTCTTCACTAGATACCAAAACATTCAAAGGCGATTTTCTCAAAAGTGAGTTTACACGTTTATCAACTTTCAAAGCAGAATTCCTTTCCCATTGTTCCTCAAATGCAGTGTATTATAGTCTCTACTTTTATCCAATGTAAAAAACACAATTTCAAATTTTACTACATAAGACCGAATCCAGGAGTCACAAATATAATTGCAACATGTAAAGTGTTGGTCCCATGTTTCATGATCTGAAATAAAAGATGCCAGAAATGTTCCATATGCACAAAAAGCTTATTTCTCTCTAATTTTGTGGACAAATCTGTTTACATCCCTGTTAGTGAGCATTTCTCCTTTACGTACAACCGGCCTCACAACCGCAGACCACGTGTATGCACGCCAGCCATATAAGCCATGTGGCCACATTCGGTTTCTTCACCTGCGGGATCGTCTGAGACCAGCCACCCGGAAAGCTGATAAAACTGAGGAGTATTTCTGTCTATAATAAAGCCCTTTTGCAGAGGCAAAACATTATGATTGGCTGGGCCTGGCTCCGGCCCAGTCATGTGAAATCCATAGATAAATGCCTAATGAATTTATTTAAATTGACTGGTTTCCTTATATAAACTGTAACTCAGTAAAATCATTGAAATTGTTGCATGTTGCGTATATATTATTCAGTAGACAATGCAGACAGAAAGGTGGATACACAGTTAAAAGACACACCTTTACCTTTATTTTGAGGGCAGATTCACTGTGTGTGTGGGACTTGGACAGCTTCCTCATGATCTCCACCCCGCTGACCGGTCCCGATTTGTCTCCTGTGGGCGGGGGGCGGCTGCATGCTCCCTCCAGCAGCATGGTGTGTTCACTCACTGTGGCTGGACAGCATTTACAACATGATATAACCCATTGGACCAACATACTGCATGCATTATTGTCATCCCCAACATCAAATTCATTAACATGTGGGGGGACTTTTTTTTGTTTTGATAAAGTCTCTCTGTCATTTATAAATTTCCCAGAATATTCAACAGAAATAAAAAACTCAGGGAAAAAGTTCCTACCTGCGTCGAACTCGAATTCGGCCCCGTCGGCGCTGGTGTCACTCTGCAGCGCAGCTCCGTTGTCCAGGCCCTGGACCTGGTAGGTCTGCTGCAGGGGGGTCTCCTTGGGTTTGGGCAGCTGGTTGGGCCTCATCAGGCCGATGGCCTTGAAGCCTTGGGTCACCACAATAAACTTCATCCACTGACGGGCCAGAGCCACCAGACCCTTTTTCAGTGTCACCAGGGCAGGCAGCCCGTCATTCTAAAGAGGACAAGATGAGATGGGTTAAATGGCTAATTAGGACTTAACTTAGGGTACATCCATGAGAGCTACTTCCAGCCCAGCACTAACAAACCTGATTCAGGCAATCATGGCCCAGACTCAGTTCTCAAGCCACTAAATGCAAACACACACGTCTCACCATAGTGGCCTCCTCTATCACTGAGTAGTCAGCCTGCTGTAGGTAGCGATGCAGGATGTTACACAGCAGACAGGAGGGGTTCTCGTGGAGGTAGCGTGCTCGCTTGGTCACCCTGTTGTACTTGCTCCGAAAGGGGATGTGGATACTCTTTTTCTGTAGAGAACAAAGGAAAGAAAAGGGAATGTGTCTCATACACTGTGCTCTCGGAAAGTATTCAGACCCCTTCGCTTTTCCACATTTTGTTACGTTACAGCCTTATTCTAAAATTGATTAAATTTAAAAAAAAATCCTCATCAATCTACACACAATACCCCATAATGACAAAGCAAAAACAGGTTATTGGAATGTTAACAAATGTATAAAAATTAAAAAAACTTAAATTTACATAAGTAATCAGACCCTTGCTATGAGACTTGAAATTGAGCTCAGGTGCATCCTGTTTCTACATACACAATCTATATATACACAATATGTGAAAATATAGGACTAATTAGTTGATAAAAGACATTGGAGCCCTCAACCTGTGCAGTACTGACCTCCAAGGCTTCAGTCATGACGCAGCCCATGACAGCACACACTCTCAAGGTGCCCTCCATGTCCAGCTTACGCAGAGAAGACTTGAGCTGGTCGATGGGGACCAACCAGGCTCCGATCGCTGGTGTCGCTGTGCTCAGGAGATTCAGCTGCCTGGAGATGGCCTGGGAGGGGGAGCGTACGTTGGTGGGGGCAGCGAAGCTGAACCAGATCTCCTTGATGGTGAGCTTCATGCTGCTGGAGTCAGGGGGCGGGGGCATGAGGGGGAGGTCCTTCTTCAGGTCGTCAGACTCCACCCCTTCATCCTGCAAGAGAAATCGACACCACACAGAGGCCAATGAGAGGGGAGCAAGAGAGAGAAGGAAGTCTATATTTTGTCTTAATGCTGACCTTTACTGAAACGAGGTTGGATCAAGTACAACAGTTGAAAGTGATGAGTTACCTGATCGTCAGAGTCTGAGTTTCCGTTGGCATCAGAGTTGGGGCTTGTGGCGTCGTTAGGCAGGTTGTCATCAGATACATCAGTGCTGTAGCCGCTGCCCGTCTGAGAGCCTGATGAGCCATTGGATTTGGACATGCCAGGGTTCACGCCAGTACCAGACTGCCCCATCATGCCAAACGCACTGTACAGCACTGCACCCGACTGACGTCCACCTGCACATATCCACACACAATCAAACAGGGTTGGGGTTAATAACATCAATTCAATCAATTAAACTTAAATTCAGTCAATTCAAAGTGAATCTAAATTCCAATGTGTATATACAGTGCATATGCATATCTTTGGTAATGACAAATTACCTTTGACAGTGAGGTTCTCGATTCCGCACTCAAACATGATCCAGCCCCACTTCTCCAGGGAGGCGGCGGTGCGGACCAGGTCTGCAGCCGCATAGTTCTCCGTCTCGTCCACAAGGGCAAACTCGTCTATTTCCTCCAGACTAAACAGCACTTTGGACTTCTCAAAAGGGATGGCCGTGATGGCACATGTCCCTATGTCTGAACCATAGGACAGGAAAAATGAGTAAATTAGAAAGTTTTGCTTCACAACTGGCTCACACTTAATATTATATTAGGGCAGAAGTCTCTAACTCATCTCATGGACAGCCTGCTGGGTGTGAAGGCTGGTGTTTAAAAAAACACACTGTAGAGCATTCAATATTCCCACCTTTGGAATCCAGGCCTCGTAGTTGGCAGTGGATGCGGTGGATGTTAAGCTTGGCAGCGATCTCCTTGCCCTTCTCAATGCCGGCGTTGGAGCGCAGTGAGCCTGAAGACTGTGGCTGCATCTTGGTGGCCGAGGCATACTTCTCCAAGTTTACAGATGGACGGCCGTGCTCTGCAGTGTTGGGTGTCTCCTCCACTATGCCCCTGTGGAGACAGACGGGAGGGTACGCACAGGGTGTAACTGTGTGTGTGTGTCTGTCTTAAGGAGACAGGTGCAGGCTGGTGGAAATGAGGTTACCTGTTCATGCGAAACTGTGTGGCGATCCTGTCGAAGCAGAGAGCAACCAGAGAGACGTGTGTGATGTGGCTCTTACTGGAGCTTAAGGGTGAACACTCTTCTATAGAGGCCTGGAGCAGACACAGATTCACCTGCACAGCCAGAGAGAAAGATTTTTGGGACATTAGAGATGCAACTCTAGGAGGTCAGCATAGATCTACAGTCGACTCCGGCTAATTTCACTTCAAATTAGTGCAAACTCTGTTTAAGTCCAATACAATTTTCCTGGCACAATTCCTTGACACAACTCCTACCTTAGGGATTGACACGTTAGCTTGCAGGCCCTTGATTTTCACGTTGTCTGGTTTGACCTTCAGGTCCGTTTGGCCATGTGGCATGTTGAGGGAGCCTGTTGTACCCTCCGTCTTGGACAGTTTGTGCTCCTGCTTGGCTGTGCTCTATAATAGGGGAAACATTTCAAAACAGGACAATCTTAGGGTAAATCTAAAATTGCACTCTATTCCCTTTATGGGTCTTTCTATAAACTACGGTACCAGTGAGGATTTCCTACACTGGACAACTTGTAACTGCTGTTGATAAGTTATTGATAATAATCAGCCAATTTTCATGTCATTAAATTAAGATAAGATCATAGCTATATTCAATAAAATTCACAAGTTGATTTAAAATGTTGAACCCTTTATCATGTTTGGTGTCTTGATGGATTTGTCCAAAATAACTTTTCTGTCCTCGCATTTATGGAAGCGTAAGTTGTCATATCATATCATATATTAAGCATTAGTCAGTTAAATTAGACATTTTACTTGAACCCTGTAAGAATCCTGGATCTAGCTGTCGTACAGTTTTATGTATCTCAGAAATGCAGTGTAACTACGTAAAATTGGGTGAAAACCCAAATCCAAAATAATAAATGCAATTGCCAAACCGAATGCTTCTAACTGAAATAGATACTTAAAACCTAAATCGATACTGTCATTAATGTGGTTCTTCAATAATTATTCATAATACTTGTTGGATGCGCATTTGGGGTACAGCTGGTTAGTCACGCCATGATATATTCACACACCTGATCCAGGAAGGAATTTTCAGAATGACAGTTAAGTGACGAACAGCTGTTGTGATAACACATAGACGCAACAACAGCCCAAGTGCTGGAAAAAAGGTGTTCGCAAAAAGTTTCCAGAATATTTTGGTGTCTGGTTTGTTATGTTGGTGAAGAAAGTTGCGCCTGGATCCACATTGGATCTAATATCCCTACCGAATTGATATTGATAATCTGTTGTTGTCTGCTTGATTTACAGCAGGGTCTCGTTAGATCTAACAGAGAAAGCATCAAGGTAATGTGTTCATGTTTTCTGTGCCTCAGATTGGACACAGAGTCTACTGTGTGCAATTGTGTAGGATAGACTACTGGGCAACACCCAACACTATTCCTATTAATTATTCTAGATATAATGACAACAAATGACATAGCCTAGTGGGCTTCTTCACAATATGATCTGGTAATGAAATAAAACGACAAATACATTTTGATTCCATGTTACACCTGCAATTTTAAACAATACAAGGGGCGTGAAGTAGCCTATTTGAACTTGAATTTGGAGCTCAGAAATTCAATTATTGGAATAGGCCTACCAAGAAAATCAGTAAATTCCTCACTTTGGTCCCTGAAAAGTCGTTATAATTATTGTAGTCAATTTGTAAGTTCTCATGCTCCCTTACATGCTGACCACACCACTCACGCGCGTCAACAAGCATCTGCTCTACCCACTGCCGGTCCCACCTCTTGCATCTCCTCATTGGTGTTTAGGAGCATATACCCACGTGGGTGACTGAAACAAAGGTCCACACTCCAGTCCAGTTGGTGGCAGTAATGCACCTTTAAGTTGGTTGCCAACCGCCATAAAGTCCAAAGAATTAGAAAAAAGCCTGGAGGAAGAGAGATTACTAGAAACAAACTCGGTTTACCCTTTTATCTGTGGAGTAATTGTCAGAGTAGAGGACCTTGTGCATTTCAGGTAAAATAACAACCCAATGTTTATATCCCAGGACAAATTAGCTAACAGCAAGCTAGCTAGCTAAATTGCCATAAATGTTTAATGCTTTTCGACGTCTAGTGTGGGTGGACAAAATCAACATGTAACAATTATCCGAGATTTCATTATTGATCAGTGTTGCTCTACTATGTTGCGGTAAAACCACGTGTTGTACTAAAACCATGTGCGGTTATTATGAGGATGGAAACATCTAACGCTGGCTTCAACTTGGCTTTCCATACAAATCCTTCCATTAAAAAAGGAACTTTGCTTTTGGTCCCTTTCTCATTATAAATACAGCATTTGTTTTAAGGTGGAGATATGGCTCTTCTGTTGTAGTCATGCGCAATGCTCTTGGTTGGCATTCAATCAACAAGATAATTGAAAATAACATGCTTATTTTATTTCATAATATACACCATTTAAAACTGCCAAACTCTATTCACAACGGTATTCAGTTGGTAAGAGACAGACATTCAGTAAATACTAAGAATAGATTGTCCACCACATATGCGTTATCCAGACAGAAAAGAGAAATAGGCAAAAGAACATTTCGATTTAGAGCAATAAAGAAATTGAATAATTTAACTGAGCAAACCAGAAACCTCTCATTATATACATTTAAACAATACTTTAAAACCATTTAAATATAATACACAGAAATGTTGTGTTGGACTATAGTAGATGAAGAATCAGGGGCGGCAGGTAGCCCAGTGGTTAGAGTGTTGGACTTGTAACCGGAGAGTTACAAGTTCGAATCCCCGAGCTGACAAGGAAATAATCTGTCGTTCTGCCCCTGAACAAGGCAGTTAACCCACTGTTCCCCGGGTGCCGAAGGCGTGGATGTCGAATAAGGCAGCCCCCCGCACCTCTCTGATTCAGAGGGGTTGGGTTAAATGCGGAAGAAACATTTCAGTTGAAGGCATTCCGGTTGTACAACTGACTAATAATGGTGACTTTGAATCAATATATTTTTAGACAGAGTATTTATCGGGTCAAAATGTTAGTGTATCATGTCTGTTTGTAACATTGTGTTTATATGTGAAAATGTGTTTGTATTATAAATTGTATTTTAATGTTTAACATAATTCCCATGGCATTATTTTATAATATTTTATAGCAAGAATCATACAATTGAACATGTCTGAATAAAATGGAAAGGATATATTTCCTCCGAACGATTTGAGGGTGTGCACACATGCGGCTAATGTACTTAATTTTAAAGAATCAAGCAATAAATATAGCAGCGCGAGAAAGCTGGGATCCGCTTTTATTAAATAGTGGCCAGTCAGAACTCAGTTCACGTGCGACTGGGCTTATAAGAACACTAGGCTCTGTGGCCATTTCAGTTGAAACACAAACCTTAGAAAAACATATAGGCCTATGGGCTAGGTCAAATGATGCACAAAAATTATTTGAAAGTCGCAAAACAATTCACAGGTTATAATATTCTCACCATTCAGACTATTCTCAATGTAATCTTGTCTTTATATAAACTAAACAATATGTGTGAAATTAGTTCTGATTTAGAATGGGCCATTATCATGCACTAGTCAGAACAGGAGCAGGGTAAAAAAGAGAATGTCAGGAGCAGGAATAGCAAATGGAGGATGCTTTTCCCGTGGTTAATTTTCATGCCAGCCAGGTAGGCTACTTCGGTTGTAAAGCGAAGCAATGTGCTTAATATAAGAATGTTGAGAAATAAATATAGTAGGCCTCTCCCAGTGGTCACCAACCTTTTCTAAGTCAAGATCACTTTCGCAGTCAAAAAGCAAGCTGAGATCTACCGTTCTGATAAAAAAATAAACATGACTTAAAAAACGTAACATTAAGCTAATCTCTGTAGGTATGGGGTTTGTGCAGTAGGCCTGATAATATTGTTCTTCTCAGACCATATTATATTTCAAAACTCAAGCTTTGATTACAAAATAGATCAGTTGGTGTGGCACAGCTGAACAATTTTTTTTATCATTTGCAAATAATTCTTTTTTTTTTTTTTACACCAGGTCAAATCATGACGTCAGTGTTCTTCAGGTCGGAAAGTCGGCGGTCTAGAAAGATGCCATAGTTTCTGACTTGGAATTCCGAGTTGGATGACCATTCAAACTAATGACCATCAGAGGCATCTGAGCACAGTTTTAGAGAAACCTAGTTACCGTGACTGAACACTGGCATGGAATTTGGCTGTGGTCATGACGCCTGACTATGCACGGCATCTACAACCATGCCCGGTTCAAAAGGCACTTAAATATTTTGTCTTGCCAATTCACCATCTGAATGGCACACATACACAATCCATATCTCAATTGTCCCAAGGCTCAAAAATCCTTCTTTAACCTGTTTCCTCCCCTTCATCTACACTGATTGAAGTGGATTTGACAAGTGACATCAATAAGGGATCATACTGTAGCTTTCACCTGGTCACAGTCTGTTATGGAAAGAGCGGTGTCCTTAATGTTTTGTACACTCAGTGTAAATTATAACTATTGAGGTCCTTGAAAATGTAAATTAAGTACTTGAAAAAGTCCCTGAAAGTCCTTGGCCAATGTTGTTGTATAGGTGGCGTTATGGGTCAATTTGTATATATTCACTTTTATTCCTCTAAGTACACATGTGGAACTGCATGAAAATCATTTTTATTTTTGTTTCAAACCATTTAGAAATGTTGATCCCAATGTCACACATTGGCCCCATTATTTATAGAAAGACCCTTATAGTGCCCTACTTTTAGCCAGATTTACTCCTTGGTGAAGTTTACTTACGGCTTCAGTCACAGTGGACTTGCTGATCTGATAGGCTTCGTTAAGGACCTTCCCATGCAGGTCATCCAGAATGGCTGCAGGATGACGTATACTGACGTAGTGGACCATAGACTCAATGTATCTGTAATAACACCCCATACATTGTCAATGACATTAGCAATATATATTCCTGTAATATGACAAGGAGAGTTTCTGGGCACAGCTGCTGTGGGGAGACACTGATTGCAGATGGAAAGCCAATATGTTTAGAATTTTCTATGATGAGCTGGTCTATAAGATTACCTATAACAGTATTTTACACAAGCCTTTGGTGGCTATGGCATACTAGAACTTAGTATAAACCCAGTTGATGTTACCTGTCCAGAGCTTCAGCCACTAGAGGGGTGAGCACCACATTGATGGCCCCTTTCACTTCCACGATGGCGGTGGTTCTGGTCTGAGAGAGGGGCTGCTCCAAGGTCCAGTCCTCAGTGGTGGTGTCGTCTGTGTTCTCCATCGCCTTCTTATCCAGAGGAGTGTACGGTTGGCTATAGTCACATAGAGAGAGATGCAGTTACAGATCTGTGTGTGAGAAATACACAGAGCAGACCATAGAGATCCTATTAAATGAGTTCTTACTGTAATTATATGGAGCAGACACATACACTGAGTGTACAAAACATAAGGCACACCTTCCTAATATTGAGTTGCACCCCCCTTTAGCCCTCAGAACAGCCTCAACTCATTGGGGCATGGACTCTACAATGTGTCGAAAGCGTTCAACAGGGATGCTGACCCATGCTGACTCCAATGCCTCCCACAGTTATGTCAAGTTGGCTGGATGTCCTTTGGGTGGTGGACCATTCTTGATACACATGGGAAACTGTTGAGCGTGAAAAACCCAGCAGTGTTGCAGTTCTTGACACACTCAAACTGGTGCGCCTGGCACCTATTACCTTGTTCCAGTGTTGTAGAATCCAGTCTGGAGACCACATATTGAGTGTCTTGTCTCGGTGTCAGATACATTTTCACTTCCCAGGACCAGCCAAGACCAGCGGAATAAAACTCATAATCATCATCTTCCATTCAGTCAGTGCATAAAAGCGCTTTCGCTAGGCCAAATATATGCTCTCCTTTCTTGAAACATTAATATCTTATCGCCTATTGAAACCTGGTATTCCTACTTTACTCGTAACATTACTGTCCTTTACTTTAATTGAAAAATATCCTCAAACTTTGTCCGAATTTCCTTGACTCGCTGGTAGGGAAGAGTCAGGAAATTGTTGGAAAGTTGCATGCTAACTATTAGTAAGGCGAGACAGAGGGAAATTGTAACAGTATTTATATCTATTAAGGACATGTTTGCGCAGTGGCAAACCTATTGGACCTAGGCCTTCAGTGTGTGACATGCTTGAAATACTGAAAGGACAGCAATCGTAATACCAGCACACATGTAAGAGAGTGCACTTTTTGTAAAACACAGTGTCAGTGGTGTAGTGGAGGCTATATGCGCATGTATAGGCCCTATACCCACTTAGTTTTTCAGTGGGCATTGTATATACTCACTTCTTAATCCCTACTGTTGCATATCAAAGTAGTGTAGTGGAGGTATATGACTTATTAATTATGTAGCACAATAGTGAAATCATGAACAAAGTAGCCTACACAATCATAAAACGGGCAGCACACACAGCCTAGTTTCAATGGAATATCATCTGCAGGCAGGAAGAGCGTGCAGAGGTGTACCTGTGGATGTATTTACATCCACAGGTGTACCTGTGGATGTATTTCAAGGCCTACCTTCAAACTCAGTGCCTCTTTGCTTGACATCATGGGAAAATCTAAAGAAATCCGCCAAGACCTCAGAAAACAATTGTAGACCTCCACAAGTCTGGTTCATTCTTGGGAGCAATTTCCAAACGCCTGAAGGTACCACGTTTAGCTGTACCAACAATAGTATGCAAGTATAAACACCATGGGACCACGCAGCCATCATACAGCTCAGGAAGGAGACGCGTTCTGTCTTCTAGAGATGAACGTACTTTGGTGCGAAAAGTGCAAATCAATCCCAGAACAACAGCAAAGGACCTTGTGAAGAAGCCACTGCTCCAAAACCGCCATAAAAAAGCCAGACTACGGTTTGCAACTGCACATGGGGACAAAGATTGCACTTTCAAAGATTGCAAATATCCTCTGGTCTGATGAAACAAAAATAGAAGTGTTTGGCCATAATGACCATCGTTATGTTTGGGTTAAAAGGGGGAGGCTTGCAAGCCGAAGAACACCATCCCTACCGTGAAGCACGGGGGTGGCAGCATCGTGTTGTGGGGGTGCTTTGCTGCAGGAGGGACTGGTGCACTTCACAAAAAAGATGGCATCATGAGGGAGGAAAATGATGTGGATATATTGAAGCAAAGTCTCAATACATCAGTCAGGAAGTTAAAGCTTGGTCGCAAATGGGTCTTCCAAATGAACAATGACCCCAAGCATACTTCCAAAGTTGTGGCAAAATGTCTTAAGGACAACAAAGTCAAGGTATTGGAGTGGCCATCACAAAGCCCTGACCTCAATCCTATAGAACATTTGTGGGCAGAACTGAAAAGGCGTGTGCGAGCAAGGAGGCCTACAAAGCTGACTCCGTTACACCAGCTCTGTCAGGAGAAATGGGCCAAAATTCACCCAACTTATTGTGGGAAGCTTGTGGAAGGCTACCCGAAATGTTTGACCCAAGTTTAACAACGTAAAGGCAATGCTACCAAATACTAATTGAGTGTTTTAAACTTCTGACGCACTGGGAATGTGATGAAAGAAATAAAAGCTGAAATAAATCATTATCTCTGCTATTATTCTGACATTTCACATTCTTAAAATAAAGAGGTGATCCTAACTGACCTAAGACAGGGAATTTTTACTAGGATTAAATATCAGGAATTGTGAAAAACTGAGTTTAAATGTATTTGGCTAAGGTGTATGTAAACTTCCGACTTCAACTGTAAATGCTTCTTTTGGAAATGATGTTTGAGTGTTGGAGTGTGCCCCTGGCTGTCAAAAGTAATATAAAAGGAAATTGTGCCGTCTGGTATGCTAAATATAAGGAATCTGATGTATAGCATTTACTTTTACTTTGTACTGTTACTCAAGTATGAAAATTGAGTACTTTTTCCACCACTGTACTTAAGTACAGTACATATCAAATCTGATACTTTTAGACTCAAGTAGTATTTTACTGGATTACTTTCACTTTAGTCATTTCATATAAAAAGGTATCTTTACTTTTACTCAAGTATGACAATTGAGTACTTTTTCCACCTCTGCCCATAGTAATCAAATCAAATCAAATGTATTTATAAAGCCGTTCTTACATCAGCTGATGTCACAAAGTGCTGTACAGAAACCCAGCCTAAAACCCCAAACAGCAAGCAATGTAGGTGTAGAAGCACGGTGGCTAGGAAAAACTCCCATCAAAGGCCAGAACCTAGGAAGAAACCTAGAGAGGAACCAGGCTATGAGGGGTGGCCAGTCCTCTTCTGGCTGTGTAATGAACATGTCGGGATGAGACAGACAGCTTTTCTCAGCCAGTCGAAATCATGAATCAGCATACTTTTTATGGATATATACATAGACATGTGTGACGACCCTCCCACTCTGTCTGTGGTATTCTCTCTTTGTTCTTGTTTCCTTGTTAGGATGCCGGTGGGCGGAGTCGGGAGGGTCGTCAGTGACATGGGAAACACCTGGGCTGGGGGTTGTCCCAGGATAAGTGGAACTCTTCCCCAGTCATTGGAAGACTCTCGCCAGGCAGACACCTTTATGGATTTTGGTTGTGCCAGTTTTGTGGCTGTTTTGGTTGTTTACTTTGACTTTAGTTAATAAATATGATATTTTGTTCCCTAACTCCACGTTGTCTCCCTTTTGTTACGAGCTCTGAGCCGGTTCGTGACAAGTGGGAGCTCGTCCGGGATTTTTGAACTTGTTGTGTTTGGGAGAAAACGTGGAGTTAAATTCTGTAGGTGCTTTGTTGGCATATTTTCTTCGGCCCAGTATTGGTTGCCGTTGTTTGGTTTGTGGTGAGAGCACATTGGTTTGTTTTCAGGGCCTGCCCAGGCTGGAAACATTTTCTCTACTCGCTGTTGGGACATCGGTCCGAGGAGGTGAGTACAATCTGCTGTGTACCTCAGTGGGAGATTTAGGTAGGGTAGTGACACTTACTACCCGGAGCTATAGCCTTTCTTTTCCCTGATAGGCTTAGCGATGTGTTTCATTTTGGAATATGTTGGGCATGGTTAATGTTTGTTATTTTTGTGTGGTGTCTGTGGACTGAGCAGTTGTCTCGGGCACATCCGTGGCTTGGGGGAATCTGCCAGCTTGCTGGTAGTTTTTTCCTTGCCAGCGGGCTATAGTGCGTAATTACCCACCGCAAATCTGCACGAAGACTAGGGTTGAGTTATTGTAGATTTTGGGGAAGCTCCATATATGTTATCTCATCTCTCTTTTGTGGTGCCCAGTGTGATTGTCACTTCTTGTGGTCCGGTCTGGTGTTCAGCAGAGGGAAAGAGCAATATTTTTTTTGTATTTACTTCTTACTATGGCATCTAATGTAGATGAATTCATTCGCTTCCCATCAGAGGAACTGTTAGAAGTATGTACCAAAGAACAGCTGTTTAAGATTGCTCAACACTATAAGGTTGAAATTAGTGAGAAACGTCTAAAGAATTCCATCAGGTTAATATTGAAGGCTAATCTGATGGAGAGTGGTATTCTTGAAGTTACCACTGGGGTAGCCTCTGCTGAGTACTGCAGTCTCCCGTAACGTAACAATGGTCGCCCGTCTATTAGTCCTAGTAGTCTTCTTTTGAACAGCAGAAAGAACTGCTTCTGTTACAGTTAGAGCATGATCGTGAGAAGCTAGAGCATGACCGTGTAAAGTTGGAATTTAAACAGGATTTGGAGCGTGCAAAAATCAAGCTACAACAAGAGCGGCTAGAGCTGGTTAGGGAAGGAAAGCTCTCAGGAGAGTTTACTCTGGGAAGGTGACCCAGATTTACCTAGGGTCGTTTCTCTTTTAGTCATGCCCCAGACACATTTGATATCGTTGGGAACTTACGGTTGTTGCCTAAATTTAATGAGAAGGATCCTGAGACATTCTTTTCGTTGTTTGAGCGGGTTGCTGACGCTAGGAGTTGGCCTGATTCTGACCGCACTTTGATGTTGCAGTGTGTGTTAACTGGTAAAGCACAGGAAGCATATTCAGCTCTTAGTGTAGCCGATAGTGTCATTTATGATAGGGTTAAATCTTCTGTGTTTTATGAATTGGTCCCTGAGGCTTACCGCCAGCGATTTAGAACTTTAAAAAGGGATAATAAACAGACTCATGTTGAGTTTGCGCGAGAGTTATCTTCACAGTTTAATCGCTGGTGTTCTGCTTCTGCAGTTATGACTTTCCAAGGGCTGTGTGATCTGATTATGCTAGAGCAATTTAAGGACACAATCCCTGACCATATAGCCACGTACATTAGCGAACGAAAAGTAAAGACTGTCGCTGAAGCTGCGGTTTTGGCAGACGAGTATGTTTTGACTCACAAAAGTGTCTTTGCAGAGCCCCGTATTTGGAGGAGTGGGGACGTTCGAAAGATTTGGGCCTCGCTCACCGAGATACTTTGGTTCACGGGCAGAGTTTCAGTCAAACAGGGTTGAGCCTGATTCCCGTGGTAAAGCTGACTTTGGTCAAGAGTGTCATTACTGTCAAGGTTCGGGTCATTGGAAAACGAATGTCCGGTTCTCAGGTCTAGGGGTAAATTCAGTGCTTGTGCTTACATGAAATCTAAGCTCACGGCGTTAGCTGCGCCTGTTCCACATCAGTTCACTCCTGACACATTCTCTCATGCCCTGGGGCATATGAAAGTCCATATTGACCCAGATTATTTACCTTTCGTTACGGAGGGTTTTGTGTCTATGTTAGGAAGTAAAGACCAAGTACCAGTGACTATCCTGAGAGACACAGGTGCCTCGGAATCGCTTTGTGTTGGAGTCTGTGTTACCCTTCTCTGCTGAGACTGATTCTGGGAATAGTGTTCTAATTAGGGAATAGAATTGAACACTCTGTCAGTTCCATTGCATAAACTGAGGTTGGATTGTGGACTGGTGAAAGGTGAGGTTGTTGTGGGGGTGCGTCCTTCGTTGTCTATTGAGGGTATCGACGTTATCCTTGGGAATAACTTGGCTGGTGAGCGTGTATGGCCTGTCGTGTTTCCATCTCTAGTGGTTTCTGCTAAGCCGTCATTTTTAGAGATTCCAGATGAGAGTGCGCAGAGTTTCCCAGAGGTGTTCTCTGCGTGCGCGCAGTTACTGCGTTCTATGAGCCGTGGCGACCTCGTCACTGCGCGCCAAGCAACGAGATGGCCACAAAGAAATCTGTTACTACTTTCCCTGTTATCCCGTTATCTGTACCCCGCTCTGATCTAATCAAGGAGCAACAGGCTGACCCCACATTAGAAGCATTGCGTGACCAAATTGTGCCTGTGGAACAGTTGCGAAATGTAGCCCATGGCTATTTTCTCCAAGAGGATGTCCTGATGAGAAAGTGGATGTCTCATGGTAGTTGTTTTCTGGGGGAGGCGATTAGTCAGGTTGTTGTACCAGTTAAGCTTCGTGAGTTGGTGTTGACATCTTCCCACAATGATGTTGCTGGACATATGGGTGTGAGGAAAACCTACAATCGCATATTAAGACATTTCTTTTGGCCTAGGTTAAAGAGAGATGTTTCTGAGTTTATCAAAACTTGTCACACCTGTCAGTTAACTGGTAAACCTAATCAAGCTATTAAGCCGGTACCACTGTTTCCTATTCCTATCCTCAGCCAACCATTTGAGTATCTGATTATTGACTGTGTTGGTCCTCTGCCTCGTTCTAAAAAGGGTAGTAGTTACCTGTTCACTGTGATGTGTCAGACCACTAGATTTCCTGCTGCCTATCCTCTCCGGTCTATCACGACTAAGTCTGTGCTAAAAGCTTTGACTCAGTTTGTCTCACTGTTTGGAATCCCAAAGGTCATTCAGAGCGATCAAGGATCTAATTTCACCTCTAATCTGTTTGGTCAGGTTCTCCAACAGCTCCATATTAAACACAATTTGTCTAGCGCCTATCACGCGCAAAGTCAAGGAGCGTTGAACGCGTTTCCATCAAACACTTAAGTCTTTGTTGAGAGCTTATTGTACTGAAATGGATAAGGATTGGGAGGGGTTGCCTTGGTTACTGTTAGCCGCTAGGGAGGTTTCACAGGAGAGCATGGGGTTCAGTCCAAATGACCTTGTGTTTAGACATAAGGTGCGTGGAATTCTATCTGTTCTCCAGGATGACTGGAAGTCTCCCGAGGCTCCTCAGTCCCTATTATCTTATGTGTGTGATTTCCGCGACGCTTGTACTGCAGGTGAAATGGCTAAAGAGAAGCTATCATCCTCACAGGAGAGGATGAAGGGCATATTTGATCGGAGAACTGAGCCACGTCAATTTAGTCCAGGTGACCAGGTTCTTGCTCTGCTGCCAATTGTTGGTTCTCCATTTCAAGCCAAGTTTCAAGGTCCATATACGGTGGTGCGCCAGTGCACTGAGCAAAACTATTTAGTTGCCACTCAAGAACGGAGAAAAGCACACCAACTGTGCCATGTAAATTTGTTAAAACCCTATTATATACGCTTGTCTGAGGCTGAACAGTTGGAATCTACAGAGGACGGTAAACCTGTTCTTTTGGTTGATACCGTTATTTCGCTGGGTTCTTGTCATGCTAGGTCCATGCATGAGGAGGAAGATGTTCCTGGTCCCGACGATTGCATACTGCAGGGTAGATTGAAAAATTCAGAGACGCTGAATAATTTAGACAGCCTTCTCACTCATCTACCTGTTGATGGGCGGAAAGAGATGGTTGGTCTGATTCTGAGATTTCCAGGGTTGTTTTCTGATACACCTACACGTACAAATTTAATAGAGCACGATATTGACGTTGGAGATGCTGACCTCATTCGTCAGCGGTTCTACAGAGTTTCTTCAGAGAAACTGCGTTGTCTAGATGCTGAGGTCCAGTACATGCTGGAGAGTGAGATAGCAGAGCCTTCTTTCTCTAGTTGGGCTTCTCCTGTATCTTGGTCAGTAAACCGGATGGGACAAACCGATTTTGTACAGATTACCGTAAGGTAAACAGTGTCACTAAGCCAGATTCATTTCCGCTTCCTCGGATGGAAGACTGCGTTGATCAAGTCGGGCGCAGCTAAGTTTGTGAGCAAGTTTGACCTGTTAAAGGGCTATTGGCAGGTGCCACTGACGAGTAGGGCACGTGAAATCTCTGCTTTTATTACGCCCTCTGGTCTGTACTCGTATTCGGTTATGAGTTTCGGCCTGCGTAATGCACCTGCCACTTTTCAGCGACTTATGAACAGGGTTGTCTCCGGGCTGGCCGGGTGCGCTGTTTACCTGGACGATGTAGTGATTTATGCAGATACTTGGGAGGAACATCTGTCCCGTATTCAAGCCTTGTTTGAACGCCTAGCTGAGGGTCGCCTCACGATCAATCTGGCTAAATGTGAGTTTGCTCAGGCGACCGTTACATACCTTGGAAAGGTGGTTGGGCAGGGTGAAGTGCGCCCTGTTCGGGCTAAGGTGATAGCTATTGATGCTTTTCCAACCCCAACTACTAAAAAGGAACTGATGCTTTCTTGGGAATGGTTGGTTATTACCGTAGTTTTTGTAGGAACTTCTCTACTGTGGTCGCTCCTTGACAGATTTGTTGAAAGCTAAGGCTATTTATGTATGGTCTTCCGTTGTCAACAGGCTTTTGAAGATGTAAAGAGGTTGCTTACCTCAACTCCGGTGCTAGCTGCTCCTTTAATGGATATGGCATTTGACTTACAGGTGGATGCTAGTCATGTGGGGGCAGGTGCAGTTTTGCTGCAAACAGATGTGTCTGGTGTTGAGAGGCCTGTGTTATTTTTCCAGGAAATTTAACCATTATCAGTTGAACTACTCGGTCATTGAAAAAGAGGCATTAGCGCTCATATGGGCGCTACAACACTTCGAGGTCTATGTCGGGTCGGGAGTAGTACCTATTGTGGTCTACACCGACCATAACCCTCTCACCTTTTGAGGTCCATGATGTGTCCTAATCAGAGGATAATGAGATGGTGTTTATTTTTACAAGCATTCCATCTTGATGTGCGCACATTCAAGAACTGATAATGTCGTTGCTGACGCACTTTCTCGTGCGCCATGTTCCTGAATGTCCACGGAACTGACCATGGTTGTTTTGTGTTCGATGTTGTCCTGTTCTGTCGCTCCTGTCTGTTCCCTTCTGGTCTCGTTTGTCCTTTCTTCTAAAAGGTTGCTAAGGTCTGGGGAGGACAAGGTTGGCTGGGGCAGGTGGAGATGTGGGCACATGGCCCCCTCATCAATTTGGGGACTTGGACGCTGGGCCAGGTTGTTATGTGTGGACGGGTATGGTGTTCCGGGGTCCTTGTTGGTCCCGGTTTTATGGGGGTGTGACGACCCTCCCACTCTGTCTGTGGTATTCTCTCTTTGTTCTTGTTTCCTTGTTAGGATGCCGGTGGGCGGAGTCGGGAGGGTCGTCAGTGACATGGGAAACACCTGGGCTGGGGGTTGTCCCAGGATAAGTGGAACTCTTCCCCAGTCATTGGAAGACTCTCGCCAGGCAGACACCTTTATGGATTTTGGTTGTGCCAGTTTTGTGGCTGTTTTGGTTGTTTACTTTGACTTTAGTTAATAAATATGATATTTTGTTCCCTAACTCCACGTTGTCTCCCTTTTTGTTACGAGCTCTGAGCCGGTTCGTGACACATGGAATCACTAGTCACTTTAATAATGTTTACATACTGCTTTACTCATTTAATATGTACATACTGTATTCTATTCTAGTGTATTTTATATTTCTTAATTCCATTCTTTTACATGTGTGTATTGTTGTGAATTGTTACATACTACTGCACTGTTGGAGCTAGGAACACAAGCATTTCGCTACACCCGCAATAACATCTGCTAACTATGTGTATGTTACCAATACAATTAGATTTGATTTGCTGTTAGTTAGCCGTAGTTGCCTAGCCAGCAAGCAAGGGATAAGAACTTTGCCAGCCAGTATGGCAATGGAACATTTAAATGAATGACTGGGTTGCGTCTAAAGATACAGAAGAAAAACACTGAACGACTTGGTCGCATCTCTGGCAACCGAACCGACAGAACGAACGACCAGCCGGCTTGGGTAGCAATCCTAGATTTGTGTCAGGACTATATCTTGTGGAAGGATGAAATAGTATGAATAAATTAATCAAAATAATTTTTTAATGAAAAGATGTAAATCATTATTTGAATATGTTAGTAACCTGTTGTATAAAAGTGATCATGCCCTCGAAGCCAGCGTTTGGAGGATATATTGGCACGGTTTACCGGCCCTCGACGAACACCCATGCCAATATATCCTCCAAACACCGGCTTCTCGAGCATTATCACTTAAATATTTATCTCCCCAGAGAACCCCTCCCAAAAATTGGGTTTGGATCTTTTTTTCTTTCCAGTTTTAACCCTTTCCTTTCTAACAAACACCAAAGAGATTAAATCAGAACATCATTGAAAATAATAATATAATCATTTGTATTATTTTATAAAATCCTTAGCCTTTCTCTGAAAGCGTAAAGGCCCTCATTGTTCCCCACTGTGTAAGCGTTAGTAAAAATTTGTAGAGTGGCTCTATTTTCCCTCAGCATGGATTTTTTCACAATTTTAAATGTCTAAAGAATCGATATGTTCTTCGGAAACATGAACACAGAAATACTGGACATTTTGAACTCTTATGTTGATGATTTGCAAAATTACAGACTTGCATTTTTCTGGTCTCGGTCTTGACTCGGTCTCTGACCTCTAGTCCCCCTCCGACCTTGGTCTTGACTCGGACTCGATTCGCTCCGGTCTTGGTTTTGAATCGGTCTCACATTAAGTGGTTTCGAACACAACACTGCCCCGTTCATAGGCACTTAAATATTTTGTCTTGCCCATTCACCCTCTGAACGGCACACATAAACTCAGCAAAAAAAGAAACATCCTCTCACTGTCAACTGCGTTTATTTTCAGAAAACTTAACATGTGTAAATATTTGTATGAACATAAGATTCAACAACTGAGACATGTGACAGACATGTGACTAACAGAAATTGAATAATGTGTCCCTGAACAAAGGGGGGGTCAAAATCAAAAGTAACAGTCAGTATCTGGTGTGGCCACCAGCTGCATTAAGTACTGCAGTGCATCTCCTCCTCATGGACTGCACCAGATTTGCCAGTTCTTGCTGTGAGATGTTACCCCACTCTTCCACCAAGGCACCTGCAAGTTCCCGGACATTTCTGGGGGGAATGGCCCTAGCCCTCACCCTCCGATCCAAAAGGTCCCAGACGTGCTCAATGGGATTGAGATCCGGGCTCTTCGCTGGCCATGGCAGAACACTGAAATTCCTGTCTTGCAGAAAATCACGCACAGAACGAGCAGTATGGCTGGTGGCATTGTCATGCTGGAGGGTCAAGTCAGGATGAGCCTGCAAGAAGGGTACTACCTGAGGGAGGAGGATGTCTTCCCTGTAACGCACAGCATTGAGATTGCCTGCAATGACAAAAAGCTCAGTCCAATGATGCTCTGACACACCGCCCCTGGTGAGACAAAACAGCGACTCGTCAATGAAGAGCACTTTTTGCCAGTCTTGTCTGGTCCAGCGACGGTGGGTTTGTGCCCATAGGCGACGTTGTTGCCGGTGATGTCTGGTGAGGACCTGCCTTACAACAGGCCTACAAGCCCTCAGTCCAGCCTCTCTCAGCCTATTGCGGACAGTCTGAGCACTGATGGATTGTGCGTTCCTGGTGTAACTCGGGCAGTTGTTGTTGCCATCCTGTACCTGTCCCGCAGGTGTGATGTATACCGATCCTGTGCAGGTGTTGCTACACGTGGTCTGCCACTGCGAAGACGATCAGCTGTCCATCCTGTCTCCCTGTAGCGTTGCCTTAGGCGTCTCACAGTACGGACATTGCAATTTATTGCCCTGGCCACATCTGCAGTCCTCATGTCTCCTTGCAGCATGCCTAAGGTACATTCACGTAGATGAGCAGGGACCCTGGGTCAGTAGAAAGGCGTCTTTTGTGTCCTAAGTTTTCAATACTGTAACCTTAATTGCCTACCGTCTGTAAGATGTTAGTGTCTTAACGACCATTCCACAGGTGCGTGTTCATGAATTGTTTATGGTTCATTGAACAAGCATGGAAAACAGTGTTAAACCCTTTACAATGAAGATCTGTGAAGTTATTTGGATTTTTACTAATTATCTTTGAAAGACAGGGTCCTGAAAAATGGACGTTTCTTTTTTTTGCTGAGTTTACATTACTATACACAATCCGTGTTTCAACTGTCTCAAGGCTTAACAATCCTTCTTTAACCGGTCTCCTCCCCTTCATCTACAGTGCTTTCGGAAAGTATTCAGACCCCTTCACTTTTTCCACATTTTGTTACGTTACAGCCTTATTCTAAAACTGGACTCAATAGTCCCCCCCCCTCATCAATCTACACACATTACCCCATAATGACAAAGCAAAAACAGGTTTAGACATTTTTACAAATGTAAGAAAAATAAAAAGAAACTATCACATTTACATACGCATTCAGACCCTTTACTCAGTACTTTCTTGAAGCACCTTTGACAGCGATTACAGACTTGAGTCTTGTTGGGTAGATCCCTCGCAAGCTCTGTCAGGATGTATGGGGAGCATCACTGCACAGCTATTTTCAGGTCTCTCCAGAGATGTTTGATCGGGTTCAAGTCCGGGCTCTGGCTGGGCCACTCAAGGACATTCAGAGACTTGTCCTGAAGCCACTCCTGTGTTGTCTTGGTGGTGTGCTTAGGGTTGTTGTCCCGTTAGATGGTGAAACTTCGCCCCAGTCTGAGGTCTCTGGAGCAGGTTTTCATCAAGGACCTCTCTGTACTTTGCTCCGTTCTTCTTTCCATCGATCCTGACTAGTCTCCCAGTCCCTGCCTCTGAAAAGAATCTCCACAGCATGATGCTGCCACCACCATAATAGGGATGGTGCCTAGTTTCCTCCAGAGATGACGCTTAGCATTCAGGCCAAATAGTTCAATCCTGGTTTCATCAGACCAGACAATCTTGTTTATCATGGTCTGAGAGTCTTTAGGTGCCTTTTGGCAAACTCCAAGCGGGTTGTCATGTGCCTTTTACTGAGGAGTGGCTTCCGTCGGGCTGCTCTACCATAAAGGCCTGATAAGTGGAGTGCTGCAGAGATGGTTGTCTATATGGAAGGTTCTCCCATCTCCACAGAGGAACCCTTCTCCCCGATTGCTCAGTTTGGCCGAGCAGACAGCTGTAGAAAGAGACTTGGTGGTTTCAAACTTCTTCCATTTAAGAATGATGGAGGACACTGTGTTGTTGGGGACCTTCAAAGGTGCAGAAATGTTTTGTTACCCTTGCCCAGATCTGTGCCTCGTCAGAATCCTGTCTCAGAGCTCTACGGACAACATCATCTTGGTTTTTTCTTTGACATGCACTGTCAACTGTGGGACCTTATATAGACAGGTGTGTGCCTTTCCAAATCTTTTCCAATCAATTGAATTTACCACAGGTGGACTCCAAGCAAGTAGTAGAAACATCCCAAGGATAATCAATGGAAACAGGACGCACCTGAGCTCAAATTCAAGTCTCATAGGAAAGGGTCTGAATACTTATGTAAATATGGTATTTCTGTTTTTTAAAACCAGTTTACGCTTTGTCGTTATGGGGTATCGTGTGTAGATTGATGAGGGAAAAAAAATATTTTATACATTTTAGAATAAGGTTGTAACGTAACAAAATGTGGAAAAAGGGAAGGGGTCTGAATACTTTCCGAATGCACTGATTGAAGTGGATTTAACAGGTGATATCAATAAGGGATCATAGCTTTCACCTGGTCAGTCTATGTTATGGAAAGAGCAGGAGGTCCTAATGTTTTGTACACTCAGTGTATATGATGCACACACACACATAGTCAACAAAGGCTTGCAAAATAAAATTTAAATACTTGTTTGTGTCTCCCATCAACGAAAGACCTCTGTCTAGTAGAGAGCTGGCAGAGAGGCCTTGTTTAACCACCTACAACAAGAGAAAGGGTTAAGACAGGGTACTCCACGGATGAACAGACACACACAGTAACACACAAAAACACACACACACTGTCTATATAGAATGTGTTTCTTACCTTAAAGCTGGGAACAGAGAGCTGGTCGAAGCAGGCAGAGCTCTCCTCACTGGTGGGCGTGTCCAGGTCCAGGGGCCGGTGTAGTGAGGACTTGGAGGTCCTCTTATTGGTGGGCTGCTTCTGAGACCAGTTAGACACCTGGGGTGTATTCAGAAGACGGTCAGAAGGTTTAAGATGTAATGAATAGAGCTGTCATGATTCCCTGTTCTCCCTGACAAACAGGGAGAGGTTTGCAAAACTACCGGTAATTTACAAAAGTTACCCACATTTTTGGTAACTTTGCCATAGCTTACATGTTAATTACCAATAATAATAATAATAATAAAGTATTGTGTCTCAGCCTTACCTGGTAGTGGGCCAGGTAACTCTGGTAGCAGGCCATGACGTGGGGCTGTCGTGTTACCAGGCCTGGCTCGGGGGTCTTCTCCACCTCCACCGAGCCCTCCTCCTCCAACCCCAGCGCCGAAACAAAGGAGGCCTGCGACTGGTGGCTGGGGATGGGGTGGGCTGGCAGCGGGGGCAGCATGGGGGGCATGGGTAGAGGCCTGGGCTCTGTGATGAGATCCCCATTCAACACATAGGTGAGGGGGCCCTCCACGCTGTGGTAGATGGAGCTGCGGCTGGAATCACAACAGATTGGTTTAAACTCTGCAAGCATGTGTTGTTTCTCTTTATTTTACTAGGCAAGTTGACTGAGAACACATTCTCTAAGAAAGTAAGCGCTTAGGTAAAAGGGAAAAAGCTCGGGAAAGGAGGTGCAGTCATTTAGCAGCTACAGTCCCCACCTGTAGTGGTCCATGTGGTAGGGCTGCTGCTGGGGCTGATACTGCATCTGCTGCTGCCTCCTCTTCTTCCTCCCAGGGTAGGTGCCTGGACCCTCATCTGCACTGCTGATGGGCTCAAAGTCCTCTGCTGCTGAAAAGTAAGCTTCGCTGTCGGCCACCGACATGCTGGAGTCTGCCGAGCGGTACTGGTGGAAAGTGCAGGAGTCTGCGGACGGCGTGAAGGGGAAGGAGCTGTAGCTCCGGCGCGGAGAGTCCAGGGCGTTCTCGTCACTACGGGAGACCTCACTGCTGAACTGGACGCCAGCGAGGGGCGTCGGAGGCTTGTCGGTGAAGACAGCCGCCGACAGGCTCTTGGTGCTGCCTAGCCGGGCAGACTGCATGGAGGACTGGCGCTTGAGGGGTGAGCGGAGTGGGGAGCGGAGGGAGGAGCGCTCCTGGGCACTGTTGGGAGAGACTGGGGAGCCCTCAGGGACATCTGTAAGAGTACTGTGTAGAGAGAAGAAGGGGTTGAGAATACCAAGATAATGCACTTTGGAATCAACAAAAAGTCAGCTACTTCACTCTTCGTGGGCTAGTATGTAGGCTGTTGGTCAATTGTGAATATGTGTGAGCATTGTGTATGCCTGTTGCACCCCTGGAGCACTCATCTGCTACTCACTCTACAGTGCTTTTGCCGTTCATGGGGAACATGCGTTCCTCAGTGCTGGGAGACGGGCTGTCCCTCTCCCCTGCCAGTAGTGGCAATGCTGCGCTGGAGGAACTATTTTCCTCAGAGGAGGAGGCTGAACTGTGGGATCGCGGAGGCACCTGGAGGCTCAGGTGTTGACCCCGTATTCCGGGCTCCGGGGCCGGACTGGGGGTACAGGTGTCCTTCTTCACCCCCAAACCCCTACCTACAGGAGTGAATACACACTACTGTAGGTTACGTGTGTTCCAGATACACAGATCAAAGCTAAAATGGAACAGACCAGCATCCTTGACATTTAACATCATTTTCACAGTGAACCCAGATATCACCTCTGCATCGGCCTACAATCCCTATGAACTCTAACCCTGTACCGTTTGATAAATAAATTAAAACTCCCGTACCATCGGACAGTGTGGGCGTCTCCCTGGTGACGATCCACTCTCCAGGCTGCAGCAGTGATTGGCCGTAGCAAATGTCTGACTCAGCGCAGGAGGAGAAGGCAGAGCTCGTGGGGGTCTTCTCCTCCAGATGGAAGAAGTCCAGGCCTGTGTTGGTGCCCCCGTAGAAACGACAGCCCCCCAGGCAGCCACACTTATTCCTGCTTCGCTTGTTACGCCCTGTCTCATCTGGCCACAGGAACCATAGCCTGGGAAGAAGGGAAAGAGAAAGACAGCGCACTCATGTCTCTGTGTCTGTGACTGCTGCTGGTGGTGGCAAGACCAATTTTCTCTAGGAATCCATTTCCCCCAATTTTCTTTGGGATCAGTAAAGTGTCTTCATTCCTTCCTCCATTCCTACCTCTTGGTGTGAGCGTCATGGAGCTCCAGGAACTGCCTCTGCACCTCGTACTTGGCCGGGTGGTCCGCAGCCAGTGCCACGTCAGCCGTGATCAGGGCAAAGTTGACCGAGCCAGCCTCCAACCAGAAGGATCTCCGCAGTACAGGAGGCTGGCCCAGCCCTAACCCCTGACCTGGAGAGGGCCCTGGTCGGACCCCGTCTGACTGGGGCTGTTGCTGCTGCTGTTCAATGTACTGGTGGATATATACGTCCTGAACCACAGCACTGATCCCTTCTCCTACCGCCTGATTGTGCAGGTTGCAGTTGGCCAGTCGGATGGCGCCGGTCTAGGTGAAGAGAAGGCAGTAATAGAGCAGTGTTTTTCAATTCCTGTCCTCAAGCAGGGCTTGACTGTTTTTGACACTTGTCACTCTGGACAAGTAGGCCAGATTTTTTTTTACTTGTCCAAAAGCTCAAATGAAAAAAAGAAAAGGTCTGTAACACCATTTTTACATCATTTTATGATTCAAGGAACCACTTTACAAAAATAAAATGTATTACTATCTTTTTTTACCATAGAGAAATAGACAAAAATGTACGCTACACGCTTCCTATTGGCATCTTTGCATATTCAAGCCTGTCTCAAAATACAGCACTGCCCCTTTAAGGCTCTCCTGGAAGATGGTTGGCCACCTTTGGTAGCCTATAAAATATTGCAACATTACAATTACAACCAAATACTTTTTACGTTGTTATAAAATAATTCCCTCCAGGGCTTGAAATTAAGGGTGTCCTGTCGTCCCTGGAATGATAAAAAAAATATTTATACGGTTCAAAACAGACTCTGGGACCACAGATCCATACAAACAGTGCACTTTTTTTTTTTTTAAGCAATGATGCTGATGCAACAGATCAGACCGTTTAGCTTAAGATGTTGATAAAGTCTGATTTATTCAGCTCAACAATGTAATGCGCAAATATTCCAAAATGCAATTAGTGGGAAAACACCGTTCTCAAAAGCGCACCGCACGCGTGAGCGGATCCATGTGACAGAGACGAAAATATCAGTTAGAAATTAAAAAGAGGGGAGATCTAAAGATGCATCAACTAGCATGGGTTACTAATATGACTAGGATTATTCCTTTGGAAGCTGGACAATAAAATAACGTTGATTTGAAAACCAATAGAACAAGAGAAAAATGCTGGTTTCAATGTGTTTACAGTGCCTTCAGAAAGTATTCAGAAAGTATTCACACGCCTTGACTTTTTCCACACTTTGTTGCATTAGCCTAAATTAAAAATGTATTAAATTGAGATTGAATTGTTAATGGCCTACACACAATATCCATAATGTCAAAGTAGAATTATGTTTTAAGACATTTTTACAAATTGATTAAAAATGAAAAGCTGAAATGTCTTGAGTCAATAAGTATTCAACCCCTTTGTTATGGCAAGCCTAAATAAGTTGTAAATAAGGAGTAAACATTTGATAACAAGTGACATAATAAGTTGCATGGAATCACACTGTGTGCAATAATAGTGTTTAACCTAATTTTTGAATGACAGTCTCATCTCTGTACACCACACATACAGATAATTGTAAGGTCCCTCAGTCGAGCAGTGAATTTCAAATACATATTTGACCACAAAAAGGTTTTCCAATGGCTCACAAAGAAGGGCACCTATTAGTTTAAAAAAAGCAGACATTGGATATCCCTTTGAGCATGGTGAAGTTATTAATTATACTTTGGATGGTGTATCAATACACCCAGTCACTACAAAGATACAGGCGTCCTTCCTAACTCAGTTGTGGGAGAGGAAGCAAACCACTCAGGGATTTCACCATGAGGCCAATGGTGACTTTAAAACAGTTAGACTGTGATAGAAAACTGAGGATGGATCAACAACATTGTAGTTACTCCACAATACTAACTTAATTGACAGAGTAAAAAAATTGAAAAAGATCATCTAAAACATGCATCCTGTTTGCAACAAGGCACTAAAGTAACACTGCAAAAAAATGTGGCAAAGAAATTAACTTTTTCCTGAATACAAAGTGTTACGTTTGGGGCAAATCCAATACAACACATTACTGAGTACCACTATTCATATTTTCAAGCATAGTGCTGGCTGCATCATTTTATGGGTATGCTTGTAATCGTTAAGTACTGGGGAGTTTATCAGGATAACAAAAGAATGTACTTAATGGAGCTAAGCACAGGCAAATCCTAGAAGAAAACCTGGTTCAGTCTGCTTTCCACCAGACACTGGGAGATTAATTCACCTTTCAGCAGGACAATAACCTAATACTTGTGTAAATTAGATATTTCTGTATTTTTCAATAAATTTGCTAAAATTTCTCTAGACAAGTTTTCACTTTGTCATTATGGGGTATTTTTTGTAGATGGGTGAGATATATTTTTAAATCCATTTTGAAAATAGGCTGTAACACACTTTCTGAAGGCACGGTATTTATGTAATTAAAAGTCTCATTAACCTTTGGCTACATTTTCTGCCGCCTCCATGTCAGCATCGGTTTGGACACGAGGCTGTAGCCATATCACCTACACTTTGACATGCAGGCTTTTTATTTTTGTAGGCCTACATGAAACATTTATTTTAATATTAATCCAATGTTGGCCTCTCTGATCCAATTCTGATCAGAGTAATTGTTTGATATTGTGATTTTTGGGGAATTTTTTTTACTTGTCCATTTGGACAACTTAAATCTTTATTCTTCTTGTCTGACATTTTTTTTTACTTGTCCCGGACAAGAGGATACTAGTTAATGACGAGTCCTGTCAAGTACTCCCTAATGTTAAACACTAGAGTTTAAGAATTACCTTGATGTTGGCTGCACAGCTGTGCTCCACTATGAAGAGGTCGGCCCCGTCCACAGCCAGACGGGTCATGGTGTACTTGAGCTCCTCAGAGGTCCGGCAGTGTCCAGGCAGGCAGGCCATCTACGAGAGAAGAGAACAGAATAGTTAGAATGGTTTATTTTACTGTCTTATATTTTTTACAAAAATATACAAAACCAGAAAACAAGCAGACTACAGATTTTCTAGTATGTGATTTCCATGCACAGGAAAGTGTCTAAGTGTTACCTTGGAGTCACACACACGGCGGTCCACCCCGTGCTGGCAGATTACGGAGGGCTTGGGCTGTTCCAGCTGGAACTCCCGGGAGAAGACGTGAAACATGTATGTCTCGCCCCACTCCATCACACTGGCCAGCTGAGGAACAACACATTCATTAGATATACACACAGGCACACACAGAGAGAACAGAAGTGTAGACAGACCTGTGGCATGGTGACTCTCCCAGTGAGGGCCCCGGCTTGCATGTCTATGAGCCAGGCGTACTCCAGGGTGTCTGTGCCTAGAGGCAGGCCCTGGGCTGAGAACATGGCGTGGGCACGCATCTGCAGACCAGACAGACTCAGGTGTCCGTCCCTCAGAACACCATCAGATGTTGGCCGCTGTGTGGATACAGGTAATAATTAGGGCTGTCAAAGTTAACGTCTTAACGCATTAATCACATCTACATTTCTTCACCACACGGACGCTTAAGCGAACGTGTTTCCACACAAAACCTTTTAAGCGCAACACACAACACGCTCTGTGCTGCTTATAGTGTGCACTCGGTCTCTGTAGCACTTTCTGTCTCTACTGTGGTGCTTAAACATCCACTATGCACGCAGCTTTGAGCAACCATTTTGAAGGAAAACGTACAGAAAGTTTAACCATAAACACATTCCTAGGCCTCTCTTTAAATAACAGCAAAAACATAATTTGTACAGAAGCAGCTAGCTAGTTATGCTAACGTTAGCTAGCTAGCTAATCAAAATAATGTTAACAGTGCCATGGCTGATTCAACTCTAATTTCCCACAATGATTTTTATCAGAACAGGACATCAATTCCATTTAGCTACTGTTTTTGTTGTAGTTCTCAGGTCAAAAGATTTAAGCAAATGGTCACACATTTTTAGTAGTAGCAGCTTGTGACTAGTTCATGTTGATGAACATGAATAAGTAGCCTAGGTTAGATCTAATAGCTGTATTATATATTACATGAACTCAGAACTGGCTGATCTGTTGTTATTGTCGTCTGTGGAATTGATAACATTGTTGGACAGGTTTAAAACCTTATTTTTTCCTAAAGTCAACCCTGAATGTTTAACAGTACTTGTGTGTGTGTGTTCATGCAAGTGTTAAACTTCAAGAACATTCTTTAAGATGGAGTAGGCCTACTTAAACACTGGGAGCATTAATAGCTAGCTATATGCTGTGGTGTAAAGTACTTAAGTAAAAATACTTTAAAGTACTACTTAAGTAGTTTTTGGGGTATCTGTACTTTACTATATATATTTTGGCCAAATGTAACTTTTACTTCACTACATTCGTAAAGAAAATAATTGACTTTTTATTCCATACATTTTCCTTGACACCCAAAAGTACTTGTTACATTTTTACAGGAAAATGGTCCAATTCACACACTTATCAAGAGAACATCACTGGTCATTCATCCCTACTGCCTATGATCTGGCGGACTCACTAAACACAAATGCTTTGTTTGTAAATTATGTCTGAGTGTTGGAGTGTGCTCCTGCTATCCATCAATAAAAAAAAACGAGAAAATTGTGCCGCATGGTTTGCTTAATATAAGGAATTTGAAATGATTTATACATTTACTTTGATACTTAAGTACATATTAGCAATTCCATTTACTTTGGTTACTTAAGTATATTTAAAACCAAATACTTTTAGACTTTAACTCAAGTAGTATTTTACTGGGTGACTTTTACTTGAGTCATTTTCTATTAAGGTATCTTTACTTTTACTCAAGTATGACAATTGAGTACTTCTTCCACCACTGGCTATACTGTATGTTAGTGACTTTTGTGTTGTTAATGTTGAAAATACCATTAAAAAGTTCTGATGAAGATTAAATAATGTTTATTTCCCTAAACAGATTACCTATAAGTAGTTTTTGGCACATTTTAGCAAATTCTAAAATTTCGATTAATGCCATTAATTCTATTCATTATTTGAATCGCATGACAGCACTAGTAATAATAATAAACTTGTTGGAGCCTAAAGACAGATGGGATTAGCTTCCTATATGCATATGCACGCATCACACAAACATCCAGACATTATGCATGCACATGTATATCTATCATACATCCATCACACGCATACAATCTTGTGAAAGCACAAAACAACCTCTAGAATGGCTAGTTCCTACAGTACCTGACAGTCAAATGGTAGTATTGTGCGATGTGCATTGCTAAAAGGTAAAACGTGTCTATTTGATTCTTTGCAATTCAAATCTTCAGCCAGTTGATCCACATTCACTGTACTCTCAAAACATTGAGCCATTTACCCACAACAAAAATGTTGCAGTCTATTATCCTCAGCGGAACTCAGTTCTGCAGGTCGTTGCATGAGGGAAGAGATTACCAACCAGGGCATTTCAGGTAAATCTCTTAGCTTTGAGGCTCCAGTAATAACAAACCCATGGCTACTGCTACGCATACAATCATAAACCATGTTCTGCGCAATGTCTACATCAATCCAGTGCTTTTAAATCCTTGTCAACATGAACAAGTGCACCCCTTAAGGTGAAAAGTGAGGGCTCTTGTATGAATGTATCCCTAAAGCTCCTTTCCTTTTGATTATGATTGACTCACCTGGTAGTTGTCACTGATGAATATGTGAGCCGGTGAGAGCACAAGCTGGAGCATGGTCTCCTTGTAGCCCTTCTTCATCTCAAAACACAGCTTCTCTAGGAACCCCGAGGGGGCTTCAGGACTGTCGCTGCCGCAGTGCTGTCCAGACACACGCGGAGAGAGAGAGAGTTAGAAGGATGTCTGGGTTAAGGGGTATCTCCAGCACTGGTACAACTGGTACAAAGTGATGCTGGTAGACCACATAATGTGTTAGTTGCTGATAAAGATAGCTGGTTGTTGCAGGGGTAGGTGGGGATGGACTTACCATGGGCAGGCGTCCGTGCACCTTGTAGAGGTTGATGAGGACGGTGATATCCCAGGGGCGCAGGGCCAGGGGGTGGAGGGTGGCCCCATCCCTCCTGTCATCGTCCAGGCCCAGTGGAGACCAACCCAGGGTGGAAGAGGTGGACAGGGAGGACAGCACAGGGCTGGACACTGCCTCCTCAAAGTCTGTGTACATGTCGTCCTCACCAAAGTAGTTCTCCTACAGAAGGGGGAGAGGGATGTGTGGAGGGTTAAATCTTGTGACTTTTTCTAACCAAAGGGCTGAATCCTTGACTTGAAGCATGTACACGTCACTCAAATGTTTTCCTCAAATCTCGCATTTAACCTCCCTAGGTGGTTTCTGGATGAGGTCTATGAGTCTGCACAGTTTTCTGAGCTGTATGTTGTCTCCCTGACTGTACCTTGATGGAGACGAGGGCCTTGAGCAGGGGCCCGTAGAGGATGATCTGGGAGTCAGGGGACATCTCTATCTCCACATGGAGCCTGTCAGGGGGCAGCTCAGAGGGATCTGTGGTCACCCTGCTGTTGGGGGCAGAGCTGCAAGGTGGTGGCGGGTGGGGCACAGACGAGAGCTCAGGGGGGCGCAAGGACGACAACATGGCATCCTCCATCTCCGACACTGCAGGGACAGAGAAACACTCACGTAGAAGTACAGAGCAGGAACACATAAACACAAATGAAGTTAAACATCTTAGAAATCTGCTCACAGGACTGCTTGAGCTGTTTGTCTGCCTTCTGGGGGTAGATGGGGTGCCAGGTGTAATCAATGATGAGCAGGAAGTTTGGGACGGTCCAACAGTCCACCCAGCCAGCCCTGAAGCACAAGGAACAAATGGCATAGTGAAATGGTAATGCGCCATCCCATAGGCTGTAGGCTTGTTCATTTAGCAGACAAGATCTGCTTATAAGTCCCGTGCCATTATTTTATAGGATGAGTATTGGCAAAGTGAGACACTTTCTGAAAATGTGCTTTCCGGAACACCTTACAGAATCATCCCATTGTCTTAACCCCCAACACTATACCATTCTAAATAGCTTAAGAACTCTACTACACTATACAAAATCAAAAATAAATATTAAAAACAGGATGGATGACTTCTTCAAACACAAATTGTCCTGAGACCACTTTTTCAGTCAATACTGACAAAGTGGGACAGGTCATTATTTATTGTAAAGAAGGATAAATTAGAGAGTATATGAGTAATTTCAATATTCTAATAATAAACTTCAATTAATCATACAAATGAAATGTATTAAAACACTCTTTAGGTATTTTTGTGGAACATTAAGAATGATCATTTATTGTTATTAATATTGTTATTAGTGTGTATTCCTGCTCCGGGCTCGACGTCGCCGGTTCACTAACCACCGGTCCTGGCAACCCTCATTACGCACACCTGAGCCTCATCATGAGGCACACCTGGACTTCATCACTACCCTGATTACTTCCCCTTTATCTAGCACTCCCTAGCATCACTCTTCAGGTAGTATTGGCTCAGTTTTCATGTCTAGACTCTTCTCTTGTTTTGTAACGATCCATGTTTGTTGTTATTATTAAACTCACCATCTGCTTCCTGACTCCCTGTGTCTCCATTATTGAATACTGCCTCAGAAATTATGGAAGCAGCAGATGACTACATCATCTTCCAGACAGTCGAGGAACATGGTCATCTACTCCACGAACATCACAACCAGCTGGCTCTACTTGGTACGACCATGAAGGAGGTCCCCCGCATTCTCCACCGCCTTGACACCACCAGCGAGGTTCTCCAAACCTCTGACGGAGGGCCTCCTGCCACTGGTCGTCACAGTGAGCCAGTCCCCCAGCCTACCCAGCAGTCTTCGATGTCCAACTTTCCTTTCCAGAAAACTATGACGGTACTTAATCGAAATGCCGTGGCTTCCTACTCCAGTGCTCCCTCTATTTTACCTATCAGACGGGAGCCCCCACCACCAAGAGGTCCAAGGTTACCACGGTCATTTCCCTGCTGACAGGACGGGCTTTGGAGTGGGCTACGGCCGTCTGGGAGAGACGAGAGGATGAGTTGGGTTCCTATGAAAGGTTCATGGCTCTGTTCAGGGCAGTCTTTGACCATCCTCCAGAGGGCATAGGAGGTCAGCGAGTCAAGTCAAATACAGCAAAATAAACTTTTGTTGGTGAGGTAATATTTTTCTAAGTAAAATGCAGCTATGCTAACTGATTGCAGATTAGGAAGAAATGTTATTAAACATTTGATCTTATTTAGAAAATGAAATTATGTTAAGAAAACATGTATTTCAAAATCCCCGCTTTGGAATGAGAGTTTGGCATAAGTGGCTCTGTGGACCGTAAAAATGATCATTTGAAACAGGTCATATACGCTAGATTTAGAGTTATTTGGCAACTTTTGTTGTGAATGATACGAACCTTAGAACGCCTTAGAAATGAAAAGATTGGCTGCATGATGCGACTATAGGCTATTGATTTGAGAAAGTCGCAATTAAAACTTGCGCTCTGATGCTTGCCTCAGGCTGCACACACTGTTCTCTCATGAAGTGATCATATCTTCACCCATCAGACTATTCTTAATGTAATCTTGTTTACTAATATGTAAAAAAAACAAAAACGATTTAGAATATCCCATTATCAGATGGGCAAGAACAGGGGCAAGACAAAAAATACATGTCATCCGTATGCACTGGAATAGTGAATGGAGGCCACTTTCCCCCAGTACATATTTTATTAATGTTGGAAAGGCTACTCTGGTAATTTTTGCTGCACAACTGGTGATATTCCGCCCTAACTCTGCATGCCATAGGCTCTTCAACCCTGTTCCTGCAGCTACCCTGTGCTTAATTTGGGAAACCAAGCGAAATCTGTTCCGGAACATCAATAATTACATGTTTTCACAAAGAAAACATATTTAATTCAACTGTTGACAGCCCCTCTCTGCGCGCTTGAGAAAGGAATGAAAGAGGGGAGACAAACACTTACAGTGGTGAGATATTCTGTAGCTAAAAAGTAATGTCAGCCTATTATTTATGAAAAAATCCCTATTACTATGCTATTCAAATACAATTTTACTAATTAAATCTGAATTTGTTAAAAGTTAGTATCTTTGGTACATTAGCCTATCTTAAATCAGTATATTTTTTTCTGCCATGTGTAATTTGCAGTAGGCTATGTATTGTACAAAGGCACAATCATTATTTTAATTCAGGGTTTTTTTTTCGGGCTTGGGCTCATATATTGGCCTATATTTATGCATGATCTAAAATGCTTATGAGTGTTTTGAATTAATCATCACCTTAGAAAGAACTGTCCATTTCGTTGTTAGGCTTTGAAACAACATCCAACGACCATGTCTTTCACTGTTTCAACCTGTTGTTGAACTTCTTTCTTCAAATTCATCAATCACAGTGAGGTGAGTTTTAAAAGCACATGCTGTTTTGATAAGTGTTTGATGTGATTTTCAATTGCATTTGCATTGCTGTCAGTGGTTAGAGGGACAATAGAGCCCTGAGTATGAGGCCTCTGAGGATTGTTAGTGAGTTGAGTACTAGTAATGCGTATCCAAAGTGCATAAGAGATTACTGTGGTCATGACTCACGACTGCAGGTGTGTTGGTAAAACGATCACTGCAACAGCCCTAGCACCACAGTTTCCTAGTAAATGATGGCTAAATACTGGTGGAATACCGTTAATTAAAGTGTTAGTGGGTCTGACTCACTCTGCGTGGGTGACGTTCCTCCAGCCGGAGTTGTTGAGTTTGGGACGGCCGCCATGGCTCTGGCCCTGGCTCTCCCCAGGCATGCACATGTCAGGTGGCAACTTGCTGTTCTGGTAGTCCTTGGCCAGGGTGAGCAGTGGGTACCTGCTGGGGTGGCAGTCTGGCAGGGAGAGCCGCAAGTCTGTGTCTTCAGCCTGGGATTAACACAGAGACACCGATTTATACGTGCCCACATCGGGAAGTATTGTAAGGATATTCGATACATGAAATGATCTGGAACTCATGAAAAATCCCATATGCTATTAGCTACTGTACTTACCCTCAGACAGAACCTTGTATTGCAGGTGGTAGGGACATACTCATTAAACGGCAATGTGAAATCAATGTTCAGAGTCTCCCCACAAGCAGCCAGATACACTGAAAGACAAAGGGTTATATAATATCAGTAAAAAGTTACTAATTTCAATCCTTATGTGCATCAAAAGTGCAGCCAAATTGGATATGTTCACAACATACAATGTTTAGTTCACTCCTTGTGAATTCTTGAGTTTGTTCATCATTTAATTCCAACAGCTGTCTCACCATTCTCCTGTTGCTTAGTGGAGCAGTCAATCCAGTTGTGCTGGTTGGCAGCCCAGAGCATCTCAAACTGGTGGAAGACAACCTTGAACTTCCAGGCGTAAGGGACAAAAGAGTAGATATCCGGGGCGCTGTCACTGGCCCAGTCCCCGATCAGGTCTAAAGATGGACAAGAGCGAACCAAAGAATTACATTTGGTGCAAGTGTCTACATTCAGCAATATTCGATTCAGTACAATGTGTGTACATCAAATGTCTATAGTGCAATTCCATGCCAGATATTTCTAACATCAGATTATTCTAGCAATTTTCAAACTTAATAGGGAGGAAGATTGTTTGACATGGTTTTTACATTTGTGTCAACAAAAAATGTCATGATGAAAGTGGCCATTTTATGCCCTTTTTAGACCTAGACATACCTACTGTAAGACCCTATGCTCTGTAATCTCTGACATCTTGGTGTCATTATACTCATTATAGTGTGCTCTAAAAAATTGATTATATCTTGATCCTGAAATAATGTTTCACATTAATTTATCCAACATAAAATATTAATGTTATAACTACCCTTGTAGATTTAGCTAATTTTAAGACGTTGTTTGGAACAATATACTCTACAAGTACATCACATTTCAGTGTATCCAGAGTACGCTCTTTCCTATTTCTGAAGGTATGATCAATTGATGAGCACCACCAACACAGTGAATGGGGAAAATGGATTAAAAGGTAACTCCCTCTGCTGGTGACTTGCTGAATGTGCAATCCTAATGGACAGCTGTGATTGGTTAATTACCTACACGTCTATCTATAAAATGGGTCATATCATTAGAGAAACTTCTCCGCTAGACATTATTTGGGGTGTTTTTTCAGTCTCCCTACATAATTATGAAGATGTTTCAGAAATAATTATGCACTATGGCTGTATTTTATTTCATTTTTCACGCCGGGGGAATTCCTGCAATGACGTCATTGGTTGATTGAGTCTGCTCTCTGCCTAGAGCTTGCTGCAAAAACAAACTGAGCACTCCACTTGGAGTTTAAACAAAGACACCTAAAGGACTCTCAGACCATGAGAAACAAGATTCTCTAGTCTGATAACTCCACTCTTTGGCCTGAATTCCAAGCATCACGTCTAGAGGAAATACCCCATCAGACCAGAGAATCTTGTTTCTCATGGTCTGAGTCTTTAGGTACCTTTTGGCAAACTCCATGCGGGCTGTCATGTGCCTTTTACTGAGGAGTGGCTTCCGTCTGGCCACTGTACCATAAAGGCCTGATTGTTAAGAGTGCTGCAGAGATGGTTGTCCTTCTGGAATGTTCTCCCATCTCCACAGAGGAACTTTGGAGCTCTGTCAGAGTGAGCATCAGGTTCTTGGTCACATCCCTGACCAAGGCCCTTCTCCCCCAACTGCTCAGTTTTGCCTGGTGGCCAGCTCTAAGAAAAGTTATGGTGGTTCCAAACATCTTCTATTTAAGCATAATGTAGGCCAGTGTTTTGCCACTTCTTGGGGACCTACAACGCTGAATATATGTTTTGGTACCCTTCCCCAGATCTGTGCCTCGACACAATCCTGTACTTGGTCTCTACGAACAATTCCTTTGACCTCATGGCTTGGTTTTTGCTCTGACATGCACTTTCAACTGTGGGAGGACCTTATATAGACAGGTGTGTCTTTCCAAATTATGTCCAATCAATTGAATTAACCACAGGTGGACTCCAATTAAGTTGTAGAAACATCAAGGATGATCAATGGAAATAGGATGCACCTGAGCTCCATTTCCAGTCTCATAGCAAAAGGTCTGAATACTTATGTAAATAAGGTATGTTATTTTTAATACATTTGCAACAATTTCTAACAAAACCTGTTTTCACTTTGTCATTATGGGGTATTGTGTGCAGTTTGAGGAAAAAATATAATTTAAGAATTAAATAAGCCTGTAACGTAACAAAATGTGAAAAAAGTCAAGGGGTTTGAATATATCCCAAAGGCTCTATATATATATATATATATATATACACACATATATATGCACACACACACTTTGTTTTGTAGATTTTCTTTTTGTTCCCCTAGCCCTACCACCCCTCCCTTAATTTGATTAAACTAATGGACAACACCACTTAGGCGTCTACTTCCATCTTATACATACTACATACATTTTACGTACAAAATGTATTTTACAATAGTTATCTTGTTGTTTTTAATCCCATCAACCCTAATCTACCATTTTGTCAAACATGTATACAAGAAGACTGAAGTTAGTTTATCCAAATACAACTCATGAATATCACAATGAATTGATAAAGAAGTCAAAGTCAGCACTTTATTTCTGATGCAGCTGGAATTAGTACACTTGTTTTTTTACAACACCATTCTATAAATATGTACAAAAGCCAGTGGTGACCCATCATTCAGGGCAGAGCTCCAACTGTTTAGATATAAAAAAATAAATATATATATATATATTTTTGCTAAACAGGTGGAGCTCTGCCCTGAATACTGGTACAGTGTATGTATGCACACACACACACAGTACCAGTCAAAGGTTTGGGGAAACACCTACTCATTAAAGGTTTATATTTTTACTATTTTCTACATTGTAGAATAATAGTGAGGACAAACTATGAAATAACACATGGAATCATCTAGTAACCAAAAAACGTGTTACATTTTTTTATTCTTCAAAGTAGCCACCCTTTGCCTTGACAGCTTTGCACACTCTTGGCATTCTCTCAACCAGCTTCACCTAGAAAGCTTTCCAACAGTATTGAAGGAGTTCCCACATGCTGACCACTTGTTGGCTGCTTTTCCTTCACTCTGCGGTCCAACTCATCCCAAACCATCTCAATTGGGTTGAGGTCAGGTGATTGTGGAGGCCAGGTCATCAGATACAGCACTCCACTCTCCTTCTTGGTCAAATAGCCCTTACACAGCCTGGAGGTATGTTGGGTCATTGTCCTGTTGAAAAACAAATGATTGTCACATTAAGCGCAAATCAGATGGGATAGCATGTCGCTGCAGAATGCTGTGGTAGCCATGGTGGTCAAGTGTGCCTTGAATTCTAAATAAATCACTGACAGTGTCACCAGCAAAGCAGCCCCACACCATCACACCTCCTCCATGCTTCACGGTGGGAACCACACGAGATCATCCGTTCACCTACAATGCGTCTCACAAAGACATGGCGGTTGGAACCAAAAATCTCAAATTTGGACTCATCAGACCAAAGGACAGATTTAAACCAGTATACTGTCCATTGCTTGTGTTTCTTGGCCCAAGCAAGTTTCTTCTCCTTATTGCTGTCCTTTAGTAGTGTTTTTTTTTGCAATTTGACCATGAAGGCCTGATTTCAAGAAGTCTTCTCTGAACAGTTGATGTTGAGATGTGTCTGTTACTTGAACTCTGAAGCATTTATTTGGGTTGCAATTTCTAAAGCTTTTTAACTCTAATGAACTTATCCTCTGCAGCAGAGGTAACTCTGGGTCTTCCTTTCCTGTGGCGGTCCTCATGAGAGCCAGTTTCATCATAGCGCTTGATGGTTTTTGTGACTGCACTTGAAGAAACTTTCAAAGTGCTTGACATTTTCCGGATTGATTGATTGACTGACCATGTCTTAAAGTAATGATGGACTGTCGTTTCTCTTTGCTTATTTGAGCTGTTCTTGCCATAATATGGACTTGGTCTTTTACCAAATAGGGCTATCTTCTGTATACCACCCCTACCTTGTCACAAACACAACTGATTGGCACAAACGTATTAGGGAAAGAAATTCCAGAAATGAACTTGTAACAAGGCACACCTGTTAATTGAAATGCATTCCAGGTGACCTCATGAAGCTGGTTGAGAGAATGGCAAGAGTGTGCAAATCTGTCATCAAGGCAAAAGGGTGGCTACTTTGAAGAATGTCAAATATATTTTGATTTAACACTTTTTTGGTTACTAAATGATTTCATGTGTTATTTCAGTCTAGGTCTTCACTATAGGGCTTCACTATTATTCTACAATGTAGAAAATAGTAAAAATATAAACCCTGGAATGAGTAGGTGTCCATACTTGACTGGTACTGTATGCACACACACATCAGTTTGCAAAAAAAAGTAAAAACAAATTTGAGTGAAAAGTCACATACAAACATGGTTTCTTCCTTGATTGCTTTCTTGAATAAGGCAGCTCCAAAATGCAAGTGTTTAAGCCTAGCTCAGTGCTTTCTGTGGAGGGGGAGCAGCCAGTGGAATATACAGTGTATAGGCGTTGGTAATCTTCTCTAGTTCCGCCGTGATTGGCTCAGTGTTCTGTCACTCATGGGGACACTGTCACCACATAATCTACAGTGAGAGCTAGGCAGTTCAAGCCCCCTTTGGTGCTGTGATAGATTTACATTAAAAGTGCCCATCAAAGAAGGCTCAAGGTCATTGGTCACAGATAACTTGATTTGGTGTCATTTTATCTACTGTAGCTTTGATTGGACTGATCTTGTCAACATCATACTTTCAAAATCTTAGCTAGCAAGCTAGACAAGCAGTCATCAAGAATCACGTTGGCAATCTACTGGCAAATCCTTTTCCATCCTTGTCGTATGAAGATACTTTATAATTTATCGGTGCTAATCGGCCATTGGACAAACATTACAGGAAATCGGAACTTCATCAATGATTGTTTGGAAGGAATGAGTGGCAAATGCAAGCAACCACAATTTTGCGTCCCCTGCCTGCTATTCGGTGGAGAGGGTGTGTGGTCCAAGTCTGGGTTTAAGGATTTAAAACATCTGTCTGAAAGGGTCTCTATTCCAAGCTTTAAAGGATAAACATTCACACGCAACACCATGGGACAGAAAAGGTTGAATACATTTGTCATGCTATCAATCCAGTATGACTTCTGCCGTGTTCAAAACAACTGGAAACTCTGAACTGGCAAATCTCAGACTTCAGCGAGTTCAAGACAACTGGGAACTCTGAAGAAAAATAGCTCCGATTGGGAAAATACATTTTGAACGTTCCCAAGTCGGAAACTCTGGCTTCTTTCTAGAGCTCCGACCTGAAGATCACTGACGTCATGATTCAACCTTGTTTTTTCCGAGTTCCCTGTCTTGAAAGCACAATAAATCCAGAGAATGCCAGGGGCACACTACTACACGCAAACATAATTTACAAACAAAGCATTTGTGTTTAGTGAGTCCTCCAGATCAGAGGCAGTAGGGATGACCAGGGATGTTCTCTTAATAAGTGAATGAATTTGACAATTTTCCTAACATTTGGGTGTCAGGGAAATTGTATTGAGTAAAAAGTACATTTTCTTTAGTAATGTAGTGAAGTAAAAGTAGTCAAAAATATAAATAGTAAAGTACAGATATCCCCCCCTTAAAAAAAAAACTCCTTAAGTAGTACTTTAATGTATTTTTACTTAAGTACTTTGGTTCAAGTGAGCACAGCACAACAATGGTGAGTCCAAAAATGTATTGTATGTTGCTGCATAAATTATGTAATATGCCAGGGAGATATGTATACTGTAGCTAAGAAAGTAATACTAAGTGTATGTTGTGTAGTAAGCTGTTAGCATCCCATGTGCCTAACCCTAATAATTTGGTCTATTTTCCCCTCTTAATTTCACCTACTGTTCTGACTTGGTGGTACACATGTTGCCTATAGCCTGTTTAAGATAAATGTAATCATTGAATATTTTAAGAGCTTTCGTTGTCTGCTTATATGCCCCCTTCATTTATCCTACGGTTTTGACTTGGGTGTACAGGGAGAATAATAAACATTATGGCTTACACAAATCCACAAGGAGTCAGTAGAAACCACATTTGTTTAAGCAAGTCAGCCATATCTGCTATGGTTTTTAAAAAAGCAGTAAATGAGGCTGAATGAACTGTTTCGCTGTCAGACAAGGCTCTGCTGACAGCCAGGTGTAGAGGTGGTAAGGATTCACTCCATGGTGCTGAAAGGAAAATTCTGCCGTTGGGACAGCTTTGTGTAGGCCCTAACAGTTTGTGGGCACTGTTTGTCATAAGTCATAGTCAAATCAAAATCAACCGAATACAACAGGTGTAGTAGACCTTACCATGAAATGCTTACTTACAGGCCTTTAACTGTTTCTTGAATGGCATTGTTGGTTAAGAAAATATTTACAACAAAGGAAAAAAATAAGATAAATAAAAAAGTAATACTATATACAAGGGGTACCGAGTCAATGTGCGGGGGTACAGGTTAATCAAGGTAATTTGTACATGTAGGTAGAGGTGGTGACTATGCATAGATAATAAACAGCGAGTAGCAGCAGTTTAAAAACAAATGGGGGAGGGGGTGTCAATGTAAATAGTCCTGGCGGCCATTTGATTAATTGTTCAGCAGTCTTATGACTTGGGGGTAGAAGCTGTTAAGGAGCCTTTTTGTCCTAGACTTGGCGCTCCGGTACCCCTTGCCGTGCGGTAGCAGAGAGAACAGTCATTTTCGGTCACAACTTGTAGACTTGTTTACGTGCTGCAGTGCGGTTTGTTGCTAACCTTACTTTGCTACCTGCCAACTTTAAGGTTTTTACTTTTTAATTACCATTTTATATTTTTATTCCCCCCGCTCTACTTTTTTTCATTCAACTTTTTCACCCCAGACGCTTTATCTGGACGTGGTTCGTCAGGACCTCCACCAGTCAAAGCTAAGTAGTAACATTAACATTATGCCTTTTAATTGCAGTTGCTGCACTCATAATATACAGGAGAATGATCGCCTTATGGCGAGGATAGCTGTGTTGCAAGCCCAGCTTCAGACGCAATCGTTAGGCAAGGGTAATTTAAGTGTAGGAAAAGGATGAAACAGTGTCTATGCAACCAATTAGTATAAATCCCCTCGCACAGTCCCTGCAGCCAGACAATTTTCTCATGGCTTCTGGAAGGAAATGCTGTAGGAATGCTCAGCCTGTGTCGCTCATTCTGCCGACAAACTTTCAACCGCTTCTCCCCATTAAGCAACGGGTCGGAGTCAGAGGCCGAGCCTTCTCTGGTCTCTCCTCCTCCAGTTACGGGGTCTGAGACGCCGAAGCCTCCCCCCATTAGCTCTGACAAATTGAAAACCCTAGTCATTGGCGACTCCATTACCTGCAGTATTAGACTTAAGGCGAATCATCCGGCGATCATACACTGTTTACCAGGGGGCAGGGCTACCGACATTAAGGATAATCTGAAGATGGTGATGTCTAAGGTTAAAACTGGCAAATGTAGAGAGTATAGGGATATTGTGATCCACGTCGGCACCAACGATGTTAGGATGAAACAGTCAGAGGGCACCAAGCACAACATAGCCTCAGCGTGTAAATCAGCTAGATAGATGTGTCGGCATTGAGTAATTGTCTCTGGCCCCCTCCCAGTTAGGGGAAGTGATGAGCTCTACAGCAGAGTCTCACAACTCAATCACTGGTTGAAAACGGTTTTCTGCCCCTCCCAAAATATTCAATTTGTAGATAATTGGCCCGCTTTCTGGGACTCACCCACAAACAGGACCAAGCCTGGCCTGCTGAGGTTTGACAGAGTCCATCCTAGCTGGTGGGGTGCTCTCATCTTATCTACGAACATAGACAGGGCTCTAACTCCCCTAGCTCCACAATGAGTTAGCAAGCCTGCCAACTTAGTGGAGTCTCGCACTAGTACAGTCAGTGTAGTCAGCTCAGCTATCCCCATGGGACCGTGTCTGTGCTAAACTAAACATGGCGGTGATCGCTTTAGCAATCTGACTAGAATAAAGACCTCCTCTATTCATTATTGAAAGAGATTGTCATGTCTCACAACTCAAAATAGGGCTACTTAATGTTAGATCCCTCACTTCCAAGGCAGTTACACTAAATGAACTAATCACTGATCATAATCTTGATGTGATTGGCCTGACTGAAACATGGATTAAGCCTGATGGATTTATGGTGTTAAATGAGGCCTCACCTCCTGGTTACACTAGTGGCCATATCCCCCCACGCATCCTGCAGGCAGAGGTGTTGCTAACATTTACAATAGCAAATTTCAATTTACAAAAAAAAAAATATATATATATATATACACACTGCGTTTGTCTTTTGAGCTTATAGTCATGAAATCTATGCAGCCATCATAATCACTTTTTATAGCTACTGCTTACAGGCCTCCTGGGCCATATACAGCGTTCCTATCGGACCTTGTAGTCATGGCAGATAATATTCACATTTTTGGTGACTTTAATATTCACATGGAAAAGTCCACAGACCCACTCCAAAAGGCTTTTGGAGCCATCATCAACTCAAGTGGGTTTTGTCCAACAGGTCTCCCGAACCTACTCACTGCCAGTCATACTCTGGACCTAGTTTAGTCCCGTGAAATAAATGTTGTGGATCTTAATGTTTTTCCTCATAATCCTGGACTATCGGACCACCATTTTATTACGTTTGCAATCACAACAAATAATTTGCTCAGACCCCAACCAAGGAACATCAAAAGCCGTGCCATAAATTCTCAGACAACCCAAAGATTCCTAGATGTCCTTCCAGACTCCCTCCACCGACCCAAGGACGTCAGAGTACAAAAATCAGTTAACCACCTAACTTAGGAACTCAATTTAACCTTGCGTAATACCCTAGATGCAGTCGCACCCCTAAAAACAAAAAACATTTGTCATAAGAAACTAGCTCCCTGGTATTCAGAAAATACCCAAGCTCTGAAGCAAGCTTCCAGAAACTTGGAACAGAAATGGCGCTACACCAAACTGGAAGTCTTCCGACTAGCTTGGAAAGACCGTACCGTGCAGTATCGAAGACCCCTCACTGCTGCTCGATCATCCTATTTTTCCAACTTGAGGAAAAAAAGAACAATCCGAAAAGTATCAAAAATACATTTTGTAAAGGTAACTAAAAAGCAGCATTCCCCAAGAGAGAACGGCTTTCACTTCAGCAGTGATAAATTCATGAACTTCTTTGATGAAAAGATCATGATCATTAGAAAGCAAATTACAGGCTCCTCTTAAATCTGCGTAAATCTGCGTATTCCTCAGATTATTCCTCAGTTGTCCTGAGTCTGCACAACACTGCCAGGACCTAGGATCAAGGGAGACAAGTTTTTTTAATACTATATTTATTGACACATTGATGAAAATAATCTTTGCCTCTAAAGCTTCAAGCTGCATACTGGACCCTATTCCAACTAAACTACTGAAAGAGCTGCTTCCTGTGCTTGGCCCTCCTATGTAGAACATAATAAATGGCTCTCTATCCACCGAATGTGTACCAAACTCACTAAAAGTGGCAGTAACAAAGCCTCTCTTGAAAAAGCCAAACCTTGACCCAGAAAATTGACCCAGAGACTGCACTTGTGAAGGTGGTAAATTACCTTTTAATGGCGTCACAGCGAGGCTCTGCATCTGTCCTCGTGCTCCTAGACCTTAGTGCTGCTTTTGATACCATTGATCACCACATTCTTTTGGAGAGATTGGAAACCCAAATTGGTCTACACGGACAAGTTCTGGCCTGGCTTAGATCTTATCTGTCGGAAAGATATCAGTTTGTCTCTGTAGATGGTTTGTCCTCTGACAAATCAACTGTACATTTTGGTGTTCATCAAGGCTCCGTTTTAGGACCACTATTGTTTTCACTATATATATTTTACCTCTTGGTGATGTCATTCGGAAACATAATGTTAACTTACACTGCTATGCGAACGACACACAGCTGTACATTTTGATGAAACATGGTGAAGCCCCACAATTGCCCTCCCTGGAAGCCTGTGTTTCAGACATAAGGGATGGTGGCAAATGTTCTACTTTTAAACTCGGGACAAAACAGAGATGCTAGTTTTAGGTCCCAAGAAACAAAGAGATCTTCCATTGAATCTGACAATTAATCTTGATGGTTGTACAGTCATCTCAAATAAAACTGAAGGACCGCAGCGTTACTCTGGACCGTGATCTCTCTTTTGTCGAAAAGAGTTTCAAGGACATATTTTTTCTATCTACGTAACATTGCAAAAATCAGAAACTTTCTGTCCAAAACAGAAAAATGTATCCATGCTTTTGTCACTTCTAGGTTGGACTACTGCAATGCTCTACCTTCCGGCTACCCGGATAAAGCACAAAAGAAACTTCAGTTAGTGCTAAACACGGCTGCTAGAATCTTGACTAGAACCATTTGATCATATTACCCCAGTGCTAGCCTCTCTACACTGGCTTCCTGTTAAGGCAAGGGCTGATTTCAAGGTTTTACTGCTAACCTACAAAGCATTACATGGGCTTGCTCCTACCCATCTTTCTGATTTGGTCCTGCCGTACAGACCTACACGTACGCTACGGTCACAAGACTCAGGCCTCCTTACTGTCCCTAGAATTTCTAAGCAAACAGCTGGAGGCAGGGCTTTCCCCTATAGAGCTAAATTTTTATGGAATGGTCTCCTTAGCCATGTGAGAGACGCAGACTTGGTCTCGACCTTTAAGTCTTTATTGAAGACTCATCTCTTCAGTAAGGCCCTATGATTGAATGTAGTCTGTCCCAGGAGTGTGAAGGTGAACGGAAAGGCACTGGAGCAACGAACTGCCCTTGCCGTCTCTGCCTGGCCGGTTCCCCTCTCCCCACTGGGATTCTCTGCCTCAAACCCTATTACAGGGGCTGAGTCACTGGCTTACTGGTGCTCTTCCATGCCGTCCCTAGGAGGGGTGCGTCACTTGAGTGGGTTGAGTCACTGACGTGATCTTCCTGTCCGGGTTACGCCCTCGTGCCGTGGGGGTGATCTTCGTGGACTATACTCGGCCTTGTCTCAGGATGGTAAGTTGGTGGTTGAAGATATCCCTCTAGTGGTGTGGGGGCTGTGATTTGGCAAAGTGGGTGGGGTTATATCTTGCCTGTTTGGCCCTGTCCGGGCCCTGTCCGGGGGTATCGTCGGACGTGGCCACAGTGTCTCTCGACCACTCCTGTCTCAACCTCCAGTATTTATGCTGCAATAGTTTGTGTCGGGGGGCTAGGGTCATTTACTCCTGAGGTGCTGACCTGTTGCACCCTCTACAACCACTGTGATGATTATTATTTGACCATGCTGGTCATCAATGAACATTTCAACATCTTGGCCATGTTCTGTTATCTCCACCCGGCACAGCCAGAAGAGGACTGGCCACCCCTCATAGCCTGGCTCCTCTCTAGATTTCTTCCTAGGTTCCGGCCTTTCTAGGGAGTTTTTCCCCAGCCACCGTGCTTCTACACCGACTACATTGCTTGCTTTTTGGGGTTTTAGGCTGGGTTTCTGTACAGCACTTTGTGACATCAGCTGATGTAAGAACGGCTTTATAAATACATTTGATTGAACAGTCTAACTTGGGTGATTGGAGTCTTTGACAATTGTTTGGGCCTTCCTCTGACACCGCCTAGTATATAGGTCCTGGATGGCAGGAAGCTTGGCCAGTGATGTACTGGCCCATACGCACTACCCTCTGTAGCGCCTTACGGTCAGATGCCGATCAATTTCCATGCCAGGCGGTGATGCAACCGGTCAAGATGTTCTTGATGGTGCAGCTGTATAACTTTTTGAAGATCTGAGGACCCATGCAAATTCTTTTCAGTCTCCTGAGGGGGAAAAGGTGTTGTCGTGCCCTATTCACAACTGTCTTGGTATGTGTCTGGACCATGATAGTTTGTTGGTGATGTGGACACCAAGGAACTTGAAACTCTCAACCCACTCCACTACAGCCCTGTCGATGTTAATGGGGGCCTGTTCGGGCCCGCCTTTTCCTGTAGTCCACAATCAGCAACTTTGTCTTTCTCACATTGAGGGAGAGGTTTCTGTCCTGGCATCACACTGCCAGGTCTCTGACCTCATTGTTGCCTGTGATCAGGCCTACCACTGTTGTGTCGTCAGCAAACTTAATGATGGTGTTGGAGTCGTGTTTGGCTACGCAGTCGTGGATGAACAGGGAGTACAGGAGGGGACTAAGCACGCACCCCCGAGGGGCCCCCGTGTTGAGGATCAGTGTGGCAGATGTGTTTTTGCCTACCCTTAACACCTGGCGGGCGGCTCATCAGGAAGTCCAGGATCCAGCTGCAGAGGGAGGTGTTTAGTCCCAGGGTCCTTAGCTTAGTGATGAGCTTTGTGGGCACTATGGTGTTGAATGCTGAGCTGTAGTCAATGAACAGCATTCTCACATAGGTGTTCCTTTTGTCCAGGTGGGAAAGGGCAATGTGGAGTGCGATTTGAGATTGCGTCATCTGTTGGGGCGGTATGCGAATTGGAGTGGGTCTAGGGTTTCCAGGATGATGGTGTTGATGTGAGCCATGACCAGCCTTTCAAAGCCCTTCATGGCTACTGACATGAGTGCTACAGGGCGGTAATCATTTAGGGATGTTAACTTCACTTCCTTGGGCACAGGGACTATGGTGGTCTGTTTGAAACATGTAGCTATTACAGTCTCGGTCAGGGAGAATTTGAAAATGTCAGTGAAGACACTTGCCAGTTGGTCCACGCATGCTTTGAGTACACGTCCTGGTAATCTGTCTGCCTCCACGGCTTTGTGAATGTTGACTTGTTTAAAGGTCTTGCTCACTTCGGCTAACGAGAGAGTGATCACACAGTCGTCCAGAACAGCTGGTACTCTCATGCATGCTTCAGTGTTGCTTGCCTTGAAGCGAGCATAAAAAAAGGTATTTAGCTCAACTGGTAGGCTCGAGTGATGGGCAGCTGGGTTTCCCTTTGTAGTCCGTAATAGTTTGCAAGTCCTGCCACATCCGACGAGCGTCAGAGCCGGTGTAGTAGGATTCAATCTTAGTCCTCTCTAGTGCAACTCATGTATTGTTTGATGTTGTGCTTTGTAGTGACTTTGCTGGCATGCATAAACAAAACATTTGTTTGCCCCACCAAGATTTAACATGCTAAAATCACCACTAACAACAGCTAGCAATATATATACCACAATGCTGGTTGAATGTCCAGGCAGGTTCCAGAATCTTCTTCAGATGGTGAACCTCTTCTTGTGTTGGGTAATGGCAGCTGTTTTTAGCAAGCTTTGGCTATGTTGGGTTTGGGGGGGGGTGTGACTCTGGCTCCTTGTAGAGAACCGTCTGTGGTCCTTTCTGCACTCCACAACCAGGTGGACAAGCCTCTCGTACACTTTCTTCACCGCACACTGCTTCGACCTCTTGCAGATGATTTGTGTGTACTGCAAGTCTCCTGGAAAGACATGAAGACTGATCATGAGGATGTGTAGCCATACAATAGACTATGTTCATCTGTAAACAAATAAGGGCACAGTAGACTGGTATGCATTTTGCTTGACTTGTAGGCAGTCTAGCTGTGTATAAGCACCTACAGTTGTGCTGTCGAGTAGACAAGCTAGAAGAGTATACCAACAGCCCCTCTCCCGCATGCCACAGAACTGACTGCAAGGGTAAGAAAACTTTGAGGAGCACTTGTCTTGTAGACAGTTTAGTGTGTTGGTGATTTTGTTTTCTCAAGAGGGTATTGTGCTTTTATAAATACCTTTGGCTGTCCTGGCAGGTTTTAAAGTAAGATGGATGTTGATCTTGAGTTTATTCCAGGCTGAAAGCTTTCATCTAATGGGTCTACAGGTTCTGTACTACTAAAGCTGGTGTCAAGGTTATGGTCATCAGTAGCAGGGTTAGTCTGTAGGACACACAGTAGTCAGTGATTAACCAACATTTTACTACTTTTCCCCCATCAATACACACGCAAAGCAACAAACTACATCCACCCACCACCCTCATGTCAATAGATCATGCATACTAACTTTTACACACCCACAATACCCACCCCCTGACACCAGTCAGTCAACCACACCATCCCCTCCTTACAAATACCTCCTTTGCTCAAATTTAGACTTCAAGCCCTGCATGAACAATAATACAGAGAACTACTGTAGAAGTTGTAGCCTCATTGTAAACACACCAACTATGACAAGACACGGACCATATTTACGCCTAGCTCCAGTAGATTTATTTGCTCATCATGGAGTCATGGAAAGATGTAAGTTAGATTTTAAGAGACTTACACTAACTCCTGGTGCTGACATTGATGTTGATATCTTTGCAGATGTTGATGGGATCGGACTCTAAATAGAACACAGTCAAGTCAGCCTCTGAGGAAGTTCTTTATCTAGCTAACGGTTAGCTTACGTAACCTAAGGAAGCTGACGTTAGCTTGCAACGTTAAATCACTGCCAGATAGCAGCTGCCTAATTACATTGATATGCGTTGGAATGTATGGCTAGCATATTATGAAAGCTAGCTAGCTAGCTAGATTTTGGTTTAGATAAACAAATTTGTTTGCTAACCAGTTAGCTTGGTAACATTAACTACGTTACCTCAGCTTGACTTCTTTTCACGGGTGATGTTGGGCTGATCGGTTAGCTCCCTCTTTCAAGTGAAGGGGAAAATCGATAGAATAGCATCACTTTTCAACGTTCGACGACATGGCAACCCCATCAGTTGAGACTTCAGTTCCGTAAGAAATCCTCTGGTTGAAAGTGCTGGCTACAAAACAGACATTTCTATATTTCTCACACCTCCACGGGTGGTCCTGGACATTCTGAAATCGCAAGGAAGTCTGGACATTGTGGTTTGCTTGCAACCAGGCAATGTAGCTGGCCCGTTTTTACCCGTGAAATGCAAAAACGCTCATATTTACGCATAGTAAGGAAATACTAAATGTTTATTACACAAGTTAATAAATATTAATGGAGATAGTGCCTTCGGAAAGTATTCAGACCACTTGACTTTTTCCACATTTTATTACGCTACAGCCTTATTCTAAAATGTATTTAAAATAACTAAATCTCAATCCACACACAATACCCCATAATGACAAAGCAAAAACAGGTTTTTAGACGTTTTTGAAAATGTATAAATATCACATTTACATAAGTATTCAGACCCTTCACTCAGTACTTTGTTGAAGCACCTCTGGCAGCGATTACAGCATTGAGTCTTCTTGGGTATGAGGCTACAAGCTTGGTACACCTGTATTTGGGCTGTTTCTCCCATTCTTCTCTTCAGATCCTCAAGCTCTGTAAGGTTGGATGGGGAGCGTTGCTGCACAGCTATTTTCAGGTCTCTCCAGAGTAGGGATGGTGCCTGATTTCCTCCAGACGTGATGCTTGGCCTTCAGGCCAAAGAGTTCAATCTTGGTTTCATCAGACCAGAGAATCTTGTTTCTCATGGTCGTTAGAGTCTTAAGGTGCATTTTAGTGAGGAGTGGCTTCCGTCTGGCCAATCAGGCCTTTATGGTAGATTGGCCAGACAGAAGCCACTCCTCACTAAAAGGCACATGCTGCCACCCCCCATGTGTCTTTTGTCAAACTCCAAGCGGGCTGTCATGTGCCTTTTAAGTGAGGAGAGGCTTCCGTCTGGCCACTGGTGAAATGTAGAGATGGTTGTCCTTCTGGAAGTTTCTCCAATCTCCAAAGAGGAACTAGAGCTCTGTCAGAGTGACCATCGGTTTCTTGATCACCTTCCTGACCAAGGCCCTTCTCCCCTGATTGTTCAGTTTGGCCGGGCGGCCAGCTCTAGGAAGAGTCTTGGTGGTTCCAAACTTCCTCCATTTAAGAATGAAGGCCACTGTGTTCTTGGGGACCTTCAATGCTGCAGAAATGTTTTAGTACCCTTCCCCAGATCTGTGCCTCAACACAATCCTGTCTCAGAGCTCTACAGACAATTCCTTCGACCTCATGTGGGACCTTATATAGACAGGTGTGTGCCCTTCCAAATCATGTCCAATCAATTTAATTTACCACAGGTGGACTCCAATCAAGTTGTAGAAACATCTCAAGGATGATCAATGGAATTAGGATGCACCTGAGCTCAATTTTGAGTCTCATAGCAAAGGGTCTGAATACTTATGTAAATAAGTTCTGTTTTAATACATATCTTAACATTTCCAAAAAATTGTTTTTGCTTTGTCATTATGGGGTTTTGTGTGTAGATTGCTCAGGATTTTGTTTTATTTAATCAATTTTAGAATAAGGCCGTTGCGTAACAACGTGGAAAGTGACTCAAGGGGTCTGAATACCTATAGGTAGCCTAGAGGGGCGGCAGATAGCCTAGCGGTTAGAGTGTTGGGCCAGTAACCGAAAGGTTGCTAGATCGAATCCCCGAGCTGTCAAGGTAAAAAAATCTGTCGTTCTGCCCCTGAACAAGGCAGTTAACACACTGTTCCTAGACCGTCATTATAAATAAGAATTTGTTCTTAAGTGACTTGCCTAGTTAAATAAAGGTTAATAAATAATAATAATACCTTCCGAAGGCACTGTATATAGTGAAATAAAGAGTATATTGTTACCAACAATATGTCTAAAAATAAGCTAAATCAAAAAGGGCCATTTTGAGAGATTGATATTGAATAAATGAAAGTGAGAATTTTTATTTCAGAATCTAGACATACTCCATATTTGAGAACAATAACACCAAGATGTTCTCTGTATCCTGTACGGTTCACAGATCATAGGGTCTTACAGGAGGCATGTATAGCTCTAAAAAGAGAGTCAAATGGACACTTAGTGATACAAATGTAAAAAGCATGTCAAAAAACTTGCTCCCAAAGAAGTAACTATGTGAGAATTGCCAGAAAAATCTCAGATACCACAAATATTTTTGGACTAAGCTGGTGTGGAATCGCCCTATAGACAAACCTTGAGAGAAGATCTTACCTGTGAAGAAGTTTTTCTGGGCGTAAATAAAGTGATAGGTGGCCTTGTACACCTCTATCTCACAGTTCCAGGACTGGGGCATGTTCCACACACTGGGATAGCTGGCAATCACATGGAACTAAGGGGAGAAGTGTTAGAGGCAACAATCATGTCAACACGCTTTTATGTTCACAAGGAGGTGCACTAACACACCTGATTTAACTCATCAAGGGCTTGGTAATTAATTTGTACACAGTTGTTTTGATTCAATCACTCATTAAAAAACGTGTAATGGAAACTCTGGATTTGGCTTGTGGCTAAATAGGACCCCTGCAGATTCCTACTGTGCTGTACTTACTGCCAGCATCTCAGCCTCCAGCAGAGTCCTGTACTGCATGCTGGTGGTGGTGTCTACATGGAGCAGCTGGCCTTTGATGGTGGGAGAGTAGCCTGGGGAAAGAGGATCAAACAAATGCTCACAGTTGGAAGTTTGGTGATGGTAATATTGTCATGATAAATGCATGATTTCATGACATCGCACCGGCGTCTTACCCTGTAACCATAGACACAGACATCCACTATCTTCTAACCTCAGTTCTTTCTCACTGTACACTCACCAGTCTCCCCCACAGTCATGGGGATGTTCACTTCCAGATAAGAGCCTGCTCCGACATTCACATGGATGGCATTGGTTTCCTAAGAGCAGGAAAATCAATAGAGCACATATTGAGAGAAACCAATGATCCCATTGTGGAATGGATTATAACAGTTTAGAGCTATTTAGATCTGTCATTATCTAATACTAACAAAATAGGAGACAGAATAGAAGAGGAGATAAACAGAGAGAGTGAGAAGCCTGCTCTCCTGGTACCCTGTTTTTGGTGAAGAGCAGGTCTATGGTGGCGTCTGCGATAATGTTCATGCGGAGTTCAAAGGCCAGAATCTGTCTGGGTTTGCCGGGCTGAGCCACCTCCGTAACACCCATGGACTGGTAGTCTGCCGGGAGGAAGAACTTCCACAGGCAATCCCTGCATACAGAAATATAACCCTTAGTCATTCTATTTTTATGGTCTCTGCACACAGGAGAGAATGCGGAATAAGAACAGCAAAATAGGTTTTATGTATAGTAGTATTGTGTGTGTGTGTGTGTGTACGTACCTCTGCCTGTCCGCCCAGGGCCCGTAGTTGAAGTCAGTTCCTTTCCCACAGACTATGTCCAGACCCCAGCAGGGAGGCAGATCTTGCAGCTTGGTTCCTTCTCCACATAGCTCTGGATCCCCACTCTCCTGCTCCTCTGGGACCAGGCCTGATAACACACACACACACACACACACACACACACACACAAACATAAATAGTCATACCAAAACACAAGAACATTCATGAATCCACGTCAAACCCAAATCCATATAGAAACAGTGCCAATACACCCATATCTTACATACTATGGTCGTACCTGGTTCATCCTGGTAATAGTAGATGTCCACATCATTGGACTGCATGACCACAAACCCTTCTCCCATCAGTCTGGGCGGCCTATAGAGGAGAGCACAGAATATCAGAAGACTGCTATATCATTATTAATGTGGCTCCTAAGATGTTAAACCCTTCTCGTTTTGCATGCTTGTGTACTGGGGTCATGGGTTAACTGTTCGGGATTAGGTCAAAGGTCAACTCACTCATCGTTTTGCATGCCCAGGTAGCGTGGGCTGGGTACTAGCATGACGCGGACATTCTCCAGAGAGCCCTTGACAATGTGCATGTACTGGTCTAGGTGGCTGGACGGGGGCTTGGTGGCGTAAGTCAGGAAGGCATCCTCAAAGTTCACACATATCGTCTGGGGGAGGTGGTGGTTCCCGAATGCCAAGCGACCCTGGAGAAATACACACAGAGGTGATGAGAATTATACATATGTGCACTTTCATAGAACCTAACCATTGACTTGTGTGTGGGCGTGATGTCTCATATACAGTGGGGGAAAAAAGTATTTAGTCAGCCACCAATTGTGCAAGTTCTCTCACTTAAAAAGATGAGAGAGGCCTGTAATTTTCATCATAGGTACACTTCAACTATGACAGACAAAATGAGGAAAAAAAATCCAGAAAATCACATTGTAGGATTTTTAATGAATTTATTTGCAAATTATGGTGGAAAATAAGTATTTGGTCACATACAAACAAGCAAGATTTCTGGCTCTCACAGACCTGTAACTTCTTCTTTAAGAGGCTCCTCTGTCCTCCACTCATTACCTGTATTAATGGCACCTGTTTGAACTTGTTATCAGTATAAAAGACACCTGTCCACAACCTCAAACAGTCACACTCCAAACTCCACTATGGCCAAGACCAAAGAGCTGTCAAAGGACACCAGAAACAAAATTGTAGACCTGCACCAGGTTGGGAAGACTGAATCTGCATTAGGTAAGCAGCTTGGTTTGAAGAAATCAACTGTGGGAGCAATTATTAGGAAATGGAAGACATACAAGACCACTGATAATCTTCCTCGATCTGGGGCTCCACGCAAGATCTCACCCGTAGGGTCAAAATGATCACAAGAACGGTGAGCAAAAATCCCAGAACCACACGGGGACCTAGTGAATGACCTGCAGAGAGCTGGGACCAAAGTAACAAAGCCTACCATCAGTAACACACTACGCCAGGGACTCAAATCCTGCAGCGCCAGACGTGTCCCCTGCTTAAGCCAGTACATGTTCAGGCCCGTCTAAAGTTTGCTAGAGAGCATTTGGATGATCCAGATGAGGATTGGGAGAATGTCAGATGAAACCAAAATAGAACTTTTGGTAAAAACTCAACTCGTCGTGTTTGGAGGACAAAGAATGCTGAGTTGCATCCAAAGAACACCATACCTACTGTGAAGCATGGGGTGGAAACATCATGCTTTGGGGCTGTTTTTCTGCAAAGGGACCAGGACGACTGATCCGTGTAAAGGAAAGAATGAATGGGGCCATGTATCGTGAGATTTTGAGTGAAAACCTCCTTCCATCAGCAAGGGCATTGAAGATGAAACGTGGCTGGGTCTTTCAGCATGACAATGATCCCAAACACACCGCTCGGCCACGAAGGAGTGCCTCAGAAGAAGCATTTCAAGGTCCTGGAGTGGCCTAGCCAGTCTCCAGATCTCAACCCCATAGAAAATCTTTGAAAGTCCGTGTTGCCCAGCGACAGCCCCAAAACATCACTGCTCTAGAGAGATCTGCATGGAGGTCTGCATGGAGGAATGGGCCAAAATACCAGCAACAGTGTGTGAAAACCTTGTGAAGACTTACAGAAAACGTTTGACCTCTGTCATTGCCAACAAAGGGTATATAACAAAGTATTGAGATAAGTATTTGGTCAATAACAAAAGTTTATTTTCCACCATAATTTGCAAATAAATTCATAAAAAATCCTACAATGTGATTTTCTGGATTTTTTTTCCTCATTTTGTCTGTCATAGTTGAAGTGTACCTATGATGAAAATTACAGGCCTCTCTCATCTTTTTAAGTGAGAGAACTTGCACAATTGGTGGCTGACTAAATACTTTTTTCCCCCACTGTATAGCTAAGCTAACGGCAACTCACAGTGCTGATGTTGACTTTGATGACGGGGATGAGGGATCTCCAAGATGACGATGGGTCTGAAGTCTCTCCTTTGATGTTAACACTGTCCAGGCTCTTTTCTCGTTCCTCTCTTTCCCTTTCGTCTTTTTTGGGCGGTATGAGGGTGGGGTCCAACCCGAAGGTCTCCTCTAGACGTGCATAGAGGTCTGTCCGGTTGTAAACGTGGAACTCAAATCCATTTACGGTCACGTAGAGCCTGGTCTCAGCCTTGGGGTCTGGAGAAGACAAGAACAAGGTCATCTGTTACTTTGATCCGATGGTCAAGAATCATGGAGAAGAGTACTCCTGAGTACAAGCCACTTGAGTTTCCTGTGGCATCCCGCCACTCCTATACTTATAGACTTGTTATCTAAATCATTATGTCTCCCCTACAGTCCACTCACCATGCTGTTTCTGCTTAGGGTTATACATTTTCCACCAACGGAATATAAAGAAACCATCTTGTATTCTGTAACACAAAATACATTAAGTATAATAAAATAGTATTAGAATATAAGCATGTATTATGTAGAATACATAATATAATAGTGTAAAAGTAAGCACCTGATGGACATGTCTTTGTTGATGAAGTATACATCCCTGAACATAACCTTCCCCGACAGCACCGAGAAAGAGAAGGAGCCTGTGGAGAGAAAGGACAGACCGTGATGCTAAAACTCAGCCGATTAAATCAGATTAACAACGCGTTTCAGACATGCTAACAGATTATTCACACTGAATTCCATTTATAGGTCCACTGGGAGCCAAGTCTGCTTCTGCAAATCTCGGGCAAGGTTCACCATAACACGTCTGCAAGCTTAATTTCATTATTTGCACTCACCAATGTGAATGTAGCCATTCTTGCAGAGTCTGTTGATGATGAGGGTTAAGATGAGGCCGATGTTGCGGGAGTTGTAGTAGGTAAGGTAGATGATCCATCCACAGGACAGAATGGTGGCTGGAAGAGAAAACAAAGCATTTCCTCAATCTACACACAATACCCCATGATGATAAACGGAAAACATTTATAAAAAATAGAAACGTATTTACACAAGTATTCAGACCCTTTGCTATGAGACTCGAAATTGAGCTCAGGTGCATCCTGTTTCCATTGATCATTCTTGAAATGTTTCTACAACTTGATTGGAGTCCACCTGTGGTAAATTAAATTGATTGGACATGATTTGGAAGGGCACACACCTGTCTCGATAAGGTCCCACATGAGGTCGAAGGAATTGTCTGTAGAGCTCTGAGACAGGATTGTGTCGAGGCACTGATTTGGGGAAGGGTACCAAAACATTTCTGCAGCATTTAAGGTCCCCAAGAACACCTGTGGCCTCCATTATTCTTAAATGGAAGAAGTTTGGAACCCCCAAGACTCTTCTTAGAGCTGGCCGCTCAGGAGCAGGGCCTTGTTCAGGCAGGTGACAAAGAACCCGATGTTCACTCTGACAGAGCTCTATAGTTCCTCTGTAGAGATGGGAGAACCTTCCAGAAGGACAACCATCTCTGCAGCACTCCACCAATCAGGCCTTTATGGTAGAGTGGCAAGCCACTCTTCAGTAAAATGCACGACAGCCTGTTTGGAGTTTGCCAAAAAGCACCTAAAGGACCCCGACCATGAAAAAGATTCTCTGGTCTGATGAAACCAAGACTGAACTCTTTGGCCTGGAGGCCAAGCATCACGTTTGTAGGAAGCCAGGCACCATCCCTACAGTGAAGCACGATGGTGGCAGCACCATGCTTTGGGGAAGTTTTTCAGCGGCAGGGACTGGGAGACTAGTTAGGATCGAGGGAAAGATGAACGGCGCAAAGTACAGAGAGGTCCTTGATGGAAACCTGCTCCAGAGCACTCAGGACAAAGACCCTAAGCACACAGCCAAGACAACGCAGGAGTGGCTTCCGGACTCTGAATGTCCTTCAGTGGCCCAGCCAGAGGCCGGACTTGAACCCGATCGAACATCTCTGGAGAGACCTGAAAATAGCTGTGCAGCGACGCTCCCAAAATAACCTGACAGAGCTTGAGAGGATCTGCAGAGAAGAACGGGAGAAACTCAGGTATGCTCAAATACAGGTGTGACAAGCTTGTAGTGTCATACCCAAGAAGACTCAATGCTGTAATCGCTGCCAAATGTGCTGAGTAAAGGGACTGAATAAAGAAAAACCCTTGAATGACTGGTACTGTATGTAAATGTGAGTTTTTTATACATTTGCAGAAATGTCTAAAAAACTGTTTTTGCTATGTCATTATGGGATATTGTGTGTAGATTGAGGGGGGACTATTTAATCCATTTTAGAATAAGGCTGTAACTTAAGAATGTGTAAAAGGTCAAGGGGTCTGAATACTTTCCGAAAGCACAGTAGATGGTTTATCCTATGCCTCAAATCATTGTTATATGATAGTGTTAAATGAGGCTTCACACCAGTATACTTAGAGTTAAGTGCTCCCCATTCATCAACTCAAATGTGAGAAATGGCTGTGATTCAATGCAGCTTGCACTCCCACTAACTCAGGTACTGCCCCCATCCCCCCGTCTAGAAAATTCCCTCAAGACTTACCCACAAGGAGCCACACAAAATTGGAGTCATGCTTGGTGAGGAACTCATCCAAATCTCCAAAACTGGGGAAGGTGCTGTCGTTAGCTTTGGCATCCATGGCTACAGCTGTGGCTCAGTATGACAACCAGCACTGAAACACACCAAAGTGGGTCATAAGATGAGTTTAGTGATACTCAAAGCAGACAGCCAAACAACTGTGTTTCCAAATCCATTCTTCTGGGAAAACCCCAGACATAAAATGTCTGTTCTGTCCCAGCACTAGAACAGATTCAACTAATCATCAATGCCTTTTCTTTGTTGAATCAGGTGTGCCACAAAAATGTGCAACAGCTGAGGGACCTGAGAAACAGAAAGATTTTCCAAACTAGTAGCCTACATTGTTAAAGGATTTGCATGACATGTTAGTTGTTACGAACTATGAGCCAGGTCGTAATACTAACCAGCATCTCTTGGGGTTCAGGTGTAAGCTAAGACGTGCTCTCTCATAGTACAGTCCGAACATTGTTTAACCTAGACACTTCCAGATTGTATACTGAACAAAAATAGAAAACGCAACAATTTACAATCTATGGATTTCACATTACTGGGCAAGGGCTCTGCCATGGGTGGGCCTGAGAGGGCATAGGCCCACCTACTTGGGAGCCAGGCCCAGCCAAATCGGAATTAGTTTATCACAAAAGGGCTTTATAAGACAGAAATACCCTCTCCCCCCGCCCTGCAGGTGAAGAAGACAGATGTGGAGTTCTGGGCTGGAGTGGTTACACGTGGTCTGCGGTTGAGGCCGGTTGGATGCACTGTCAAATTCTCTAAAATTATGTTGGAGGCGGCTTATGGTAGAGAAATGAACATCCGATTCTGTGGCAACAGCTCTGTTGGTCATTCCTGCAGTCAGCTTGCAAATTGCACACTCCCTCACCTTGAGACACCTGTGGCATTGCGTTGTGTGACAAAACTGCACATTTGAGTGGCCTTTTAATGTCCCCAGCACAAGGTGCATCTGTGTAAAGATCATGCTGTTTATTCAGCTCTTGATAATCCATCCACCTGACAGGTGTGGCCTATCTTGGCAAAGGAAAAATGTGCACAACATTTGAGAGAAGCTTATTGTGAGTATGGAACATTTCTGGGATCTTTAATTTCAACTCATGAAACCAACACTACATGTTGGTTTATATTTTTGTTTAGTATAGTTTTAATTGAATGGGGCCTAGTGTTTCTCAGGCAGGTCATGTGGCGTGAGGCAAGAGTGACACCTCTAACGTGTGTGTAAGTAAGGCTGAATGCACAATCATGGTGTGTGTGTGTGTGTGAGAGAGTAGTCCAGTTGTTAAGCAGTAAAATGAGGGGTCAGTACAGTGGTGAACACACAAAACCAGAGCGTAAATCCCTACCTAATCCACCTGAGTTCGCACTGTGTAGAAACATTTTAATAAAAACAGGACAGTGCGTGTAGTGAAGAAATTCTAAATGTTTATTACACAAGTTAATACAAATTAATGGAGTGCCTTTGGAAAGTATTCAGACCACTTGATTTTTTTCCCACATTGTTACGCTACAGATTTATTCGAAAATTTACAAAAATATAATTTTTTTCCTCAGCAATCGACACAACACCCTATAACGACAAAGCAAAAACAGGTTTAGACATTTTTGCAAACGTATTAAAAATACAAATAAATATCACATTTACATAAGTATTCAGACCCTCTACTCAGTACTTCGTTGAAGCACCTTTGGCAACGATTACAGCCTTGAGTCTTCTTGGGTATGAAGCTACAAGCTTGGTGGACCTGTATTTGGGGCATTTCTCCCATTCTTCTCTTCAGATCCTCTCAAGTTCTGTCAGGTTAGATCGGGTTTAAGTCTGGGCTCTTGCTGGGCCAATCAAGGACATTCAGACACTTGTCCCACAGCCACTCCTGCGTTGTCTTGGCTGAGAGCTAAGGGTCATTGTCCTGTTGGAGAATGAACCTTCGCACCAGTCTGAGGTCGTGAACGTTCTGGAGCAGGTTTTCATCAAGGATTACTCTGGGGCGGCAGGTAGCCTAATGGTTAGAGCGTTGGGCCAAAAATCGGTCGTTCTGCACCTGAACAAGGCAGTTAACCCACTGTTCCCCGGTAGGCCGTCATTGTAAATTAGAATTTGTTCTTAACTGAATGTTGCCTAGTTAAATAAAGGTTACATCTACAATTGTAATTTTAAAACTTTGCTCCGTTCATCTTTCCCTCGATCCCAGTCCCTGCCGCTGAAAAACTTCCACCAAGTATACTGCCACCATGTGCCTTTTTAGGTGTCTTTTGGCAAACTCCAAGCGGGCTGTCGTGTGCCTTTTAGTGAGGAGAGGCTTCCGTCTGGCCACTGGAGAGCTGCAGAGATGGTTGTCCTTCTGGAATGTTCTCCCATCTCCACAGAGGAAATTCAGAGCTCTGTCAGAGTGACCATCGGGTTCATGGTCACCTCCCCCACCAAGGCCCTTCTCCCCCCAATCGCTCAGTTTGTCCGGGTGGCCAGCTCCAGGAAGAGTCTTGGTGGTTCCAAACTTCTTCCATTTAAGAAGGCCACTTTGTTCTTGGGGGATCTTCAATGCAGACATTTTTTGGTACCCTTCCCCAGATCTGTGCCTCGACACAATCCTGTCTCGGACCTCTACGAACAATTCCTTCGACCTCATGGCTTGGTTTTTGCTCTGACATGCACTGTCAACTGTGGGATCTTATCAAGGCAGCTGTGTCCCTTTCCAAATAATGTCCAATCAATTGAATTTACCACAGGTGGATTCCAATCAAGTTGTAGAGACATCAAGGATGATCAATGGAAACAGATGCACCGAAGCTCAATTTTGAGTCTCATAGCAAAGGGTCTGAATAATAACTTACATAAGATTGTTTTTTCTTTTTAATACATTTGCAAAAGAAATTGAAAAACCTTAAGTCTGGGGTATTGTGTGTAGATTGGATTAAATACAAGTTCTCAGCATTTTAGAATAAAGCTGTAAAGTAATAAAATGTGGAAAAAGTAAATGGGTCTGAATACTTTCCGAAGGCATTGAAAGCACTGCCGTTCATAAACACTCCTGTGAGTATGTGTTGAGTGAAACCAGGGGTGTCTTCATTACGGCAGCTCTGTTGCAAAACGTTTTGAACAGAAACCATTTATGCTACCATAAACACTCGAGTTTAGTTTTGTTCTTAAAATGGAAGCTACAGTTAAGTAGTGTCTCTAAAAAAAAAAAAAATACATAAAATGTTCTGCTGGATGAAGTTAAGGAACTCTGCAGACTTCACTCCACTTTAGAGCATGGAAGAATCGATCATTTATAGATGTGCAGCTTGTGCCAAACAAGTCACAGGCTATTCAGACTGGAATAGCAAAGTGTGGAAACCATACATTTAAAATGAACTAATTTCCATTTAAAAACCCAGTGCAGTCAAATGTTTTTTTTCCTGTGCTTATACTGTTGAAGTCGGAGGTTTACATACACTTAGGTTGCAGTCATTAACTCGTTTTTCAACCATTCCACAAATTTCTTGTTAACAAACTATAGTTTTGGCAAGTCCGTTAGGACATCTACTTTGTGCATGACACAAGTAATTTTTTCCAACAATTGTTTACAATTATATTTCACATATAATTCACTGTACCACAATTCCAGTGGGTTAGAGGATTACATACACAAAGTTGACTGTGCCTTTAAACAGCTTGGAAAATTCCAGAAAATGATGTCATGGCTTTAGAAGCTTCTGATAGGCCAATTGACATCATTTGAGTCAACTGGAGGTATACGTGTGGATGTATTTCAAGGCCTACCTTCAAAGTCAGTGCCTCTTTGCTTGACATCATGGGAAAATGAAAAGAAATCAGCCAAGACCTCAGAAAAAGAAATTGTGGACCTCCACAAGTCTGGTTCATCCTTGGGAGCAATTTTGCCTGAAGGTACCACGTTCATCTGTACAAACAATAGTACGCAAGTATAAACACCATGGGACCACGCAGCCGTAATACCGCTCAGGAAGGAGACGCGTTCTGTCTCCTAGAGATGAACGTACTTTGTTGCGAGAAGTGCAAATCAATCCTAGAACAACAGCAAAGGACCTTGTGAAGATGCTGGAGGAAAAAGGTACAAAAGTATCTATATCCACAGTAAAATTTGTCTTATATCGACATAACATGAAAGGCCGCTCAGCACGGAAGAAGCCACTGCTCCACAACCGCCATGAAAAAAAGCCAGACTACGGTTTGTAACTGCACATGGGGACAACGATCTTACTTTTTGAAGAAATGTCCTCTGGTCTGATGAAGCAAAAATATAACTGTTTGGCCATAATAACCATTGTTATGTTAAGACGAAAAAGAGGGAGGCTTGCAAGCCGAAGAACACCATCCCAACCGTGAAGCACGAGGGTGGCAGCATCATGTTGTGGGGGTGCTTTGCTGCACGAGGGACTGGTGCACTTCACAAAATAGATGATATCATGAGGTAATAAAATTGTGGATATATTGAAGCAACATCAAGACATCAGTCAGGAAGTTAAAGCTTGGTCGCTAATGAGTATTGGAGTGGCCATCACAAAGCCCTGACCTCAATCCTATAGAACATTTGAGGGCAGAACTGAAAAAGTGTGTGCGAGCAAGGAGGCCTACAAACCTGACTCAGTTACACCAGCTCTGTCAGGAGAAATGGGCCAAAATTCCCCCAACTTATTGTGGAAGGCTACCCAAAATGTTTGACCCAAGTTAAACAATTTAAAGGCAATGCTACAAAATACTAATTGAATGTCAACTTCTGACCCACTGGGAATGTGAGGAAAGAAATAAAAGCTGAAATAAATCATTCTCTCAACTATTATTCTGACATTTCACATTCTTAAAATAAACGTGATGATACTAACTGACCTAAAACAGGGAATTGTGAAAAACTGAGTTTAAAATGTATTTGGCTAAGGTGTATGTAAACTTCCGACTTAAACTGTATATACACACACACAAACATATGTGGACACCCCTTTAAATTAGTGGATTTGGCTATTTCAGCCACACCCATTGCTGACAGGTGTATAAAATCGAGCACACAGCCATGCAATCTCCATAGACAAACATTAGCAGTAGAATGGCCTTCTGAAAAACTCTGACTTTCAACATGGCACTGTCATAGGATGCCACCTTTGCAACAAGTCAGTTCGTAAAATTTCTTCACTGCTAGAGCTGCCCTGGTCCACTATAAGTGCTGTTATTGTAAATTGGAAACGTCAAGAAGCAACAACAGCTCATCCACAAAGTGGTAGGCCACACAAGCTCACAGAACAGGACCGCCAAGTGCTGAAGTGCGTAGTGCACAAAAATCATCTGTCCTCGGTTGCAACACTCATTAGAGCCCCAAACTTGGCCATGGAAGCAACGCCAGCACAATAACTGTTTGTTGGCAGCTTCATGAAATGGGTTTCCATGGCCGAGCAGCCACACACACGCCTAAAATCACCATGCGCAATGCAAAGCATCGGATAGAGGGGTGCTCACCGCCATTGGACTCTGGAGCAGTGGAAACGCGTTCTCTGGAGTGATGAATCACGCTTCACCATCTGGCAGTCCGACAAACTAATCTGGTTATGGCAGATGCCAGGAGAACGCTACCTGCCCCAAGTTTGGTGGAGGAGGAATAATGGTCTGGGGCTGTTTTTCATGGTGCGGGCTAGGCCCCCTAGTTCCAGTGAAGGGAAACCTTAACGCTAAAGCATACAATGACATTCTAAATTATTCTGTGCACCAACTTTGTGGCAACAGTTTGGGGAAGGCCCTTCCCTGTTTTAGCATGACAATGCCCTCGTGCACAAAGCGAGGTCCATACAGAAATGGTATGTTGAGATCGGTGTTGAAGAACTTGACTGGGCTGCACAGAGCCCTGACCTCAACCCCATCAAAAACCTTTGGGATGAATTGGAACGCCGACTGCGAGCCAGGCCTAAACGTCAAACACTAGTGCCCGACCTAATGCTCTTGCGGCTGAATGGAAGCAAGTCCCCGCAGCAATGTTCCAACATCTAGTGGAAAGCCTTCCCAGAAAAGTGGAGGCTGTTATAGCAGCACAGGGGAGACAAACTCCATTTTAATGCCCATGATTTTGGAATGAGATGTTTGACGAGCAGGTGTCCACATACTTTTGTTCATGTAGTGTATTTCCACACTATGAGGTTGGAATAATACTGTGAAATTGTGAACAGGATGATAATGGCCTTTTAGTGTAAGAGTTGTTTAAAATGACCGCTTGAAATGTTACCCTGTTTTGGTGGGATGGAGTTTTGGCCTACCTGTTGACAATCACCAGGCATTAAATTAGTTAATAGACCAATAAGAAAGAGAGAGTTCCAAACCTTTCTGCCAGTAACAGCTAGTTCAGTTTTCCCCTCACTCAGACCAATCCCAAACAGTCCTAGCAACATTCTTGCTTGAGAAATCACAGTAAGGTACTTAACTGTTACCCAGAAATGCATTGGACCTTTAAGAACCCAACAGCTTTCACATCACTTTGAAAAGCATTTGGAGTAAATGGTTTCTGTTGCAAAACATTTTACAACAGACAATGTTTTGCAACAGAATCATTGTAATAAATACACCACAGAACTGTGAATCAGGATTGTCAAGAATGACAGGCAGTTTTTCCTGAAAGTTCACAAGAATGAATATACACCTAATACTACACAAACTTGACAAACCAGATCAGAGTACAGTGGTACAAAGCATGCCATGGTAGTAGATAAGCAGCAGTTGTGACAATATTTAAATACTAATCTAGAGGACCTGCCAGACACACTTTCTGAAAATCTAGTTTTCCAACCCCCCTAGGTCATCATCATATTTCCTTGTCGGTGATCCTTATCAGGTTCGCCCACCAAGCAGTCACGTCAGTGTAGTCTTTTTAAAACGGACTGTTGCCTGCCTCCGTGCCTTGCTCCAATGTCTTGGTGACCACGTATACATGCGCACAGTATTCCGGATAGTAGCTCATATCCTGCTTAAGGTCTTATTCGGGATAAGCTGTTTACATGCACCTTTGATATCCAGATCATGAGTTTCACTGTAACAATGAATAAACTGAATATTCCTCATTTAAGTACATGGGTAAATAGAACAGTTACTGAAATAGGCACACTGACTGTAGGCCTTTTTACAAATTCAAATCAAATTTTATTGGTCACATACACATGCTTGTGCTTCTAGTTCCGACAGTGCAGTAATATCTAACAAGTAATCTAACAATTTCACAACTACTACCTAATACACACAAATGTAAAAAGATGGAATATGTACATATAAATATATGGATGAGCGACGGCCGAGCAGTATAGGCAAGACGCAATAGATGGTATAAAATACAGTATATACACATGAGATGAGTTATGTAAGACATGTAAAAATAATTAGTAGCATTTTTTAAAAGTGACTAGTGATCCATTTATTAAAGTGGCCAATGATTCGAGTCTATGTAGGCAGCAGCCTGCCTCTCTGTGTTAGTGATGCCTGTTTAACAGTCTGATGACCTTGAGATAGAAGCTGTTTTTCAGTCTCTTGGTCCCAGCTTTGATGCACCTGTACTGACCTCGTCTTCTGGATGGTAGCGGGGTGAACAGGCAGTGGCTCGGGTGGTTGTTGTCCTTGATGAACTTTTTGGCCTTCCTGTGACATCGGGTGCTGTAAGTGTCCTGAAGGGCAGGTAGTTTGCCCCCGGTGATGCGTTGTGCAGACCGCACCACCCTCTGGACAGTCTTGCGGTTGAGGGCGGAGCAGTTGCCGTACCAGGCAGTGATACAGCCCGACAGGATACTCTCAATTGTGCATCTGTAAAGGTTTCTGAGGGTTTTAGGTGAAAAGCCACATTTCTTCAGCCTCCTGAGGTTGAAGAGGCGCTGATGCACATTCTTCACCACAAAATCTGTGTGAGTCGACCCTTTCAGTTAGTCCGTGACGTGTACGCAGAGGAACTTAAAACCTTCCACTTTCTCCACTACTGTCCCGTCGATGTGGATAGGGGGGTGCACCCTGTGCTGTTTCCTGAAGTCCACGATCATCTCCTTTGTTTTGTTGACGTTGAGTGAGAGGTTGTTTTCCTGACACCACACTCCGAGGGACCTCCCTTCTCCCTGTTGACTGTCTTGTCGGTGTTGGTAATCAAGACCACTACTGTTGTGTCGTCTGCAAACTTGATGATTGAGTTGGAGGCGTCCATGGCAGTCATGGGTGAACAGGGAGTACAGGAGGTGGCTGAGCACGCACCCTAGTGGGGCCCCAGTGTTGAGGATCAGCGAAGTGGAGATGTTTCCTAACTTCACCACCTGGGGCGGCCCATCAGAAAGTCCAGGACCCAATTGCACAGGGCAGGATTGAGACAGAGGGCCTCCAGCTTGATGATGAGCTTTGAGGGTACCATGGTGTTGAATGCTGAGCTGTAGTCAATGAACAGCATTCTTACATAAGTATTCCTCTTGTCCAGATGGGATAGGGCAGTGTGCAGTATGATGGCAATTGCAACGTCTGTGGACTTGTTGGGGCGGTATGCAAACTGAAGTGGGTCTAGGGTGGCAGGTAAGGTGGAGGTGATAAGATCCTTTAATAGTCTCTCAAAGCACTTCATGATGACAGAAGTGAGTGCTACAGGGCGATAGTCATTTCAGTTCAGTTGTCTTTGCCTTCTTGGGTACAGGAACAATGGTGGCCATCTTGAAGCAGCTGGTCTGCGCATCCTTTGAGGACGCAGCTAGGGATGCCGTCTGGGCCAGCAGCCTTGTGAGGGTTAACACGTTTAAATGTCTTACTCGCGTCGGCCACGGAGAAGGAGAGGGGGGGCCCACAGTCCTTGGTAGCAGGCCGCTTCAGTGGCACTATTATCCTCAAAGAGGGCAAAGAAGGTGTTTAGTTTGTCTGGAAGCAAGACATTGGTATCCGTGACGTGGCTGGTTTTCTTTTTGTAGTCTTAACGGCCTGTAGACCCTGCCACATACGTCTTGTGTCTGAGCTGTTGATTTGCGACTCCATTTTGTCCCCAACTACACTGTTTATATTCTGCCATATTCCTAGTCATCTTTTCATGGTTGAATGCGGTGGTTTGTGCTTTCAGTTTTGCGCGAATGCCACCATCCATCCACGGTTTCTGGTTTGGGTAGGTTTTAATAGTCACAGTGGGTACAACATCTCCAATGCACTTCCTTATAAATTCACTCACAGAGTCAGCGTATAAATCGATGTTATTCTCTGAGGCTTCCCAAAACATTTCCTTGTCTGCATGATCAAAACAATCTTGAAGCGTGGATTCTGATTGGTCAGACAAGCATTGAATGGTTCTAGTCACGGGTATATCCTGTTTGAGTTTCTGCCTGTAGGACGGTAGGAGCAAAATCGAAGAGAATTGTTGTGACTATAATCGAAGAGAATTCTCTTGGGAGATAATGTGGTCGGCATTTGACTGTAAGGAATTCTAGGTCAGGTGAACACCCCCGCCCTTCTTCCCAGAGAGATGATTATTTCTGTTGGCGCGACGCATGAAGAAACCCGGTGGCTGTACCGACTCTGACAACATATCCCGAGAGAGCCATGTTTCCATGAAACAGAGAATGTTACAATCTCTGATGTCTCTCTGGAAGGCAACCCTAGCCCTAATTTCGTCCACCTTGTTGTCTAGAGACCGGACATCGGCGAGCAATATACTCGGAAGCGGTGGGTGGTGTGCACCCCCCGAAAGTCTGACCAGGAGGTCGCTCCGTCTACCTCTTCTGCGGCGAGGTTGTTTTGGGTCAGCCTCTGGGATTAGATCCAATGTCCTGGGTGGTGGTCCGAACAAAGGATCCGGTTTGGGAAAGTCGTATTCCTGGTCATAATGTTAAGTTGACATCGCTCTTATATCGAATAGTTCTTCCCAGCTGTATGTAATAAGCCCTTAAGATTTTCTGGGCTAACAATGTAAGAAATAATGAATAAAAAAAACTACTGCATAGTTTCCTAAGGACTCGAAGTGAGGTGACCATCTCTGTTGGCGCCATCTTGCCAACCTCTCACATGTAGCGTAATATATGAACTCCTGCAGAATTATACATTTCTTGCAGTGAAATTAAACAAATGTTAATTTTGTTAACGAGTGGAGAAATATGATTTCTTTCAGCATATCTTGAGAAAATGTGAATGTGCGTGAAATATGTTCTTTGACACTTATGCAAGCAGACAGTATTACAACCTTGACTGAAGAGTTCCAGTGTTGTGTTGGATAGTCATAGCCAGCTAGCTAACAAAGCATCCCTCTGTTTGAGCCAGGTGTTTGAGTAGACTAAACTAACTAGCTGCATTTTCTAGCCAAGTTATTGGAAGTAAAACAAATAGATGAAATATAGCTCTCTCTCTGTTCTAAATTTTTTAAGAAATTAATTAGTTAACTGTCTTTCTCTTTGAGTCAACTACTCAACACATTGTATGCACTGTGCAGTGCTCACTAGCTGTAGCTTGTGCTTTCAGTAGTAGATTAAGTATCTGACTCTTTGATCGGGTGGACAACATGTCAGTTCATGCTGCAAGAGCTCTGATAGGTTGGAGGACATCCTCCGGAAGTTGTCATAATTAACGTGTAGCTGGAAGAGGGTGAGAACCACGAGCCTCCTAGGTTTTGTATTGAAGACAATGTACCCAGAGGAGGACAGAAGCTAGCTGTCCTCCAGCTACACCATGGTGCTACCCTACAGAGTTCTGTTGAGGATACTGTAGACCTTCATTGCCTGCCTGCCTAAATTATTCGGTGACAATATATTTAGTATAGTTTTATCTTAAAAGGATAGCTTTAATGTTTTACTATGTTTATGAAATTCACTGAGGAGCATGGTCCTCCCCTTCCTCCTCTAAAGAGCCTCTACTGCTTAAATATTTCAGGGCAGGCTCAAACATGTTGCAATGGTAAATTGGATGTTTGACAACAGCATAAGTGAAGCAACCATCATGACAAATAGTTGTCTGGCCAGATTAAATATACTTAACTTCATAATTCTGTGACGGTAATAAATGGGAGTATTTCTGTTTGTAAATTAGTTAGCTAGCTAGCAACGTTATGTGGTTTTCAGAACAAGAGTGAACGACCTTGTACTCTCACTTCCATCACCATTTTCATGATTGCAATGAATACTGGCTGCTGTGCACATCCATGTTTAGCCGGGGGTCCCCGGATCAATCGTATTCAACGACCAGGGGAGGGTCCCCCGGTAATGATCAACATTTTGAAAACTACCTCAGTCAGTTAGCAAATTAGCTAGTAACGTTAGCTAGCTAGGTTTGTTTGCTGTGCGGGCACGAGCGCCAGTTTATACACCCGTCCGCTAACAACTAATTTGAGATTTGGGGAATTCTGAGGTCATTCATTTATCTACAAATTATGAACAAAACACATGAATAGGGTAATTTGAAGTAAACCGACAGACACTTGCAGCGCCATGTCTGCCTTGCAGCATCTTTGACAGCCACGGTTCCCCAAAGCTTCAGCTAAGATAATGACGTTTGCTATCTAGACTAGTTAGTAACGCCGTTAGCATGATACAACAGCCAGGCCGCACCCAACGACTTGGTCTTTCTCCGTATAGAAAGTCTGATGGCAAAAACAGATAACACAAACCTTGATATACTTTGTATGACATTCGATTTCATTTTTCTCCAATTGTTCGGGAGTTATATCCTTTTGTTCTGTTAGACATCCTTAGCAGCTCTCCAGAATATTTACATGGCATCTAGTCAGAGATATCGCCGAAAGGAGAAGATAAGAATCCCATTGGACAAATAATGGACGAACGTTTAACGCCCCACCCAGCAGACTATCGACCAATCGCGGTCACGTTGTTATGATCCCTCACGCAGATGCTAAGCAATCCCTTCTCAAAGTCAGGGTCGAGAAACGTGCTTATTTTACTGAAAAATACGCAATTGTACGATTCCAAAGCTATACAATATTACATACAGCAAGTTACTTATCTCACATCTCGGAAAATATGTGTAATGTTGTACCTCTTGTTAACGAAATTCATGCTACGGTTGGGTTTTTGAGCTAGCGCCCAATTGACTCCCATTCACTCCTTGAAGTAGAGCTCTCCATGTCCCAGAATGCACCGCACGGCCCATTGACGTAGCATGGGCAACATACGCAATGGGCGCTAATTTAGATTCCATTGGAGTTTCCCATCTCCTCAAAAGTATCTCTGATGTAGCTAGTTTACTGTTTTTCCTGTCGCAAACACCACATGCAAAGTTCGACTAATGGGTAAGTGGTGGTCGATGAATCAACCAATTAATACAAAGAATTTTGTACATTCTACTTGAAGATAGGCATTTATTTCAGCGTATCAACTGTAATGTTGTATTATTGTGCATGGGCGCTACCTAATGCATTGGTTCTCTTTGTCTTTTGTAACGGGTCGCAAAACAACCTATGGGAACTCCTTCTCATTCACGCATGTGATTGAGCTGCTTAATATCAAAGATGTTTACTGGCCTGCCTTTTGGCAGGACCTAGCAATCTGTCCGGCCGGCCTAGCAATAGCAAGGTCCAGATAGGTATGTCCAGCCGGCTGGCCAGATAGCAAGGTTCGGCCGTCCATAAAGCAAGGTCCAGCTTGACTTAGATATCTGGCCGGACCTAGCTTTTTTTTATTTGTATTTAACCTTTATTTAACCAGGCAAGTCAGTTAAGAACAAATTCTTATTCACAATGACGGCCTAGCCATCTGTCCGGTCGGCTTGACTTAGGTCCAGCCGGCCAGATAGCTATCTTGGTATGGTCCGTTCATGGACACTTCACGGCCTCCCTGGACTGTGTGTTGCTGCAAGTTGGTCAACACCCGTGACTTTCATGAGGTACTACAGACCTAATGTTATGTCCACACCATCAGTGGGGTCTCTGGTTCTGAGCATGGCACACTCTCTCAACCCAGAAAAGTGAGCATGCCGAGAACCTTGTACATACTTATCAACCATCAGTGAGATGGATGTTCTATAGAGGCCTTCCACTCTTGGAGAAGCATTATGTTTTAAGTTCAAGCTTTCAGCTTGCGTGTGTATATGATTGTATACCACAGTTGAAATTATGTTACCCTGTTAGGGACTCACCAGGACTAAGTTAAATGGTGAATTTTCCCACTCTATTGTCCAAACGACCTCTTTGGTACAGCCGCTCCCATAGTTTGTTTTGGCAACATTTTACAAAAATGAAAGAGACCGTTGCATTACCTTGGTTCTCTGAGTAAAGTAACGTGTCGCCAAGTTTTTGTGGCATTCCTCCACCTCTATACTTCAATTGAAGTAAGACAGTATGTCACGCCACACCACCTTTTATAGTGACAGGTCACGTGGGTACAGTAAAGGTGTGGTGTGACTGTATACATCTTTATCTCAATCACATCGCGTGACGGAAAGGAGTTCACATAACTTGTTTGGCGACCCGTTACTCTACTCAGAGAACCAAGGTTGCATCCATAACCCAACGTTGTTTTATCATACTATCACAATGTCGTTTTACATTGTCTTTTATCATGTACTGTATAAATAGTTAATCATTTCAAGGCACATTCTGGAAGAATGTAGTAAATGTGTGTAAACCAATTGTAGTAAATATGCATACCATTTTGTATTGACAAATGTATTTATCATCATCATGGATGCATTGACAAATGTTAGAGAATTACGCTGCATCAGCATGAAGGCCAGTGGGGTGAGTAACATTATGGTTTCACTAGCATATACCATTAACCACCTCATCTACCAAATGAAAGCTAGTGAGAAAATACAGTAAGTTAAGGCCACTGTGAGAAGAGTCAAAGTTGCCACATGATAAAGCCTTGCACATATTACGATACATTTAGTATCATGTCAAACGGTAATTATGATGACAAAATAAAGTCAAGACATGATACTGATATGATATGGCCTGGTATATCACATTATACCTCAAATAAGGTACGCTAATAATGAATTCTATACACATCATGATGTACATGTCAAACTTAAACAAACCTGTCTCTTGTCAACAATCAGCATGAACGCTCAGACACACAGTGCATACTGCGAAAGGGCAATACATGGTTTATAACCTGGACATGGCTGTTGTCGTCATTCAGTCAATAGATAGAGGAAGTCCAGATTGTTGTACAATCAGTGTGCCATTATTGATATAAATGGTATCCAAACATTTAAGTTTCACAAATAAAGTGGAGTCCCATCAATGGCTTGTTGTACAACACAGACATGGAAGACACTAGACTCATGCTTTGAATAAAACAATGAAGAGCAATAAAGGACAGCAGCACAAATCCAACTGAAGAAGTTTTTGGACTTTAAATGGACATCTGAAATTTCTAAATTCTGGTTGTCATACTGTATTTCTTTTTTTTTACATTTTAACACTAGTGGACAAAACATGTCACCTAGTAAAGGCAGCTTTTGGACAAGTCACTTGTCAATTTCTTTCCCCATTTCTTAAAAGCTGATAAAAACATGTCATGAGGATGAGTAAGAGTCAAAAGCTCATGAGCACATCTCGCTCCTGTACACTGGTGTAGAATTGCTTCCCAAATACAAAGGAGTGCAGTCCAGCCCTCTGCTTTTCAGCCAACGCCATGATGATATTCAGGTCGCCTTCCACCATCAGGTCGAGGTCTGTCTTCAAGCTGCGTAAGGAGTGGAAAGGCTTCTTTCCCTTTTGCCTGTGGGTGGGGAATTCAAACTGTTATCAAAAGTTGTACTACATGGTGTGCTACTGTGCTGGGGCAAAAGTCATATTAAAACCATAGTGAGAGGTAACTCACGTCTCATCTTCAATGTATTTGAGTAGTGTGAGCGCCTTCCTGTGAAGGATCAGCAAGAACTGGGCCAAGTAAGTACTTCGCAGATTGAGACCGGGCTTCAGCATGAACACCTGGGAACAAAACAGAATGAACTATTACAGTTGACCCTGAGAAGCCAACAATGGCTGACAAATGACAAGAAAATTTTTCACACCACAAATATTGTTGCTTACTTTGTGCCGGTGTCTTACCTCATCTATAAATGACTTTACCAGGGTGTCTTTATGCATAACATCTTGAAATACATTTCTGAGAAAAGAGTGGAGCTTTTAATGGTCATAAATAGAATAACCTCCATATTTATTTCATTAATGTAAACAACAAATACAAATTTGATACATTTCAAGTCAAGCAATGCGTTAGGCAGCAAAATAAACATTGCCAATTCCAATCTAATTGGAAGAACAGGAGAGAAGAGAGCATACAGGTCGGGGGTGAAGGACTCGTCGGTGTGGATGCTGGTGTCAGTGTTGGGGGCGATGTCCTCTTCGCTGGCCGCCTTCCAGAGCACGCTGAGCTCTGAGCGCATGTAGCGCCGCTGAATGTATGTGTGCTCGTGGCAGGGCGGCATCTGCTTCACAGTGTTGATGTCCACGTCGATGTGCGTGGTCGGGTAGGGCGAGTACAGCACCTGGCGGAAGGGCACGACAAAACTGCCCATGGAGTCCTGGGTGGGAGAAAGGAGTGGGAGAGTAATGAGGAGGGGGATCACAATGCCAAAGTGGCAGTCTGTTGTAAAGGTATGAACTTTTGTTTATTTTTTGAGTCCTTGGTTTGAATAAAGACCATTCATTTGCATTACATTTACATGCACTTACAATGGGAGAATATTGATGTGAGTAAAACAAGGCTTTAATGTATCTCTCATTGAACACATTGGACCGAAGCTCATTATTAGTTGATTATTTGAAAACAGGTGCGTTAGTGCTGGGCTGGAACAAAAGCTTGCACACACAGTAGGAAAACTGTAATTTAGAGTGGCGTGTTGGGGTACCTTGAGGAGGCCTTGTACAAACAGTCCTGTGTCGTACTTGAAAGTAGAGTCAGCTTTACAGAACCGAGAGCACTTCCTCTCAGCAGGGGTGAGGAAGAGGCACAGCGTGCGCACTATCTAGAGTGCAAGAAAACATATGAATGAATATCAACGTGGAATACCTCTCAACAACATCCACATTTCCGAGAGGGAGAGAGGATTTGGAGGTGTGTGTGTATGAACCAGTATTGTTGGATTTTGTATGCTGCAATATTTTAGATAGACAATAACATATGCAGACACGTCTGTGTGTAGAACATTTATGTTGATACAGTTAGTGTGTGGATTAGTGTGAATACATATGCTGATACAGCAGCCAGTGTATGCATGTGCTTAGCACAGAGTATTGGCAGCCTGTCAGTACCTTGTTGACTTTGTCTGGGTTGCTTCCGACCACCATGGAGCAGCCACAGGTTTGGAGATGAGAACTGATTGCCCTGAGAGACAGAGGCAAATTTCATTTGGTGTATTATTTATTAATGACAAGGATGAGGGATGGTCACTTGATATTAATGAGCAATGAACATGAGCAAGATTAAAATGTTATGAAATGTGTTCTACCTCGTGGGGACATTTCCCAGATCCTCACGAATACAAAGGCTATTTTAGGTTTGGGGGTTAGGTTTAGGGCTACATTCAGGTTAGGAGGTTTAGGGGTTAAGAATTTTGAATGGAAATAAATGTTAGGTCCCCACAAGGATAGTAAATGATTTGCTGTGTGTGTCTGTCATTCAATATCGGTCTCTAAATATCCAAATGAGAGGATCAATCAAATAAATCTCATGACACAAAAGTGTTTCCTGACTACTGCAAGAACACTCACAAGCTGAGTAAATAAATTGTGACTTGCAGTGCATTAGTCATCTCCACAGGCAGCTAAAATAATTGTTTTGACAGATCTGTCAGGGGTGCATAACTGCACTCCACTGATAACAACAACCTAATCACAAATATAGTGTGCAAGGTAAGCAATGTGTACCCAATGAACCAACCCAGCTTGGACATAAAAGGAGAGGAAAGGTGCTAAACTGAGGGAGAGTGAAACATTCTTCAACCAAGTTGTTTCTTGAAAGTGGGCAAGTGAGATTACTCCACATTTCTCGTTAAATACAGTCAAAGAATGGTTTTGGGCACTGCAAAAATACCAGGTACACAACTCACAAGCAGATGCTTCCAATTTTCATAATTACATTTCTATACCAGGTAGGCTTACGACTGAATCCCAGACAAAGTTTCCTAAAAGTGTTTACTTGTGCAGGAAATCTTCATGGCAGCTGTCTCCGATGTCATCGTCATTTAGGATGGTGTCCTTGATCTAACACGGAGGGAACAAATGCGGTTCTTGGTGAAATAATCCTCAACACAAAGGACAAGATACTTTGTTTTTTTTACCTACTATAGCGAGACATACAGAAAATTAAAGTGGAATAGTGAGTTAGCAATTTGTCTCCTTGATGAACATCAAAATGTTAATTAAATCTTCAGTCGAACCTCAGTGGTTTTCACAGAGATTAATGATGTGGAGGCTTTGAAGTTTCATTTTCAACGAAAGCCGTGTGAGACTTAATAAATCAGTGAAACTAGTTCAATATCATTCTTGGATGTAATAATGTGACGTGGACGTAACTGTTAAAGAAAAGTTCCTACATGAATGTGTCTGCAGAGTATGCTGAGTTCTACTGTAGTTTTTGCACAGAACTGTTTTGCATGATGAAAGTGTTGCCCAATGTGCATGATTGCTTCAGATACTCACGTCAATGTCCTCTGGAACACTGTGTGTCTTCATGGATGACAGCAGCTCCATGATGGGGACAATCTCTGATGACAGCACAGAAATTATGTTGTATCCCTGTACGTCAATGACAAAAAAAGGCATGGCAGGCTTCATGATTCAGGTGTTAGTGCTGACTTACTTGATTTTAACCATTTCGCTCTTTGGGGAGCATAGGTCATTCACGTGCTGGGTTAATGCTGGGATAGAACAAGAACATCAATTTCCCTAGGAATGGATTGAGAAACACTGCCTTAAAGGGATGGCCTAGTATGGGGCAAACTTGGAACATGGCATCTGAATACTTACCTTCTGCATCCAGATGCGTCCCTTGCGGATTATGTGTTTGAGCCTCTCCACACAGACCATGTGCAAGGGCAGGTAGAAGGACAGCTCTGTCTGCGGCAGGATGATGGACAGGGCACAGGTGTTCTTGTCACCTTTCAGCTCGCCGTCGAAGATGAGCGAGATGATGATGACACCCTTCTCGGCTAGGACGAAGAACTTGACGTCCACGGCGCTGCACTCTGCACTGCGCAGAATCTCCCCGTTCAACGTGTGATTAGCCAGGAAGGTGACTTCACCATCGCTCAGCAACATTGGTTGCTCGCACTTGGGAGCCCAGATGTGGCACACCCGCGGTCCCACAATGTTGTCCCAGTAGGCAAAGGTGGCAGCTAAGATAGGACATTCTCCTTCAACAGTCACCTCTGTCTTAGCCACTGTGGGCGACTGAGGTGGGCCTGAAGACATGTTACTGTAACTATTTACTGTTTGTGGGAGGGGGGGTCAAGAAGAAGACTAGACAGGTGGTACGTAGTGTGACCAGGCCTAAGCCTGGTTGGTAGAATTATGCAGCTCTTTATTGTTCAACCTGTGTTATAGGAAGATAAATAAACATGTCAGAATATAGTATCACCTATAATACTGCACTCTAGCACCTTCACAAATACAAATCACCATCAAAAAACAACACTGTTTTGAAATCTATTTTGACGGTTTAGGGTTACTGTCTACAACATTCAAGGTTCATGTTTTTCAGGGGTTTAATAAATGTGAAACATAAAAGATGAACTACACATCCTGACATGCCGCATGTCTGACTACATTCTTCTTCTATGAGGTTTAACGGCAGTTGGCATCCAAGAAATGTTGCATTACCGCCACCTACTAGACTGGAGTATAACTCCCGTGTACTTCGCTGAAGAAAAAAAGAAATAAAACAAATACCCTACCATCTAACACTAAACTCACTTAAATACCATACTCCACTATTTAAATCTATTTAGTCCTACTTCAGGCCAACAGCTTGAAAGGATGGGACACCACACCCTGTATCTCTGACATCAAGTCTTGCACACGCAAATCCCTCTCTGCAGCTGCCAACACAACCTCTATTTTCTGCGACTTACGTTCCATCCTTGCAGTACAGTTGATAACCATTGCTATAAATGCCAAAAATCCAATCTTACTGAAGCAAATATCACTTGTTGGTTTATCCCTCTGTACTGGTACAGATAAGACTACTCACACCACTCCGCTCAGTATCCTTGACCCATCTACATCTACCTTCTTAACTGCCTCAGCATATGACAACTTGTGCACTACACTAACCTTGGAAATCTCAACCTGCCTCTCTCGCACAGGACATTTCTGATCCCCAGCTCCATGGGCACACCTACAATTAACACAGACCACTACTTTCCCCAATGCTACGCATTCCTTTGTCTTATGCCCTTCTGGACACCTCTCACACCTAGGAACCTGCCTCCTACACACTGCTGCCACATGCCCATAAGCTTGACACCTGTAACAACAATGTATTCGGAACAAAAGCTCGTACAGGATAACTTATATCCTAACATCACTTAGTTGGGCAAACAATGACTCCTCTGTTTCACTGCCCACGCCACCCTGTCTTCGTCGCACCAAACAACGAGCATCACAAACACAGGGAATCTTCCCCTTCAGTTGGTCAGTAATCACTCCTTTCAATGGCGGCCCTTTCTTGAGAGCAAAACAATTCACATATCTTGGCCCCATTTGTTTAACATGGAGCGTCTGGTCCCTCTTACCAGCAGAAACACAAACAATTATCACAAGGCCACTTCTGGTTACCTTCACCGATTCCACAGCACCCAACTCGGTTTTCACCCACCCTGAAACCACAAATGGATCAGCCAAAAGGCAAGAGTTAACTTTTTCCAAAAATGGCACTCCTACTGTCACAGACTCATCTTTAGCCTGAGCCTCGGTGCAAGCCTCGGGCTCCGAGAACTTCACCACACCCTCATTCCTTTACATTTATCCTCCTGTCTTCAACTCACTCTGCTTACACTTTCTACCGTTATTTTTTTAAATAAACCATCTCCCTTTTTTGACCGACTCAAGCTCACCCTCTTATCTATCTCGCTCTTAGACCTCCTCTGCATCCTCTTTTCCCTCCATTCCTCCTCCGTATTCCAAGTATAAGTCTCCTTGTGATAATAATACACTTCTCCTGACATACATATACTACTTCTTCTTCTTGCCTTGTCAAGAGACGCCATTTAACAGACTGCCACAATCAGCATGAACCCCTCGGGATATAATTAGAGCTCACCAGTGCATCCCACTTGTAGCCATTTCGTCTGAATACATGTTCAATTATATCTGCATTTGAAAGAGAGGAGTTACTCACCAAAGTCTCACCGTATTTCAATTGTAGCTCCCTTAAAGGCCACAGATGGTTTAGCGTTGAAAAACAACATAAGAATCACTTCCTCATGTGTCAATACTACGTAATTTGCCATACACTGCCCTCTGGCGAAATATTAAGGTATCTAAAAGAGACTGTCATTTCCACTGCAAAAAGAATTATACAAATTAGGTGGTGATTCATATATCTTTCTGTTTATATTTACTTTTACTTGACTCTTGACTTGCACCTGCTTTACAAACAAACATCACTGCATGAGCAACAGGTATTTGGGTTGCGTTGAGTGAGGCAGGGAGGATTTTTTGTTGTTGAAGGAAGGTCAATTAATTATGCTTCCAGCCAGGCCCATTTTAAAATTAACTTTTTAATTCCCTTTTAGCCATGTAGGATAATCTTACCCTCACCAATCCATTAGGGATGGAAATGTGCAACTGACCATATGTTTATATACGGTCTATGAACTGACCTTATATCACTGAGTGTCTAGGGTAGCAATTCATCCACTCCTCTGCCCATGCCCTATTTACCACCCTCTCCTTGTAACGAAGTACAGTACTCACTGTAGACCATCAACACTTTCTCTTCAAATTATTGGGATTGGATTACATCAAACAATATTGGATCATGGAATCCTTGGTTATGTTGTGAAATTGTCAGATAAAAGTGTAAAAAGAGGCAGGCTGTGAAGATAAGCTGTCATAAGCACAAATCACATCAACAATTTTTTCTTCAAGTGATGATAGGCCATTTTACTCAGGCTTCTCAAGAGGGTTCAACTGCCGTATTTCAAAGAAGAAACTGTGGGTGCTGGGCACAATAATAACCCAGAGCCCTTTTACTCTCATTCCAAATGAGGCAAACACACAAGCATCTCTGTAATGGTTGGAAACAGAGAACTTCAAAGAATCCAGTCTCAGCTGGCTTAAATCCCTTTTTGACAGCTGCACTTCAACGCCATACTGGAAAAACTAACAAGCCAATAAACGGTGGATTTTGGATAAGACTGTCAGACTGACAATGATCAGAGAAAGACACAGAGCAGGCCATCTCTTAGGCATCATCTTGGGTTAGAGTATGTGAAAGACCAATAACAACACCCATGAATGGACAGATGATGAATGGTTGCATTTATTCTGTGCTTGTCACTATGTCTCAATTTGTTTACCATTGGGAAATGTACTCCATTGCTAGCCTGGGCCACTGATCCCAGCATCTGTCTGATTTAGACAGGGGGGTCTCCCATCCAAATACTGACTAGACCCAGCCCTGCTTTAGCTTCAGGCGAAAAGACAGCCAGGTTTGTATGTCTGCTGCAGTGGAGGCTGCTGAGGGGAGGACAGCTCATAATAATGTCTGGAAAGGAGAGAATGGAATGGCATCAAACACATCGAAACCATGTGTTTGATGTATTCGATACCATTTCACTTATTCCGCTCCAGCCATTACCACGAGCCCGTCCTCCTCAATTAAGGTGCCACCAACCTCCTGTGGTCTGCTGTTGTATTCAATAAAAACCTCATCCCACACAGAAAAACAATTCAACTGCTAACATTTGCCTAGGACTTGAGGTAATAGAATTTAACGCTAAAACTTTCCATTACTGATAACTGGTGCCTTATATCCTCCTGTATACTTTTCCATTTAGTCAGTAATTGTGTTTCGCCATTAAGGCCATGGTCATTCATTCTCACTAATTAGCAATGACCCCCTAAGCACCGCTATGACCTCTCCATCAGCTAAAGTGCTTGACTTCTGCCTCACTGCCTTGACTGTTGACTGACATGCAACCACTAACCAAAATGAAGGAATAGCTGTTTTGTGTCTTCAACATATGCTCAAAGTTATAGGCCCTGGTATTGCAACCAAAATATACGTATTTCATAAAACTGAATACCTTTGTGTTTTAGCAACATGAATCATGTCTTGAAAAGGCTACACCAGTTCAAACAAGCATCAATCGAATGAAACTATTTAAAGCACACTTTAAAGATAGATCTAAGGAGAATAAAAGCTGGAATTAATCAGAACCTAGCATCGTGCTTGTATTCCTTTATGATTTAGTGTCTGCTGTAGGGGAAGGGGGCAGAAAGTCCCACTAGCTAATTTTCCTCATTCATACATTAAAACTCGGTGACAGTCTAACTGCAGCAGATGTCAAATAAATTAATAAATTAATAATATATTGATAACAAATTAATAACTATGTTAATTTCGTACTTGTCTCCAGTCTCTCTCTCTCTCTCTCTCTCTCTCTCTCTCTCTCTCTCTCTCTCTCTCTCTCTCTCTCTCGCCCTTTGTCTTTTAAGTAAAATACACTGAGTGTACAAAATATTATGAACACCTGCTCTTTCCATGACATAGACTGACCAGGTGAATCAAATAAAATAAAACTTTATTTGTCCCACTTGCCGAATTCAAGTGTAGACCTTACCGTGAAATGCTTACATACAACCCCTTAACCAACAGTGCAGGCAAGAAGAGTTAAGAAAATATTTACCAAATAAACTAAAGTAAAAAATAAATAAAAAGTAACACAATAAAATAGCAATAACAAGGCTATATACAGGGGGCACCGGTACTGAGTCAGTGTGCAGGGGTACAGGTTAGTTGAGATAATTTGTACATATAGGTAGGGGTGAAGTGACTATGCATAGATAATAAACAGCGAGTAGCAGAACAAATGGAGGGGGGAGGGTGTCATTGTAAAAAGTCCGGTGGCCATTTGATTAATTGTTCAGCAGTCTTATGGCTTGGGAGTAGAAGCTTTTAAGGAGCTTTTTGGACCTAGACTTGGCGCTCCGGTACTGCTTGCCGTGCGGTAGCAGAGAAAACAGTCTATGACTTGGGTGATTGGAATCTCTGACAATTTTATGGGCTTTCCTCTGACACAGCCTATTATATACAGTGGGGCAAAAAAGTATTTCGTCAGCCACCAATTGTGCAAGTTCTCTCACTTAAAAAGATGAGAGAGGCCTGTAATTTTCATCATAGGTACACTTCAACTATGACAGACAAAATGAGGAAAAAAAATCTCGAAAATCACATTGTAGGATTTTTAATGAATTTATTTGCAAATTATGGTGGAAAATAAGTATTTGGTCACATACAAACAAGCAAGATTTCTGTCTCTCACAGACCTGTAACTTCTTCTTTAAGAGGCTCCTCTGTCCTCCAGTCGTTACCTGTATTAATGGCACCTGTTTGAACTTGTTATCAGTATAAAAGACACCTGTCCACAACCTCAAACAGTCACACTCCAAACTTCACTATGGCCAAGACCAAAAAGCTGTCAAAGGACACCAGAAACAAAATTGTAGACCTGCACCAGGTTGGGAAGACTGAATCTGCAATAGGTAAGCAGCTTGGTTTGAAGAAATCAACTGTGGGAGCAATTATTAGGAAATGGAAGACATACAAGACCACTGATAATCTTCCTCGATCTGGGGCTCCACGCAAGATCTCACCCGTGGGGTCAAAATGATCACAAGAACGGTGAGCAAAAATCCCAGAACCACACGGGGGGACCTAGTGAATGACCTGCAGAAAGCTGGGACCAAAGTAACAAAGCCTACCATCAGTAACACACTACGCCGCCAGGGACTCAAATCCTGCAGTGCCAGACGTGTCCCCCTGCTTAAGCCAGTACATGTTCAGGCCCGTCTGAAGTTTGCTAGAGAGCATTTGGATGATCCAGATGAGGATTGGGAGAATGTCATATGGTCAGATGAAACCAAAATAGAACTTTTTGGTAAAAACTCAACTCGTCGTGTTTGGAGGACAAAGAATGCTGAGTTGCATCCAAAGAACACCATACCTACTGTGAAGCATGGGGGTGGAAACATCATGCTTTGGGGCTGTTTTTCTGCAAAGGGACCAGGACGACTGATCCGTGTAAAGGAAAGAATGAATGGGGCCATGTATCGTGAGATTTTGAGTGAAAACCTCCTTCCATCAGCAAGGGCATTGAAGATGAAACGTGGCTGGGTCTTTCAGCATGACAATGATCCCAAACACACCGCCCGAACGAAGGAGTGGCCGTAAGAAGCATTTCAAGGTCCTGGAGTGGCCTAGCCAGTCTCCAGATCTCAACCCCATAGAAATCTTTGGAGGGAGTTGAAAGTCCGTGTTGCCCAGCGACAGCCCCAAAACATCACTGCTCTAGAGGAGATCTGCATGGAGGAATGGGCCAAAATACCAGCAACAGTGTGTGAAAACCTTGTGAAGACTTACAGAAAACGTTTGACCTCTGTCATTGCCAACAAAGGGTATATAACAAAGTATTGAGATAAACTTTTGTTATTGACCAAATACTTATTTTCCACCATAATTTGCAAATAAATAAATTAAAATCCTACAATGTGATTTTCTGGATTTCTTTTTCTCATTTCGTCTGTCATAGTTGAAGTGTACCTATGATGAAAATTACAGGCCTCTCTCATCTTTTTAAGTTGGAGAACTTGCACAATTGGTGGCTGACTAAATACTTTTTTGCCCCACTGTAGGTCCTGGAGGGCAGGAACCTTGGCCCCAGTGATGTACTGGGCAGTACACACGGACAGATGCCGAGCAGTTGCCATACCAGACAGTGATGCAACCGGTCAGGATGCTCTCAATGGTGCAGCTGTAGACCTTTTTGAGGATCTGAGGACCCATGTCAAATCTTTTCAGTCTCCTGAGGAGGAAAAGGTTTTGTTGTGCGCTCTTCACGACTGTCTTGGTATGGTTGGACCATGATAGTTTATTGGTGATGTGGACACCAAGGAACTTGAAACTCTCGACCCGCTCCACTACAGCCCCGTCGATGTTAATCGGGGACTGTTCGGCCCACCTTTTTCTGTAGTCCACAATCAGCTCCTTTGTCTTGCTCACATTGAGGGAGAGGCTGTTGTCCTGGCACCACACTGCCAGTTCTCTGACCTCCCAGGGTCCTTAGCTTAGTGATGAGCTTTGTGGGCACTATGGTGTTGAACGCTGAGCTGTAGTCAATGAACAGCATTCTCACATTGGTGTTACTTTTGTCCAGGTAGGAAAGGGCAGTGTGGAGTGTGATTGAGATTGCCTCATCTGTGGATCTGTTGGGGCGGGATGCGAATTGGAGTGTGTCTAGGGTATCCGGGAGGATGCTGTTGATGTGAGCCATGACCAGCCTTTCATAGCACTTCATGGTTACCGACGTGAGTGCTACGGGGCGGTAATAATTTAATAAGCAGGTTACCTTCGCTTCCTTGGGCACAGGGACTATGGTGGTCTGCTTGAAACATGTAGGTATTACAGACTTGGTCAGGGAGAGGTTGAAAATGTCAGTGAAGACACTTGCCAGTTGGTCCGCGCATGCTTTGAGTACACGTCCTGGTAATCCGTCTGGCCCCCCGGCTTTATGAATGTTGACCTTAGTGCCAGCATCGGTCTGTTGTGGTAAATAGACGGCTAGAATAATATAGATGAGAACTCTCTTGGTAGATAGTGTGGTCTATAGCTTATCATAAGGTACTCTACCTCAGGTGAGCAATACCTTGAGACTTCTTTAATATTAGTCATCACGCACCAGCTGTTATTGACAAATAGACCCACACCCCGGCCCCTCATCTTACCAGACGTAGCTTCTCTGTTCTGCCGGTGCATGGAAAATCCCGCCAGATCTATATTATTCATGTCTTCGTTCAGCCACGACTCTGTGAAACATAAGATATTACAGTTTTTAATGTCCCGTTGGTAGGATAATCTTAATCGTAGGTCATCAATTTTATTTTCCAATGATTGCACATTAGCCAATAGAATGGATGGCAGTGGGAGTTTACTCCCTCGCCTACGAATTCTCAGAAGGCAGCCCGACCTCCGTCCCCTTTTTCTCCGTCTTTTCTTCACGCAAATGACGGGGGATTTGGGCATGTTCCCGGGAAAGCAGTATATCCTTCTTGTCGGACTCGGTAAAGGAAAAATCTTCTTCCAGTTCGAGGTGAGTAATCACTGCTCTGATGTCCAGAAATTATTTTCAGTCATAAGAGACTGAGCACCACAAGAGCAACATTATGTACAAATTAAGTTAAAAAATAAGTTACAAACAACGCAAAAAACTAAAAACAAAATAGCAGTTGGTTAGGAGCATGTAAAACATCAGCCATCTTCTTCAGCGCCATATTAACATAATCCAGGTGAAAGCTATTATCCCTAATTTATATAACTTGTTAACTTCAATCAGTGTAGATGAAGGGGAGGAGACGTGTTAAAGAATTATTTTTAAGCCATGAGACAACTAGACATGGATTGTGTATGTGTGCCATTCAGAGGGTGAATGGGCAAGACAGAAGTTTTAAGTGCCTCTGAACAGAGTATGGTAGTCGGTGCCAGGCGCACCTGTTTGTGTCAAGAACTGCAACGCTGCTGGGTTTTTCACACACAACAGTTTTCTGTGTGTATCAAGAATGGTCCACCACCCAAAGGACATCCAGCCAACTTGACACAACTGTGGGAAGCATTGGAGTCAACATGGGCCAGCATCCCTGTGAAACGCTTTGTAGAGTCCGTGCCCCGACAAATTGAGGCTGTTATGACAGCAAAAGGGGGGTTGGGGTGCAACTCAATATTAGGAAGGTGTTCTTAATGTTTTGTACCCTCAGTGTATATCCAATTGATCTTTATTAAACTAGGCCAGTCAGTTAAGAACAAATTCTTATTTTCAATGACAGCTTAGGAACAGTGGATTAACTGCCTTGTTCAGGGGCAGAATGACATATTTTTACCTTGTCAGCTCAAGGATTCGATCGGTTACTTTCGGTTACTAGTCCAACGCTCTAACCACTAGGCTACCTGCCGCCTATCACTCTATGATGCCTATCTAAATACGGCCCGTTGTTCAGTTGCCTACGGGGTTGTGTTCTCACACAGCCAGGGCGTGTTCATATCCAAGCCCAGAGGACATCCCTAAGGTGATTGTAGTCCTCTGCAACTGAGCACAAATCACACCCATAGCCTTACCATCCAGAGGTAGCTGGTGGCACCTTCATTGGGGAGGACGAGCTCATAGTAATGGCTGGAACATTGATACCATTCCATTCATTATTATGAATTGTCCTCCTCTCAGTAGCCTCCCGTGCTACCATCTCTACCTCTCTCTCTCTACCCCAACCCCCTATCTCTCTGTCTCTTCTCTCTCAGTATGCATAGTGGCACTCAATGGGGTCCTAAAGTCTCGTAGCCCAAGGTAATTAGTGAGGGGGGAATCATCCTGATTTAATGTGCTCAAGGAGTAAGAACCCGGTCTTGATGACGTCATTGTGGACTCTCCCTCCAGTGCTTTCCTCGGGTGTGAATCCACATTCTGATGTAACAACGTCAATGTATGATGCAATGCGCTTCAATCCTTTTATTCCTCTCATCTTTCACAGTGTGCATCTTATTGACACTTGCCTTGTTTTAAGGGGAATTGCAAAGTGAAGCAGTGAGGTTAGTGGTCTAGACCCATGTGAGGTTAAGCAGGATGCTCAAGCTAATGGTGTGCTTGGAGCCTCATTCTAAGTAGAGATGAGGATGTAATTCTTCCTGGCTGCTGTGCTATTATCAGAATGGATGCCATTAGTGTTGTAGGGGATATTATTTGGTCTGGCTCTTCATAGAAAATCTTTAAGAAGCGGTTTTGGAACATTTCCCTGCATTATTTTCAATTGAATTTATTTTACTGCTGGCACAATATGTTCTCTATAATCCATGTAGAGACACCAAGTTTAATTACAGTCATAAAATAAAGCTAATAACATAATGTTTCCTCTCCAGATCACAAAGCAGAGCGACTCAAATGATTCACAGACGCTTTGGCGCCTGTGTTAGCACCAATCATTAAAACACTGATTAGTAAATCCTCTTCATCTAAGAGAAATGGCCTACGGATAGGAGACAGTCATATTATCCTTGTGGTATTTCTCCCTATTCTTTACTGGAGCACTCTTTCCTTGACAAGCTGTGGAGAAAACAACTGCAACAAAAGTGATACAAATCAGATCGGTGGGACCTTGATCTTGTCTTCTTGAATATTCCCTGTGTGCATTCTCCAAAGATAGAACAACTTTTAACCATTAACATGATAGCATCAAGTGTTTTAACATATCTCTGTAAAGAGAAGGGTGCTGAATGAAAGCGTCAGCAGGAGCTGCATTTATCTGAGTTTCTGGAGACGGAGAGATTCAGGGTCATTGGGTATATTAGGTGTGGTTTTAGAAGAGTGTTGAATTAAACATCTGGTGGGGAAACAATATATACCCATTTGTCATCTTTCCTTGGCCTGCGTCATAGGATCGCTACAACAACCAATCTATATCCTTGCAACAACACACCATATGTTAGTTTCTAGTATACATTTTGCTAAGGAGTCTGCACATCTTTGGTTTGCTATTACACTATCATACAGTGTAGGTCTATGACGTCAAGTAAAAATGAAAGTACTGATATGTCATTGGAAATGACAAAATATTAATGACCACATAAAGCTGTATGATTACGATTTATTTCCATTTGAAAATATACCCATAAATTTATTATACGAAAACATTTAAACAACCTTTAACATTGTATCACAACTGGATCACACATGTTGACACCTACATCCCTGCTTTTACAAAGAGTTGCCCTTAATGTTATTCTTTAACACACATTTTCAACAGTTAAAACGTTTCAACAAAAACACCACAACTTTCAAATGCCATCAATGAAATACCCAGAAACCTATTTTAACCCAAGAGAGGCCTCGGGACATGACAGCTTGAAGCATTGGGACCAAAGAAACATGAGAGGGGATACAATACAACCCATAACTCACCGGGCTGAGATTTGTCCTGTTCAAAGGGGACATCGGCCAGTAAATCTTTGCTATTGTGTCTAGTCTAGTCACTGAACGTTTATTTTACATTACATCAGGGGATTTTGCTGGCAGGAAAATCTGCAATTGATTTATAATGTAATAAAAGGGGATTTAACAGAAGATTTTTTATCATCGTTGTTTTTTTCCAAGCAATAACCAACATTTTCAGCTTCTACTATTTATTCAGCAGGAAGATACCTTGAGTTCTTCTAGTGCTTTTAGCTGAAATCCCACTTGAAGTTATAAATATCGTGTGTATACATTTTCCTTGAGTTGAAGCTCGAGTTGCCAAAATGCCGCTATGGCTATCTTGAGGTGGTACAAAGGGGAACAATGGCCTACTTGAAAATATTTATGAAGCAGGTTTCTTGGATATTGTTTGTAGTGATTTGCATGTGCATACAAACATACGTAACACTACATTTTACTCAACAAACACACCTGCAGCTTAGATGGGTATTAGACACAATTTACTCCAGACATGATAGAGCAATGACAGCTCCACTGTCTTCTCAACTTCTCCCCTGTCACTCCCAGAGACTTCCTTTCTCACCTTGGTGTCACACCGAGTCTGCAACATCATTAGTCATCACATCACCAGCGTAGCACAGGCCCTGCGCTGTATCACTGCATCACTCTCATTGATATGTGGGCTATATAGTATTATATCCAGTGTATTGTATGATAACACCATTTTATATAAACAATTCCACAGTATCATAGATCACTATTATATCAACATGTCCACTGAATCACTAGATCACCTTCATATCAACACCACTATATCGGTACATCACTTTCATTTTCACAACTCCACTGTATCAAAGAAAACTTTGAAAATGATATGCACTGTATTTGTTTGTTACTATCATATGTGTTGGTCCGTTTGTAAATTTAAATCATTTTCATGTTGACTCGTCTGGGCCCGCTTGTCTCATTTGCCTCCGTTGCTGTCCCATTCGATTTGCGGGGAACATACTCAATGTCGAAGTTGCTCTTGTGCCTTCCCTTCCCACGACTCCAGGCAAACAGGAGGAGGAAACAGAAGATGACCACGCCCAGGAAGGAAAGGCAGCCCATGGCTGTGGAGATGATGATGGTCTTCAGGTCTATGGGGTTTGTCATATTGTACAGGAGGGTGCCGTTGGCCCAGGTCCCGTTGGAGTCCGCCAGGAGTCCGCTCTTGTTGGTGTAGAGCGATCTATCGCTGATGCCCAGGCTCTTCACAGCCAGCGAGGCTGACATGCTGGCATTGCCCGCCGCGTTGCTGGCCACACACAGGTATACACCATTGTCGTGCAGCTCCGCAGCCTTAATCTCCAGGGTGCCGTTGGTATGGACTGTCACCCTCCCGGTGCTCTTGGCTGTGACATAGCGTCTGTGTGGCGTCACCCAGGCCATGGATGGCCGAGGAGCCCCGTCTGCTATGCAGTTGAGCCAGACAGGCTGCCCCTCGTCTGCCAGCAGCAGCTGGGTGGTGTTGGGCCCAATCCGGGGCTTGGTGCAAGTGACATACCGTGACACCAGCGGCTCCTTGAGGTCCCGCAGGGGTTTCCCACGTAAGCGCTCAGGGGCACTGCACTCGGGCTGGGGGTCAGGGAGCTGCAGCAAGGGTGGCTTCCGGCCACTCAGCAGCCATAGGAGCCGGCAGTCGCACACCAGAGGGTTCCCCCCCATAAGCAGCGTCTGCAGGCTGTCAGGGGACGCAAACACAGCTTGCTCCACAGAGTCCAGCTGGTTGTGCGACACATCCAACATACGCAGGTTTGGGAGTACCAGGAAGGCCAGGGGTTCAATGTAAGCCAGCTGAGCCCCTCGCAGGTGCAACTCCTGCAGTCGCGGAAGCTTGTCTAGCACCCCTTGCTGGATGTGCTGGATGCGGCAGAAGGATAGGTTGAGGTGCGTGAGGTAGGGCAAGTTGCGTAGAGCAGGGCCGGGAAAAGAGGACAGGTTAGTGTTAGTGACGGTGAGTGTGGTGAGGTTGAGACCGTGTAGCGACAGAGCGGGGAAGACTTCCAGCCAGGGCCAGTAGTCAATCTCCAGGTGGCGAAGGTGGGGAAGTCTTTTGAAGGAGTAGGGCTTCAGGGCACCAATGCCCAGGTGGCGCAGGCGGAGTTCCACCAGGCTGTGTAGGTGCCCCAGGGCATCAGTGGGCACAACAGTCAGGTTGCAGCGCTCCAGGGTGAGGCTCTGTAGGCCCAGCAGGCCAGTAAAGGCCCTCTGGGAGATGAACACCAGCTCATTGTCACCCACCTCCAGGGACATCAGCCTCCGAAGGTCCTGGAAGCCGTGGTCCAGCAGCACCACCAACCGGTTGTGGCTGAGGTCCAGACTGGTGAGGTTGGCCAGGCCAGAGAGCACGCCGGCGGCGGGGACCAGCTGGAGGAGGTTGCTGTGGAAGTTCAGCGAGCGCAGGGAGAGCTGAAATTTGAAGGAGCCCGGTTCGACCACGCCTATCAGGTTATCGCTGAGGTCTAGATCCTCAAGCTGTAGGAAGGAGGAGAAGTTGTCCGGTGTAATGCTCCGCAGCTTGTTCTTGCTCAGATCCAGAAGCCGAGTCTCAATAGGGATGCCCTCGGGGATGGTAGGCAGTCGCTTGCGGTGGCAGCTGACTGACTTGGTCTGGGCGGAGCAGTCGCAGCGAGCGGGGCAACCCAGGACGCAGCTAGCCAGCAGGAGCAGTAGAGCCCCCGCCCAGAAGAGGGTAGCAGTGGTACAGGGCAGAGCGCTGCATGACTTTTACCCACGCTGCCCTCTGTCACGGCACAGCTTGGTTTCCATGCAGACCACCATCACGGTATAGCCCTGCAGCACAAAATCACACACAAGGAGCAGCGCATTAGAATACCTAATATTAATTTTCATGCAAAATAGCACGGTTTGTTATACAAAGCATTACTGCCAACAAAGCTTTCCCCCTGCTGCTTTCTTTCCCCCCACCTTCCGTAACTCTTCACCTGCTCCCCATCTCTTGCTCTCACTCTATCCTTTCTAACACTTTCTTTTCTATCACACTATCAACACTTTTTTCATTTATCAGCTGATTTTTGTCAAATGAAATTCAAATCAAATCAAGTGCATTGACACAAAGCAATATGCTTCATGGAAAAATGTGCTATAATGTTCAGCTGCATCAGAATATAACATGGTATCTGTCTTTAAAAAAAAACAGGAGCACAATGTTACAGTGCTTGTGGTCAGGACTGACCCTGGTTTCACCACAGAGACGAGGCAGAGACCCTATTGGATATGCAAGGAGGCGGGAGACGGGAGTTGAACCAGGGGCTGCTCTGTTTCCACAGGAAGAAAAAGAGAAGGATAGGGAAGAAAATGCCTCCTGGTCAACAGGTTGTTGGCATAGCAGATGGTCTGAGACGTTTGCCTGAATGCATCTGTTGTGTATTCTATAAACCTTGCCTATTATGGATCCTACTCCGGTTATTCTGTCCTGATACAATTTAAAAAGAATAAACAAACACAAATCCATGTCGAGGTGAGCAGATGGTTTAGCACAAAGACAGACATACATGCACGCTGCTGCTGAGGTGAGTGACACATTCACTGAAAAGATGGGGTGAGTACGCACATACGCACGTCATGCACACACGCAAAAACACACACAGCACTCATCCCTCTCCCCGACTCTGAAGAGCTGCACTCTGGTGTCTTCACTACCATCTTTCTCTCTTTCCCACCCTTTCGATCTCCCTTATTATTTATCTCCCTCTCTACAGTATCTATCTATGTCTCTCTCTCTCTTTCTCTCTTTGCTTTTGCTGCTGATACTCTACTGTTCTCTTATCCCCTGATCCTCCCTTTTCACACATCTTCCTGACACCTTTTCTCTCGTCGTCATTGCCCTGGAAGAAGCCCCATTCTCTATATTCTCCATTCCCCACAGGCTGTGTTTTATCGATTGTGACACAGACACATCAGATACCAGGAATGTAGCCTTTTACAAAGAGCGGGCTGTTGCCATAGCAACCACAAACCCTCCCTCCCATCGCTCTATGTGGTCTGCCAATCAAATTAATGAAAAAAGAAAAAAAAAGAAAAGAGGACTCGTTTTTTAATATTCTCAAGGTCTGCACAAAACATGCATTGAATATATTTAAAATCTCTGCTTCATTAACACGCAAGCATCGAGTTTACAGTGTCTCGAAACTGTCAGCCTGCCTGGTTATTTGTCGAGCTGTCTGATTGCCTATCCGTCTGCTGGTCTGTTAAGTATCTCTGGGTATCTATCTGCCTTTCTTCAAGCCTGTCTGGGTCTGGGTCTTCTTATCCCTCTGCCTTTACATATCGAGTACCTGTCTGTCTATCTATCTATCTATCTGTCTGTCTGTCTGTCTGTCTGTCTGTTTCTGTACGTGAGTGTGTGTCTGTTTGTGTGCCAATGAGTCTTTCCGACAATCTGTCAGTGAGACTAAGTCTCTATCAGTCTATCAAGTTACCTGTCTATCTGTCTCTCTGCTGGTGTATCTATTGGTCTGTACAGTATGTCAATTAGTCAGTCTTTCTGACAGGATGCCAGTGTGCTTGGTCTGGTCTGGCAGATCCTTACTCCATTGAAACTATGCAAGAATTTTTGTTGCCTCTTTGGACCACTAGAATTGTTAGACAATGGAGAAGTCTGGATAAGAAGAGAAGGGTGAGGGGTCATTCAGAAGTGCAGACCTACAGGGTATAGAGCTTTTTAGGATTATAGACGCAGTTGGATTAGATACGCAGTTAAACTGTAGAAAATCTGACAGGCGAATGAGAGCCTAGGGGAGACGCATGAGTCACGGTGGGAGAGAGAGAGAGAGAGAGACAACAAAATAAACAGGAAATATAAGAAATGATGAGAAAAGCCTATGCTAGATTGGGTGAAAGCCTAATTTGCCTGCTGAGTTTGTGGTTTTATACCAGCAACACAAGTTAAAATAAAAGGAGACTTTTAAACTCTGAATTATATTATATGAGTGCACACTCACTGACTGTGTTATTGTTCAGAGAGACAACTCATGTCCACTTACTTTAATCTTACATATTCACTTGCTTCACCTTCAGTTGTTCAATGTTTCAGTGTTCATACAAGCTCAATATAAGACATACTGAATATGTATAAAGAGATATATGAATACTGTGTATTAATATACTGTGTTCTTTAAATACTGTAGCTCATTCTAATATATCTACTACTATACATTACTTTTTTGTTACACTGTTTATACACACTTCGTATTCATATACAGGATTCTTGACATAGCTCACTGTAATATATACAGTACCATTAAAAAGTTTGGACCACCTACTCATTCAAGGGTTTTCTTTATTTGGACTATTTTCTACATTGTAGAATAATATTGAAGACATCAAAACTATGAAATAGCACATATGGAATCATGTAGTAACCAAAGAAGTGTTAAACAAATCAAAATATATTTTATATTTGAGATTCTTCAAAGGAGCCACCATTTGCCTTAATGACAGCTTCGCACACTCTTGGCATTCTCTCAACCAGCTTCATGAGGTAGTCACCTAGAATGCATTTCAATTAACAGGTGTGCCTTGTTAAAAGTTTTAATATAAAAAAAATGTTACCCCTTTTTCTCCCCAATTTCATGGTATCCAATTGGTAGTTACAGTCTTGTCTCATTGCTGCAACTCCCGTACGTACTCGGGAGAGGCGAAGGTCGAGAATCGTGCGTCCTCCGAAACACTACTCAACTGCTTCTTGACCTAATGCCCACTTAACCCGGAAGCCAGCCGCACCAATGTGTTGGAGGAAACACCGTACACCTGCCGACTGTCAGCGTGCACTGTGCCCGGCCCGCCACAGGAGACGCTAGTGCGTGATAGGACAAGGACATCCCTGCCGGCCAAACCCTCCCCTAACCCAGATGACGGTGGGCCAATTATGCTCTGCCCCATGGGTCTCCTGGTCACGACCAGCTGCAACAGAGCCTGGACTCAACCCCAGAATCTCAAATGGCACAGCTAGCACTGCGATGCATTGCCTTAGACCACCGTGCCACTCGGGTGGCCCAAATTCCTTTCCTTCTTAATAATTTTTAGCCAATCAGTTGTGCTGTGACAAGGTAGGGGTGGTATACAGAAGATAGCCCTATATTATGGCAAGAACAGCTCAAATAAGCAAAGAGAAACGACAGTCCATCACTACTTTAAGACATGAAGGTCAGTCAATGCGGAACATTATAAGAACTTTGAAAGTGCAGAGGACCAGCACAGGAAAGGAAGACCCAGAGTTACCTCTGCTCCAGGGGATAAGTTAATTAGAGTTAACTGCACCTCAGATTGCAGCCCAAATAAATGCTTTACAGAGTTCAAGTAACAGACACATGTCAACATCAACTGTTCAGAGGAGACTGCGTGAATCAGGCCTTCAAGGTTGAATTGCTGCAAAGACAGCACTACTAAAGGACACCAATAATAAGAAGAGACTTGCTTGGGCCAAGAAACACGAGCAATGGACATTAGACCAGTGGAAATCTGTCCTTTTGTCTGATGAGTTGGTTGGTTCCCTCTGCCGTGTCTTTGTGAGACGCAGAGTAGGTGAGCGGATGACCTCCGCATGTGTGGTTCCCACCGTGAAGCATGGAGGAGGAGGTGTGATGGTGTGGGTGTGCTTTGCTGGTGACACTGTCTGTGATTTATTTAGAATTCAAGGCAGACTTAACCAGCATGGCTACCACAGCATTCTGCAGTGATACGCCCTCCCATCTGGTTTGCGCTTTGTGGGACTATCATTTGTTTTTCAACAGGACAATGACCTCCAGGCTGTGTAAGGGCTATTTGGCCAAGAAGAAGAGTGATCGAGTGATGCATCAGATGACCTGGCCTCCACAATCACCTGACCTCAACCCAATTGAGATGGTTTGGGATGAGTCGGACTGCAGAGTGAGGGAAAAGTGCTCAGCATATGTGGGAACTCCTTCAAGACTGTTGGAAAAGCATTCCAAGTGAAGCTGGTTGAGAGAATGCCAAGAGTGTGCAAAGCTGTCATCAAGGCAAAGGGTGGCTACTTTGAAGAATCTCAAATATAAAATATATTTAGATTTTTGTATCACTTTTTTGGTTACTACATGATTACATGTGTTATTTCATAGTTTTGATGTCTTCACTATTATTCTACAATGTTATTATTTGTGTACTTGTTTGACATTTTACTACGCTGTTAGGAGCTAGTAAAACAAGCGTTTCACACCTGTTATAACATCTGCTAAACGGTGTATGTGAGCAATACATTTTGACTTGATTTGATTTACTCTCAGAACCTCCTTTCTGCAGTCATCAATCCATATCCACTCAATTCCATATCAGTTACATGACCAGCCAATTAGTGGTTGTGTTTTCTCTTTTCTGACACAAGTGCACAATGCATGAGAGCACAGGGAGATCCCAATTATTTAATTAGAATGAATGTTCACCAGCCATGTTTAATTATTGATTTACAAGTCATTATTTTGGAATTGATTATTCATTTTGTTGACGTTGTCACGCCCTGATCTGTTTCACCTGTCCTTGTGATTGTCTCTACTTATTTTCCCCTGTGTATTTATCCCTGTGTTTCCTGGCTCTCTGTGCCTGTTTGTATTGTCTGTTCAAGTCAACCAGCATGTGTTTCCCGTGCTCCTGCTTTTTCTATTCTCTTTTTACTAGTCCTCCCGGTTTTGACCTTTGCATGTTTCTGGACTATGTACCTACCTGCCTGACCATTCTGCCTGCCTTGACCTCAAACCTGCCTGCTGCTCTGTACCTCCTGGACTCTGAACTGGTTTTGACCTTTCGCCTGTCCACGACCATTCTCTTGCCTACCCTTTTGGATTACAGTAAATATCAAAGACTCAAACTATCTGCCTCCCATGTCTGCATCTGGGTCTCGCCTTGTGCCCTTATAGACGTAACTTGTGTGCCTGGGACTTGCTGGAGGGTATTTATTAGACCCATGTTCTGCCTTGCATGATGTATGCAGCAATGTGGTATTATCATGCACAGCAGGGCGATTTTATGCTTACAGAGAACCACAATAATACAATTTAAATCTGATAAGACTGACACTGTTGGCTCTTCCCATTGTGGGCATGCCTCCAGAAAGGGCGCAAATCGGGAAGAGCCAATAGCGACCGTCTTGGCAGATTTGAAGTTTGTTTTCATTGCTCATCCCGTTAAATGAAGATGTCATATTGCTAAGTTATCTTTGATAGTAGTATTACGAACAGAAGTGTGGTGCATTTTTCATCTATGATGTTATTCTACCCACCCTTTCATTGATGTAAATAAATGTTGACGCAAGCATTTGGAGAATTGCATTCTCTACGGACAGAAGCACTTCTTTGTTGCATTTACAAAAAGTGAAGTCCAAAGTACATTTCATGGCCAAAAGTATGTTGACTCCAGCTCATCAAACATCTCATTCCAAAATCCTGGGCATTAATATGGGGTTTTTCCCCTCTTTGCTGCTATAATAGCCTCCACTCTTCTGGGAAGGCTTTCCACTAGATGCTGGAACATTGCTGCGGGGACTTGCTTCCATTCAGCCACAAGAGCATTAGTGAGGTCGGGCACTAATGTTGGGCGATTAGGCCTGGCTAGCAGTCGGCGATCCAATTCATCCCAAAGGTGTTTGATGGAGTTGAGGTCAGGGCTCTACGCAGTCCAGTCAAGTTCTTCCACACCAATCTCGACAAACCATTTCTGTATGGACCTCTGTATGGACCTCGCTATGTGGCAACTCTGTTGGCACAAAGTTGGAAGAACAGAATCGTCTAGAATGTTGTAGATTTCCCTTCACTGGAACTAAGGGGCCTAGCCCGAACCATGAAAAACAGCCCTAGACCATAGGGCTCCACCAAACTGAACAGTTTCCACTAAGCATTGGGGCAGGTAGCGTTCTCCTGGCATCCGCCAAACCCAGATTTAAGCATGATTCATCACTCCAGAGAAGGCGTTTCTACTGCTCCAGAGTCCAATGGCGGAGAGCTTTTCACCACTCCAGCCGACACTTGGCATTTCGCATGGTGATCTTAGGCTTGTGTGCGGCTGCTCGGCCATGGAAACCCATTTCACAAAGCTACCGACGAACAGTTCTTGTGCTGATGTTGCTTCCAGAGGCACAGTTCTTGTGCTGATGTTGCTTCCAGAGGCAGTTTTGAACTCGGTAGTGATTGCTGCAACCGACGACAGACAATTTTAACGCGATACGTGCTTCAACACTCGACAGTCTCATTCTGTGAGAATGTGTGGCCTAGCTGTTGTTGACCCCAGATGTTTCCACTTCACAATAACAGCACTTACAGTGATCGGGGCAGCTATAGCAGAGAATGAATTTGACGAACTGACTGGTGGCATCCTATGACTTCTTTAGAAACTGTGTTAAAATAACCTCCAAACAAGCTTCAATGCAATACAACACTCCTTCCGTGGCCTCCAACTGCTTTCAAGTGCTAGTAAAACGAAATGCATGCTCTTCAACCGATCGCTGCCCGCACCCGCCCGACTAGCATCACTACTCTGGACGGTTCTGACTTAGAATATGTGGACAACTATAAATACCTAGGTGTCTGGCTAGACTGTAAACTCTCCTTCCAGACTCACATTAAGCATCTCCAATCCAAAGTTAAATCTAGAATCGGCTGCCTATTTCGCAACAAAGCCTCCTTCACTCATGCTGCCAAACATACATTACCCTTGTAAAACTGACTATCCTACCGATCCTTGACTTCAGCGATGTCATTTACAAAATAGCCTCCAACACTCTACTTAGCAAATTGGATGCAGTCTATCACAGTGCCATCCATTCTGTCACCAAAGTCCCATATACTACCCACTACTGCGACCTGTATGCTCTCGTTGGCTGGTCCTCGCTACATATTCGTCGCCAAACTCACTGGCTCCAGGTCATCTATAAGTCTTTGCTAGGTAAAGCTCCGCCTTATGTCAGCTCACTGATCACCATAGCAACACCCACCTGTAGCACGCGCTCCAGCAGGTATATTTCACTGGTCATCCTCAAAGCCAACACCTCCTTTGGCCGCCTTTCCTTCCAGTTCTCTGCTGCCAATGACGAATGAATTGCAAAAATCACTGAAATTGGAGACTTATATCTCCTCACTAACTTTAAGTGTCAGCTGTCAGAGCAGCTTACCGATTGCTGCAGCTGTACACAGCCCATCTGTAAATAACCCATCCAACCAACTACCTACCTCATCCCCATATTTGTTTTTGTTTTTCTGCTCTTTTGCACACCAGTATTTCTACTTGCACATCATCATCTGCACATCTATCACTCCAGTGTAAATTGTTAAATTGTAATTACTTCGCCACTATTGGCCTATTTATTGCCTTACCTCCTTACTTCATTTGCACTCACTGTATACAGATATTTCTATTGTGTTATTGACTGTAAGTTTGTTTATCCCATGTGTAACTTGTTTTTTGTCGCACTGCTTTGCTTTATCTTTGCCAGGTCGCAGTTGTAAATGAGAACTTGTTCTCAACTGGCCTACCTGGTTAAATAAAGTATATATATATATTTTTTTAACATTTAAAAGAATGACAGTGCCACGTTGAAAGTCACTTAGCTCTTCGGTAAGGCCATTCTACTGCCAATGTCTGTCTATGGAGATTGCATGGCTGTGCGCTTGATTCTATACACCTGTCAGCAACGGGTGTGGCTGAAATAGTCAAATCCACCAATTTGAAGGGGTGTCCACATACTTTTGTATATATGGTGTATATAGTTCTGGTCTAGACTGCAGTTATGAACAGCTATCATATTTGATTAACCCCTTGCTTTTGCCATTTATTTTTTTGACATTTGCCCCACAATTATTGTGGTCACATACTGCAGAGCATACAATATTTATGCACAGTCAAGTCTCTGAATGAGATTATTGCACATGAGAGAGTTCACATGTATGCATTAAGCGCAGCGACTTGAGCAGAACCCATTACATGTTCTGCATGATAACACACATTTGCCTTGCTGACTTGGAGTGAGACATCATTGGGCTAGACATAATAATCTTTTGTGTTCACTTACTGTATAATAGAGATGAACGGCACAAATTTACTAACCAATTACTGAGCATTTCGATTAATTTAAAACTGGGATTTAACTGTTCAACTGTAATTTAACAACTGTTTTAGGTAATTTAATAACTGTTTATAAGACTGGTCAGCAATATAGTGGAACCTATTATCCATGCAATATATCTTCTGCAGAGACAATGCAAGCATAAAAAAACCAAATTGTACAGTATATATAGGTACTTGTGCTTGTGTATATATGAGACCACATTCCAGACATCAAATCAAATTGTATTTGTCACATGCGCCGAATACTACTGTAGACCTTACCGTGAAATGCTTACTTACAAGCCCTTAACCAACAATGCAGTTCAAGAAATAGAGTTAAGAAAATATTTACTAAATAAACTAAAGTGATTATATATTTGGTTTTTAAGTGGCACAACAAAATTACATAACAATAACGAGGCTATACCGGGTACCGGGTACCGGTACCGAGTCAATGTGTGGGGGTACAGGTTAGTCGAGGTAATTTGTAAAGTGACTATGCATAGATAATAAACAGCGAGTAGCAGCAGTGGAAAAACCTATGGGGGACAGGGGGGACGGGGGGTCAATGTAAAATAGTCCGGGTTGCCATTTGATTAGTTGTTCAGCAGTTTTATGGCTTGGGGGAAGAAGCTGTTAAGGAGCCTTTTGGTCCTATACTTGGCGCTCCCGGTACCGTGCAGTAGGAGAGAGAACAGACTTGGGTGACTGGAGTCTTTGACAATTATTTGGGCCTTCCTCTGACACCGCCTAGTATATACCGTAGGTCCTGGATGTCAGGAAACTTGGCCCCAGTGATGTACTGGGCTGTACGCACTACCCTGAGTAGCGTCTTAGGGTCAGATGTCGAGCAGTTGCCATACCAGGCTTGGGGGTAGATCGTCCAGTTTGTTTTCCAATGATTGCACGTTGGCCAATAATACGTAGGGAAGTGGTGGTTTACCTACTCGTCAGCAAATTCTTACAAGGCAAAGCAATATATCATTCGCGTCGTGCTCATTAAACATCTTCGTCCAGCTCGAGGTGAGTAATCGCTGTTCAGATGTCCAGAAGCTCTTTTTGGTCATAAGAGATGGTAGCAGCAACATTATGTACAAAATTAGTTACAAACAATGTGAAGAAACAAACAAAATAGCACAGTTGGTTAGGAGCCCGTAAAATGGCAGCCATACCCTCTGGCGCCATTATACCAAAATATGATTGCTTCGGAAATTGCAAACAGCAATTTATTGTCCTGCAGAGTACAAATGTCATCCAGGTTATCATGAGGCTGTTGAGATTTTTCAGTTGATCTGTACGCTTCTGTGCTAATTAGTGTTTGTGCATTCTGAACTTGGCCAATTAAACAGCTCCTTTCTGCACCACTGGACCTGCATGCTCTCAAGCACTGTTGTAGAGTCATCAACTCAGCAGTCTCTCTCTCTCTTTCTCTCTCTCGCTCATACAGCACTGTGGGTTACAAGGTCTGTTGCAGATGGCTTACAGTGCCCCTAGTTTTTGGATTCAAAGACACAAAACAAATATTTGTCTGTTGTTGTTTTCCTGGGGGGATGGGTGATTAAGGGTTATGAGCAAATGGACTTTAAAGGGAACTTCATGCTCAAAAGCAAAGCATTACACATGCATAAGCACTGCAAGAATATTCACAAGTGCTTGTGGATGCTTAAGTCTAGTCTACCAGCACAGGTTGACATGGGGTATGTCCTATTCACCTGATGCAAGCCTGATGCAAGTAATTATATGATGCAGTAGACCATACAGGGTGCTTGCATGATAGTTTTGCTATTTATATTCTCTCCAGAGAACAGTTACAATAATGATACAAAGAAACCAGGCTGCGTGTAATGTATGGTTGAAAAGACGGTGTTTTTATTTCAATGTTCCAGCAACAGAAATAATCAGATTTTCACTGGTGTGTCGACTGTCATTACATTTTCCCACCAATCTTGTCCGGGTGTTCTGTTGAATGCCACATTTTTTTCACATCCAGCTTGTTGCTTTTAAATCAAGTGTTACTTGAAGGACACTCTGCGTATTAGGTTTCTCTCTAATTTTAGTCTCAGAAGGTAGAACTCATCCATTTTTCATGTTATATACCGTCACTGTTTCATAGAGCTCACTTTCTTTCTAACCCACTTGAGGCTCATCTTAAAATAAACTGTCACACCCAAAATGTTACCACCTTTCTAAAACCACACAGAGTTTTTATTCATACAGAGACCGTTAACAGAGGTACGTGTAGCATGAAACATTATTATAATGGATTTAAAAGTCCTATAAAATGTAACTTGATGTTCATGGGCGTCTTGCACTCCAAAGGGGGCACAAAGTATGTGAGGTTGGCTGGGGGCGGTCCGGGAGGGGGGCCGTAAGTTAGAGAATGTTGCATTATTAAAATACCTGAAACAGATTTTCCTGCAATCTAGAGACATAATCATTATGCATAATTCTATGTAAAAAAAAGATGTATATTTTTCTACATACGGTATCTAAGCATAACGCTTGAGCTGTCTGTATCCTCCTGACTGGTGGTTCTTAAATATATATATATATATATAATACTAGTCAAAAGTTTGGACACCAACTACTCATTCAAAGGTTTTTCTTTATTTTTACTATTTTCTACATTGTAGAATAATAGTGAAGACATCAAAACTATAGAATAACAAATATGGAATCATGTAGTAACCAAAAAAGTGTTAAACAAATCCAAATATTTGTTTATATTTGAGATTCTTCAAAGTAGCCACCCTTTGCCTTGATGACAGTTTTGCACGCTCTTGGCATTCTCTCAACCAGCTTCATGGGGTAGTCACCTGGAATGCATTTCAATTAACACGTGTGCCTTGTTAAAAGTTAATTTGTGGAATTTCTTTCCTTCTTAATGTGTTTGAGCCAACCAGTTGTGTTGTGACAAGGTAGGGGTGGTATACAGCCCTATCACACTGTTCGTTGGTGACACTGTCGGTGATTTATTTAGAATTCAAAGCAAACTTAACCAGCATGGCTACCACAGCATTCTGCAGCAATACGCCATCCCATCTGGTTCGCGCTTTGTGGGACTATCATTTAATTTTCAAGAGGACAATGACCCTTCACACCTTCAGGCTGTGTAAGGGCTATTTGACCAAGAAGGAGAGGGATGGAGTGCTGCATCAGATGACCTGGCCTCCACAATCACTCAACCTCAACCCAATTGAGATGATTTGGGATGAGTTGGACTGCAGAGTGAAGGAAAAGCAGCCAGCACTCCATCCCTCTCCTTCTTGGTCAAATAGCCCTTACACAGCCTGAAGGTGTGAAGTTATCAGCATATGTGGGAACTCCATCAAGACTGTTGGAAAAGCATTGTGTTAGCTAAAGTCCCCTTCATAAAACTGCTAGGTGGCTGTTACAGAGAAACAACAACAATTAAATACATTTTTTTACAGGACAAATCTGAGGGGGCACGTGCCCCTGTGCCCCCTATGGGCATGGATATTGCCATTTGCAGCCCGAAACAGCAGTGAAATATTGTAATATGATATTGCGTCCTTAAAGGCTTTGTGTCTGTAAATGTCAACATAAACTGACAGAGAAAGACGACAGAAAGGGATCCTTTCAAAGGTCAAGTGTTAACGTACATCTATTCAGAGGCTATAAAAATAAAAAGGAGGGAAAAACCTCTTTAAAGTGCACTCTCTCCTTGTTGTCAACATTTTTATGGTTCCCACTAAGCCCTGGGGAGACATTTGTAATACATGCGTGGAAGGCTGTTGCAATTATGTGGTGCCATATTGATCCAAACTATTGACCACCAAAGTTCTGGGTTATGAGATTCAACAGTGGATTCCTGAGATTTCAAAGGAAATGAGAACAAGGGAAATATATCATAGCTTGTTCATCCAATATTAATTGTTCCAAGAACTCCTCATGCAAGATTCTTGGCTGTGAATGTCTTCAGTGCAGTGCCTATATGTTATTTCAAATGAAGTAACATTGGTTAAATACATTATGATGATGAAAGAAGTTACTTTTATGGTGAATGTAGATTTAATGAATCTATGACTAAATACAGTGCTTAAATACAGTGCATTCAGAAAGTATTCAGACCCCTTGACTTTTTCCTAATTTTGTTACGTTACAGCCTTATTCTAAACTGTATTAAGTAGTCAATCTACACACAATACCCCTTAATGACAAAGCAAAAACAGGTTTTTAGAATTCTATGCAAATGCATAATTCTTTTATTTTTTATATCACATTTACATATGTATTTAGACCCTTCACTCAGTACTTTGTTGAAGCACCTTTGGCAGCGATTACAGCCTTGAGTCTTTATGGTAGGATGCTAGAAGCTTGGCACACCTGTATTTGGGGAGTTTCTCCCATTTTCTCTGCAGATCCTCTCAAGCTCTGTCAGGTTGGATGGGGAGCATCGCCGCACAGCTATTTTCAGGTCTCTCTAGAGATGTTCGATCGGATTCAAGACGGTCTCTGGCTGGGCCACTCAAGGACATTCAGAGACTTGTCCCTGAAGCCACTCCTGCGTTGTCTTGGCTGTGTGCTCCCAACACCATGATGCTGCCACCACCATGCTTCCCCGTAGGGATGGTATTGGCCAGGTGATGAGCGTTGCCTGGTTTCCTCCAGACGTGACGCTTGGCATTCTGGCCAAAAGTTAAATATTGGTTTCATCAGACCAGAGAATCTTATTTCTCATGGTCTGACAGTCCTTTAGGTGCCTTTTGTAAAACTCTAAGCGGGCTGTCATGTGCCTTTTACTGAGGAGTGGCTTCTGTCTGGCCACTCTACCATAAAGGCCTGACTGGTGGAGTGATGCAGAGATAGTTGTCCTTCTAGAAGGTTCTCCCATCTCCACAGAGGAACTTTGGAGCTCTGTCAGAGTGACCATCGGGTTCTTGGTCACCATTGTGACCAAGACCTTTCTTCCCCGATTGCTCAGTTTGGCCGGGGGGGCCAGCTCTAGGAAGATTCTTGGTGGTTCCAAACTTCTTCTACGGACAATTCCTTCGACCTCATGGCTTGGTTTTTGCTCTGACGTTCACTGTCAACTGTGGACCTTATATAGACAGTTCTGTGCCTTTCCAAATCATGTTCATTATGGGGTATTGTGTGTAGATTGATGAGGGGATTTTTTTTTTCATTTTTAGAGTATTGCTGTAACGTAACATAATGTGGAAAAAGTGAAGGGATCTGAATACTTTCCGAATGCACTGTAAATACATCCATTAACTTTTTATTTTATTTAGCCTATTTCATTGTCACGAAGGCTTGCATGCCATCCACAATACACTGGCATTCTTGCATGCCATCCATGGAAAATCCATAGATCTTAATTTTTTTGATATGTTGACAAACCTCCTTTGAATTATCACAATGGCTGCCAGATAACTACAGGAAGTCCTTTGGAGCGACTGGTCCTGGTTCCCGGCATGCTCATGTTTTATTCCTGAAGAGTTCCATCAGACTTGTGCCAAGGGATTAAGCAGTCCTCACTGGTACTGAATCGTATCGAAGGATTAGCACTCTCCCCTGTCACCAAATCATACCAAGGGATTAGCAGCTTGTACTGCCACTCACAGAATTTGGCCTGACTGGCTTCCATTATTATTCTCTGTGTGAAAACCACGTTGACATGGGGAGTAGGGAAAGACAACCACTTCTGTTGTTTCTCTGTCACTGCTTGGCAGGGTAGCCTAATACTCAACGCTGGGATAAATGTTTCAGTTCCACTTCACTTGAAGTGAATTAATGCCCACATTATTCTATTATTCTAGTAGGCTATTATGTCATTTGGCACTATATGATTTAGCCCTTCTGTATGTTATTGGCCTACAGGTTATTGGCCTACAGGTGTGACTGATGTCAAACTGAAGCAAGACATTTAAATAAAGAATGGAAAATCTCTATACGCTTTTCACACTATTTGGCCAACCTGACTTGTACAGTTCTGGCTCAGATCTGTTCTTTCCATATTGCCCTTTTTAGTATGGCTCATCAATTATTACTATATCTGTCACTCTGAAACTGTGCCTTAAGGTAAAGAAAAAGCAACAATTACCATTGATCCAGATTTCTACCAAAAAGCTAAAAAAATAAAAAGCCTTGATTCACTGTGCCTGATAAATTACTTTTTGGTTTACAGTGGGTGTGCTGTGTATTTTTAATTTAATTTGATCAAATTAGTATGCCTCACTGCTTGCCAGAGATATCTGGTATTTACAAGGTGTAGATTGCATGGTATATAGGATGAATGTATAATTAGAATTACCTGTGGTGGCCATTTCGCTCGCTATATTCAGGATTTGTGGTCATCTTATAAAGTAATCCAGTGCCTATTCAGTTCTTCCCAATTAAGTTATGGAAGATAGTAAATTAAGTCATGTAGATCATTCTTTAAAAAGTTGTCTAGGGCCTGTTTAGCTGAGTTTCTCAACTTCACGATATACAGTATACCATCTCAAATGACTTGAGTTGCGACGACTGTGGGAGGATTGAATCCCATCGCTACATTGAATCGCTGTCAGTCGATACTTGCAGAAATTGGTGTGTGTGACCAAATAGCTCTATTTTCATGTCATCCGACCATAGCATTGCCTGGAGTTTGCTGAACGTCATTGGCACTATGCACCGAAACAATGGTCATATGACACGAAAATAGAGGTCTTTGGCCACGCACACCAGCAGTGGGTTTGGCCTTCGAAAGAACAACGCATATGCAGAAAATACCTCATCCGTACTGTAAAATATGGTGGTGGATCTTTGATGTCATTTTTATGAGCATACTATATAGCTCAGTATACACTACCGTTCAAAAGTTTGGGGTCACTTAGAAATGTCCTTGTTTTCCATGAAAACATACATGAAATTAGTTGCAAAATGAATAGGGAATCTTAGACCATTCCAAGATGTTGACAAGGTTATAAATAATTATTTTCAATTTAAATAATAATTGTGTCCTTCAAACTTTGCTTTCGTCAAAGAATCCTCCATTTGTTGCAATTACAGCCTTGCAGACCTTTGGCATTCTAGTTGTCAATTTGTTGAGGTAATCTGAAGAGATTTCACCCCATGCTTCCTAAAGCACCTCCCACAAGTTGGATTGGCTTGATGGGCACTTCTTACGTACCATACGGTCAAGCTTCTCCCACAACAGCTCAATAGGGTTGAGATCCGGTGACTGTGCTGGCCACTCCATTATAGACAGAATACCAGCTGACTGCTTCTTCCCTAAATAGTTCTTGCATAGTTTGGAGCTATGCTATAGGTCATTGTCCTGTTGTAGGAGGAAATTGGCTCCAGTTAAGCGCCGTCCACAGGGTATGGCATGGCGTTGCAAAATGGAGGAATAGCCTTCCTTCTTCAAGATCCCTTTTACCCTGTACAAATCTCACACTTTACCACCACCAAAGCACCCCCAGACCATCACATTGCCTCGTCCATGCTTGACAGATGGCGTCAAGCACTCCTCCAGCATCTTTCCATTTTTTATGCGTCTCACGAATGTTCTTCTTTGTGATCCGAGCACCTCAAACTTAGATTTGTCTGTCCATAACACTTTTTTCCAATCTTCCTCTGTCCAGTGTCTGTGTTCTTTTGCCCATCTCAATCTTTTCTTTTTTTGGGCCAGTCTGAGATATGGCTTTTTCTTTGCAACTCTGCCTAGAAGGCCAGCATCCCGGAGTCGCCTCTTCACTGTTGACGTTGATACTGGTGTTTTGCGGGTACTATTTAATGAAGCTGCCAGTTGAGGACTTGTGAGGAGTCTGTTTCTCAAACTAGACACTCTAATGTACTTGTCCTCTTGCTCAGTTGTGCACTGGGGCCTCCCACTCCTCTTTCTATTCTGGTTAGAGCCCGTTTGTGCTGTTCTGTGAAGGGAGTAGTACACAGCGTTGTACGAAATCTTCAGTTTCCTGGCAATTTCTCGAATGGAATAGCCTTCATTTCTCAGAACAAGAATAGACTGACACAACGTGTCATTGGAACACAGGAGTGATGGTTGGTGATAATGGGCCTCTGTACGCCTATGTAGATATTCCATAAAAAATCTGCCGTTTTCAGCTACAATAGTCATTTACAACATTAACAATGTCTACACTGTATTTCTGATCAATTTGATGTTATTTTTGCTTTTCTTTCAAAAACAAGGACATTTCTAAGTGACCCTAAACTCTTGAACGGTAGTGTATGCATTACTTATTTTATACCGTTTTGTTTTGCTCATCTTTATCAAGGAATCCAATCATTCAGGACCCCACTATATTTGTCCTGTGTCAAGGCAGGCCTTGCTTTGTTTGCTAAATCCATACTTGTTAATAAAACTTTCTTCGCATCGACAAGCAGCGACTCGATGTACTTGAGGGGACCCAGTGGTGAGGGGACCGAGGGGCGTAGCGGTCTAAGGTACTGTATTGCAGTGCTAGAGGCATCACTACTGACCTGGGTTCGATCCCAGGCTGTATCTCAACCAGCCGTGATCAGTCCCATAGGTCGTCGCACAATTTGTTAGGGGAGGGTTTGGCCAGGGTAGGCTGTCATTGTAAATGAGAATTTGTTCTTAAATGACTTGCCTAGTTAAATAAAGTTTAAATACATTTTAATAAATGTTCTTGGAGGTACACTCATCACAACTCAACTCCTTTGAGATCGTGGAGTAGAGAAACTCAGCCAGGGCCTGTTATGATTTTATATCACGTTTGTCTTCTTTTGCATTGACTCAGTTGTCTCAGACTCCATAGAATCTTGCTTAATGTGAATGATCTAAGAATGAGCCTTTGAAAATTAAAAGAGGTGTGTACATTTAAGAAAAAGGATTTGAGACTTAACATGCGGAGTTGTAATATGACACAAGCTGCCACGACTTTCATCTATCATCTATCGTTTAATTATTATGACAGTGTTATGTGGGCTTTATAACACACAAGTAAAGTGTTTTGATACATTCAAATAAAGTAAATAAATTCTCTCTTTTTCATTTCATTCTTTCTAGAGCAAGGAGCTTGCAAGACAGGATAGTGGGTTCGATTCAATCGACTATCCGTATGTAAAAAAAATTATAACGCATGTATACCTGAGTGAAAGTCACTTTAGATAAAAGCATCTGCTAAAATGGCAATAATTATTAATATTATTATTATTATGCAGTGCATTCAGAAAGTATTCAGACCCCTTCCCTTTTTCCACTATTTTACGTTACAGCCTTATTCTAAAATGGATTAAATACTTTTTTTCCCTCATCAATCTACACACAATCTACCCCATAATGACAAAGCAAAAACAGTTTTATAGATATTTTGCATATTTATATATAAAAAAAAATATTTAGACCCTTTGTTATGAGACTCGAAATTGAGCTCAGGTGCATTCTGTTTCCATTGATCATCCTTGATGTTTCTTCAACTTGATTGGAGTCCACCTGTGGTAAATTCAATTGATTGGACATGATTTGGAAAAGCACACCTGTCTATTTAAGTTGACAGTGCATGTCAGAGCAAAAATCAAGCCATGAGGTCGAAGGAATTGTCCGTAGAGCTCTGAGACAGGATTGGGTCGAGGCACAGATCTGGGGAAGGGTACCAAAAAAATTCTGCAGCTTTGAAGGACCCCAAGAACACAGTGGCCAGTGGTGGAAAAGTACCCAATTGTCATACTTGAGTAAAGTAAGGATACCTTTAATAGAAAATGACTCAAGTAAAAGTGAATGTCACCTAGTAAAATACTACCTGAGTAAAGGTTTAAAAGTATTTTGTTTAAATATACTTAAGCATCAAAAGTAAAAGTAAAACTATGAATCATTTCAAATTCCTTATACTAAGCAAACAAGACGGTGCCCTTTTCTAGTTTTTTTTATTTACAGATAGCCAGGGGTATGCTCCAAACCTCAGACATAATTTACAAACGAAGCATGTCTTTAGTGAATCCGCCAGATCAGAGGCAGTAGGGATGACCAGGGATGTTCTCTTGATAAGTGTGAGAATTAGACAATTTTTGTGTCCTGCTAAGCAGCTAAGTAACGAGTACTTTTGGGTGCTAGGGAAAATGTATGGAGTAAAAAGTACATCATTTTCTTTTGGAATGTAGTGAAGTAAATGCAACAGTTATCAAACATATAAATAGGGAAGTACAGATACCCCAAAAAACGATTTAAGTAGTACTTTAAAGTATTTTTACTTAAGTACCTTACGCCACTGACAGCGGCCTCCATCAATGGAACACATTTAGAACCACCAAGACTTTTCCTAGAGCTATCCACCCGGCTAAACTGAGCAATCAGGGGAGAAGGGCCTTGGTCAGGCAGGTGACCAAGAACTCGATGGTCACTCTGAAATAGCTCCAGAGTTCCTCTGTGGAGATGGGAGAACCTTCCAGAAGTATAACCATCTCTGCAGCACTCCACCAATCAGGCCTTTATGGTAGAGTGGCCAGACGGAAGCCACTCCTCAGTAAAAGGCACATGACAGCTCGCTTGCAGTTTGCCAAAAGGCACCTAAAGACTCTCAGACCATGAGAAACAAGATTCTTTGGTCTGATGAAATCAAGATTAAACTATTTGGCCTGAATGCCAAGCGTTACGTCTGGAGGAAACCTGGCACAATCCCGATGGTGAAGCATGGTGGTGGCAGCGTCATGCTGTGGGGATGTTTTTCAGCGGCAGGGACTGGAAGACTATTCAGGATCGAGGGAAAGATGAACGTAGCAAAGCTCCGGAGCTCCAGAGTGCTCAGAACCTCAGACTGAGGTGAACCCTAAGCACACAGCCAAGACAATGCAGGAGTGGCTTCAGGAAAAGTCTCTGAATGTCCTTGAGTGGCCCAGGCAGAGCCCGGACTTGAACCCGATCGAACATCTCTGGAGAGACCTGAAAATAGCTGTGCAGCGATGCTCCCCATCCAACCTGACAGAGCTTGAGAGGATCTGCAGAGAAAATGGGAGAAACTCTCCAAATACAGGTGTGCCAAGCTTGTAGCATCACACCCAAGAAGACTTAAGGCTGTAATCGCTGCCAAATGTGCTTCAACAAAGTACTGAGTGAAGGGTCTGAACATTTCTAAAAACTTTTGTTTTGTCATTATGGGATATCGTGTGTAGATTGATGAGGAAAATAAACACTGTAATCAATTTTAGAATAAGGCTATAACGTAACAAAATTAGGAAAAAGTCAAGGGGTCTGAATACTTTTCAAATGCACTGTATATACTGTATATATCACTACCACCCCCAAGTTAAATGTAATTTACAAGGGTGTGCTGGGTACTAGAAGCCTATAGACTGAAAGAGAGGGGAGAGTCACACTTAACACTGTAGTGGATACATCTCAGATCCTGGTATGTTAATTAATCCCCAAAGTAGCTGACAATCCCAGTGACGAGGAATGCTGACACATTTCAAAAGATTAGGGAGAAGCAACACGCTTGCAACACTCCTGCTTCAAATTCTCAATGTCCCAACAGCGGCCACGCTCTTAACTCAGTCACTCATTCCTGCAATGCAATGCTCATAAATATTTGTTCTGCCAAAACTCACTCTCTGAACACTCTCGTCATTCTCCCAGTATTTGCTTGTCAAATACTCACTTTCCACCGATGTACTCTACCCTACATTGTCCCCTAAGCTCGTTCTCTCTCCCAACAGTAACTCTGAATTCAGTCACAACACTCCAATATTTCACTTTCTCATTATTCTCTCCTCATATCTCACTCTCCAGCGTGCCATGGACCTGAATATTACCTCAGATGAATCATCTTGGAGAATTATGAGAAACATTGAATATTTATTTTGTTTGCAGAAAGTTTGGGGAATTACCTCTGTAGGGCAGCACCTACATTACAGTAAATGGTGGGGATGTGCAACAGGGACCTTGCCTCTGAGCAAAAAGTGGTTGAGTCAAATTTGTTTCCTTACTATCACAACTTACTTTATCAACCTAATCACATTGGATCAAAGTACACTGTAGAAAATTAGATGTTGAATCTACTTTAAAAAATTAAGCCAATAATTTACACACAATATTACTGAGTAAAAACACTTGAATAAGTTATTCAAATGTAAACAATCAAAGTAAGTCCAGACAAATAAGACTAGCCGTAAAAATAAGTTGGTTTTACTGATAATATAAACATATATGTGTTTTACTTCATCTCTCTGATTAGTTACTTTCAGTGATTGTATCTCAATCTTTAACACTGTTTCAAGTTAAATGTAACTAAATGTAATCGTACATGTAATCTATGTAATCCCCAAAAGTTATTATTTATCATGTAATGTTGCACACTCCAAGAAAGGTTAAAATCGCAGCCTTTCTGGTAAAAAAAGTTACAGATTCCTGAGGTGTAGTCACTTTTGAGGACACCAACTCAGGTACACAGTACAAATATGATACAAATATTAAATATTTTATATAATGTTTTTCCTTTTCAACAAAACTGTGTGACTAAGGCTTGAAATTACTTATATTTTTTCTAAATATAATATAATAAAATTATAAAATGACTAACTATAATATTTCACCTTCCTTATAACTGTAAAATACATATTTGTATGTTTAGTGGTAGAGAAAATGTGCATATTTTCTGAAGGTGTCTCTTGATCAAAACGCCTGTCCCCATCGCTGTGAACGTCTCACAGAGCTCTAGCGTGGCTTTCTGAACTCGTTAGGAAATCGCCTTTCATCTCATATTAGTCTTTTCCATCTATGACAAACAGAACGTTTTTTTAAATGTATTTTTAATCCATGAATTATTTGAGATGAATGGCTATAAATCGATCTCTAAACGTGCCACCATGATGAAATTTCTTGAGCGGAGCATGTGGGGGCCTCAAGCATAGAAATTATTTAAATATTTTATTTTGTATTTTTTTTTTATTATTATTAATACAAAGTAATAATTATGCCCAGCTCATGAGGTCCATTGATGATGCAATTTCCTCTTCTGCCTAATGGTAAGTTTGCCAGTGCCTGTCATTAAGAGTGATGATTGTGGAAATAGGTGGTCTTATCATTGAACGTCAATTTGCCTGACGGTTTTGATATCCGTTCATCATGATCCATTACACCTCATGGCACAACAAGCTGCCTAATACTAATATATACAGTGCATTCGAAAAGTATGTAGACCCCTTGACTTTTTCCAAGTGTTTTTACTTTACAGCCTTATTCTAAAATGGATTAAGTAAAAACAATTCCTTATCAATCTACACACAATACCCCATAATAACATGTCATCAACAAGATATCAACAAGAATCAACAATAGGATTTCAAGAGTTGGTTTATAATGTATTCAAAGTGTGTTACACACAGGAGGTTCAAAGAAAAGTGTCAACAGTAATTATTTCCTGATATAGCCCACGGATCAAAGAAACAGTAAGTAAACCAAAAGAGGTCACAACCATTATAGGGCATGTGAAGTCTCTGGTGCAAACTAGTGTCATCATTCTTTTTTTTTAAAACACTGAAGCTGCAGCTTTGCTTGTCATCCACCCACACGGCCCACGGCAATGACTGTGCTCTTGGTCTTCAGGTCAGGCCAGAGAGTATGCTGTTGAGTACAATTTGAAAAGCTGCAGCATTGAAGGACCTATTGCCTACGGCCTATAGCGCTGTCACATGAAAGGCATAATGCCTGTCAAACTTTTGCCAACCATGCATTTGGTATGTGTGCTACCAGCACAGCTCAGCAGGTGAATTATGTTGGCACTGCAGTTAGCATCCCGCCTTGGGAACTTAATGTTGCCTGTTGAATGCCAGGTAACCAACAACCTACATCATTTGCTTCAATATGAAGATTTATAACAACTTACATAACATTAGTCCTATTTTTATGTGCTGTATGTATAGCTAAATCTGTCTATCGTTGCCAAGCCATGCATGTTACTTGGGTGTGACAGTCAAAAACATGGCTGGGAGGAGTACAAACAGATCTGAACCACCAAGCTATAAAGGAACAGCCTCAAGATGAAGTTTACATTTCATGACAACATTCCAGTACCTGGGAAATCATGAGCCTCTAGAAGCACCCTCCAGAAAGTATGTCACTTTATGAGTTCTTATACGATACTGTATTGCACTGGAAAATATCTTCCATATACAGTGTGTGTGTGTGTGGGGGGGGTTCATGGCAGTCCAATTGATGCCAGTGGTACGATGGGTAGCGTACCTGCCTGCATGAGACAAAATAGGTCCTTTGTGCTTACAAATATGCCCTTGCTCTTAAGAATGATCTGCACAAGAGTGTTTCTGAGTCAAAACCTATTCACCGCAGACAGGAAAACCTTGAGTTTGTTGAAACGAACGCCTACAGAAGACTACATCTGCAATTCTAATTATCCCAGACTGAGGACACTACAGAGGAGCCTCGTCTCCCTGTCAGAACTACAAATCCAGTCGCCAATAACAACCAAACACCCCAGCTTGCCTCAGAGGAAGATGAGTGGCACAACTACATTCAGAGAACTGTGCTACGTAGCACACCATCCATATTCAGTGTACGAGAGAGGGAAATGCTCAAGTGTGCCGACTGTTATCAGTATTCTGATCTCTCTGCCACTCCCTTGTGTTCAGCTCATATCCTTGGTCTGATGTGACTGTACATTTTTATCAAAACAAAGCTTTATAAACTGCTTCCCTTGAATAAATGGCTGCAAAGAGTGGACCAAAAAACTATATGAGAGCTAAATGAGAGAACAATATGACCCCCCATTGCCCCTCACGAGAGATAGTTCTGTTCTCCGCTCCGCTCTGATTCAGGGGAGAAAACACATGTCTTTGTGAGAGGTATTGACGTGGTGAAAGCAGTGAACCTTTTGTTCAAACAGCTAACACAGCTCATACACCCATACATACCACACCAGAGGTCTCTTCACAGTCCCCAAGTCCAGAACAGACTAAAGGAATCGCACAGTATTACATAGAACCATGACTACATGCAACTCTCTTCCACATCAAGAAACTCAAGTGAGCAGTAAAATCAGATTTAGAAAACAGATAAAACAACACCTCATGGCACAACACGAACTGTGAAGAGACATGCACACAAACACGCTTACGCACACACACTCTATCACACTCACTCTACACACACACACAATGTGATATTGTATTGTTGTATTATTGTGCATGTTATATTGTAAATGTGTAATAATAGAGTAATATTGTAAACTGAACCAAAATATAAATACAACATGTAAAGTGTAAAGGTCCCATGTTTCATGAGCTGAAATATAAGATCCCATAAATGTTACATCTTCACAAAAAGCTTGTTTCTCTCAAATTTTGTGCACAAATTTGTTTACATCCCTGTTAGTGAGCATTTCTCCCTTGCCAAGATAATCCACCCACCTGACAGGTGTGGCATATCAAGAAGCTGAATAAACAGCATGATCATTACACAGGTGCACCTTGTGCTGGGGACAATAAATGTCCACTCTAAAATGTGCATTGTTTTGTCACACAGCACAGTGCCACAGATGTCTCAAGTTTTGAGGGAGCGTGCAATTGGCATGTCCACTAGAGCTGCTGACAGAACATTATATGTTCATTTCTCTACCATAAGCCGCCTCCAATGTTGTTTTAGAGAATTTGGCAGTACATCCAACCGGCCTCACAACCACAGACCATGTATAACCACGGCAGCCCAGAACCTCCACATCATGCTTCTTCACCTGCGGGATTGTCAGGGAACAGTCACCCGGACAGCTGATGAAACTGTGGGTTTGCACAAAAAAATATTTTATGCCAAAACCAGAAACCGTCTCAGGGAAATTCATCTGTGTGCTCATCGTCCTCACTAGGGTCTTGACCTGACTGCAGTTTGGCGTCGTAACCAACTTCAGTGGGAAAATGCTCACCTTGGATGGCAACTGGCATGCTGGAGAACTGTACTCTTCATGGATTAATCCAGGTTTCAACTGTACCGGGCAGATAGCAGACAGTGTGAACAGAGGGGCCAGCAGCATACCACCCTGCATCCCACTGCTGGCTTACCTCTGAAGCTAAGCAGGGTTGTTCCTGGTCAGTTCCTGGATGGGAGAACAGATGCTGCTGGAAGTGGTGTTGGAAGGCCAGTAGGAAGCACTATTTCCTCTGGTCTAAAAAAAAATATCCCAATGCAGTGATTGGGGACATTGCCCTGGGTAGGGTGCTGCCTTTTGAGAGTAAGGGTGTTAACCCTGGTCTATCCTGGCTAAATTCCCATTCTGAAACTCATACCATAATGGCCACCTAATCATCCCCAACTTACAATTGGCTCAATCATTTCCACTTTAACTATATGGTTATGGTGTGGGCAGGCATAAGCAAAGAACACAATTGCATTTTATCGATGGCAATTTGAATGCACAGAAATACTGTGGCGAGATCCTGAGGCCCGTTGTCGTGCCATTCATCTGCCGCCATCACCTCATGCTTCAGCATGATAATGCACACACCCACGTTGTAAGGAACTGTACACAATTCCTAGAAGCTGAAAATATCCCAGTTCTTCCACACTCACCAGACATGTCACCCATTGAGCATGTTTGGGATGCTCTTGATACGACACTATACGACAGCATGTTCCAGTTCCTGCAAATATCCAACAACTTTGCACAGCCATTGAAGAGGAGTGGGACAACATTCCCCAGGCCACAATCAACAGCCTGATCAGCGCTATGCGAAGGAGGTGTGTCGCACTGTATGAGGCAAATAAATGGTGGTCACATCATATACTGCCTGATTTTCTGATCCACACACCTAGTTTTTTTTTTAAAGGTATCTTTTATTTATTTTATTTAACTAGGCAAGTCAGTTAAGAACAAATTCTTCTTTACAATGACGGCCTACCCCAGCCAAACCCTAACGACGTCAGGCCAATTGTGCACCGCCCTATGAGACTCCCAATCACAGCCAGTTGTGATACAGCCTGGAATCAAACCAGGGTCTGTAGTGCTGCCTTTAGCACTAAGATGCAGTGTCTTAGACCACAGCGCCACCTGGGAGCCCAAGTGACTGTGATCAACAGATGCATATCTGTATTCCCAGTATTGTGAAATCCATAGATTAGGGCCTAATGAATTTATTTCAGTTGACTGATTTCCTTATATGAACTGCAACACAGTAAAATCTTAGAAATTATTGCATGTTGCGTTTATATTTTTGTTCAGTGTAATAATGTCCTGTAAGATGTATTGTTTTATTTATGATGTAGGCTGTGGTTTTGTTGTGATGTAACTGTTTTATTTCTGTTTGGAACCCAGCAAGAGTAGCTGCTGCCTTGGCGTTACCACAGGTTGCCATGGTAACACCTCACACACTCTCTCATATCCCTGCGCGGGCAGTGGTAACGCCTCTTTACTGGAAACTGGGCTCCTCTCCCCTCCATTAGCAGCTCCAGCAGACAGACAGACAGAATAGACAGACAGTAGGTCCAGGCTGGAGACCTCTTCAGTAGCATAGCTCATGTATAATTCAGATGGATTTGCTCATGTTTAAGGTCAGGGGAGATGTGTGTATTAAGTTATGGGTTTCGCGAGCACTCATCTGCGTGAAGGGCTACGGCCACACAATATCTCACCTTATCTACAAGATTTCAAAAGTGCACTCATCCACAAAGAAGAAATTCATACACTAAGCTCACCTCATCAGCTCAGTGGGTAACCGGCACGACTCCCTCATCTATAAGTCGCATCCATACAGTTCACCTCTTCTGCAATTTTCATCAATTACATATGTTTCATCCATGTTTCTCAACAATGCAGTTCACATCATCCATACACTTCATTCATTCATCCCATCCAGTTCATCTCATCCTCAATGTACTTTTCATACACACAGACCTCATCCATAGACCTCATCCATGTCGTCAACCTCATCCAAAGACTCAATTTATTCCATCCATACAGTACTCCTCATCCATTAGTTTCATCCTCAATCTTATCCCCACCATTACTCACTTCACACTGATGTATAATCTGATTACAACAGTTACATATCCACAAAACTCACTTCATCAACAGAGCTATCCGCTCTGTCAACCTCATCCACACTCATCCAGACTCCCCAAATCCACTGATAATCTCACTCACAGCATCCACCTAATTTAAATACGTACCTCATCCACTCATTTTCACTTCACCCAGACAGTTCCCACTCGCCCCTTTATCACTTATCCACAAACCCCATCCACAACAGAATAGGACTACGCCTTTTCAGGAAGGTTTTCATGAAATCTCCTTCCTTCACTCTCTCTTTCTGAAATAGTGCCTATGCGCAAGAGAAGACAGACTTTGAAGAAAGGATCATTCCAGTCAAATCTTCCCTGTGTTAGAAATGTCAGTTACAGATTTGAAACACGAGTACAGTTGGTAAGAATTCTCCCCTCTGGAAAAAAAGACAATTCCTTAATAATATGGCATATTCTCAGTGACAGGTATATTTTGAGGTGATTCTTACCTTTAGGTGCTGCTCCTCATTCCAAAATCCATAGTCCAGATTAGCTCACTGAGGGTCACGCAGCCAAGCTGACACACGCACACAGACTTACTCTAACACGCACACACAGCTTCAGAGTGCCCGCTCAATCCGCTTTGTGTCAGCCCCTTCTACTCTGCCCTTCATGGGAACAATATACTTTCATCTCACTATCTCTTTGATTACTGTGCAATTCATCCCCACGGTCTCACTCCTAATTTCTCCCACTATTCTAACGAGCCATCTCGAAAGCCCTGTGAAAACACTGGACCAGGCGGGCGACTGAGGGGGGGATGAGCTGAGATGAGGCAGAGAGAGAGAAAGGGAAAGAGAGAAATAGAGAAAGGCTCTTCATTGGTGTGAGCTCCTTTGTCGAGGCGCGGCAGGGGTTCAGTTATCCCTCTTGCTCTACTGATCCTCCCCCCTCTTCACTCTACTCTTGCTCATCACCTGTGATCAGCCCTAGCCCTACCTCAGCGCTCTGAATGGGTGAAGAAAAACCTACAGGGAGGGCTTTTACTCCTCCCTTCTCTATTTCATAGCCTCTCTCTCTCTCCCTCTAAGCTTCTCTCAGACACATCTGCTCAAAAAGGTTTTTTATTCCTCTCCCTGGCTTTCTCTTTCACCCCTCTCCATATCGCTCTCTTTAATTCAATTTCTCTCTTTCCTTCCTATTTTCGGACACATCCTCCTCTAACTATATCTCTGGAGACTGGTATGTGCATGGTACAAAGAGGAGTCATGATTGCTGTGGTAATAGAGGGAGTAGGTGAAATAGGGGTGGAAAGGCTGTGCTATTGATTCTGCTTGCTTCATTAGCATGTACCTGTGGGGTTAGCATCTCTGAGGGTTAGCTACCCTACTGTAGCTAGCCCTCTGCTTCTCCCCGTGGTGACAGACCGCCTTTGCTGCCTCCCTCTGAGCCAGCTGACACAGAGGACTGAAGAGGGAGACCAAAATAGACGCAGCATCCCACTGCCCTAGACTTAAGGAAATGGCAGAACTATGACATGACATCCATGCTGCTTTGTGTAGGAAGCATAAAACATCAATGTTACTCCATAATATGCCGTGGGAAACATCTAAGCTGTTTCATAATTCAGACATGAGCATTTCTATAATTAACAACATCTATTGTTTTAAATAATTAAATGTAAATACCATCTAGTATTTTCAAGTAAACAACATATGCAGATTTGCAATTCTATGCAAGATGGCATAAAATAGCAATGCTGGTCTACATTTAGCAGTTTGACAAATGTACCATTTCAGGAAATAACATCCATGCTACAACATAATAAGCAGTATAATTAAATCCAGTTTGAATCTAATCCAAAGCATAAATCATCCATTAGATTATTGAACAGTGCCCTGGTGTTTCCAGATCCATGGGGGTCGTCCAACCAACTGAGCAGTTCTAGTAATGCCCACAGTAAACTAGTGCTGCACTAATAATGAATCTAATAAACCTAAATGGTGAGCCCTATCCCCTATGGTCCCCATTAGGATTGCAGATGTTAGGTATTTTTCCCACACTTCTCTTTTGGCTCATGCACCCTCTAACCAGAGCCATACATCTGCCTCTACCTTTTGGACAGAGTACATTTCACCACTGGTGTGCTTTGCCAAAGAGCTCTATTTTCATGTCATCTGACCATAGCACTGGTTCCAATTCAAGTGCCAATGGCGTTTATCAAACTCCAAGCGATGCTAAGGTCAGATGACATGAAAATAAAGCTATTTTGCCACGCACACCAGTAGTGGATTTGGTGTTGAAAAACAGAAGCATATGCAGAAAAGTACCTTATACCTATGGTAAAATTTACCACAAAATCAACATTTTGCAATGGCCATCTCAGTCTCCAGACTTGAACCCCTTTGAAAACCTGTGGTTTGAATTGAAGAGGGCTGTCCATAAACGCAGACGAAGGATATCAAGGTTCTGTAAAGATTCTGTATAGAGGAATGGTCTAAGATCCCTACCAACGTGTTCTCCAATCACATAAAACATTTGAGAAAAAGGCTCAGTGTTGTTATCCTCGCAAGGGCAGGGTGCTAGAATATTGAAAACAGGAGTGGCAGTCATTTTGACCCCTATCTTTTTTGTTTTTTTGTTAAACAAAATGTATTTCTCTGAGCAATTGTAGTAGTATAAAATAATATAATTTCCCTATAACATTTTTTTTAATACAATATAGCTCAGTATTTGTATTATTTATTTTATACAGTCTCTTTTGCTCATCTTTATCAAGGCTGCCAGTAAATATGGACCTGACTGTAATTCTGTACCAAAGGCATAAAACTAAATCCTTCGCACCTTGGAACACAACCTTACAAAGTCCTTAAGTGGTTCTCTGATTATCCTTTCCATACCCATAATCCCAAAAAACAAATTCTCCCATTGATCCTGACAGGAGTGAAATGAAAGCCCCGACTAGACCCTCTGGAAATTGATCAGCTGTCATCCTCTCCACTATAGCCTACAATACAAGGTCAGAATGGAATAGATATGTAAACTCTTTAAACAGGACTTTGTCTCCTGTGTGTATGCTAACATCTGCCGTCATGAGAGCAATGCCATAGCACTATGACGTATTAAACGTTTATGTACTGCTTTGGAATGCAGTATATGGGTTATGAATTAATTATTATCCTGGTGCCCCCTTGAAATCAAATATGTTTTGCAAATGATAAGTATTATACTCAGCTGGCCCCTCCCCAGGATTTTGTGTTAAATTCTCTACAACAACGCTTTCTTAGTGTCTAACAAGCTTTCTCTGCCCTTAACCTTCTTCTGAACACCTCTAAAACAAAGGCCATGTGGTTTGGTAAGATTAATGCCCCTCTCCCCACTGGTGTGATTACTACCTCTGAGGGCTTAGAGCTTGATGTAGTCACCTCATACAAGTACTTGGGAGTATGGCTAGCTGGTTCACTGTCCTTCTCTCAGCACATATCAAAGCTACAGGCTAAAGTTAAATCTAGACTTGGTTTCCTCTATCGTAATTGCTCCTCTTTCACCCAGCTACCAAACTAACCTTGATTCAGATGACCATCATTACCCATGCTAGATTATTGAGACGTAATTTATAGATCGGCAGGTAAGGGTGCTCTCGAGCGGCTAGATGTTCTTTGCCATTTGGCCATCAGATTAGATTTGCCACTAATGCTCCTTATGGGACACATCACTGCACTCTATACTCCTCTGGTCATCTCTGTATACCCGTTGCAAGACCTACTGGTTGATGCTTATTTATAAAACCCTCTTAGGCCTCACTCCCCCCTATCTGAGATATTTACTGCAGCCCTCATCCTCCACATACAACACCCGTTCTGCCAGTCATATTCTGTTAAAGGTCCCCAAAGCACACACATCCCTGGGTTGCTCGCCTTTTCAGTTCGCTGCAGCTAGCGACTGGAACGAGCTGCAACAAACACTCAAACTGGACTCAATCTCTTCATTCAAAGACTCAATCATGGAAGTCTTACTGACAGTTGTGAGTGCTTTGCGTGATGCATTGTTGTCTCTAGCTTCTTGCCCTTTGTGCTGTTGTCTATGCCCAGTAATGTTTATACCATGTTGTGCTGCTGCCTTGTTGTGTTGCTACCATGCTGTTGTCATGTTATGTTGATGCTTTGTTGTTGTCTCAGGTATCTCTTTATGTAGTGTTGTGTTGTCTCTTTTGTCATGATGTGTGTTTTGTCCTATTTTTTATTTTATTTTTAAACCCAGCCCCCGTCCCCGCAGGAGGCCTTTCGGTAGGCCGTCATTGTAAATAAGAATGTGTTCTTAAATTACTTGCCTAGTTAAATAAAGGTTAACATTTTTTTTTTTTTATGAAGCACTCCTTATGTAGGTACACTTGAAATAAAGTTTTACTGTTAAGGGTTTTTGTTGGACTTCTTTATTCTTTAAGTCTCCATTCCAAAATAACACCTCTGGAAAAGATACCCACTGTGCGTGCAATGTTCGAAATTGTAGCCTTGCCCATGTGATTAGCAAACTTGGCAGAAAGTCAAAAAGTCACCTGTTATCACTGGATCAGACATTCATTTTTTAGATCTAGTTGTATGCAGAGGATCTAGTTGATGCTGGTCTGCAGAGAACTGACAATCAAGGTCCCATACTGATTGTTCAAATAAGCACCTACAGTTGAAATCGGAAGTTTACATACACTTAGGTTGGAGTCATTAAAACTCGTTTTTCAAACACTCCACAAATTTCTTGTTAACAAACTATAGTTTTGGCAAGTCTGTTAGGACATCTACTTTGTGCATGACACAAGTAATTTTTCCAACAATTTCACTTATAATTCACTGTATCACAATTCCAGTGGGTCAGAAGTTAACATGCACTAAGTTGACTGTGCCTTTAAACAGCTTGGAAAATTCCAGAAAAGGATGTCATGACTTTAGAAGCTTCTGATAGGCTAATTGACATAATTTGAGTCAATTGGCGGTGTACCTGTGGATGTATTTCAAGGCCTACCTTCAAACTCAGTTCCTTTTTGCTTGACTGGTGCACTTCACAAAATAGATGGCATCTTGAGGAAGGAACATTTTAAAGCTTGGTCGCAAATGGGTCTTCCAAATGGACAATGACCCCAAGCATACTTCCAAAGTTGTGGAAAAATGGCTTAAGGAAAACAAATTCAAGGTATTGGAGTGTCCATCACAAAGCCCTGACCTCAATCCTATAGAAAATTTGTGGGCAAAACTGAAAAAGCGTGTGCGAGCAAGGAGGCCTACAAACCTGACTCACAGTTACACCAGCTCTGTCAGGAGGAATGGGCCAAAATTCACCCAATTTATTATTCAACTGTATACAAAGATTGGCTGTACTTCACTATGGGGTCACAGCACCCTCTAGATGGAAGAAAAAGAGATGAAACTTGATGGTGACTTCGTTCAGATTAGAGTGAATTACTGACCCTAACAGTAAAGCAATTGGATAATACTTCAAACTGAAGTGCAAAGCTCAGTTTATTAGTGAATTGGGAATAAAATGCCCAAATGCATCTCAATGTATGAATGTTGAACAGCAGTTATGAAAGTAACTGGTAGCACTTGTGTTTGGCCAAAAGAAGACAAATGCCTGGCATAATGGCAATTCATTATACTTTCATAAGCCATGAAATGGTAAGTATTTGAGCGCTCTAATTTGGTGACATTGTCATGGGTTGCCATTGTTGTAGGCTTTCATGGAATGCTACAACAGGTGTTATACTGTAGGTGTAGCTACTATAATATTGCTTTATACATGATTCAGCTCTACATTAAGTATCTAGGGGTGACAGGATGGTTATTTCTGGGCAGACCAACTAGCTATGGCAATACAAGTGGCATAGAAAGTTAGATTGTTTCCTGGGGTTGAAATGGCATATACAATATAATATTATTAGGCCCATATTATATAATAAAAAATTATCAGAAGTCACAGAAACTTTATTTAAAGACTCATTAGTGCTGTGTTTCCATTGCAGGCAGAAGTTCAAAACGAATCACTAATAAATGTATATACTGCAATAAAGCATCACTGTAAGTCAAATATCAAACCATTTCTAACAAGGAATGTACAAATTACAAGTTGCAAAAAGTATTCCATAATATAAAAACAGCTTCTACCGAATTGCAAAACCAAAGTTTTAATCATGTAGTTAACAAAGACTAATTGAGTCATGAAATCATCAGAAAGGCTTGATTACATGCGCTTGAGGTTTAAAGGAGAATCTATTTTTTTTACAACCAAATCCCTATTTTTGATGTATATGGCATGTTATAGAAGGGCCCCTCAACTACACAACAAGGATGAAGTGATTTGCTAGTTGGGGTAAGTTTCTCAAAAACAAGTGAAATCACAAAAAATGATATTCTATAACATGCGATTTAACATTTAAAAAAATAAGAGATCTGGTGCAACAAAAAATAATTACAAAAAACAATCACCTTTAAGGCCATAGCACAGAACAAGTAAAAAAAAAAAAAAAATGCTAAAAAGCAAATTGGTATAATAAATTAAAAAAGTGTAACATCATTAAGGATTACAGCAATTACAATGCTGTATACAAGGGCACTGAGAAAGGTTTAATTTTTGCATTTCAAATGAATTCCCTGCCATTAAATAAATCAACAAAATAATTGTATTTATAAGAGCACTCAGAACATCTTACATTTCCTACTATGAACAGTCTTCATTTGCATTTTGAGGTTTGCATGTTCACCTGTGTGGCTATAGCATTGGCAGGTGTGCAGGTGTGTGTGTGTGGGAGTTCCAGAGAAAGTAGTGTGTCCTGTTAATAAAGTTTTTCTAGGGCTGTTTCTGTCAAAGCTTTGGTATATAGTCGTGAGTTTTTCCCAGATTTCATCACGCAGCCATTGCAGTTAAGTAAACAAAACCCACCCACAATGAAAAGTAGACAAAAAAAAACAAGGCACATGGTTCATTTTCAGACAACAAACTTGTTTTTGGTGGTGGAGCCGCTCTTTGTGGCGGTGTCAGAGTGGGACTGGTAGCCAATGGTCATCTTCATGGGGATTCCCAAGCGCTCCTTATAGACTCTCCTGTTGACACACACAGGGTCATATGAGATGGGAGGTGGTAGCAAAAAATAAATAATTTATTGATCTTAGTAATTTAACCAAAGGCTAAATCATTTTTAAATACTAACACTATACACTCTTTAGTAAGTCAATACATTTTCCTGAGGAGTCTGTTTTATAAAGCAAGAGCAAAGTTGGAACGCTAACTACACTGAGAAACATTGACTTCAAATTGATCCAACTTACCCTATGTGTGTTACGGCTTCCCTGTTGTCAAAGTCTGCTGTCCAGATGGCGATTTTGTCTCCTTTCGTGCGAATATTGACTACGGCGCCACACACTTCGTCACTATAGTCATCGAAAGCCTCCCCAACAAGGCAGAGAAGCTGGAAAGGTGATGTGCCCGGAAAAAATATGGAACCACACATTAACATTTCAGTGGCATCACAGAATTCCTTAATCCAGATACACAGGAAGAAGGTTGAGGTTTTATTACATTCCAAAATGTCCACGCACGCACACACTGAGACATATACCCACACAAACTCACTGTTTCTAGCCAGAAGCGGTCCAGGTCTTGTCTCCTCTGTTGCTTGCTGAGAGTGATCAGCCAACGCCCTCCTCGCTTGTTCCGCTCATCCTCCCACATGGGCTCAATGCCATCCTGTCACACCAGAGGAGAGACACAGCTTTACTTGGTTTAAAACCACAGGAGAAGATGCCATGGCTGAACAATTTCCTTCAAGGCACACTTTACAATTAGGCTTAGTTGCAAAGATACCATGAAGTTACATGGAATAAAATGGCTTCCTTGTTTGCTTTTTGAAATGACACAAACCTACCTTAAAGAGGGAGTAGTCACATCCAGATATCAGATTGCTTGACAACTGAATATGATTATACAGACTGAAATGACAAGATCATTTTCTTAGTACACACAATTGCAGTATAGTGGGAAGGAACTGAACGCTATCAGGATGATGAAAGAAGACATGTTGGTATAATCTCCAATTATCCTTTTCATACTCATTCAATCCATGTCATCAAAAAAACAAACTTTAGTCTTATTGATACTTACGCCCAGAAATCTTCAACCGTGTCAAACTTTGAGATGAGGCGGAGGTTTGCCTGCCATGTTTTGGTCTTATCATTTTTGAAGAACCAGAGAGACCATCTGTTGGGGCAAAACAGAAATGGGATTTGCATAAAGTAAACACTGGCTAATTAAATGGCTGGTAAACAAACGTAATCAACAGCCCATAAGCCTCGAAGCAAATTAGGAAGTTATGGATGATAGGGGGGGGATTGACACATGGTTCACTGCTTTGTGCCATATTCATTCAATGTCAAATCCTTAGGCAGTTCAACTGAGCTTGACTGCAGTAACAAAGTTAAATGCATAGTTGGTAATCACACAGACAGACCCAGCTTGTGTTATGAACACTTATTAGCTATAACAATGAAATGAGTTGCACATTGTATATACAGTACCAGTCAAAACTGTGGACCCACCTACTCATTCATGGGTTTTTATTTTTTACTATTTTCTACATTTTAGAATAATAGTGAAGACATCAAAACTGTGGAAGTAACACATACGGAATATGTAGTAACTAGTGTTAAACAAATCAAAATATATTATAGATTCTTCAAAGTAGCCCCCCTTTGCCTTGATGACAGCTTTGCACACTATTGGCAATCTCTCAACCAGCTTAATGAGGAATGCTTTTCCAACAGTCTTGGAGTTCCCACATATGCTGAGTACTTATTGGCTGCTTTTCCTTCACTCCGCGATCCAACTCATCCCAAACCATCTCAATTGGGTTGAGGTCGGGTGATTGTGGAGGCCAGGTAATCTGATGCAGCACTCCATCACTCTCCTTCTTGGTCAAATAGCCCTTACACGGCCTGGAGGTGTGTTTTGGGTCATTGTCCTGTTGAAAAACAAATGATAGTCCCACTAAGCGCAAACCAGATGGGATGGCGTATCGCTGCAAAATGCTGTGGAAGCCATGCTGGTTAAGTGTGCCTTGAATTCTAAATAAAATCACTGACTGTCACCAGCAAAGCACCCCCACACCTCCTCCGCCATGCTTCAAGGTGGGAACCACACATGCAGAAATCATCTTTTCATCTACTCTTCATCTCACAAAGACATGGTGGTTGGAACCAAAAATCTCAAATTTGGACTCATCAGACCAAAGGGCAGATTTCCACCGGTCTAATGTCCATTGCTAGTGTTTCTTGATCCAAGCAAGTCTCTTTGGTGTCCTTTAGTAGTGGTTTCTTTGCAGCAATTCGACCATGAAGGCCTGATTCACACAGTCTCCTCTGAAAAGTTGATGTTGAGATGTGTCTGTTACTTGAACTCAGTGAAGCATTTATTTGGGCTGCAATCTGAGGTGCAGTTAACTCTAACTTATCCTCTGCAGCAGAGGTAACTCTGGGTCTTCCATTCCTGTGGCGGTCCTCATGAGAGCCAGTTCCATCATAGCGCTTGATGGTTTTTGTGACTGCACTTGAAGAAACGTTAAAAGTTCTTGAAATGTTCCGCATTGGCTGACCTTCATGTCTTAAAGTCATGATGGACTGTCGTTTCTCTTTGCTTATTTGAGCTGTTCTTGCCATAATATGGACTTGGTAATTTACCAAATAGGGCTTTCTTCTGTATACCACCCCTACCTTGTCACAACAACTGATTGGCTCAAACGCATTGAGGAAAGAAATTCCACAAATTCACTTGTAACAAGGCACACGTGTTAATTGAAATGCATTCCAGGTGACTACCTCCTGAAGCTGGTTGAGAGAATAACAAGAGTGTGCAAAGCTGTCATCAAGGCAAAGGGTGGCTACTTTGATGAATCTCAAATATATAAAAAAAAGTTTCACAGGTAAACTTTCCTTACCACAGAGCAGCAGCCTGTAATGGTCATCAAATAGCAGTAGCATGGGTCAACTTACTTGTTCTGTAGGGGGTGTTTGATGTAGCTCTCTGGGCTCACGATCTCCTGACAAGTCTCTGCTTCTGCTCCTTCTTCAGCATGTTGGGGTGGATTTAAATTGATATCCTAATGGAAAACAATTTGAAATTAGTAAGAAGTGTGATCTTGCAGGACTGCCATGTCTTGGGTCATTGGTAAGTTTGATTATTCTTTTCTACAAAGCTTGAGTATAGGTAGATGACATCGGACTTTAGTTTTTTGCAACATAATTTCCAGACACTCTTTACATGGGCTAGATGGTCAAACATTATTTCAAATCCATGAAATAAACAGTTTGCTTTCATCTTTGGTGGAAATACTGTTGTGTGTAAATGTATTGCACAAGACATAATGACTGGGCAAGTTGGTGAACTGTCTAGCAGCTAGTTAATTAACTAGCCTAAAGTGGAAGCAACAGACTAGTCCAAGAAAGCCCAAGCTGACACATAGCTAATTATACCATTTATAGTACACTTTTTCTTTCATTAAAACACATTTGTTTGACAAAATACATAATGTTGGAAATGTACTAACATGTAGGTACGCGCAAATGCCCGACCGAGCGGATTTAACAGCTGTTACAACATTTACCGAACTTGTTAGTTAGCTACAGTAGGCGATTCACATAGCTAGTGTACATTCCCCTCTGTTGTCTTTGCACTGCTTGGGTCGTGGCACAAAAAGTTTCTACAAGGGCAAGAATAGCCGAAAATACGACCATGTAAACATGCATTTCCTTATAAGTGATTAGATTCTAGCTATTCGTTTTACATTCGGGACAACAATGTATTTTGGACAACGGATTCCAATAACGTTATAAAATATTTTGGTCGGTTAAGGTGCTCACCGGTTCCGCGGTCGCCATCTTATGAGTCTCCGTGTAGAACGCTGAAATTCATTGGACCAGAGAGGAAGAGCGAAGAGAGAGGGATAACGGTCGTCACTAGTTACCACAGCCATAAAATCATAAACCCCGCCTATTTCTTAAATGTATGTTCTTAAAGCGTGATTTTAAACCTAACCCTGAGATTAACCACAATGATAACCGTGTGCCTAAACCTAACCTTAAATTCATGTCAAAAATCCATGTTTTGTTTTCTTGAATGTCTACTATATAGCCAATTTTGACTTTGTGGCTGTGGTAACTAGGGATACCTGGGCCCAAAATATGTCTTCTCCAGCAGGTGGCGTTTTTTTTTTGCTCACCAAGCGACAAGTTTTCTTTCTGGAAGTTGAGTGTCGAATTTGGTAAACAAAAATTTAATGGCTTATTTGATACGTGTGGTTTATTTGATCAATAGAAGTTGAGTAAGTATTAGGTTGTTACGAGTGTACTGATAAAAGTAGGACACGTGACATCCCAGCAACTTTGAGAAAAAACACTTTATATCGAAGTTTCGCCTAGTCGTCACTCGTTACCACAGTCACAAAGTCAGAATACAAATGTATTTCTACAATTTAACTAAGTAAAATGTGATTTTAAACCTAACCATAACCCCTTACCTACAGTGCTAACTTTATGCCTAATCTCAGCCGTAAATATTTTTTTACGATAGAGACAATATTGACTTTGTGGCTGTGGAAACCATTGTGCCTGTTATTCACGCATTATCTGCCCTTTCTTTGGCTAGGCTGGTCTCACCTAGTCTTGCCTCCCCCCAACTGACTTCCATTTTCTAAATACATTTATTAGAGGCAAAGATTATGGATATACTGACAATATACATATGTCAGTCTCTGCCCTAAGTACGGAAAGTAGCTATTGGCTGTCCTAAAAGTCGCTAAATGACGCCATCACATAATTTGCAAAATTTGCCATGAGCATGTAATTGTGATGGACGCTGTAGGAGAGAGGAATAACGTCGTGGGAGAGACAAAAAGTGAGTAAAAAACACCCTAAATAGGTTTAGAACTACAAATTATTTATTCTGTCGATTCTTGTTTTTTTTTTATGTCACAATTTCAACCCTCCTCCTTTATCCGGGCTTGGTACCGGCAAAAGTGACACAAAAGAGACACTGGCGGAGTTACAGATTTTTTTATTTGTTATTTGTTTGTTTTTTGTTTGGTTTTCTTAATTTGGTTTGGTTTTTAACCTTATGGTCCACTTAGGAGCCTACAACAAGTCACAGTAAAACATGAACATTTTTAACCAAAACATTTTTTACATTTTCTAAGTGGACCAAAAAGAGACAATAGACTTAAATTAGTAAGCAGCTGATGTGCCAAAAAGCTGCAAAACATTATCAGGCAGCTGGTGCTCATAGCAAGCCTCACCAGACAGCTTCAGTCCATATCAAATGTACAGGATGGAGTTAAGGGTCTGCAAGGACATCCGATTTCTAAGTTTGCTTTTTACCACACTCATCTGGCTGAATACTCTCTCGACTTCAGCATTCGAGTGTGGCAAAGACAACACAGACACAGCAGCCATGGCAAGTTCTTGAAACGGGTTGATATCAGCTGCATCCCTGAACTTCCAATTCTCACTCCAGAAGCCCAGTGTGTTTTTGTCTCATTTCATTTACTAAGATGGATGGCACGCTATTGCTGGACAATCTTGTCTATCTCTGCAGAGGAGTAGCCAAGGAGCTTGGCTATTTTTTCTATTTCTCCAGGGCTCTTACTGTGTTTTAGAGTTTCCTCCACATTGAAAAAAACTGCCCCCCGTTGGGTTGTGCCGTGGCAGAGATCTTTGCGGGCTATACTCGGCCTTGTCTCAGGATGGTAAGTTGGTGGTTGGAGATATCCCTCTAGTGGGGTGGGGGCTGTGCTTCGGCAGAGTGGGTGGGGTTATATCCTGCCTGTTTGGCCCTGTCTGGGGGTATCGTCGGACGGGGCCACAGTGTCTCCCGACCCCTCCTGTCTCAGCCTCCAGTATTTATGCTGCAGTAGTATATGTGTCGGGGGGGCTAGGGTCAGTCTGTTATATCTGGAGTATTTCTCCTCTCTTATCCAGTGTCCTGTGTGAATTTAAGCAAGCTCTCTCTAATTTTCTTTCTTTCTTTCTCGCTCTCGGAGGACCTGAGCCTTAGGACCATTCCTCAGGACTACCTGGCCTGATGACTCCTTGCTGTCCCCAGTCCACCTGGCCGTGCTGCTGCTCCAGTTAACTGTTCTGCCTGCGGGTATGGAACCCTGACCTGTTCACCAGACATGCTACCTGTCCCAGACCTGCTGTTTTCAACTCTCTAGAGACAGCAGGAGCGGTAGAGATACTCGGCTATGAAAAGCCAACTGACATTTACTCCTGAGGTGCTGACCTGTTGCACCCTCGACAACCACTGTGATTATTATTATTTTACCCTGCTGATCATCTATGAACATTTTAAAATCTTGGCCATGTTCTGTTATAATCTGTACCCGGCAGAGCCAGAAGAGGACTGGCCACCCCTCACAGCCTGGTTCCTCTCTAGGTTTCTTCCTAGGTTCTGGCCTTTCTAGGGAGTTTTTCCTAACCACTGTGCTTTTACACCTGCATTGCTTGCTGTTTGGGGTTTTAGGCTGGGTTTCTGTACAGCACTCTGTGACATCAGCTGATGTAAGAAGGGCTTTATAAATACATTTGATTGATTCGATGTTGTCCGGCAGTCTCACCCTCAACTCATTGGTGAGGGAGATGGTGAAGGCTACACACCGCTTTTGGACATTGTTTTCATCCTCAGGCGCAAGGTGGAGCTCAGCTGCCTTTGACTCAAAAAGGTAACCAAGGTACGGTTTGGGACTGATGTATCCATCTATTGGCCCTTTGAGTACATCAACATTTTCCAGTGGATTCAGCACCCTGCTGCTCACAGACTTGATCAGGCTAACCAAGCTGTCAAGTAGCTTAAGAGGATCTATTTGCTCTCCCTCAAAAGCCTTGATGGCCAACTGTACCTCACCCAGCACTGACTTAAAAGTCAGATACATTATGTTTTGAAGATCACTGTACATGGAGTATAAAACCTCAGCCATGTATCAGTGTTCACTGGACTTGGTGACTGCGAAATGCAGCCTAAGCTCCTCCCACTGGTCCAAAATGCGTGAAACCACGGGTTCAATGGAGAGCCAACGTGTGGCACACGCCTTGGTTATCTGTAAAGGTTTCTCCCTACAGTTGATGGTCTCATATATGGCCTTGTAGACCTCCCTGTGCTTTGGAGACACTGAACCAGTTATAAGTCTCCCGTACCAAGTACTCCACATTATGGGGGATGGTGTCATTGGAAGCAGGACTTACAGTAAGCTGCAGAGAGTGGCGCACACAGCGAATAAGAACCAGATATTTGAGGCCATACTCCTCCTTCAGCACTTTATGGACTCCATTGTTAATCCCCGTCATAACAGAGGCATTGTCGGTCCCTATCCCCAGGAGTTTCTCTTTTTTTAAGACAACACTTCTCGAGGAAAGCCACAACAGCACGGGCTATAGATTTGGCATCTCCTCCCTCCAACTCAACAAGCCCCAGAAATGTTGATCCAATTGTCTGCTTGGTGTCACTAAAGTACCTTATCACAACCCCCAGGTACTTAGAAACACTTACATCTGTGGACTCATCGAGGAGGAGGCTGAAACGCTGGTCACCCACATCTGCAACCAACTTTTTCAGAAAGTATGGTGCTAGAACACCATTAATCATTTCTGTGTACTTTGTCCTGTGCATTTTGAAGTGGGTAGCAGCAGTGGAGTCTGAGAAAGCAGCTCTACATGCTTCTCCAATGTGATCACATGCCAGCATGGAACAGTGTTCAGCGATCGCTAATGCCATGGTGGCCTCAGCCTTTTTTGCAGAGTAGATTTTTTTTTATACCATAAATGGCAGCCTATTTTGGGTGGAAACTGTTAAGGCTTTGCCTTTTGAGTATGTTTTTGAGTTGTTGTGTTTTTTTACATCACTAAGTTTGGCGTAGAAATCAGCCTTACAATACAGGCAGTATGCCTGTGTATCATCTCCAATAAACGGCTTCAACCATCCTTTGAATTCAGGGTTTGATTCCCACTCCTTTCTGTATTTTTGGGTGTACAGTTTAGACATGATGAGCTAGCCAGCTAGATGTTTAGCTTATGTCACAGAGAGGTACACACACAGTGGACAAGGTGAGTAAGTGACTGAGGCTGTGTGAGTCAAATGCAGTGATTTATTTTTGTGCAGTGATTTATTTTAGACAGAGAACATTTAACATTTACATCCCGCCCTGAATGTAAGCCAGGGCGGGATCAGCCAGCGGTGGCTTCCCGCATGCGCGATTAATTTGCAGTCTGGACGCAAATTGAGAAGAGTCTCCAATAACACCAGAAAAAGTCGCTACATTTGTCGGCAGTCGATTATTATTATTTTTTTTAAATGTGTCGCTAGAGGGGTCTGAATACTCGCTAAATATAGCGACAAAGTCGCTAAGTTGGACACACTGGACAATCGTCGTTATCCACAAAGCGGCAAAGTGAGATGTCTAGCTCCCGCCTATCCTTTCTTTGGATTGGTGGATACATCTCATGATTGTAATCCTGTTTTTAATATTCAATGAGGTTGTTTGCCTCTACCACCTGTATTTAATGCAGAGATGCCATGCTATTAGCCTCGTACCATGAATATGTATAGCCATCTCGAGACAACTCTGATATAAAGTGTTGTTTCTCAAAGTTACCTTTATTTTGGTAATTGTGAATTTAACAAGCAATACTAATCATCAAAGAAGATAATAAAACAAAATATATATATACTTTTTATTGTGTAACTAATCAGAAATTACATGACTTGTGCTCACAGTCAATAATACACAGCTTTATTGTACACGCACAAATACACTTCAAGGGTTTTTCTTTATTTTTACTATTTTCTACATTGTAGAATAATAGTGAAGACATCAAAACTATGAAATAACACATATGGAATAAGTCGTGAAGAGGGCACAACAAAACCTATTCCCCGTCAGGAGACTGAAAAGATTTGGCATGAGTCCTCAGATCCTCAAAAGGTTCTACAGCTGCGACATCGAGAGCATCCTGACTGGTTGCATCACTGCCTGGTATGGCAACGGTACTGCGTACGGCCCAGTACATCACTGGGGCTAAGCTGCCTGTCATCGAGGACCTCTACACCAGTCGGTGACAGAGGAAGGCCCTAAAATTTGTCAAAGACCCCAGTCATAGACTGTTCTATCTGCTACCACATGGCAAGCTGTACCGGAGCGCCTAGGACCAAAAGGCTAGGACCAAAAGGCTTCTCAAAAAGCTTTTACCCCCAATAGTGGTGGAGCTCCTCCTCCCTGGCAGAGAGACACATACGATACTATCTAGACAATTTCTTTATATCTGAGCTTTCGACAATGTTGTTCTCTACTGAACACAGCCCGGGCACACATACCCACTTTACTAGACAGAAAGAGAGGTGAGCGACTACACCTAGATAGAACCAAACCAGGTTATCCCAATCATTTGGTGTGTGAATATATGGACAATGGAGGAGGTATATATAATATAAAACCACTTCTAACACTATTTCCCCCGTTTGACGCCTTAAATATGCGCCATTACCCATCTATCTCATATTTATATTTGTAGCTGGCTGAACTAACGTTAGCTAACCAAGCTAGTTTACTAGCTAGCTGATCGTTTTATAAACATAACTTGTGAGCATCGCATTCAGATGAGCTTTTAAAAATATATATATATGTATCCCCATTTCTGATGATTCATTGATCTCACCCGTGATGTCTCGACGGCTGTGTCGCAAGCGAAATGCAAAGAAACGTCAACAAATGGAATACATACGAGTAGGTGACGTCACACACATGTCCATATATGGCATTGGCAGCCATATTGGAGTTTCTATCCGGTGATGTCCCTGCGAAAGGGAACACAGTATAGCTACAGCTGGCGAGGTTTTCTCCAGCCCACGGACCGTCCACTCCTCCCAGTCTCCACCCCTCTAGACTGCGGGCAGGCATGGCGGCTATCGAGACACGGGAATGCGAAACAGAAGGCTGCAGCAGCGAGGCCAAACTTCAATGTCCAACCTGTATCAAGCTCGGGATCCAAGGCTCATACTTTTGCTCTCAGGTAGCATTCGTTTTCTAATTCATTCAGTTTGAAAGGGGGTCTGACATGAGACACACAACGGTCCAGCATCCTTCATCACGAGGTAGTTAGCGCTGACATAGCTGCCCTAATTGAGTTTCCTCACACCCCTTTAAGTAGCCCAGCATATGAAGCTAGTTAGCCACAGTAGCTAACTAACTACAAGCATTTTCTGCTTAAAACTGTAGCTAAAAAGCAATGGTTTGCAAACACATTAGCTAGGATCTTTATTTGAAGCCAATAGCTAACATTATCCTACTGTATGAAAAAATCTTGTTTAGTTTATTGTAGTTTGTGTATTCTAACAAGTTAGTTAACTGCTAGTTAGCTACTAACGTTAGCTAACTAATTTGCTAAACAGCATCAACTTTGAAGTCTAGCAAGCTAGTTGGTTAGTTAGTTAGCCTAGTTTTCCCATTGGCATTGATTATTGCAATGAATTAAAATAAACTGCATGAGGCATGCTTTCTACAAGTTGATGTAGCCATGCTCATTCATTTGATTTCTCTGCTCCTGGCCTGGCTGTAGTAACCCACCTGTGGCTTGTTTGTTTGAAATGACAATCATTGAAATTGCCAAGGATTCAAGAAAAGGATGCAGGCCCCAGTTTCAGTTTAGCCAAACATATTTATAACTAACCCATCTGTCTGTGGTTTAGCTGTGTGTCATTAAAGGTAAAATGCAGTGTAATTACTTTAAAGCTAATCACAGTCTGGCAGTGTAGGCCTAGATTCAGTTTTGGCAGAGACTGATGGGGAGGTGGGCAGATCTGCTAGGATGTTCTGTGCAGGCAGCTCTGTCAGAGACTCTATCCATGAGGCCAGCCGGTCGGTGGGATATTTTTACCCCACTGTTCTAGTGGTCACTGTTAAAAAAATCCATTAACTGAGCAGCAGAGATGTTAGTCATGGTCAACTGGCTGTTGACCTAGTCTTGAAATAAACTGTTGTGGTTTATGTAGGATGTGTGCAATTCAGAGCCCATTGGTCTCTCTCCCTCTGCCTTTGTATAATATTGAGCAGGAATGCACAAATCCCAGTCCACATACGATTAGAGGAATTGATTCTGAAATTTGTGCCAGTTAGAAACAGCCAGCCAGCAGATACTGCTGCTATTGATGATTTGAGGTTGCACACCCCTGATGTGCAGAGTCTCATGGATGTATCTCCTCTCTTTGTCTCCTCATTCAGGAGTGCTTCAAAGGGAGCTGGGCTACTCACAAGCAGATGCACAAAAAAGCAAGTACGTATCCTCGTTAGCAATATCCTATCACACAGACCAACTCACATCCAAATATTTTTTCAAACAGACCACAATGTTGCTTCATGGGCTTTCTGTCATTGTTCCCATTCCTACATGATCTATCATCTGAAGGCATAGAATATGTGAAAGCCCGCATAAATGCCCAAACTCTTCCATCCTCTAATTTTGATGGTGAAATAGAGCAATGGTGTAGCCATTCAAAATTGACTTTGACATTGTAATACGTACCAGCCATTAGAGCAGGGGTGGACAATCTGTGATATCCGGTGGGGGTACAGGCTTCCCCCTCAGCCAGGCAGCAACACACCGGATTCAATTTATCAATGTAAATGAAAGCAATTGTTTAGTAGACTTGGGCATTTTACTGCTTGGCTGGAAGATAAACCTGTACCCACACTGGGTAAACTTGAACAAGAGTAGTCTAGTGTGTATGTGTGAACACATAACTGTGATCTTTCAAAATTTTGTCAAATCAGATGTCTATATTACATTCTCTTTTTGCAGAGGAGGATAAGAACCAGGATCAGGCAAAGAACTGCGTGGAGAACGACACCAACACAGACCCATGGCCTGGCTACCGCTACACGGGCAAACTACGTCCTCACTACCCACTCGTAAGGCCACCTTTCTGATACATTTCTAAATGGGGCTAATGTGCTGATAAGAGCTTCTATATAGGAGCTTTTTTTCTTAACTACATAGTAGTCCCACATACTTCAATACAACATGATTTAATAGACGTAAGCCACACAAGCTTTGTGTAAAGTTTACTCAATAGCCCCCGGGAGCTGTGTATCATGTCTCTAAACTTTCGTCATGTTGGTTCCTTCTGTGAGCTCCATGTAATCAATCTCTCCTGTCATTGGTTCCCCATGTAGACTCCCATGAGGCATGTCCCTGGTAACATCGAAAGACCTGACTATGCCGACCATCCACTAGGTAACGCTACTCCTCTTAGACCGCCTCAGTTGCTTTTAAGTTAAGAAATCCTTTGCTGTCCATTTGAAAATCTTCTCAAGGCTAGTATTCTTTGTCATGAATTGTGTTGATATTAAAACATGACACTTTATCTGAGAAATGTATATTGTTTCTATGTTTAACGTCAGGTGACATCATTCATAGAAATTGGGTTTCTGCCCCAGCCCTAGATTCCACTAAAGCTGATCATTCATTATGTAACCATGGTAACCTCAATGGCGAGGATTCACTCCATAAGGTAACTGTCACCTGACTGCTGATCAGCCACCAGGTAGCCATGGTTAGTCTCTCCACTCATGGCACAGTCATCCAAATGGCACGCCGGGACGCGAGTGAGATAGTCACGTCCGTTGTTCGTGATCATCAGAGCCCAGTTTTTCAAAAGTTATCTGAATTTCAGTTGAGAAATTACAAAAAAAAAAATATATATATATTATATATATATTATTTTTTTACAGAAATGAATGTACACTTGGAACTCATTCGGGGTCTCAACTAACTCTTGAGACTTATAGTAGAATACACAAGGTGCAATTTCGAAATTGTCTTGTGCATTAGCAGTTTTTTCTTATGTCAGTCACTGACAGTCACTCAATTAGCCCATGTCAGCTAACAATAGGTTACTTTAACTTTACTGTCGTATTTCAAATCAAATCAAACTATTTGTCATATGCGCCGAATGTAACAAGTGTAGACCTTACCGTGAAATGCTTACTTACAAGCCTCTAACCAACAGTGCAGTTCAAGAAGAGTTAGGAAACTATTTACCAAATAAGCTAAAGTAAAAAAAGAACCAGAACGAGGCTATATACAGGGGGTACCGGTACAGAGTCAGTGTGCGGGGGTACAGTTTAGAGTTAATTTGTACGTGGAGGTGAAGTGACTATGCATAGATAATAAACAGCAAGTAGCAGCAGTGTACAAAACAAATGGAGGGGAGGGGGTCAATGTAATATTAGCAATGTTGACTTAAATGGAGCAATGTTTACTTTGGCTACTAGGGGGATCTCCCGTATGGCTACTGAAGCTAAAACAAATCAAATAAAATGTTATTGGTCTCATGCACATATTTAGCAGATATTGCGGTGTAGCTAAATGCTTGTTCCTAGCTCCAACAGTGCAGTAATACAGTTGAAGTCAGAAGTTTACATACACTTAGGTTGGAGTCATGTTAGGGTTCGTTCCTTGTTTCCTTATCAATCATTGGCTCGTTGGTGAAATTAGCATTATGACTATCTTTAATTAAATCATTCAAAAACCTTTATTAATGCAATTGCAGACAGAAGTTGACAAACAGGAACATAGCATGCATGTTTCTGAGTAAGCTCTGCACTTTAGGGAAAGTCTAAGTTGCTTTTATCATGCTTGTAGCCAACCCTCTGTGATGTCACTGCGTTCGTTTATTACTCTCTACTTATCAGACCAAGCCCATGCATCCACAGCTGCACAAACATATAGTTCAGTGTTAGCTAAACACTAGGTAATAAATGTCCACTCCCCAAAGTTGATTTATTGTGGAATGTCTTGACTAGTCTCTTATCTCCCCCACTCCCCTACAGAGCTCTGTCTCAGTCACACATTTCCCATAGGGTTTCTTTATAAGAAGCAGAGGGCGAGAGAACTAAAACAATTGTGGAACAATACTAAAACCTCTACAGATTAACAATATATATATTCATTGTAGTCTAGGACCCTATAAATGTAAGGAGGGAGGGGTCTTATAACCCCTCCCATTCTATTAATATAACATAAGCATAATCAATTATTATAATACATCAAACATTTAGTACAGCCTTATCATGACCCCTAGGTGATGTTCTAACAGTCATTAACTACTTAGGGAGTGGTGGGGCGCTAGCCGGTGAAATGTAAGGCGCCAAATTCAAAATCCAAAAGTTGAATTATTAAACATTCATCAATATACAAGTGTTGCATAGTCATCAAAAGCTCTGATTCTTGGCAATATCACAGCGTTGTCAGTATTTCAAATCAAACTCTTTGTCACATGCGTCGAATGTAACAAGTGTAGACCTTACCGTGAAATGCTTACTTACAAGCCCCTAACCAACAGTGCAGTTCAAGAAGAGTTAGGAAACTATTTACCAAATAAGCTAAAGTAAAAAAAGAACATAACAATAACGAGGCTATATACAGGGGGTACCGGTACAGAGTCAGTGTGCGGGGGTACAGTTTAGAGGTAATTTGTACATGTAGGTAGGGGTGAAGTGACTATGCATAGATAATAAACAGCAAGTAGCAGCAGTGTACAAAACAAATGGAGGGGAGCGGGTCAATGTAATATTAGAAATGTTGACTTAAATGGAGCAATGTTTACTTTGGCTACTAGGGGGATCTCTCGTATGGCTACTGAAGCATAATACATTGTTGTAGTAAGTACTCTTTACCAAAAGGGTGAACTCTGCTCAACTAGAATGGCAGAGCTGCAGGTAAAACACCTGCCAGCAAGCAAGTTGGCTCGTGTGAGCGATCATGAGCTCTAGTAAAAGGAAAATGTAGCATTAAAATAGCATATTTCAACCAAAATGGGAGACTGATTATCTGTTCACTAAAATTCAAAGGTAGACCACAATGTTTGGTGTGCTTGCAGTACGTATCTGATGAAAGATTAGATCCTCAGTCGCCACTACAACAGCAACCATAAAGAGAAATATGGCAAGTACACTGGTGCTGCTAGTGCAGCCATCATCACAAATCTTAACCAAGATACACAAACAGCAGTGCCTTTTAGCAAAAGCCACTACAACACAAGAATGTTTTGTAAAGGCATCTTATCAAGTTGCACTTGAACTAGAGAAGAAGCCCTTGTCTGATGGAGACACAGTGAAAAGATGTGCAGTTCAGAGTCTTAAGGCTTTTGGGGATGACAAGATGGCCCAGAACTTCGATTCTCTCACTCCGCACAGTGACTCGCAGAATTTGATGTTCACCATCATGTGGATGGGAAGCTAAAACAAATCAAATAAAATGTTATTGGTCTCATGCACATATTTAGCAGATATTGCGGTGTAGCTAAATGCTTGTTCCTAGCTCCAACAGTGCAGTAATACAGTTGAAGTCAGAAGTTTACATACACTTAGGTTGGAATCAATAACTACTTAGGGAGTGGTGGGGCGCTCCTGACACTACCCGGTGAAATGTAAGGCGCCAAATTCAAAATCCAAAAGTTGAATTATTAAACATTCATCAATATACAAGTGTTGCATAGTCATCAAAAGCTCTGATTCTTGGCAATATCACAGCGTTGTCAGTATTTAAAAAAGGCTTTACGGCGAAAGCACAACATTTGATTGTTTGAGGATAGCACCTACAATATTTAACCATTAGCATAAATTCATAAACCATTGCGGTTCACACAACCCATTTCACAGCGAAAACAAACCCCTTACCTTTTGAAGAACTTCTGCTGAGGGCTTCCCAAGTGTCCAACGAAGACATCCAATGGTTCTTTTGTTAGAAAAAGTAATTTATTATATCCATAAATCTCCGTTTGGTTGGCGCGTTATGTTCATAAAATACAGCGTCCACTCGCCCATTGAACCGTGAGGAGAACACGTTCTACCTATACATATACACTTGTCCAAGAAGAATCAAACATCATTGATAATGTATCCTTAGGAACACTTATGTATATTTACTATAATGTTTCAACCGGATTATAAACTGGACGATAGGATAGGAAAGGAAAAAAAACACAGCGCGCGCGAGCCCGTGAACGCGCATCCTCTTCTGTTTACTGGTGACTAGTTCGAAATTCTTCTTCTATTACCATCCAGAGCAACCTAACATCACCGAACACTGTCTAGAGACTGTTGACATCCAGTGGAAGCAATAGGTACTGCAATCTTACTCCCGTATAGCTGTTTTCAATAGGGAGGGGTTCAAAATGAGGCAATGTGTCAAACACTTTTTCCAGGACAGAAATTCCTCGGGTTTTCGCCTGCTATATCAGTTCTGTTATACTCACAGACAATATTTTAACACTCTTAGAAACTTCAGTGTTTCCTATCCAATAGTACTAATTATGTGCATATCCTAGTTTCTGGGCCTGAGTGGCAGGCCTTTTACTTTGGGCACGCCAGACTCTCCAAAACCGACACCTCAGCTGCCGCTCCCTAAGAAGTTAACTCGTTTTTTCAACCACTCCACAAATTTCTTAACAAACTATAGTTTTGGAAAGTCTGTTAGGACATCTACTTTGTGCATGACAAGTAATTTTTCCAACAATTGTTTAGATTATTTCACTTATAATTCACTATCACAATTCCAGTGGGTTAGAAGTTTACATACACTAAGTTGACTGTGCCTTTTAAACAGCTTGGAAAATTCCAGAAAATTATGTCATGGCTTTAGAAACTTCTGATAGGCTAATTTACATAATTTGAGTCAATTGGAGGTGTACCTGTGGATGTATTTCAAGGCCTACCTTCAAACTCAGTGCCTCTTTGCTTGACATCATGGGAAAATCAAAATAAATCAGCCAAGCCTTCAGAAAAAATTGGAGACCTCCACAAGTCTGGTTCTTATTTGGGAGCAATTTCCAAATGCCTGAAGGTACCACATTCATCTGTACAAACAATAGTACGCAAGTATAAACACCATGGGACCACGCAGCCGTCATACCGCTCAAGAAGGAGACAACTTCTGTCTCCTAAAGATGACCGTACTTTGGTGTGAAAAGTGCAAATCAATCCCAGAACAGCAAAGGACCTTGTGAAGATGCTGGAGGACACAGGTACAAAAGTATCTATATCCACAGTAAAACGAGTCCTCTATCGACATAACCTGAAAGGCTCAGCAAGGAAGAAGCCACTGCTCCAAAATCGCCATAAAAAAGCCAGACTACGGTTTGCAACTGCACATGGGGTCAAAGATTGTACTTTTTGGAGAAATGTCCTCTGGTCTGATGAAACAAAAATAGAACTGTTTGGCCATAATGACCATTGTTATGTTTGGAGGAAAAAGGGGGATGCTTGCAGGGCAAAGAACACCATCCCAACCGTGAAGCAGACGGGGGTGGTAGCATCATGTTGTGGGGGTGCTTTGCTGCAGGAAGGACTGGTGCACTTCACAAAATAGATGGCATCAGGAGGACAGACAATTATGTGGATATATTGAAGCAACATCTCAAGACATCAGTCAGGAAGTTTAAGCTTGGTCGCAAATGGGTCTTCCAAATGGACAATGACCCCAGGCATACTTCCAAAGTTGTGGCAAAAGGGCTTAAGGACAACAAAGTCAAGGTATTGGAGTGGCCATCACAAAGCCCTGACCTCAATCCCATAGAACATTTGTGGGCAGAACTGAAAAAGCGTGTGCAAGCAAGGAGGCCTACAAACCTGAATCGTGTCACAATAGCTCTGTCAGGAGGAATGGGCCAAAATTCACCCAACTTATTGTGGTAATCTTGTGGAAGGCTTCCCCAAAACGTTTGACCCAAGTTAAACAATTTAAAGGCAATGCTACCAAATGCTAATTGAGTGTATAACTTTCAGACCCATTGGGAATGTGATGAAAGAAATAAAAGCTGAAAGAAATAATTCTCTCTTATTCTGACATTTTACATTCTTAAAATGAAGTGGTGATCCTATCTGACCTAAGACAGGGAATTTTTAGTTGGATTAAATGTCAGGAATTGTGAACATCTGCCTAAGGTGTATGTAAACGATACATATCTAAAGTAAACTAATGACATTTTTAAATATTAGGACGAGCAATGTCAGAATCGGAATATATCAATATGATGGGATGTATAGATATAGCATGCAGTATATCTGAAGAATACGTTGGTTAGAATACAGAAAGTATTCAGACCCCTTTACCTTTTCCACATTTTTTTTACATTACAGCCATCTCTAAAATGGATAAAAACATGTTTTAAAAATCCTCATCAATCTACAAACAATACCGAATAAAGAAGTGAAAACAGATTTTTAGAAATGTTTGCAAATGTGTTTAAAATAAAGATACCTTATTTACATAAGTATTCAGACCCTTTGCTATGAGACTCAAAATTGAGCTCAGGTGCATCCTGTTTCCATTGATCATCCTTGAGATGTTTCTACTATTTGATTGGAGTCCACCTGTGGTAAATTAAATTGATTGAACATGATTTGGAAAGGCAGACCACTGTCTGTATAAGGTCCCACAGTTGACAGTGCATGTCAGAGCAAAAACCAAGCCATGAGGTCGAAGAAATTGTCCGTAGAGTTCCAAGTCAGGATTGTGTCGAGGCACAGATTTGGGGAAGGGTACTATAACATTTCTGCTGCATTGAAGGTCTGCATTCTTAAATGGAAGAAGTTTGGAACCACCGATACTCTTCCTAGTGCTGGCCACCCTGTGAAATTTACAAATTGGGGGAGAAGGGCCTTCTTGTTCAGGGAGGTGATCAAGAACCTGATGGTCACTGACAGAGCTTCAGAGTTCCTTTGTGCAGATGGGACACTCTCCATAGAACCTGACAGAGCTTGAGATGATCTGCCGAGAAGAATTGGAGAAACTCCCCAGATACAGGTGTGCCAAGCTTGTAGCATCATACCCAAGAAGACAAGGATGTGATTTTTGGTTCCAACCGACGTGTCTTTGTGAGATGCATAGTAGGTGACGGGATGACCTCCGCATGTGTGGTTCCCACCGTGAAGCATGGAGGAGGAGTGGTTTTGTTTTGCTGGTGACACTGATTTAGAATTCAAGACACACTTAACCAGCATGGCTACCACAGCATTCTGCAGCGATACGCCATCCCATCTGGTTTGCACTATCATTTGTTTCTCAACAGGACAATGACCCAACATGCCTCCAGGCTGTGTAAGGGCTATTTGACCAAGGAGAGTGATGGAGAGCTGCATCAGATGACCTGGCCTCCACAATCACTCAACCTCAACCCAATTGAGATGGTTTGGGATGAGTTGGACAGCAGAGTGAAGGAAAAGCAACCAACAAGTGCTCCACATATGTGGGAGCTCCTTCAAGACAGTTGGAAAAGCATTCCAGGTGAAGCTGGTTGAGAGAATACCAAGAGTGTGCAAAGCTGTCATCAAGGCAAAGGGTGGCTACTTTGAAGAATCTATCATATATTTATTTTAGCACTTTTTGGTTACTACATGATTCCGTGTGTTATTTCATAGTTTTGATGTCTTGATTATTCAACAATGTAGAAAATAGTAAAAATAAAGAAACCCTTTAATGAGTTGGTGTGTCCAAATGTGATATTCAAGTTGTTTATAAATTTACAAAAAATTTAAATTTACTGTTTTTTTTCTTTGTCGTTATGGGGTATTGTGTGTGGATTGAGAAAAAACAATTTAATTCTTTTTAGAATAAGGTTGTAACGTAACAAGATGTGTAAAGTCAAGGGGTCTGAATACTTTCTGAATATACTGTATGTACAGCAATGGTTAAATAGGTTAGGCCTTGACAAGAATACAGTATATACATGTAAAGTATGTAACATTATTTAAAGTGACCAGTGTTCCATGACTATGTACGTAGGGCAGCAGTGTCTAAGGTGCATGGTACAGTAACCTTTTGGTAGCTGGCTAGTGACAGTCACTGAAGTTCAGGGCAGGATACCAGCTAGTGGTGACTTTAACAATCTGATGGCCTTGAGATAGAAGCTGTTTTTCAGTCTCTGTCCCAGCTTTGATGCCCCTGTACTGACCTCGCCTTTTTCTATGGTTTCGGGGTGAATAGACCGTGGCTCATGTAGCTGAAGTCGTTGATAATTTTCTTGACACCGGGTGCTGTAGATTACCTGGAGGGCAGGGGTTGTGACCCCGGTGATGCGTTGGGCAGACCGCACCACCTGCTGGAGAGCCCTGCGGTTGTGTTCGGTGCAGTTGCCGTACCAGGCAGTGATGCAGCCTGACCGGATGCTCTCAATAGTGCATCTGTAGAAGTTAATGAGGGTCTTAGGGGCCAAGCTGAATTTCTTAAGCCTCCGGAGGTTGAAGGGGCGCTGTTGCGCCGCCTTCACCATACTTTCTGTGTGGACCATTTCAGATTTTCAGTGATGTGTACGCCAAGGAAGTTGAACCTTTTCACCTTCGCTGCAACCCCGTAGATGTAGATGGGGGCGTGCTCCCTCTGCTGTCTCCTGAAGTTTTGTTGACTTTGAGGCAGGATATTTTCCTGGCACCACTCCGTCAGGGACCTCACCACCTCCCTGTAGGCTCTCGTCGTTGTTGTTGGTAATCAGGCCTAGCACTGTGTCTGCAAACTTGTGGATTGAGTTGGCGACGTGTGTGGCCACCTAGTCATTGGTGAACAGTTAGCACGCACTCTTGTGGGACCCCTGTGTTGAAGATGAGTGTAGTGGAGGTGTTGTTGCTTACCTTCACCAACTGGGGGGGTGGCCTGTCAGGAAGTCCAGGAACCAGTTGCACCGGGCGGGGTTCAGACCCAAGGCCTGATGAGCTTGTAGGGTACTATAGATGGAGCTGTAGTCAATGAACAACATTCTTACATAGGTATTCCTCTTGTCCAGATGGGATAGGGCAGTGTGATGGTGATTGCGTAGTCCTAGGATCTATTGGGGCGGTATGCAAATTGCACTGGGTCTAGGGTGTCTTAAGGTGGAGAGGATATGATCCTTTACTAGCCTCAAAGCGCTTCATGACAGAATTGAGTTAGTCATTAGTTCAGGTAACTTCTCTTTCTTGGGTACAGGAACAATGGTGGACACCTTGAAGCTAGTGGGGACAACAGACTGGGATATGGAGAGATTGAATACAGTGTATTTGTAAAGTATTCAGATCCCTTGTATTTTTTTTTAACAAAACAGCCTAATCCTAAAATGTATAAAATAGTATTTCCCCCCCCATCAATCTACACACAATACCCCTTAATGACAAAGTAAAAACAGGTTTGTATTAAATTAACCTATACCTTATTTACATAGGTATTCAGACCCTTTGCTCAGGTGCAACCTGTTTCCATTAATTGTCCTTGAGATGTTTCTACAACTTGATTTGAGTCCACCTGTGGTAAATTCAATTGATTGGACATGATTTGGAAGGGCACACACATGTCTATATAAGGTCCCACGGTTGATAGTGCATGTCTGAGCAAAAAACAAGTAATGAGGTCGGCGGCACAGAATTGGGGAATGGTACCAAAACATTTCTTCAGCATTGAAGGTCCCGAAGAACACAGTGGTCTCCATCATTCTTAAATAGAAGACGTTTGGAACCACCAAGATTCTTCCTAGAGCTGGCGGCTCGGGTCAAACTGAGCAATCGGCGGAGAAGGGCCTTGGTCAGGGAGGTGACCAAGAACTCGATAGTCACTGACAGAGTTCCTCTGTGGAGATAGGAGAACCTTCCAGAAGGACAACCATCTCTGCAGCACTCCACCAATCAGGCCTTTATGGTAGTGGCCAGACAGAAGCCACTCCTCAGTAAAAGGCACATGACGACCCGCTTGGAGTTTGCCAAAAGGCACCTAAAAGACTGACCATGAGAAACAAGAGTCTCTGGTCTGATGATACCAAGATTGAACTCTGGAGGAAACCTGGCACCATCCCTAAGGTGAAGCATGGTGGTGGTGGCAGCATGCTGTGGGGATGTTTTTCAGTGGCATGGACTGGGAGACTAGTCAGGACCAAGAGAAAGATAAATGGAGCAAAGTACAGAAAGATTGTTGATAACCTGCTCCAGAGCGCTCAGGACCTCAGTCTGAGGGGGAAGGTTCAACTTCCAACAGAACAATGACCCTAAGCACACAGCCAAGATAACGCAGGAGTGGCTTCGGGACAAGTCTCTGAATGTCCTTGAGTGGCCCAGCCAGAGCCTGGACTTGAACACAATCAGACATCTCTGGAGAGAGCTAAAAATAGCTGTGCATCGACGCTCCCCATTCAACTTGACAGAGCTTGAGAGGATCTGAAGAGAAGAGTGGGAGAGATTCCCCAAATACATGTGCCAAGCTTTTAGTGTCACCCAAGAAGACTTGAGGCTGTAATTGCTGCCAACGGTACTTCAACAAAGTACTGAGTAAAGGGCCTGAATACTTATGTAAATGTGACATTTTGTTTTATTTTGAATACATTTGCAAAAATGTCTAAACCAGTTTTTGCTTTGTCATTATAGAATATTGGGTGTAGATTGAGGAGGGAAGGGGGGCAATTTCATCCATTTAAGGGATGCTGTCTGGACCGCCAGCTTTGCGAGGGTTTACACCCTTAAATGTCTTACTCACATCGGCCACGGAGAACGGTCCATGGTAGCAGCGGTGGCCCGCATTGGCGGCAGTGTTCCCCTCGACGCGGACAAAGGTGTTTTGCTTGTCCTGGAGCAAAACATCGGTGTCCGTGACGTGGCTAGTTTTCCCGTTTATAATCCGTGATTGTCTGGAGTCCTCTGCCACAAGTCTTGTCTGAGCCGTTGAATTGTGACTCCACTTTCTGACCTTGCGTTTGATGAGAGTACTGATGTGACCGATATCAGCCAATTACTGATTTATACTTGCGCTATTAACAGTGCATTTGACATTCACAAACTTTTGAAATTTGTCCCTTTGCATGCTACCACAAAGGGAACTGACGTTTTCACTACATTCAAGGACTTTGTCACGGTTTTCAGTGGCTTTTACAACTTTTGTGACTGACGGGGCACCATCGACGCAAGGATGACCCACTGGATTTGCAAGATTGCTGCACCAGAGTGGTGTGGACTGCCCTGTATTGCACCAAGACCACTCAATTATGTTTTCATAAATTCATAGGGTATACTAGGCTTTAATATCACATAATAAACTGAACAAAAATATAAATGCAGCATGTAAAGTGTTGGTTTCATGAGTTGAAATAAAAGATCCCAGATATTTTCCATACTTATTTCTCTCAAATATTGTGCACAAATTTGTTTACATCCCTGTTAGTGAGCATTTCACCTTTGACTGATAATCCATCCACCTGAGCAGTGTGGCATATCAATGAGCTGTTTAAACAGCATGATCATTACACAGGTGCACCTTGTGCTGGGGATATTAAATGGCTACTCTAAAATGTGCAATTTTGTCAACACAATGCCACAGATGTTTTGCGGGAGGGTGCAGTTGGCAAACTGACTGCAGGAATGTCCATCAAAGCTGTTGCCAGAGAATTGAATGTTAATTTCTCTACCATAAGCTTCCTCTGACATCATTTTAGAGAATTTGGCAGTACGTCCAATCAGCCTCACAACCGCAGAGCACGTGTATGGCATTTTCTGATTTAAAAGTTAGAGTGCCCCATGGTGGGGTTATGGTATGGGCAGGCATAAGCTACAGACAACGAACGCAATTGCATTTTATAGATGGCTATTTGAATGCACAGAGATACCGTTGGCGTGACATTCATCTGATGCCATTACCTCATGTTTCAGCATAATAATGCACGGCCCCATGTTGCAAGGATCTGTACACAATTCCTGGAAGCTGAACATGTCCTATTTCTTCTATGGCCTGCATACTCACCAGACATGTTACTTATTGAGCCTGTTTGGAATGCTCTGGGTCTACGTGTACGACAGTGTGTTCCAGTTCATGCCAATATTCATAAACATCGCACATCCATTGAAGAGAAGTGGAACACCATTCCACAAGCCACAATCAATTGCCTGATCAACTATGTGAAGGAGATGTGTCGCGCTGCATGATGCAAGTGGTGGTCAAACCAGATTTGGTTTTCTGATCCAAGCCCCTACTTTTTTTGTAAGGTATCTGTGACCAAACAGATGCGTATCTGTATTCCCTGTCATGTGAAATCCATATATTAAGGGGTAATTAATTTATTTCAAATGATGGATTTCCTTATGAACTGTAACTTAGTAAAATCTTTTGAAATAGTTGCATTTCATGTTTTTTCGGTGTATAAATAAAAAAATAAAATTTACATTTCTGTGTGGAGATTAAATGTAGTTTATGTTTGCAGTCAATAAATTATGCTTATTTTATAATTGTATTAAGCTCTCTGTGGAAAGAAGCTGAACTTCCGTCATGGATGTTGTGACAAGTTACCAACTTGATCCAAGGAGCGAACAGAGCTGTCAAACATAGAAGTTTGTGGACTCCCTCCGAGGTCTGCTGCGTATGGTGATCTTAAACTTCACACAGGGATACAGTGGATGAGCTGCGGTAAATGCCTGGAGAGGTTATTTTCATTGCGCACAGAGACCTCTGTTTTTGGAGGGGAGCATCAGTGTGGCTCTGAGTTTTTTTTGGTAATTATTTTTGTTATTTTTGTAAAACATAATTAGGGATATCAGCTTTCTCTCTGATCTGCCCTTTCTTACTGACATAACCCAGCATCTGAATGTCTTGAATCTGAAGGTGTAAGAATATTTTGAAGATAGATACACAGCGCGGAGGACGAGGGGTCAATAGTACTAAAAGTCAGTAACGGTCAATAGGGAATTATCAATGGAAATGGTTGGTTTTCCGTTCAACATCTGGTAAGAATGTCAGTCCTGAACTTATAGCCACGTGTGGCATTTTCTTATTGGTCCAACCTGAAATGGGACCTTGTTATTTGGCCATTGGCAGTTTTATTGCAAGGAATTCTAATTGGTCAACCACAGGCTAGGGCTGGGTTATAAAACTACACCCCGTCCCTTTGTTTTGTGGAGAGCGCCACAGGGGAGCATGAACATCTACCATCTACTTCCAAGCATGATTTGTCCGCTTTGAATACACCTGTTTTCGTCCCCCTGATTTGCTTTGGTCTGTGTTAATAAAGAATAACCAACTGCTAACACAAGGACGAGATCAGACTGTGGTAGATCTTTACGCCAATGTGAATGGGTTTCACCGCAAACTTGAGCTGTTCAAAGACCACCTGTCATTAGACGTGCTGAATCTGGGCCACTTTCCCACATGCGCAGATTTGTACACTGACATCTCAATGCGAGAACACCATCCCCTTCAGCTGGTACACAGCTGACATCACAACGTTACAGGAGCAATTCAAAGATCGCTTTCAAGACTTCCACGATATGCAGCTTCGCATCAAGCTGTTCACTGATCCAATCTTCTCTGTTGTGAATCAACAGCTCACCGAATTGCAAATTGAGCTTTGAGAGTTGCAGGTCGACCCCTTCTTTCAATCAAAACAGAACAAGAGGGGGATTGAGTTTCGGAAACTGTTGCCCGAGTCCAGTTTCCCACTCTTCTCTTGAGAGAATTTGCACTTTTCACTGGCAAGCATTTTTGGGAGCACATTTGTAGGAGCAGCTTTTCCACAATCTTAAATCGAAAGAGAAACAGACTCGCAAAACACTTCCATCTCATGCGTGTGGTATGTACAACCATCCCTCCCGTGTGTGTGTGTGTGTGTGTGTGTGTGTGTGTGTGTGTGTGTGTGTGTGTGCACACGAGCGACCACAAGTGTCACCATTTTAAAAGACAACTGATTACAAGTGGTTGTTACTGCTAGTTGCACTTGTTTCTGTAACCTAACCCTCACTCCTCAAAGGGAAAAATATAATGTATGTCTCTTGCAGCATTATGGGATATGAATTATTAAACAATGTTTGGGGTAGTGCAGGCTATAATCAGTGGTGGAAAATGTACCTAGTTGTCGTACATGAGTAAAGACCCCTTAATAGAAAATGACTGAAGTAAAATACTATTTTAGTAAAACAAATATTTGGTTAAGTATCAAAAGTAAAGTCATTTCAAATTCCGTACATTAAGCAAACCCGACGGCACAATTTTCTTGTCCCTAAAAGCATGATGGTCGTGACTTTCTTTAGGGAGCGGCAGCTGAGGTGTCGGTTTTGGAGAGTCTGGCGTGCCCAAAGTAAAATACCTGCCACTCAGGCCCAGAAACTAGGATATGTACTATTGGATAGGAAACACTCTGAAGTTTCTAAAACCGTTAAAATAATGTCTGTGAGTATAACCAAACTGATATAGCAGGCGGAAACCCGAGGAATTTCTGTCTCGAATTTTGTTGTTGTGACATTTCCTCTTTTCCATAGACTTGCTATTGAAATCCATGTATAATAGCTCCTAGGTTGCAGTACCTATGGCTTCCACTAGATGTCAACAGTCTTTATACAGTGTTTGGAGGCTTTAGCACTGAGCAGAACTGAAAGGAAGAGGAAATAGTCAAGAGACCACAAATGTCAACAATGTTTCCCGGGCACGAGATTGTGAGCGCACTCCAGTTAAATGGCTGTTATAGATATTTGTAGCATGTACCGTCTGACTATTTGCTAGTCTCTTAGCAAGATTTGGGTCAATATCACTTGAACCTTTCCATTAAGAAATAATTCCTTAATTTACTAAACTGAGATGAAATTGACTACCTCAGTGCATTAGACTGGTAAACTTGATCCTAGAATACATTTGTACCTTCTGTAGACAAACTTAAACAGCATTCCTGTATACATTTGCTACCCTCTGAAAGAAGCTTATTCGTCTTGGTTGATACCACCCACTTCGTTTGCGTGTGGCTATGTATGCAAGCGCTTGTGAGTGTTTTTGAGAGGCCGTGTGCATGTGTGCTTTTGTGATTGAGTCTGAGAGGCTGGTGTCTGAAGCTCTTCTACTCATCACTTCAGCAGCAGAAGTGGGTCTTATGGCAGGTACGTCCTACTCCACAACATCCCCCCCCCATCCCACGCCCAGTTGTCTGTTTACATATGTGCGGCACATGACCACACACACTGTCGCTCCTCTTATTGTGTAACTATTTTGTTTCTTTCGTATGTCTCAATTGGTGAACACCCGGCAGGAAACTAAAGCATGGCCCAACATTTTTGCATGGCCTTTTCATTCATCCTTTGTTGCTATAGTAGAGCTATGGTCTGTATTTTATCATGGTGATGTGGGTGTTGTACAGTAGTCATTTCGTCTCTTAAGTGGTTGATAAACTGACTGATGTGGTTGTGGCCCATGCGTCAGTGATGTTACCTACACTGATTATGAAGCTCATATCAATGCTGTGGTCTACACATTGTATGTAAACATTGTTTTTGGTTTTGTGATCTCATGACAGATAAAAACTCTACAATAAGAATGTCCTTTTCATTCCAAAGAAAATAGTATATTAAACCATGTGGCTCAACCATAATAACAGTATGCCTATGTCAGTACAAGGCCCCCATAGTACAGAATTATGGAGATATTAAATATTTGCACAGGAGTAAATAATATAGAGAGAATTCCACACAGCTGGAAGACGGGGATACTTTCAGCTCTACAGGTGTGTCTAATATATAGGGGGTAGAGGTTAATTTGGAACTAATCAGAATTCAGAGAATGGCTTCAGGAGGTCTGCAGGTCAACATTATCATGCCTCTTGGTCGACCTGTGTAGGACCACATCCTCGTTGTGTTTTTTCTTTTAATATAGCCAGGTTAGGTGAAGACGTTTGGTGTCTACATTAATTTGATGAATCTATTCTGTGATGTGGGCTTCTAAGTAAAGCTAGGGACACTTTTTATGTGTGTGTGCGCACACGCTTTGGAGTGTAATGACACTATGTAGTTATGTTTGAGCAGTCAGTTTCAAGTGAAAGTCTTAGTGATGTTCTTTGACTGAGTTTGATGGAAGGCTGATCAGGGTGAGTATGGATGGAATAGTGATGTTAAAACAAAGCCTGTATGCCAATTCTCCCTTTGCTTTTTTTAAAAGGCATGTCTGAGTCGGAGCAGTCTTTGAAGGGCACTTCACAGATCAAGATCCTTTCTGCCGAAGACATAGAAGGCATGACAGTTGTGTGTAAGGTAAATTATTCAACTGCTTTGCCACCTTTCTCAGTTGCCGTTATTAACATAGTTTGAAATTGAAAGACATTTGTCTTTTTGTAGCTGGCCCGAGAGGTGCTCGACATCGCTGCCCTGATGGTAAAACCTGGCATGACCACGGAGGAGATTGACTACACTGTGCATCTGGTAAAGACCTTGGCCTCCTTTTCCCCCTCTTCCATCCCCTCATTCTCTTCCTTTCTCACTCAATTATCCTCTCTCCCTCATCTTGATCGTTGATGTGTAATTACTTTCTTCTTTCTCCCTCCAGGCCTGCACAGCCAGAAACTGTTACCCCTCCCCTCTCAACTACTACAACTTCCCCAAGTCCTGCTGCACGTCAGTCAACGAGGTCATCTGCCACGGCATCCCAGACAGAAGACCTCTGGTGGATGGGGATATCCTCAACGGTAGGCTTCCCGGGAGGAATTCCCATAGTCTCAAGTGGCTTCCTCATCTCACTCCCTTAATCTTTACTGATGTGAATGGACTGGGCAGGTAAAAAGCAAATCCCTAGTTGGTGTCCTTCATATGCTTTCACCTAATGTATGTGCTGTTATCAGATCATTGAGTATAATGGTATTTAACTAGAAGAGACAGCCACTTTAGACTATTGCGATGCACATGGAGAATTGGCAGTTCCCATTCGGCAGACTACCATAGACTTCTTGCTCACAGCATGGTTTGACAAGAGAAATTATTTGATTAGTGTTCAGCAACAGTCTATAGGACTTCTGACAAAATGTAGCCTTTGTCCTATATATTTCTGCTAGATCTCTTCTGAAGAGCCATATCCAATCGGAGACGCAGCCAAAAACCTGACTTAGAGCATGGTTTGACAAGACAAATGGTCTCATTAGCGTTCAGCTTTGCCATTTTGCTCCCTAGCGTGTATATATTTCTGCTAATGTTCGGCATCTCCCCCCCCTCCTTTGCAGTGGATATTACTGTGTACCACAATGGATTTCACGGAGACCTCAACGAGACCTTCTTCGTTGGGGAGGCAGATGAAGGGGCGAAAAAACTTGTCCAGACCACCTTCGAATGCCTTATGCAAGCCATCGACTCCGGTAGGATCTCTTACCTAATGCCAGATGATGATGATGATGATTTCTTTAACAATTAGGTCACCATCTCAAAGTTAAAGGGGTAGTCAGCTGTTGCTACATCCATTTTTGGACTCATACATGAATGATATGTACCCATTTGATTCTTGAAGAATATAACTTATAAATGCCTCATGAGCTTAGTTCAACTGCCATACCCCATCAGAACCAAAAATATAAGTATGTTTTACTCCAATGTTTGTAAACAAACACTATATAACCTCAACATGGTTAAAACTATAACTTTGATATATTGGATAGTCAGTCCTTGCATCCATAGTTCTGTCTATGAATTTGAGAGGTAACTTTTCTCCAGCCCCATCCCTCAGCTTTTTACTGAAACGTGTGGGAGGGGAATGCTTTGTTTCAACTGCTGATTACCACTTTTTCCCCCTTTTCTAGTGAAGCCAGGTATCCGCTACAGGGAGCTTGGTAACATCATCCAGAAACATGCCCAGGCTAACGGCTTCTCTGTGGTGCGGAGCTACTGTGGCCACGGCATCCACAAACTGTTCCACACTGCTCCTAACGTGCCACACTATGCCAGTGCGTAACACTACCTCTTAAGCCCGGGATGATACCTGTATTGCGATACTCGTCAGTATCGTGGCAAGGAAACGACACGAAGCGGATTTAACTTGTTTAGTAAAACAGCCCTAATGTTGGAAACAAACAATTGTTGTCATTTATTTAGTCATTTATTTATTTCCAAGCTACAGCACACTGTTTTACATACAGCAGGTTTTTGCCATGGAAAATATATTGAGATACTGGTATTGTTCCGGCCCTACTTCCTCTTCTTACACCAATAAGCTTGTGAAATTGACATCCTATCTCAGAAAGCATAGTAGCCTACTTTATTAATCCCCAAAGGTGATTTGGGGGAAGATGTATAAAGCAGTGGGTTTACTCTTTCCTTTGCAGAAAACAAAGCAGTCGGAGTGATTAAGCCCGGCCATGTATTCACCATCGAGCCCATGATCTGTGAAGGTAAGAGCCCTCTGAGACATGACCGCAGATTTGGGGTGTAATTTTGTGTGTAGTGGTTGGTAATTATATACCTATGTGTAAAACTGTACCTGTGTTTTAATACTGTGTGTGTGTTCTGTATAGGTGCTTGGCAGGACGAGACGTGGCCTGATGGCTGGACAGCAGTGACCCGGGACGGGAAGCGTTCCGCCCAGTTTGAGCACACCCTCCTAGTGACGGAGACGGGCTGTGACATTCTGACGCGCCGGCTGGATGACCACGGACGTCCCCACTTCCTGAACCAAATCTAAACTGGGGAGGGGGGGGTACAGCAACAAATGGACTGTCTCACGGGATGCGTTCTCTTTTGCACTCCCGTCGTATCTCACACACCTCTTACCTGAGGCACCACACCCCCTGGAGGCCGGCCCGCCCACCGTGGCCCAGCTCTCACTGTTCAACGAATTTACTGTCCTCCAAAATTAACGGAAAGTACTTGAATACGTTTGATATCAACTGTGTGGATTTTTTATCTAGGCTGTTTTAAAAAAGGACAAATAAGAGAAGGGAAGTGTATTCATGAAATGTGGCTTTGCGCAGTTGCAGGTTGAGTTCTTACCTTGATTGTTAGCTTGGGTTCTATTGATGTGTATAACCGAAGTGGCATGGAAGGGATCAGGCTTTAGTTTGACCCCATGACTTCTAGACATGTGCCACCTTACTGTATTGTTTAATTGATAGCAAGGTAGCCATGCTCCTATTGACCGGCTAGATGTGGCCAGGGAAGGGGAGCTGTTCATCTCACCTGTAGTGTTCTGTTAAGGTGTGTAGTGCAGGTCTATTCAAATCCGGGCCCTGAGGTCTGCAGCACTGCTGGTTTTCTTTTTTTTCTTTGGTAGTGAACTAGTTTAGTCATGTTTTATTGATTGACCAGAGTCCCTCACCTGGCATCCCCCGGTCTGGATTGAAGTCGGCAGTGCTACAAGCCCTGGGGTCTGGATTGGAATTGGCCTGGTGTAGCGCGTTGAGCCTTAAACTTTGTGAATTAAGAATGAGAATGCTGGCTAACGTCCAGGCAGCATATATCCGTTATTCCTCAGTCCAGTCAATCGCTATTTACCTTGGTATGCTGTCGATTTACTGGTGCGAGCAACAGTCTTGAGTCTCCATTTCCAGTCTTTCCACAGTTTCTCTGCCACCTTTTTATTTCTTCTATGATGGAGTGATAAGCAGCTGTTGTGTATGTTTTTTTGTTTGAGTGTGAGGACTGTATAAATGCCAAAGGCTCTATTGCAGCAGAAGTTTGGGTTTACCACAGACCTGTGAGTTAATACCCGATTCCAGAATACTGTATTAAACTAGTAATCATTTGAAGTATTAATTGTTTTACATTAGCTGGTAGTTCTGCATTTGTTTTTCTTGTATTGTACTTCCCATAATGTGCACATTATGGTAATCTGACTCTGCAAATGCAATTAATCTCATTCATTAGACTAGATTCTTACTACCAATGCTATGCTCAATTAGCCTGGCGACGAGGTTCAAATTAAATTGACCAGTAAAACAATCCTTTGATTTATTGTATTAAATTCAAATGGATAAATAAGGAGTGAAAATCTTATTGAAATTCCTTTTCTAGAATTTCAGGACAACACAAATACTGCAAAGTAAGAAAGGGGAAAGAATGGTAATGATTTCCAATTTATAACCTTCTATAAAATGTAAAAAAATACTAAATGGAAAGCTGGCTTTAATGTGATTCTTCTGCAATGCCTTACCATTTCCCAGCATGCATTAAACCGAAGCCCTCTGAACCACTCAAAGGGCAGTGTGTGGGTCACAAACTCATCCAGCTTCTTGTTCATGTACTCACTGACCAGTTTAGGAAAACTCTCCACACTTTTATATCCTGTGGAAAGCCGATACAAAGTGTGACCTCAATCTAATCAAAGACCACATCCCAGAAAATGCTGGAAAACTGATTCATTGATGACTGCATAATGTGGGGTGCCAACTACACAGAGATATTGGCTCTAACTGTAATATCATTAGTCACATGCAAGCAGTTCCAGTCAAAGGAAGTCCTGTCACCAGCTGGAATGGGCAAGTGGAAATCTCTTTCCTGGCTGCTGCCACCCCTCCATGGCCACCCTCTGGAACACAGTATGTCACTTAGACAACCGTCACCTTGCTATGGTGCCACTAACCATTGGGTGTAACAGAGAGCATTTGCTGCAATTAAGATTTGACTTTTAAAACAATGTCTTGTTCAATAAAAGAAAATTGAAAAGCACTGTGTGCTCTACTTCCTCAATATTGTCAACGAAATAGTAATTCACTCCCCAAACTCTCAAGGAAGTGGTCAGTAAAGGTCAAATTCACCTCATTACCATTATCCCCACGTTGCCCACACACTCAGGACTAATCCAGTCCATCAGTCATCTCAACCAGAACCTCCTGGATAGGATTGCTGTTATCTGATAGGCTTGCTGGGGTTCACAAGCTCAGTGACTCTGAACTTCTTGGCCACCTAAAACTTGTCTGGGTTGAGGTCGATCCCAATGGTCCTGGTCGCCCCTGCAGCTTTGCATCCCATGATGGCAGCCAGGCCCAACGCCCCAAGGCCAAACTACACAGGTGGAGCCCGCCCCCACCTGTAGGGGCATGGAAATGAAACACCAAGCCATTCGGTGAGAGTTGTCCTGCTATACTCAATCAGTTGAATCAGGTGTATTTTTTTTATTTAACTCATCTACCACCACGCCCCTCTTCAGAGGACAAAAATATATATTTTGGGGTTTTGCAGTTTTTTTTGTATCATATAGATCCGTTTTACAAACATGGCACTTTTATATACAGCATTCCCTTGACAAATATTACTGATCATGAGCTCCTTAATCCCACCCGTCAGCTACTCTCAGCCCCTACCATCGTAGACCCCGCTCGTTTGGTTTCCATGTGCCATATATTTTTCCGCTGTGATGTTTTACATGCAATTTGAACCTTTCTAATCGCATAGTATCCACATATTGTGACATAAAGATGAAAACCTTTGCTACTGGTATTATTATATTGTTGATTGATTGACTATGGCTTTCCAAAACGCCCAACACTGCTATTTGTATGGTTAATTTTAAATTAATGTTTTGCTTTTTTAGCCATTCTTGAACCTGTGACCAGAAACAAGCTACATACCAGAATAAAGTATCTAGTGATTGTCTCTTCGTGGCAAAAATCTGCAGAGCTGAGATTGTTTTATGCTCCATATATATATATATAGCATTCTATTGGTGGCAATAATTTTGTATAATTTAAATTGAAAAACTTGAAGTGTTGTTTCTTGTATCAGTTCATATACCATGTGCCATGGAATCGGTACCTCACAAATATTTTCCCAGCTATTTTGCAACCTGTATGGCATAGCTGTCAACATTTTTGCCCTCAAAGTTCCCTACCTTCACCCTCTTCTTCTTGCCTTCTCCATTTATGCGGTAATGCTGCAATCAATTGGTTGTAACTTGGAATCAGATGTGTTAGTGAGGAAATATTCTGCATTTACAAAATGTCATGCTGTTTTCCTTGTTCTCGTTAAAGCTTTTTGAAATAGTGTTTGTTTGTCCCCCTGGAGTGAGACAATACCATCAGGAAATCCAGTGACTGACTGTGTTAATTGCTGCCCTGTAGCCTGTGGAAATCCCACAGCCCAGCAGGCAGACCCTGTCCAGAGATGCCTTTTTGTGCACTCAGAGAAAGTGCTCCAGCCCATGAAGTGGGGCCAGACACTTCCCCTTACAGGAGAATCGGGAGGTTCCATCTAGCATCTGCCCCCTGCTCTGTGTCACCCTGGGTTAAGGAGAAACATGGCTTTGGAAGAGTCCCAATTGCACAAGTGTGAAGGATGTCTGGGCTAGGGGTTGTTTCTGATTGTGTTGACTGTGCCTAGAACACTCACCTGACCTTTTGGTTGATTTTCATTGAACTTGCACTCTCCACACAGATGGATGTACAGGGGGATCATAGTATCCCTTAAACACACAATAAATAACTTGATATGAAGAGCCTGTACGATATAAAGATATTGCAATAAAATGATAGAGATAGCTGGTAATGTCACAGGTGACTTATTGCCCTTGTAAACCAAGAGCCCCTATTGGCTAATTGATAATCATGTGATTTAAGTGTTAGGTATTTAAACCCCTTTTTTTTGTTCTAGGTGGCCAGACAGGCATGGTGGATCCCTGATGGCAGAGAGCATGTAGCCAGAGAGGAAGAGATAAAATGAGAGGTTTTACTCTGCCCAAAATCTTTCCATGAAAATAAGCCCATAAGTTAGTAATTTTGAGTGTTGAATTTGAGTGTTCAATGAGTGTTGAATTTGGTCAACAAAAATGTACTTGCTAATTTGCTACGTGAGGCTTATTTGATCTAATATGTTTTTTTTAATGGATAGGTTGTTACGAATGCACTGATGCAAGCCAACACACATGGCATTTTGGCATTTTACCCAAAAACAACTATTGGAGTTGTGCCTTTTGTCATAGAGACACAGTAGCTAGAGGACTCATCATGGATATAACCTGTTTTAGCATGGACAGCTGGTTGGGAGCAATCAGCCGATAAAAATGGACATCTTTAAAGATACACTATGCAGAAATCGCTCCGGTATTTCCTGGTTGCTAAAATTCTAATAATTCACCTAATTTCAGTTTGTGACAAAATAAGCAAGTATAGTTGTACCATCTAATATATTTTCCATAACCAAAAATATTGATTTTTCAGCTGGTGTACAAAAGTTAAAGATGCAAAAATGAAACTTAAGAATGGGAAGCATAAAAATAGTGCACATAGAACTGATCTACCGCTTCTTAGATTTGCTCTAAGTGGACAGATCTAGAACTCATATCCACACATGTATCTGCCCTATCATTGGCTAGAAGGGTCCCATCTGATCTCGTCTCCATCTGCCTGCCTTCCATCTTTGAGGACATGTATTTCCATTGTTAAAGCGGTCACTCTAATATCTTGTCAATATAATAGACCATCTTTGATGTAGCAAGCATTTGATAAGAGCGTATGGCTACTACTGAAGGTTGTGATGTGTCAGAACAGAAATTACAAGATTATGATATAATGCTGTTATTGCATCAAATAGTTGTTTTATGGAACAGAATAAGGGTTTTTTAGAACGCTCATCTGTGTTTGTTCTACTGAGGATGGGTCTCTGGAAGATGTACGATGTCTTTGGGTGATACCTCATTCCAGAGCATGAGTTAATGTTTATGTTCTATAAGGTACCAGGGAAAGATGGCCCCAGGTTCAGACCTTGGTCTCTACACAAAGATAACTGTTTTTACAGCAGATACTGTCTGCTGTGAATTATAAGTATCTTTCATACAATCTTAACCTTGTGACCCATTCCATACATCTGCTGTTTGTCATGTAGACTGAAAGGGGTGTATCTTGGCTATAAAAGCGCCCTCGAGGTCCCCCTGCTCAAGAAAGCACATATACATGCCCGTCTGAAGTTTGCCAATGAACATCTGAATGATTGAGGACAACTGGGTGAAAGTGTTGTGGTCAGATGAGACCAAAATGGAGCTCTTTGGCATCAACTCAACTCGCCATGTTTGGAGGAGGAGGAATGCTGCCTATGACCCCAAGAACACCATCCCCACCTTAAAACATGGAGGTGGAAACATTATGCTTTGGGGGTGTTTTTCTACTAAGGGGACAGAACAACTTCACCGCATTGAAGGGACAATGGACGGGGCCATGTACCGTCAAATCTTGGGTGAGAACCTCCTTCCCTCAGCCAGGGCATTGAAAATGGGTCGTGGATGGGTATTCCAGCATGACAATGACCCAAAACACACGGCCAAGGCAACAAAGGAGTAGCTCAAGAAGAAGCCCATTAAGGTCCTGGAGTGGCCTAGCCAGTCTCCAGACCTTAATCCCATAGAAAATCTGTGGAGGGAGCTGAAGGTTCGAGTTGCCAAACGTCAGCCTCGAAACCTTAATGAGAAGAAGATCTGCAAAGAGGAGTGGGACAAAATCCCTCCTGAGATGTGTGCAAACCTGGTGGCCAACTACAAGAAACGTCTGACCTCTGTGATTGCCAACAAGGGTTTAGTATTAAGTATTAAGTCATGTTTTGCAGAGGGGTCAAATACTTATTTCCCTCATTAAAATGCAAATCAGTTAACATTTTTCACATGCGTTTTTCTGAATTTTTTGTTGTTATTCTGTCTCTCACTGTTCAAATAAACCTACCATTAAAATTATAGACTGATCATTTCTTTGTCAGTGGGCAAAAGTACAAAATCAGCAGGGGATCAAATACTTTTTTCCCTCACTGTATATGAGCAAAATCAAGCATCCTATGGAATTGGTTGAGATTTGTTTGCAAAGTTATGGACAGAACTATGCCTTAAAATAAATGTTTGAAACTGCCCCTTTGTGTTTGGTCTCTACTTCACTCTGCCTGGTAAACCCAGAGCTTAAGTTAAGTATGTTATGACGCCAAACTGCAATCAGGTCAAGACCCTCATGAGGACGACGAGCACGCAGATAAGCTACCCTGGGACGGTTTCTGACAATTTGTGCAGAAATTCTTCGCTTGTGTACCCACAGTTTCATCAGCTGTCCTGGTGGCTGGTCTTAGACAATCCCGCAGGGGAAGAAGCCAGATGTGGAAGTCTTGGGCATGCCAAAAGTGTGCAAAGCTGTCATCAAGGCAAAGGGTGGCTACTTTGAAGCATCTAAAATATAACATATATTTGATTTGTTTAACACTTTTTGAGTTACTACATTATTTAATATGTGTTATTTCATAGTTTTGATGTCTTCACTATTATTCTATAATGTAAAGATAAAGAAAAATCCTGGAATGAGTAGGTGTGTCCAAACTTTTGACTGGTACTGTATGTGACATTGTGTTGTGTGACAAAATTGTACATTTCAGAGTGGCCTTTAATTGTCCCCAGCACAAGGCGCACCTGTATAATGATCATGTTGTTTAATCAGCTTCTTGATATGCCACACCTGACTGGTGGATGGATTATCTTGGCAAAGAAGAAATGCTCATTAACAGAGATATAAACAAATTTGTGCATAATATTTGAGAGAAACAAGCTTTGTTTGAACTTGACCACCAATTTCAAGCCAAGGAATCATGTTTGGCTTAGCACTCAAAAGATTCCCCAGACACGTCCAGTACATCCTGTTAATAAACAGCAGTTTTTCCGTTGCCATAATTTGTGTGGAAATAATTGCAGCAGTGTACTAACTCCTCTCCCAAAATGACAGATTGCACAAAACTATAGATTGCTCAAGCCCTGAATTTATGCCTTTCTTTTCAGTTGAAAAACAATAATCATGCTCTGTATAATTGAGAAATATCCTACATGACCTGTAATACATTGGGATATCACATGGCTTCATAATACAGTTTTTTTCAGAAGAGGTATTGCTGCTGAGTGAGAATACAGCACACATAATGGCACATCTTATAAATGATGGCTGCGCTGGAGAGCATAAAGATCTCGCTTCCTGCTTGTGTCTGACTACACAGTTAGTTTTGTTGACTTATCACATTTAGAAAAATATGTAACAATTAATATACAGTTGAAATTTGAAGTTTACATGCACTTAGTTTGGAGTCATTAACTTGTTTTTCAATCACTCCACAAATTTCTTGTTAACAATCTATAGTTTTGGCAAGTCAGTTAGGACATCTACTTTGTGCATGACACAAGTAATTTTCCCAAAAATTGTTTACAGATAGATGATTTCACTTATAATTCACTGTATCACAATTCCAGTGGGTCAGAAGTTTACATACTGTGCCTTTAAACAGCTTGGAAAATTACTGAAAATTAAGTCACAGCTTCTGGCTAATTGACATACTTTGAGTCAATTGTAGGTGTACCTGTGGATGTATTTCAAGGCCTACCTTCAACACTCAGTGCCTCTGCTTGACATCATGGGAAAATCAAAAGAAATCAGCCAAGACCTCAGAAAATATCTATGGTAGACCTCCACAAGTCTGGTTCATCCTTGGGAGCAATTTCCAAACGCCTGAAGGTACCACGTTCATCTGTACAAACAATAGTACGCAAGTATAAACACCATGGGACCACGCAGCCGTCATACCGCTCAGGAAGGAGACGTGTTCTGTCTCCTAGAGATTAACGTACTTTGGTGCAAAAAGTGCAAATCAATCCCAGAACAACAGCAAAGGACCTTGTGAAGATGCTGGAGGAAACGGGTACAAAAGTATCTATATTCATAGTAAAACGAGTCCTATATCGAGAACCTGAAAGGCCACTCAGCAAGGAAGAAGCCACTGCTCCAAAATCGCCATAAAAAAGCCAGACTACGGTTTGCAACTGCATATGGGGACAAAGATCGTACTTTTTGGAGAAATGTCCTCTGATCTGATGAAATAAAAATAGAACTGTTTGGCCATAATGACCATTGTTATGTTTGGAGGAAATATGGGAAGGCTTGCAAGCTGAAGAATACCATCCCAACCGTGAAGCATGGTGGTGGTAGCATCATGTTGTGGGGGTGCTTTGCTGCAAGAGGGCCTGGTGCACTTCACAAAATAGATGGCATCATGAGGTAGTTTTCCTATGTGGATATATTGAAGCAACGTCTCAAGACATCAGTCAGGAAGTTTAAGTTCAATCCTATAGAACATTTGTGGGAAGAACTGAAAAAGTGTGTGTGAGCAAGGAGGCCTACAAACCTGACTCCGTTACACCAGCTCTGTCAGGAGGAATGGGCCAAAATTCACCAAACTTATTGTGGGAAGCTTGTGGAAGGCTACCCGTAACCTTTACCCAAGTTAAACAATTTAAAGGCAGTGCTACCAAATACTAATTGAGTGTATGTCAACTTCTGACCCACTGGGAATGTGATGACAGAAATAAAAGCTGAAATAAGTAATTCTCTCTACTATTATTCTGACATTTCACATTCTTAAAATAAAGTGGTGATCCTAACTGACCTAAGACAGGGATTTTTTTTTACTAGGATTAAATGTCAGGCAAAAACTGAGTTTAAATGTATTGGGCTAAGGTGTACGGAAACCTCCGACTTCAACTGTACACTACCGTTCAAAAGTTTGGGGTCACTTAGAAATGTCCTCGTTTTTGAAAGAAAAGCAACTTTTTTGTCCATTTAAAATAACATCAAATTGATCAGAAATACAGTGTAGACACTGTTAATGTTGTAAATGACTATTGTAGCTGGAAACTGATGATTGTTAATGGAATATCTGTATACGCGTACAGAGGCCCATTATCAGCAACCATCACTCCTGTGTTCCAATGGCACGTTGTGTTAGCTAATCCAAGTTTTATCATTTTAATCTTACGGCTAGGTGTCGACAACACCTGTCGACAACTTCCAGTGAATTTGGAGGGGGCGCAATTCAGATAAATAATCATAAAAATTATGGATATTAAACATTTAGGTACATACAAGTGTCTTATATCGGTTAAAAGCTTAAAATCTTGTTAATCTAACTGCACTGTCCGATTTACAATAGGCTTTACAGCGAAAGCATGCCATGCGATTGTTTGAGGACGGCGCCCCACATCACAATATTTTTATTTCGTATCGTCTGAGATCCCTAAAGATTGGAAGGCTTCCGCTGTCATTCCCCTCTTCAAAGGGGGTGACACTCTAGACCCAAACTGTTACAGACATATATCTATCCTACCCTGCCTTTCTAAAGTCTTCAAAAGCCAAGTTAACAAATAGATCACCGACCATTTCGAATCACACCGTACCTTATCCGCGCAGGTCATGGGTGCACCTCAGCCACCCTCAAGGTCGTAAACGATATCATAACTGCCATCGATAAAAGACAATACTGTGCAGCCATCTTCATCGACTGGCCAAGGCTTTCGACTGTCAATCACCGCATTCTTATCGGCAGACTCGACAGCCTTGGTTTCTCAAATGACTGCCTCGCCTGGTTCACCAACTACTTCTTAGATAGAGATCAGTGTGTCAAATCGGAGGGCCTGTTGTCCGGACCTCTGGCAGTCTCTATGGGGATGCCACAGGGTTCAATTCTCGGGCCGACTCTTTTCTCTGTATACATCAATGACGTCGCTCTTGCTGCTGGTGATTCTCTGATCCACCTCTACGCAGACAACACCATTCTGTACACTTATGGCCTTTCTTTGGACACTGTGTTAACAAACCTCCAGACGAGCTTCAATGCCATACAACACTCCTTCCGTGGCCTCCAACTGCTCTTAAATGCAAGTAAAACTAAATGCCGATCGCTGCCCGTACCCGCCCGCCCGTCTAGCATCACTGCTCTGGACGGTTCTGGCTTAGAATATGTGGACAACTACAAATACCTAGGTGTCTGGTTAGACTGTAAACTCCTTCCAGCCTCACATTAAGCATCTCCAATCAAAAATGTAATCTAGAGTTGGCTTCCTATTTCGCAACAAAGCATCCTTCACTCATGCTGCCAAACATACCCTCGTAAAACAGACTATCCTACCGATCCTTGACTTCAGCGATGTCATTTACAAAATAGCCTCCAACACTCTACTCAACAAATTGGATGTAGTCTATCACAGTGCCATCCGTTTTATCACCAAAGCCCCATATACTATCCACCACTGCAACCTGTATGCTCTCGTTGGCTGGCCCTCGCTTCATATTTGTCTCCAAACCCACTGGCTCCAGGTAATCTATGAGTCTTTGCTAGGTAAAGCTCCGCCTTATCTCAGTTCACTGGTCACCATAGCAGCACCCACCTATAGCACTCGCTGCAGCAGGTATATTTCACTGGTCATCCCCAAAGCCAACACTTCCTTTTGCCGCCTTTCCTTCCAGTTCTCTGCTGCCAATGACTGGAACGAATTACAAAAATCACTGAAGCTGGAGTCTTATATTTCCCTCACTAACTTTAAGCATCAGCTGTCAGAGCAGCTTACCAATCATTGCACCTGTACACAGCCCATCTGTAAATAGCCTACCCAACTACCTCATCCCCATATTGTTATTTATTTTTAGCTCTTTTGCACCCCAGTATCTCTACTTGCACATTCATCTTCTGCACATCTATCACTCCAGTGTAATTATTTCGCCGTAATGGCCTATTTATTGCCTTACCTCCCTAATCTTACTACATTTCACACACTGTATATATATCTTTATATTGTGTTATTGACTGCACATTTGTTAATCCCATGTGTAACTCTGTGTTGTTTGTGTTGCACTGCTTTGCTTTATCTTGGCCAGGTCGCAGTTGTAAATGAGAACTTGTTCTCAACTGGCCTACCTGGTTAAATAAAGGTGAAATATATATATTTATTTATTTATTTATTTATTTAAGTGCCCATCAAGCCAATCCAACTTTTTGGAAGTGCTTCAGGAAGCAGGTGGTGAAATCTCTTCAGATTACTATAATGCCAAAGGTCTGCAAGGCTGTAATTGCTGCAAATGGAGGATTTTTTGACGAAAGCAGTTTGAAGGACACAATTATTATTTCAATTACAAATCATTATTTATAACCTTGTCAATGTCTTGACTATATTTCCTATTCATTTTCCAATCATTTAATGTATGTTTTCATGGAAAACAAGGACATTTCTAAGTGACCCCAAACTTTTGAATGGTAGTGTACAGACATGAGAGTATGCTTTAGATTGTTTTCCCTTCACTGTATGCAGAAAAAGAAAAATATCCAAGTCTGAGAATGTCGTTTTGTATACAAGGGTTTCTATGTCCGACATATTAAGTCGATACTCCACCATCCACCAGTGACGGATGTAATTTCCTCTCGGATTTTGAGACACTTTGTTGACTATGTGGTGTCGCTTTGAGTTTGAGGTGAACTTTTTGTCCTGAATACAAAACGTTATGTTCGGGGAAAATTCAACACATCACTGAGAACCACTCTGTTTTCAAGTATGGTGGTGACTGCAGCATGTTATGGGTATGCTTATCATTGACAAGGACTTGGGAGTTTTTAGGATAAAAACAAACAGAATAGAGCTAAGCACAGGCAATATCCTAGAGTAAAACTTGGTTCAGTCCACTTTCCAACAGACACTGGGAGACAAATTCACCTTTCAGCAGGACAATTACCTAAAATACAAGGCCAAATATACACTGGAGGTGCTTACCAAGACGACATTGAATGAGTGACCTACAGTACCAGTCAAAAGTTTGGACACACCTACTCCTTCAAGGGTTTTCTTTATTTTCACTATTTTCTACATTGTAGAATAATAGTGAAGACATCAAAACTATGAAATAACACATATGGAATCATGTACTAACCAAAAAAGTGTTAAATAAATCAAAATATATTTTAGATTCTTTAAAGTCGCCACCCTTTGAATTGATGACAGCTTTGCACACTCTTGGCGTTCTCTCAACCAGCTTCATGAGGTGTAGTCACCTGGAATGCATTTAAATTAACAGGTGTCTTGTTAAAAGTTAATTTGTGGAATTCCTTTCCTTCTTAATGTGTTTGAGCCAATCAGTTGTATTGTGACAAGGTAGGGGTGGTACGGTATACAGAAGATAGCCCTATTTGGTAAAATACCAAGTCCATATTATGGCAAGAACAGCTCAAATAAGCAAAGAGAAATGACAGTAAACCATTATTACTACAGGGTAAGCATTTCCCATCCTGCCTACCCTGACTCCATATCACCGCTGGTTAACCAGCGTTGTTACTGAGTAAACTATTACTGGGTAAACTGTTGACTGTGGTATTGACTTTGAAGGACCGGGTCAGAATTATTATGTGGACTGAGTTCTCACAAACATCACTAAATATTCCTCCATGTGAAATGTAAGTATTTTTAAAATGGGGTCCATCACATTTTAGGTGAACCTTTTTCTAATGTTTTTACATTTAAAAAGTGTGTATATGCATGCATATGCAAAGGGGTGTGTGTGTGTGTGTGTGTGTGTGTGTGTGTGTGTGTGTGTGTGTGTGTGTGTGTGTGTGTGTGTGTGTGTGTGTGTGTGTGTGTGTGTGTGTGTGTGTGTGTGTGTGTGTGTGTGTGTGTGTGTGTGTGTGTGTGTGTGTGTGTGTGTGTGTGTGTGTGTGTGTGTGTGTGTGTGTGTGTGTGTGTGTGTGTGTGTGTGTGTGTGTGTGTGTGTGTGTGTGTGTGTGTGTGTGTGTGTGTGTGTGTGTGTGTGTGTGTGTGTGTGTGTGTGTGCGTGCAAGTGCACCCTTTCAGGACGAGCAAATGGACTATAAACCACAGATGAACAACACTTCCAAGGAGGAGAATGTCTCTTTTCATAACCGTCATCTGAAGTTCCTCATCTCTGTTTTTGTTCCCCATCTTCTCTGAATGATACAATACATCTGTCCTAACAATCCCGTAAAGGCTTCAAACACTTATTTTCTCCACCCATGTACAGTAGACAGTTCGCTTGTATTATCGTAAAATACTTTGTTTTTACTGCAATGTTAGAAAATGTGAAATCATGGATAAGGAACTTCTGGAATTACTCTCTTACGGCAGACTCCTTTTTACTTCAGTCTCTTAAAAGACCGTTGTTTTTCAAATCAGTTATGATTTACCAATGTATGTTTTGTTTTCATTCTGTTAATGGTGCAACAAGTTGGTCTTCTGGGAAAATAAAGATGCATTGAATTGGAATTGAAGCAGTGCTTTTATTACCTGTAATCAGACCTGTACTTTTTTGTTGTATTCTGAAACACATTTTGCTTTAATTTTCTATGTGATCAGGTTCCCATTCCCTGTCAGTGTGTGCAATTTCATCTTGGCAGTGTGTGCCACTCTGCAGTATGCTTGTGATCACATGCGGTGTGTCACTTCACCACTTTGATGTTTGTGTGTTTGATCCAGGCTGCTTCTGTCACTTTTCATCTGTGTGAGTCTGATACAGGCAATTTGTGTCACTTCAATGACTGCATTTTTATCACTCTGTGGTTTTTATTCAAAGTTCTGATAGCAGCAATGTGTTATATCTTTATAATGCCGGAATCAATCCTAGACTCTTATTTCAATCACATAGATAATTATAAATAGAACTACAGAATATCATCAAATGTAGGGACAAGCTGATCCCTGACAATATTATTATGAATAACTAGGCTACACTGTCTGATAAAAAAAACTTTGAAAGAAACAACTGGGTCAAGGTCACTCCTTGACAAACACAATCACTTGTATGACAATAAGTATAACAGACTAAGACGGAGAAGCATGTAAGTGTTGTTGAAACGTTTGTGTGGAAATATACTCTGTTTATAGAATAATATTAATAATAATGTTTGAGCACAGACATTACACTGATAAAGGGTATTGAAAAGGCCCGGATACCATACTGATAAGTTATCGTCGCTCACAGCGACTTTATGTTTAGATGCTCAAACTAAGGTATGAGATAGGATAACTAATAACCGCCAATCTATTGACCTTGCATTGATTGAGCAACGACTGAGAAGTAGGGAATGGTTTTATTCAGAACTGACGTACATGACATGATAGCCAGATATCTTTGTACTTACTCCCACTTGACAATGACTAAAGCAGAAACATAATTGGCTTCCAGGCAACATAACAAAATAAAAACATGATTATCATTGTTGTTGCAATGGTTACTAGCAGCCAGCCTGCAGTATGCTACCTACCATTGAGTATTCACCCCTACTAATACAATAATTGTGATATAATGAATCATTGGTTAATCAAGCCATATTGTATAGTTTTGCTCGTTGATTGGTTGAGCAGGAAAAATAAGTGTGATTGGCTGGGTTGAATTGACCCTCTTACTGCAGTGCCACACTCAGGACTGACCGTATACTGCAAAACAAGGAGAACACAAGAAAACAAGCATTTATTTTTCTGAACATTAAATTAAACTTCTCACAGAGACAAACAGTACTAAGGTGAAAGTTACCAGTCTCCTGTCTTCATGAGCTGGATGGCGTCGTTGACCTGGGCCAGGGTCATGTTGTGGGTGACAAACTCATCCAGCTTCACCTTCTTCTCCAGGTACTCATTCACCAGCTTGGGCACACCGTCCTTACTCTTAAAACCTAGCACACACAAGTACACACACACACAAATATATCACACACACCCAACTACATGTATAGTGTTTGACAGTTGATTAACAGGTGGCACACCTCCAAACAGAGATCCTTTCCAGGTGCGGCCAGCTATGAGCTGAATGGGTCTGGCAGCAAAGTCATCCATATCAGTCCATCCAACCAGCACACTTACTCCCCATCCCTTAACACACGACTCCAAGGCACTCCTCTAAAGAGAGATAGGAATAGATAGAGAATTATAGATCAATACCACTTGACTCAATCAAGACATCACACGCACACACTTATCTCAACATCATACAAACACACAATCTAAACCCACCATTACGGCCACACTCCCCACACATTCCAGGGAAAAGTCCACTCCTCCATTGGTCATCTCATGCAGCACTTGACTGATGGGTTTGTTGTGGTCCTTGGGGTTGACAAACTCTGTGGCACCGAAGACCTTGGCCTTCTCATATTTGGTTGGGTTAATATCAATGGCGATGATCCTCTTGGCCCCAGCGTTTTTGCAACCCATGACCGCTGCCAACCCCACAGCGCCCAGGCCAAACACAGCACATGTAGACCCTGGCTCCACCTGGGGGGAAAGGGATCCTATGCATCAACACTTTAGTATATAAAGACATCACCACAACTAAACCTGATAGTTACAATTAACACACCTTGGCTGTGTTAAGGGCTGCGCCATATCCGGTGGCGACTCCACAGCCAAGGAGACAGACCTTGTCGAGAGGGGCTGAGGGATGGATCTTGGCCACGGCAATCTCATTGACCACGGTGTATTCTGAGAAAGTGCTGGTCCCCATGAACTGCAGCACCTTCTTCCCCTTACAGGTGAACCGGGTGTCTGACTCTGACATCACATCATACCTTTCACTGGCCCTGGTGGGATTGGCTCATGTTCAGTGCAAGAATAACACACAAAAGTTATATTCAAATAAAAAAAAAGGTATTGTGAAAGTTTCTCAAGACTAGGCTAGTAATGGGACCTCACCAGCCCTTCTCACACAGGTTGGTCTTTGGGCTCTTGCAGAACCGGCACTGGCCACATTGGGAGATGAACAGAGGGATGACTTTATCACCTAACAGGAGGACAGGCAGAGTACACAGCTTTTTCATGCATGCTGTTATTTGTATCCAATTTGAAAATAGCTTTATTTCTGACCTGGATTGAACTTGGTCACTTCAGACCCCACACTCTCCACAATCCCAGCCCCCTCGTGACCCAGGACACAAGGGAAGCCATCCTTGTGTTTCCCCTCAAACAGGTGGTACAGGTCAGTGTGACACACACCCGTGGCCACTATCTGCACTCAACAGGACAAAAACATACTTGTTCCAGGGTAATATCAATGGCGATGATCAACACTTGATCATTGCCTTGTGTGGACTGCATAAATGAGAGCTTGTGTGTGTGTTTGCATTCATTGTAGTCTCCCTCACCTTGATGCGAATCTCATGTGCCTGGGGAGGAGCCACCTCAATTTCTTCCATCACCAGGGGTTTGCTTGGCTCCCATGCCACTGCAGCACGGCATTTAATCACCTATAAAACACAACACAACCCAAAACAGGTCCAGTGGTGTAAAGTACTTACATTAAAATTCATTAAAGTACTGTTCAAGTCGTTTTACTTTTACTTCACTACATTCCTAAAGATTTTTTTTTACTTTTTACTCCATACATTTTCCTTGACACCTAAAATTACTTGTTACATTTTGAATGCTTAGCATGACAGGAAAATGTCAAATTCACACATTTATCAAGAGAACATCCCTGGTCATCCCTACTGCCTCTGATGTGGCAGACTCACTAAACACACATGCTTCGTTTGTAAATGATGAATAAAAAATGAAAAACAAGAAAATGGTGTCATCTGCTTTGCTTAATATAAGACATTTGAAGTGATTTATACTTTTACTTTTGATACTTAAGTATATTTTATCAATTACATTTACTTGTGATACTTAAGTATATTTAAAACCAAATACTTTTAGACTTTTACCCAAGTATTATTTTACTGGGTGACTTTCACTTTTACTTGAGTCAGGACCAATCACGTATACACTGTACATACAAAAGTATGTGGACACCCCTTCAAATTAGTGAATTTGGCTATTTCAGCCACACCCGTTGCTGACAGGTGTATAAAATAGAGCACACCGCCATGCAATCTCCATAGACAAACATTGTCAGTAGAATGGCTTTCCTGAAGAGCTCAGTGACTTTCAATGTGGCACCGCCATTGGGTGACACCTTTCCAACAAGTCAGTTCATAAACTTTCTGCCCTATTAGAGCTGCCCTGGTCAACTGTAAGTGCTGTTATTGTGAAGTGGAAACATCTAACAAGTGGTAGGCCACACAAGCTCACAGAACCGGACCGCCGAGAGCTGAAGCGCGTAGCACGTAAAAATTGTCTGTCCTCAGCTGCAACACTCACTCCCGAGTTCCAAGCTGCCTCTGGAAGCAAAGTCAGCACAAGTACTGTTCATCGGGAGCTTCATGAAATGGGTTTCCAAGGCCGAGCAGCCGCACACAAGCCTAAGATCATGCACAGTGTCATGCACAGTGTCATGCACAAATCTGGGTTTGGCAGATGCCAGGAGAACGCTACCTGCCCAAATGCATATTGCAAACTTTAAAGTTTGGTTGAGGAGGAATAATGGTCTGGGGCTGTTTTTCATGGTTCGGGCTAGGCCTCATTGTTCCAGTGAAGGGAAATCTTAATGCTACAGCATACAATGACATTCTAGACGATTCTGTGCTTCCAACTTTGTGGCAACAGTTTGGGGAAGGTCCATTCTTTTTTCAGCATGACAATGCCCGTGCACAAAGCGAGGTCCATACAGAAATTTTTTGTCGAGATTGGTGTGGGAGAACTTGATGGCTTCCACAGAGCCCTGACCTATCAAACACATTTGGGATGAATTACAACGCAGACTGCGAGCCAGGCCTAATCGCCAAACATCCGTACCCAACCTCACTAATGATCTTGTGGTTGAATGTAAGCAAGTCTCAGCAGCAATGCTCCAACATCCAGTGGAAAGCCTTCCCAGAAGAGTGGAGGTTGTTATAGCAGCAAACGGGAGACCAACTTCATATTAATGCCCATGATTTTGGAATGAGATGCTCGACAAGCAGGTGTTCACATACTTTTGGTCATGTTGTGTATTTCTGTGAATGGCTTCATTTCAGTCTTTATACAGTGAGGGAAAAAAGTATTTGATCCCCTGCTGATTTTGTACGTTTGCCCACTGACAAAGAAATGATCCGTCTATAATTTTAAAGGTAAGTTTATTTGAACAGTGAGAGACAGAATAACCAAAAAAATCCAGAAAAACGCATTTGAAAAATGTTATAAATTGATGTGCATTTTAATGAGGGAAATAAATATTTGACCCCTCTGCAAAACATGACTTAGTACTTGGTGGCAAAACCCTTGTTGGCAATCACAGAGGTCAGACGTTTCTTGTAGTTGGCCACCAGGTTTGCACACATGTCAGGAGGGATTTTGTCCCACCCCTTTTTGCAGATCTTCTCCATGTCATTAAGGTTTCGAGGCTGACATTTGGCAACTCGAACCTTCAGCTCCCTCCACAGATTTTCTATGGGATTAAGGTCTGGAGACTGGCTAGGGCACTCCAGGACCTTGAAGTGCTTCTTCTTGAGCCACTCCTTTGTTGCCTTGGCCGTGTGTTTTGGGTCATTGTCATGCTGGAATACCCATCCACGACCCATTTTCAATGCCCTGGCTGAGGGAAAGAGGTTCTCACCCAAGATTTGATGGTACATGGCCCTGTCCATTGTCCCTTTGATGCGGTGAAGTTGTCCTGTCCCCTTAGCAGAAAAACACCCCCAAAGCATAATGTTTCGACCTCCATGTTTGACAGTGGGGATGGTGTTCTTGGGGTCAAAGGCAGCATTCCTCCTCTTCCAAACACGGCGAGTTGAGTTGATGCCAAAGAGCTCCATTTTGGTCTCATCTGACCACAACACTTTCACCCAGTTGTCCTCAATCATTCAGATGTTCATTGACAAACTTCAGACGGGCATGTACATGTGCTTTCTTGAGCAGGGGGACCTTGCGGGCGCTGCAGAATTTCAGTCCTTCACGGCGTAGTGTGTTACCAATTGTTTTCTTGGTGACTATGGTCCCAGCTGCCTTGAGATCATTGACAAGATCCTCCCGTGTAGTTCTGGGCTGATTCCTCACCGTTCTCATGATCATTGCAACTCCACGAGGTGAGATCTTGCATGGAGCCCCAGGCCAAGGGAGATTGACAGTTATTTTGTGTTTCTTCCATTTGCGAATAATCACACCAACTGTTGTCACCTTCTCACCCAGGTGCTTGGCGATGGTCTTGTAGCCCATTCCAGCCTTGTGTAGGTCTACAATCTTGTCCCTGACATCCTTGGAGAGCTCTTTGGTCTTGGCCATGGTGGAGTTTGGAATCTGATTGATTGATTGCTTCTGTGGACAGGTGTCTTTTATACAGGTAACAAGCTGAGATTAGAAGCACTCTCTTTAAGAGTGTGCTCCTAATCTCAGCTCGTTACCTGTATAAAAGACACCTGGGAGCCAGAAATCTTTCTGATTGAGAGGGGGTCAAATACATTTTTTACATGCGTTTTTCTGGATTTTTTTGTTGTTATTCTATCTCTCACTGTTCAAATAAACCTACCATTAAAATTATAGACCGATCATTTCTTTGTCAGTGGGCAAACGTAAAAAATCAGCAGGGGATCAAATACTTTTTTCCCTCACTGTATACTTCATTGTTTACAGTACAATCTGATTCATTCAACTGTTGAGCAACTGAAACCCTATATAAATATTTATCTTTTTGTCCATTGGCTTTATCCCAGATGCACTCTCTGCCAAAGTCAAAGGTTGTGCAACAACTATTTGGATAACTTCAGAGAGACTCTCCCCTAAAAACATATTATACTTCACATTAGGCATGGAGTTTACAGTGTGTCTGTGTGCGTGAGCGTGAGCGTGTGTGAGTGACCGCAGTTGCCAGGTTTCAAGACCATTCCAGTTATTGTGCAATTCCAAAAGGATATTTATCCCAAACAAGAGGTTGTTATTCTGCAGGACAAACCTCTGATGAACTTGAAAAGTAATTACTAGAGATCTATAGTAAGCCCAGGGTTGGGAAGTTAATCAAAAATATTTTTACGTTATATTGTAATCTGATTACAGACACTTGAAAAACTAGATGATTACTTCTTGGATTACTTTTCTGATGTTTTCACAATGAGGTTCAATTCAGCATTGAAAAAAGGTGCAAGTTTAAGTTTGTTCCTCCTGAATCATCTCACCACAAATCAGAGAGCACTATGATGACACACCAAATGCGTTTGATGGATCCTTTTTGTCTTATTCTGATGCCTTTTAAAGAGAAATGAATGCAAAAGTAACTGAAAGCAATCCGATTAGTTTGGATAATCCCAAAATTGCGTTACTGATTAACATTTTGGACAGGTAACTAGTAACTGTAACAGATTACATTTTGAAAGTAACCTACCCAACCCTGGGTATGCCACCACTCACTGTCATTTCCTAAAGTACACACTCAACCTTAAGCAAATCGTACCAAAACACTTTTAATCACAGATTGTGCATCATTACATGTCAGTTAAATATCAGATAGAGAGAGAGGAATGATCAACTAATTCAAATGCAGAGGATGATCTATTATTACACCTTCACACATGCATATCTCTCAATAACAATCATTAGGTAGGAAGTGTACAGCCATATGTGTACTGTACATGAACACAAATACAAAATAAATAATTGATAAAAGTTGCAGTAGATATATTAATATAAATATATATACAGATGTGTATTTGAAAAAGAGAGGGGTGAAGACAGAGATACATACTTTTCCTGCAGTTGCCATCTTCTATCAACCTAAGGAGTTTGGAAGAGAAGAGCAATATATTTCAGCATAGAGTTAGAGGGAGAGAGTGTGACAGAGGGATGGTTTACACAACCTTTAAATACTAGCCAGACTAGAGGCAAACATTCAGAAAGGGAGGGACTTTTTTATTGCAAGGCAGAATATCCTTATACTGATACAAGTGCCATGAAATTGGATATCACAATTGCCGGTCTGTTCAACGTAGATTACAACTAACACTGTACAGTTATTGTTTGTAGCTAACATAACTGCATGTAATATAGATAAGTCATTCAGGGAATGAATGAATTACATTTTATTTTTGTGTCAAATTGCCAGTTGGCAACCGATCCCTTATGGGATTAATTGATACATAAACATTACAATGATTCACAGTGATAATTTTGTGACAATTCCTCCGGGGTTCTGCGCAGTGAATGTATAATAAATCAATACATAAAAGTAGATAAGGTTATCCAAGAAATAATAACAACCTAGAGCAGTAAAATAATACAAATACATACAGATAAATTAAACTGAAGGTGTGAAAGTTGTATGACTCTAGGTCTAATACAAGTCACGCAAAATGCCTTGTGAAGTCCCATTAACAGAATAAAGCGTTGCCCTTAAAAAAATACTTTTTGGAAATACAGGGTTTCCCGAGGACAACGATAGGCAGTCTTTGCCTGTGGCTTCAGATAGTTGCATGTTAAGTAATATTATACAGGTGATCTCCGGACTCAAAACATGTTATTCAAAACATACAATCTAAAAATGAGTAAGATATGATTAAAAAGAGTACATTATAAAAAAAGCTATGTTATGTAAATATGTATCAGCTTTCTGTGCTGATGAACTGCTGATATGGCAATGTCTCACAGCTCTTTTTAATTAGACCCTGTTTGCTCTGGGTTTACAGAATAAAGAACATAATATTGAATAGCTTCATGTCTTTGTTGCCAGTACCTCATGGTACGTGGATAGGTAAAAGGACTACTAGATTAATAGCCATTTTAGCACCAATACTTAAATATTTTTACAATGTGTAATAATACCTGTAATTACAGCGTAGGTACTTATATTGTTACATAACTACTTTCAGGTATTATATCTGTTTGCAGCGTGCACATTTTAAAATACAACTTGCAAATATAAACTCATACGAATTTGAGTTTTACAATTTTATTGCAAATGGAAATTTCAACATTTAGTTTTTTGGTTTTATTGGTTATGCAAATGTTTTATAATGCCTCTCAATTAACTTCAGAGGTTATGCCCTACTGTTCTGATAAAAGGGTAATTAGAGACGTAACATCTGTAAGTAGGAGCGGCAGCTGTCTGCTGTATCTGTGGTTACCTTCAAAATAAAGTGACATTTGAATCCCAGACAACGTAGGTGCTCAGTGTAGTCTAGTAGATAATTGTAGCTCTTATTGTAAAGATAAAGAACAATCAATTTATGTTGACTTAGGGACATATAAAGGGCAGAAATGTACATTAAAGACAGTTATAATTACATCATACACTATCTTTTAGAGGCCAATAGAAACAGTAAGCAAACACAAAAGCAAATGATATTGTCAACTTTTATTCATCAGTCTTTGAGAGTTATTTTTACATCTTGCTCCTGTGGCGGCCATGTTGTATAGAGTTGTCCTTCATGGCGTCCTCTACTAGAACCTGGTGGTAGGTGAGCAGGGGCTGCAGGTCAGCCACCGAGGACTCCACCGTGCGAAGCAGTCTGCTCAGCTTGTCATTCTCCTTCAGGAACTCGGCAGAGCGGTTCCGCTCCACGTCAAACTGGGCCTGCATCTCAGACAGCTGAAAAAGAGAACCACTAGACAATAGCTCAATGTAGGCCCACATGCAGAGCTTCCCTTTTATTATTAATATGACTTAAAAAAAACTAAATGAAAAAATTAAGCATGACAGATAAGACTCACTTTAACTAAACAAGCATCCATCTTACCTGCATTTTCATCTCTCTCTGCCTCCGCCTCCAGATCTCCAGGTGCTCTTCAAGAGCTTGGACCTGGCATGTGTCCAGGCTGTGCTGTCTGTTGTTCAAGAGGCTGGCGGCCAGCACCTGCATGCTCTCTGTCTCCCTCTTCATGTCGGCCTTCAGCCTCTTCACAATGTCCCTCTGTCCCCCAAGCGTCTTCTGCCACGTCCACAGCAACATCTCTAGGCAGGAGTGCTGGTCCTGGGCTCCCTTCTCTGGTTCAAGGTCTGGGTTCCTTTGGGCCTGTTCTAGCATTTGTGGATCTGGGTGCATTGCCTGACACTGGTTTATGCACTCTGAGTTAAGGGTGTTTGCAGGCTTCCCCTCCTCCTCTTCTTCTTCCTTCTCATCCTTCTTCCCAGCCCATCCACCCCAGCTTATCTTGTGTCGCAGTATGGCGCTGACCTCCTGCACCTTCTCCCTCATCCGCTCCACCATGCCGCCCATCTCCTGGTTGGTCTCCATCTCCTGGTGGACAGTGTTCCAGCTTTCCTTGGCGTCTTGTTCCTGCTGCTGTCTCAGCTTCTCTGACCTCTGCTCAGCCCTCTCCAGACACTCCACCAGCCTTGATACTTGGTCCTTCTCTCTCTGCAGCTCCTCCTGAAGCTGCTGGATGGAGACCTGGTAGGAGCTCATGGGGTCTAATGATGGGGAGGACGAGGGTGTTGTCTGCAGCTGGAGGCCCACTAAGGCCTGGTGCAGGTCGGAGTGGAGCTTCATGGTGCGGAAACAACACCTCCACTTTGCTGATCCTCAACACAGGGGCCCAAAGGATGCGTGCTCAGCCCCCTCCTGTACTCCCTGTTCACCCATGACTGCGTGGCCATGCACGCCTCCAACTCAATCATCCAGTTTGCAGACGACACAACAGTAGTAGGCCTGATTACCAACAATGACGAGACAGCCTACAGGAAGAAGGTGAGGGCCCTGGCGGAGTGGTGCCAGGAAAATAACCTCCCATCAACATCAGCAAAACAAAGGAGCTGATTGTGGACTTCAGGACAACAGCAGAGGAAGCATGCCTCTATCTATATCAACGGGACAGCAGTGGAGAAGGTGGAAAGCTTCAAGTTCCTCGGCGTACACATCACTGGCAATCTGAAATGGTCCACCCACACAGACAGTGTGGTGAAGAATCAGGAGGCTGAAGAAATGTGGCTTGGCCCCTAAGACCCTCACAAACTTTTGAAGATGCACAATTGAGAGCATCCTGTCGGGCTGTATCACCACCTGGTACGGCAACTGCACCGCCCACAACCGCAGGGCTCTCCAGAGGTTGCTGCGGTCTGCCCAACGCATCACCGGGGGCACACTTGCTGCCCTCCAGGACACCTACAGAACCCGATGTCACAGGAAAGCCAAAAAGATCATCAAGGACATCAACCACCCAAACCACGACCTGTTCACCCCGCTACCATCCAGAAGGCGAGATCAGCACAGGTGCATCAAATCTGGGACAGAGAGACTGAAAATCATCTATCTCAAGGCCATCAGACTGTTAAATAGCCATCACTAGCCGGCTACAACCCGGTTACTCAACCCTGCATCTTAGAGGCTGCTGCCCCGTATACATAGACATGGAATCACTAGTCACTTTAATAATGTTTACATACTGCTTTACTCATTTCATATGTATTTACTGTATTCTATTCTACTGCATTTCAATGCCACTCCAACATTGCTCGTCCTAATATTTATATATTTCTTAATTCCATTATTTTACTTTTAGTTGTGTGTATTGTTGCAAATTGTTAGATACTACTGCACTGTTGGAGCTAGGAGCACAAGCATTTCGCTACACCTGCAATAACATCTGTTAAATACCTGTATACGACCAACAAAATATGATTTGAATATACAAGAACTATGTGACTGGGTTTCAACACAGATCACCTGGTCAGCGTCCCACATGACTGTGTTTGCCCGCTGAGCTAAAGCCTAGATTGTTGATCAAGAGCATAAAGAAGTCGTCAGGTCTCAGGCAAGAGATTTTTACAAATGAAACACTGACCTGCTCTTGCATCATGGTATGGTGAAATGTAGCTGGGCCTTCCTGAAACCTCCCTGTTCTGGTCAAGGAATTTTGGTTTACATCATAAACAGGTTAATTAAAATACATTATGATGTCATCAGAACAGTATGATGTCATGACCATAGAATTAGAATGAAATATTTATGGCCATGACTTGCTCAACTAGTTAGGTATTTCTGCAGAGGCAGATGTTCATGTGTTGAGAACAGGACACACAAGAATAACATAACCCACTTAACCCCAACATTTCTCCAAGTTTTCACCATCATTGTAAAGCCCTAGTTAAGTTATTTCTGGCGATTATTATTTATTTAACGTGATTAGTGATTCCTTTTTAAAAATTCCCCGAAAACCTGCCCCTCATTTTAAGATCAACCCTGCTACGTGAACTGAACTCTCGTTTTAATATTATGAAACTATTCCTTTAAATATATATATTTTTTAAGAAAGATTGAAAATCTAATAGTGAAACCCTAGTGTAAAAGCAGGTGAACTGGTTGTACTCTTCTCTGCCGTTTTCTGGTATTCTGTGGTGGAAAACTGAGTGGGTCGAGCATACCACATCAGCCCTGTTACCCATTGATAGACAGGATAGAAGTGTTTTAATTTATGGCTGATTTAAGATGAAATCGTTAACCCTGTCACGGTCAACCCTGTTATTTTATTTGGCACTTAATATTGTCATATTTTTTTTATTCAACCTCTTGAGATGGGAAAACATGTTTTTTATTAAGTTTAAAATGTGCTCTTTATGACAGAATGGGGTTAAACAAAACTAACTTTTTACCAAGTTACTACTCAAAAAAGGCACCCAATTGGTGGAACAACCCTTATACTCATACAGTAGCAAAGAATTTACACTTAGTGTACAATTAGTGCCAAAAAGATTGATAAAAAAAACATAATTGTTTACAAATTTCTCAAAACATCATTCACCTTGTAATTTACCCAACATTTCAACATAAACAGAGGAATTATATTCCCATTCGTAAACAATGATTACACATGCCTTTAACAAACAGACATACCTACAGTGAATCTGATGCAATGTCAATTCAATAAATTCACTCAATTCACTCGTTCCATTTGTAGATTCACATCTTGTTTTGCTTTGTGACCAAACACTCTTAAAAGCCTACTTTGTAAATATTAGACATGCCACTTCTTTCGCATATACAGTGCCTTCAGAAAGAATTCAGACCCCTTAAAGGTTTCCACATTTTGTTACATTACAGCCTTATTCTGAAATAATAACTCCAAGTGGGCTGTCATGTGCCTTTTACTGAAGAGTGGCTTCCGTCTGGCCACTCTTCCATAAAGGCCTGACTGGTGGAGTGCTGCAGAGATGGGAAAACTTTCCAGAAGGACAATCATCTCCAAAGATAACCTCTGGAGTTCTTGGTCACCTCCCTGACCAAGGCCCTTCTCCCCCGATCGTTCAGTTTGGCCGGGCGGCCAGCTCTAGGAAGAGTCTTGGTGGTTCCAAACTTCTTCCATTTAAGAATGATGGAGGGCACTGTGCTCTTGGGGACCTTCAATGATGCATAATTTTTTTGGTACCCTTCCCCAGATCTGTGCCTGGACTCAATCCTGTCTCTGAGCTCTACGGACAATTCCTTCGACCTCATGGCTTGGTTTTTGCTGTGACATGCACTGTCAATTGTGAGACCCTTTATAGACAGTTGTGTGCCTTTCCAAATCATGTTCAATCAATTGAATTGACCACAGGTGGACTCCAATCAAGTTGTAGAAACATCTCAAGGATGATCAATGGAAACAGGATGCACCTGAGCCTCATAGCAAAGGGTCTGAATACTTATGTAAAGGTATTTCGGTTTTCTATTTTTAATACGTTTGGTAAAATTTCTAAAAGCCTGTTTTCGCTTTGTCATTATGGGGTAGTGTGTAGACTGCTGAGGATTCAAAAAAATAAAATAATGTAGAATACAGCTGTAACGTAACAAAATTTGGAAAAAGGCAAGGGGTCAGAATACTTTCCAAAGGCACTGTAAACATGGAACATGCCAAACACCAAAAAGCATACCACAAGGACTAAGGTATTTTAGTTGGCAGCACAAGATTATAAAATGACTTTTATTCTAGTCGATGAATCCAAACCTGAGATATGTTTGTCTTGCCCATGGCCACTCTTTGACTGGTAGAGATTGGCCCCAGCACAGATCTAGAATCAGGTTTCCCTAACCTTAACCATTAGGTAGCAAGGCTACTTTGGATCAGCACTTATGGACAACATTAATTTACCAGTGTGGACTACATCCCTGGCTCTTGCACTGAACTAATAGTGTTGCTGAATATTTTCCTAGGAGTGTATGTGATGTCTAACACTCCACAAGTTAAACAATGATTCTGTGCACCGGGTTACAGTAGTATAAGTAGATACTGTAGGCCATCCTCCATTCTGATGTTGTGTTTGATGTTGAATATTTGGACACCAATGACTCCTCATTATCTTCAAACAGTATGATAGTAGCAGTATCTAACAAAAGCAGTGATTTAGTCAGTTTCAACTTTGCAATTTGATATAGACTTTCCCACATGAATTGGCAATGAAAAACCAGCATGAAAAGTATTTGTTAGCCTTACAGCACCACCTTCTGGTTACATTTGGAGTGATTTTCAGAATGACATACCACTCATTAACAAGTGATTCCTGACAATGTACAGTGCATTCGGAAAGTAATCAGACCCCTTGACTTTTTTCACATTTTGTTACAGTCTTATTCTAACATGTATTAAATTGTTTTTTCCACTCATCGATCGAAACACAATACCCCATAATGACAGAGCAAAAACAGGTTTTTAGACATGTTTTTTTTTTATATACAAATTTGCAAACACATCACATTTACATAAGTATTCAGATCCTTTACTCAGTACTTTGATGAAGCACCTTTGGCAGCGATTTCGACCTCATGGCTCGGTTTTTGCTCTGACATGCACTGCCAACTGTGGGACCAAATCACCACAGGTGGACACCAATCAAGTTGTAGAAACATCTCAAGAATGATCAATGGAAACAGGATGCACCTGTCTTTTAAACCTGTCTTTGCTATGTCATTATGGGGATTGTGTGTAGATTGATGAGGATTTGTATGTATTTAATCCATTTAGAATAAGGCTGTAAAGTAACAAAATGTGGAAAAAGTCAAGGGGTCTGAATACTTTCCCGAATGCACTGTATATATGTACAATTCTCATTCAAAAGGATAGGCTTGAGATCATGTAGGGATAGGCTTGATATAAGTGCAAGTTAAACATCCATGCTTGTCATGAGCACACATTTCTCCTTCACTTTGAGGTTACATGCATGTCAAAGGGAGATATTTGAATGCATATTAAAGTAGGGGGACAACTTCAGTTACTATAGAACCTATTAAACCAGAGTGATATGCATTCCAGGGTTGCGGTCCAAACACTTAAAAGACACACCCTTGTCTTATGCCCTTGGGGGAATCCCTGTTGCCCGTGGCGGGTGGTCCAAATGATTAGCCAAGCAAGGGAAGTTTGCAACGTAAACCCCTCAACCCTCATTTTCAGTCGGCTTTGAGGGGACAATTATGTTCAATCCGGGCCCTGAAACTCCCCATAATTCAATATCCGGCCAAGGGTGGTCCATTTAAAAATCATTCCTTCCTCCCTCGCCCTGCAAGTGTATACTCGTCAGACATCATGATACGACATCAGAAGTGTCCATTTATTTGAGGGCTGAGGGGATAGGGTGTGTCTTTTAAGTGTTTGGACCGCAGGCCTTGTCCTTTTGAGACATGCAGGTGTTAGGATGTCGCTCCCAATTAGCCTTAAAAAGGTGCAATCTGTAAGATGTCCTGATGGTCATTGGTAATTAAAACTAATGCAGCAGCAACAGACCTGTTGATTTTTTTTATAATTGCTAACTACTAAAGGACCTTTTACTTCACTCCATTGTTTATAACGAAATGGCATGTAGCATCAAATGTGGAGGAAAGTAATGTTGCTCTCACTACAAATATACTGTATCATAGAAATGATTAAGAGCTGCTGGTATGTGTAAATCTCATAGAAAGACCATATTCCAAGGTTACAGTTTTTTTCCCCTACACATAATAAAAAAAAATATACTTGAAGCAATCTGCATCCAAATACTCCTGACATACTTTCTTTCCTTGATTGCCATCACTCATGACCAAAGTCTCATAACACTTGAAAATTATAGTTACCAGTTAATCTGTGAGACAAAACTAGAGTCAGCTATATGATGTAGATGCACAAAGTAAACAGTATAGAGGGTAAATTTCCGCAACAACTAAGAGAGTTGGAGCGTGAGGCTAAACTTCTCTGCTGTTTTTGTCCAGTGGCTACCATGTTGTAAGAGCTCGAAGCAAAACAGTGTACATGCGCAGATACTGTATGTGACTTGCATCTTGCTCATCACACTATCTGCACCGCTGCTCATGCAATGTCATTTCGCTGTTTGTTTTAAAAGCTTGAAACCAGGCAAAAAAATTATAATTATTAGACACCGGAGCTCCCAACTGCCAATCAAACAGGCCGGAGATCCAGTTACTTCTGGATGAAGATGATGACAATGCACAGAGTCCCCACCAGCCCCAGAGCTTGGATGCCCAGGAACCACAGTAGGACCCAGAAAAAGATGATGATCACAGGCTCCAAAATCTTCTCCCCAAAGTACATCTGGGTGAAGCCTGCACTGCGCAGGCACTTGTTCAGCTGCCCAAACAGGGTCCCCATCCGCTCGCAGTCGTCCACCTGAGGTCTGGTCGTGAGGTCGTCAATGAGGGGCCACCTTGCCGTAGGGTCACCGGCTGGGAGTGCTCTGGCCCTGGGGTCACCAGAGGGGCATGACAACCAAGTCCCGGGGTCACCAGGAGGGCCTTGCCACCTAGATCCAAGTGGTCTGACTCTGGGGTCATCCTGAAAAGACAAGTATGGATTAAGTTTAAATGACACCCCTATTCCCCATACGGTGTGCTGGACTACAATTCTCCAGGACGACACAGGGCTCTGTTCAAAATAAGTAGCTACTCTACATGGAATGTACAGGAGAGGATACCATACCAAGGATAGGCATGTGGTCGTGTTAAGTTTATTAGGATCCCAATTAGCTACTGCACATGCAGCAGCTACTCTTCCTGGGGTCTACACAAAACAAACAAATACATGAAAGTACAGAACAGTAATAGACAAGAACAATAAGAGTTGTGTATGTATGTATGTATGTATGTATGTATATACACTGCTCAAAAAAATAAAGGGAACACTAAAATAACACATCATAGATCTGAATGAATGAAATAATCTTATTAAATACTTTTTTCTTTACATAGTTGAATGTGCTGACAACAAAATCACAAAAATTATCAATGGAAATCAAATTTATCAACCCATGGAGGTCTGGATTTGGAGTCACACTCAAAATTAAAGTGGAAAACCACACTACAGCCTGATCCAACTTTGATGTAATGTCCTTAAAACAAGTCAAAATGAGGCTCAGTAGTGTGTGTGGCCTCCACGTGCCTGAATGACCTCCCTACAACGCCTGGGCATGCTCCTGATGAGGTGGCGGATGGTCTCCTGAGGGATCTCCTCCCAGACCTGGACTAAAGCATCCGCCAACTCCTGGACTGTCTGTGGTGCAACGTGGCGTTGGTGGATGGAGCGAGACATGATGTCCCAGATGTGCTCAATTGGATGGATTCAGGTCTGGGGAACGGGCGGGCCAGTCCTTAGCATCAATGCCTTCCTCTTGCAGGAACTGCTGACACACTCCAGCCACATGAGGTCTAGCATTGTCTTGCATTAGGAGGAACCCAGGGCCAACCAGCATATGGTCTCACAAGGGGTCTGAGGATCTCATCTCGGTACCTAATGGCAGTCAGGCTACCTCTGGCGAGCACATGGAGGGCTGTGCGGCCCCCCAAAGAAATGCCACCCCACACCATGACTGACCCACCGCCAAACCGGTCATGCTGGAGGATGTTGCAGGCAGCGGAACGTTCTCCACGGCGTCTCCAGACTCTGTCACGTCTGTCACGTGCTCAGTGTGAACCTGCTTTCATCTGTGAAGACACATGCACATTTGTGGCCTGCTGGAGGTCATTTTGCAGGGCTCTGGCAGTGCTCCTCCTTGCACAAAGGCGGAAGTAGTGGTCCTGCTGCTGGGTTGTTGCCCTCATACGGCCTCGTCCACGTCTCCTGATGTACTGGCCTGTCTCCTGGTAGCGCCTCCATGCTCTGGACACTACGCTGACAGACACAGCAAACCTTCTTGCCACAGCTCGCATTGATGTGCCATCCTGGATGAGCTGCACTACCTGAGCCACTTGTGTGGGTTGTAGACTCCGTCTCATGCTACCACTAGAGTGAAAGCACCGCCAGCATTCAAAAGTGACCAAAACATCAGCCAGGAAGCATAGGAACTGAGAAGTGGTCTGTGGTCACCACCTTCAGAACCACTCCTTTATTGGGGGTGTCTTGCTAATTGCCTATAATTTCCACCTGTTGTCTATTCCATTTGCACAACAGCATGTGAAATTTATTGTCAATCAGTGTTGCTTCCTAAGTGGACAGTTTGATTTCACAGAAGTGTGATTGACTTGGAGTTACATTGTGTTGTTTAAGTGTTCCCTTTATTTTTTTGAGCAGTGTATAAATGAAAGAAACCAAGAGACAACAAAAATACTATTTACACGATATTCATATATACATGTTCATATTCCTTTATACAGTACAGTTAAAGGAGATCTTTAGAAAAAAAAGAGGTCTGTGGGGTGTTTGGTGGTAGTAGTAAACTTCTCCTCAACCATGAAAGACTATCATGCATGTTGTTGATGTTAGTTCTGTGTGTGCCGTTAAGCACAAGGTGTGCTGCTTTGTTTTGAGGTCTTTCTTTATCGCACCTGACAGTAATCAAGATGGAACAAGATCAAAGTCTGAACAACTCGTACAGTTTGTCTTTGTGTCAAAAACACAGAACATATTTTTTTATAACAGATATACCTCTCCCCATCTTAACAACAACTTTGCCAATATGACATGACCATGACAACTGGCCATCCAATGTTACTCCTAGGAGTTCAGCTTCTTCAACTTGTTCAATGGTCACACCTTAAAGAAGAGGCTTCAGATGAGTCAGGTGAACCTGCAACACAGCACTTCTACTTAATTTGTCATGAGATCCTCTTTGAGCTTTACAGGAATATGGCTCTGAACATACACACACACACACCAAAATCTCCCCTGTAGACGTTCCTGACTTTTCTATAGATGTTATATCCTTGTATTCCGACAGCTGTATCAAAGTTCCTGTCTAAGTGAGTCTCAGAAATTGGTAATATTAACATTATCTTAGATGAGCAAATTATTAATCTCATGAACTTTGTTTCTGAGGCTACATTTATTTATATGAGCCAACTTTCACCTTTTCCTGGGTAGTTTATATACAACTCATAATAGGTTGTATTTCTAATAATTATATTTCTGATAATAACAAAGAAGGAATGAGTGGATTTAGCAGATTATGTTCAGAAGATGCTTTATCTGGTTTAGCTCAGCTGCAGCAGGGTCCTCTATTCTTTGTACCACTTCTGCATAGCGGTCTTGCTGGACTGTTGGTCTCTTCTGATTGGGGTGTTGGTGTTGGGAGGGGGTAGTGGAAGGGGCCTGAAGTTGTAGGGTGGAGCTGGCCTCTCTGGAAGGAAACCGTTGGTGTAGGGTGGAGCTGGCCTCTCTGGAAGGAAACCGTTGGTGTAGGGTGGAGCTGGCGTCTCTGGATGGGGCCTGGTGGTGCAGGGTGGAGCTGGCCTCTCTGGATGGGGCCCGGTGGTGTAGGGAGGTGCTGGTCTCTATGGGTGGGGGCTGGTGGTCATGATCTTGGAGGATATATGGCAGGGCTTTTTTTATTTTGGCTTTTGCTTTGTCCCAGATACATTTGTTTTGGTTTCCTAGCAAACACCTTAAAACCCTGCTTGTTCAACTGTACTAGCTCATACCTCAGCTGGGTTGAATTTCCTGGTGGTTCGCTAGGTAAACATTGTCCAAGCACAACTTCTAGACAGCTCAGCATTGTTGCTCTGAATAATGTGGAAGGGCACATCTCCACATGGCAACAGGGTGGTCATAGTGATTTTGGTGTTAGGAAATCTCTCTGCAGCTCTGACTGCCAATTGTAAGAGCTACATGTCCTCTCATTGCCATCAAATCATTAGTACCTGTGTGAATTATAATATATTTGGCTCCATTTAAATCTGTTGCTTGACAGACTTTAAGGCACTTGCTGTTGTTGGGCGCCATAGCTTTCTGACTGACATGCCATGGAATTGCAGTTTCTCTCTGAGAATTTCCAATTGAAGTCACATAAAATGAAGGCCATAGGGTCGGGCTGTGGTGTCTGGAGTGATGCTCTTTGGATGGAGTGGGGACCACAGGTGGCCTTTCATTGTCTTCCTCTCTCCTTTGTGTCCCAGCATGGCTCCGCTGGCTCTGGGGCTGGGATGTAAGGATTTTGGGGAGGTCTGGTCAGACCCATCTGTCAAAAGGAATGTGCTGGTGTGGGAGGAGGAGTTGTGCTGGGTCTGGTTACTGACCTCTTGTGCCGAGTCTGTATGAGTTCCAGAGGTTCACTATGAGAAGCAGTGGTACTAACGATGTGAGGGTGTGGTAGTGAGGGTTGTGGTAGGCTCCAGTTCTCTTAGATTGTGGATGGTGGCGTCTCTGTGTTGTAGCAATTCTATGAATGTTGACAACTCCTTTTCCAACTCCTCCCCAATGTCAGCTACGTCATTATGCTCTAGACCGTTGCCAGTTTCTTTCTCAGCTCCTCCTTTTCCTGCCTCAGAACTGTCACCTCACCACGAAGCGCATTCACCTCTGCCTCCAGTAGGGAGATACTCCAAAGGCATGGGACAGGTTGTCAATCTCCATGTCTGCTAGGGTGGCTTGGTTAGATAGGAGGGTGGGGGAACTTTTGGAATTAACTGATTTGAGTTAACTGAGTGTAGCAGTTAGAGTTCCATTCTCTTTCAAGGTGTCTGCTAGCTCTTTCAGTGATGTGTCATAAGGCTGTGTGAATAGGACTCTTATTACAGAGTATAACTTCATTATGTGCGTTATACTGGTACATGCTGCAGTCATTAGACTGCCTGTCAGCCTTGAAATGCAACGGTTGGTTGCGTAAGTAGCTAGGTGAAAGCAGAATTCTTGGCCAAAGCAATACAATAAATGCACTAAATGTTGCTGTCAATGTTCCCTCCCTGATGACCCGAGGTAGACAGATCACACATCTCTCTCCTGTCATATCTAACTGTTAGCTAGCAATCGAGCTGCTCTCAAGTCATTATGACTCAAATACATCTGAAGTCGGAAGTTTACATACACTTAGGTTGGAGTCATTAAAACTTGTTTTTCAACCACTCCACAAATTTCTTGTTAACATCGTTTTTGCAAGTCGGTTAGGACATCTACTTTATGCATGACATAAGTAATTTTTGCAACAATTGTTTACTGATTATTTCACTGTATCACAATTCCTGTGGGTCAGAAGTTCACATACACTAAGTTGACTGTGCCTTTAAACAGCTTGGAAAATTCCAGAAAATGATGTCATGGCTTTAGAAGCTTATGATAGGCTAATTTACATAATTTTAGTCAATTGGAGGTGTAATTGTGGATGTATTTCAAGGCCTACCTTCAAACTCTTTGCTTGACATGGGAAAATCAAAAGAAATCAGCCAAGACCTCAGAATTGTTTATTTTTAGACATCCACAAGTCTGGTTCATCAATGGGAGCAATTTACACACGCCTGAAGGTACCACGTTCATCTGTACAAACAATAGTATGCAAGTATAAACACCATGGGACCACGCAGCCGTCATACCGCTCAGGAAGGCGACATGTTCTGTCTCCTAGAGATGAACGTACTTTGGTACGAAAAGTGCAAATCAATCCCAGAACAGTTGTTCTGAACAAGCAAACAACAGAACAAGCAAAGGACCTTGTGAAGATGCTGGAGGAAACAGGTACAACTGTATCTATATCCACAGTAAAACAAGTCCTATATTGACATAACCTGAAAAGCCGCTCAGCAAGGAAGACGCCACTGCACCAAAACCGCCATAAAATAGCCAGACTACGGTTTGCAACTGCACATGAGGACACATTTAGTCCTTTTTGAAAAAATATCCTCTGGTCTCTGAAACAAAATTAGAACTGTTTGGCCATAATGACCATCATCATGTTTAGAGAAAAAAGGGAGGCTTGCAAGTCGAAGAACACCATCCCAACTGTGAAGCACGGGGGTGGCAGCATCATGTTGTGGGAGTGCTTTGCTGCAGGAGGGACTGGTGCACTTCACAAAATAGATGAGTCTTCCAAATGGGTCTTCCAAATAGACAATGACCCCAAGCATACTTCCAAAGTTGTGGCAAAAGGGCTTAAGGACAACAAAGTCAAGGTATTGGAGTGGCCATCATAAAGCCCTGACCTCAATCCTATAGAACATGTGTGGGCAGAGCTGAAAAAGTATGTGCGAGCAAAGAGGCCTACAAACCTGACTCAGTTACACCAGCTCTGTCAAGAGGAATGGGCCAAAATTCACCCAACTTATTGTGGGAAGCTTGTGGAAGGCTACCCGAAACATTTGACCCAAGTTAAACAAATTAAAGGAAATACACTCAATTAGTATTTGGTAGCATGTAAACTTCTGACCCACTGGGAATGTGATGAAATAAAGAAAAGCTGAAATAATTCAATCATTCTCCACTATTATTCTGACATTTCACATTCTTAAAGTGGTGATCCTAACTGACCTAAGACTTAAGGATTAAATGTCAGGAATTGAGTTTAAATGTATTTGGCGTATGTGTAGGTGCGTCTGTGTAGGTGTATGTAAACTTCAGACTTCAACTTTACATGGCAAGGGATTAGCAAGATAATAGTAATAATCCTGCCAAGCAAGCACAACATGTAAATCACCTAGCTAGGCATAACCCTTTGAGCCTGTAGCCACTTGATACATATTGCACTGTTAGCATTGCCTAGATAACTGGCTAACGACACCTGCTGGATAGCGTTGGCTAACGACGATAACGTTACTAGAGATAGAACAATGAGGGTTCATTATAAAACATATTTTAGCTACCTGGAACGCTTTCCTTGCAGTGTAGTTGGGTGGATGAGATTGACACATTATTCGACTCTCTAGCTCCTCAAACTCCCGCCGATGCAGTATCGGTTCATCATTCTCTGTTGGTGGTATGGTCGACATGTTATACACGCCGTTAGAATGATGTTTCAGGAAACAAACAAAACATTCAAGTCTGTCAATGGCACTTCTGGCCCCCCGCCCACCCTGTGTCACGTGTGTGATAAACCAATCTAACATGTTAAGGGGCGTGTCAATTTCAGCAGTCAAATAGTTGAAATGTCAAAATCAAGCAACACTGTTTCTAGAATTAGGGCATTGCTTTTTTAGAAGTTGTATATTTATATATATGTATATATATTATTTTTTTTACAGTGGCTCGACTTTTTTGTACATTTAAGTGACTATCAAGCAGTATGTAACTTTTCAAGTGGTAATTGTGTGGAAATAAAACTGAATAATATAAAGTAACCAAACTAATACAGGACTATGCAAGCAAATACATATTTGCACGACAGAATAAGAACCATGACATGGTTTGTGTATCAATTAAATATCACAAAACATAGCTATTTATTTAAAATACCATAAAATCTAACTACTGGTAATAAGGGTTTTTTCAATAATCAGAAATGGATTACATGTCAGGCCAACCAACTGGCATTGTGTTTTAGACCCTGTAGGTAGGGTAAGGGTGTGCTGTACTTGACCTCTGATTTTGTGATTTAGCAGTAGGCTATATAGTGAGGCACAGGATTAAGAAGAAGACCTAGTAACCTGCGTAATCCCAACTAATCTGTCTCTGCTTCTTTCCACTTGACTTGAATGTAAGAGAGTTTGGGAGCGGCAGACTGGGAATGTCAGCTAAACAAAGGCTAAACAGAGGAATATGGAGCTAAACAGAGTTTCTTTGCTTATTCTGGCCTTGCTTGGTGAATAATGTATCGACTTCTCTTGGTTCAGATGCTACATTGTTGTTTCCTGGTGGCCCATTCCTGCCCTACTCTGTGTACTTGTGTCTACCAAGGAGGGAGCAATGGGACAGGTCTCAGGTAGCGTACACTTTAGTTAATTAAATGTCTTAATTTACTGCCTTAATTTCAGTTGCTTGCTTGGGTGTGCTCCTTCTTTCATATCAATGGGTCAACATGAATTTATCTAACATCTTGGATCATTGGTGTTGTTCTTTAAAACATATACTGTACTTTATACAGCATTGTCTGCCGGACTACATTTTGATCAACTATGCATCAATGTTTATGTGCTCTGGAATGGTTGGACAGCATTTTAGAAATATGTTTTGTCAGAGGTTGAGTAAAATGTTATTGTAAAAAATAACGGCAAAGGAGGTGATAGACATGTCATTTGCCATGCTTGTTTGTTTATACACCAAACACCGTTAACTCTTAAATTCCTTGAGTTGCTAAATAGGACTGATAGGCATTTTAGCACTGATAGCTAGCTACTCTTCTCAGTGCATTCTTCACATACATGATTCATATATCACGCTGTTTGCACTGACAGGTCTGTTTTGTGCAGCGAACCCCGCATGTCGGCCATCCCCCTCAATGCTCCAGCCGACACAGTCAAGTTGCGTCTGGAGAAGACCTCTATCTCCAGAGTGCCCCGGGCAGCCTTCTTCTACCTGTCTGAGCTCCAGTTCCTGTGGCTGACCTATAACTCCATCACCACCATCCACCCCAGCAGCTTCCTTAACTTGAAGGTAGAACTGGGCATACTCCTACCTGTATAATCCTCTCTATTTAAACTAGCAGTATCTGCAACACTAGCCTTAGAATTACTTGGTTTTGTATGAAAACTAAATTTGACAGTATCTATCACTTACCTCTCCCTGAAGGCGCTACGTGAGCTGCGATTGGACGGGAACCTTCTCTCTGCCTTCCCCTGGGAGGGGCTTAGGGACATGCCGCGGCTGCGCACCCTGGGACTGCATAATAACCGCCTCTCCAGCCTCCCTGCCCACGCTGCCCTCTTTCTTCCCAACGTCACCTACCTGGACCTGTCCAGCAACAGACTGACCACTCTGCCCTCAGAGCTGTTGGATCTTTGGTTCCCTCCCCCCCCGCCCAGCTGGCAGGCCCAACACAGAGAAGAGTGCTGGGTATGGTTCACTAATAGTAATCTTAGTGTTCTATGCAAAAATAAGTCCCTTGTCAAAGGACAGCATCTGAAATTGAGAAATGCTCATATCTCAAATGTTCACGTAAAAAAACATTAATTTCTTATTGGACATGTTCCCCATTTCACTCCTTTTCAGAGCTAAGCCAAATGGTCTGGCTCTTTTTTGTGTCTCCAGGTGTCCATGACAACATGTGGCAGTGTGACTGCCAAATCTCTATGCTGCTGGCCCAGTCTAAGTACCAGGAGAGCCCTGTAGTTCTGATGGACCAGCTCCTGACCTGTGGCCGTAGCGGGGGAACCGCCAACCAGCTGGGGGCCCCCCTCATAGAGGCTGACTTGTCGCAGTGCCAGAGGCCCTCTGTCCAGCCCTCAGCCACCCAGGTTACCTCCCCCGCTGGGCAGCAACGTGATGCTCCGCTGTGATGCCACAGGCTACCCCACGCCAGTACTCACCTGGACCAAAGCAGCAGGAGCCTCCATATACAACACAGGTAAATATCTATGAACATTCTGTAACATTGCACCCAATTAAACTCAACCCTACTCTTCAATTTTAACGTGGAAAATCATTCCCTGTGCTGTTGTTTTCAAATGTCTGATTATGTTTGATCTTGACAGAGTGCTGTCAACAACCGTACAGCAAAGCTGACCCTGAAAAACTACCCATTAGCTTGGACAGCTGTAAGTACTTCATGTTACCTCGGCTGGCTGCGTTTTGACCCTTTTATTGCAGCATGTCTTGTCAATAGACTTGAGTCACCTATTTTTGTGTTACATTACAGTTATTCAGGAATCTCCGCGTGTGGGAATCCGATGGTCCATCATCAACCTAAATGGACTTTCGTACAAGGATGCAGGAGAATATCGGTGCCAGGCACGGAACATGGCGGGAACAGCAGAGGCCCCCATTAGACTTAGGGTGGTGGGGGTGATCGCTGTGCCCCCTTCCATAAAGAACAAGACCCGCAAAGCTCCTTCTAGATCCTCATCCAACAACAGAAAACCTCTCCCACAAAAGCCGAAGCGGGCACAGAATATTACTTCAATCTCCACCCCAAAAAAGAAAACTCTTCTGAACCTCAAGTATGTTACACCCCCTACTCCAACAAACAAGACCCAGAGTATCAAAATGGCCCCGGTCCGCACCCCCCTGAAAAAAATGTAATCGTCCTCACCACAGAAATACATACCCAAACGCAAAAAGACCTCAGCTCCAAAGTCAAAGAGAAAACCTCAGATATTTGTCAATACTATACCCACCTCACCAGAAAAGTCTACCACTACATCGTCTTCACCAGAAAACAACAAGGATCAGATATAGTGGCCCATTCATCTGTTAGTATAATAACCCTTCTTATTCTATGCCTTTCTGTTGGTCAATATTTTAAGGAGCTCATACATGGCCCTTTAAAAACAGAGTGATCAGTCACCAACAGAGGGCGTCCAGAGCCCAGAGACATGAAGCGCAAACTACTGTTACGCTTTTTAAGTGACAACGATTACCATTGAGGATCTGATGTATTTTTTTTCCAGATCATTTTTTTTTGTTTTACTGTTTTTAGAGAGATAAGGCGTATCACCCTTTTTTCTGTGTAAGATCTGTACCTCTGCTAAAGATTACAAGGAAATATTCCTACAAGTACATGTTCTTACTAGGAGCTCAGCTATAAAGGTCAATTCCGCCACTTCATATTCTATCTCTCCTCCACCATACCAGTGTCTACATGAAAATGGTGCGTTTCTATGAAAAAAAAAGAGAAGAAAGGTCCTCAAAAATGCTTCTCTATGAAATCACAGGGCAGGATTAAGAGTAAGACATTTTTTTAATTAAAAACCTTAGCCAGAGGGTGGGTATTTTCTTGCTCGCTACGTCACCGTGAATATCATAGTGTTTGAAAATCCCTGATTAAAAATGTTTTAAATGATTTTGATGATCATCGGGTAGAACTTCTTAACTTAATTTCCCCCCCCACAAAACGTAGAAATGCGTCATTTTTACATATGTAGTCACTGGTATTGTGCTGGATATCTGTAGAATTTTGGGAAATTAGCTTTAAAATGTTTTTTTTCCCCATGGCAAAATCTGTCGAATTGTAGGAAATGTGCTGTAACACTACCAATTTTCCTCTTCACCCCATGGCAAAACGAGTATGTAGCCTAGAGGCAGATAGGCTAGCAGTTAAGAGTGTTTGGCCATTAACCAAAAGGCAGTTAACCCCCATCAACAACTGCTCCCTGGGTGCCATGGACATTGATTAAGGCAGCCCACTGCACCTCTCTAATTCAGAGGGGTTGGGGTAAATGCGGAAAGCACATTTCGGTTGAATGCATTCAGTTGTGCAATTGACTAGGTTTCCCAATACCCTGAAGTTAGTTATACATTTGCAAAATGTGTCCAATTAGCCATAAACTTGCTTTAAAATTGCACAATTTTTTCTGTGCCCAAAATGTGTAGAATTGCAGGAAATGAACTTTACAACTAAAATAAATTCTCTCTGCGGGTCAAGAAGGAGGTCCACTAAAATGTTTTGCTGGCGAGGTTTGCGTGTAAAGGCTAGTAAACTTTGAAATGTGTGTGGACATTCCTTGTAAAGATACCACAGTGTCTAGAGCATGTGTGTACCAATGTTCTAATAATCTGACAGTTTGGAAGCTCTTCACCTTCATGTATTTATTCATGCATACACTGGTGTTGATGTGCATGGAGAAGTGGCTATAGTCAAATTTTGCCCAAAATGTCTCAAACAGCCTGCCCGGTGAAGGCGCCCCGTGTGAAAAATTTGATGAGAAACAGTGACATGTACTGTGAATTACCTAAAATCATGGCAATGCGAAAAACATCCACCATGCAGTGGTGAATTTAGTATGTAAATCTTGGTGGAGCAAACAAATATATATATATTTTTATGCATGCCAGCAAAGCCACAACACAACACTAAACAATACATTCATTGCAAAATAACGGTGACAAATGGTGCCCACAAACTGTTAAGGCCTACATAAATCAAATCAAATCAAATAAAATTGTATTGCTCACGTACACATATTTAGCAGATGTTATTGCGGGTGTACCGAAATGCTTGTGTTCCTAGCTCCAACAGTGCAGTAGTATCTAACAATTCACAACAATACTCACAAATCTAAAAGCAAACAAATGGAATTAAGAAATATATAAATATTAGGACGAGCAATGCCGGAGTGGCATTGACTAAAATACAGTAGAATAGAATACAGTAAATACATATGAAATGAGTAAAGCAGAATGTAAACATTATTAAAGTGACTAGTGCTTCATTATTAAAGTGGCCAGTGATTCCATGTCTATGTACAGTATATAGGGCAGCAGCCTCTAAGGTGCAGGGTTAACCGGGTGGTAGTCGGCTAGTGATGGCGGTAGCCGGCTAGTGATAAAGCTGTCCCAACAGCAGAGCTGTTGCCTTTAAAAAAAACGTAGCTGATATGGCTGACTTCCTTAAACAAATGTGGTTTCTACTGCCAATGGAGATGTACAAACTATGGCATAAGGAGACGATGAGTGGATAAGGGGCAATGCGTAATTCCGATTAAGACATTAATGAGCGAGCTAGGACAGATGTAGTCAACATAACTATTTGTTCAGCACTTTTGAAATGTACAGCGACAGAATTCAGAACCTGGGCCATTCTTAAAGTATTCTCCCTGCACACCAAGTCAGAACAGTAGGCTAAGTTATGAGGGAGGAGAGGGAACAGATTATTAGGGTGAGGCACATAGGCTACTAACAGCTTACTACCAAAATACATTTAGTATTACTTTCTTAGCTACAGTATACATTTCTCCCTGGCATATTACATAATTTATGCAGCAGCATACAAGACATGTTTGGACTCACCTTGTTGTGCTGTGCTCACTTGAACAGGAAGGTGACGTGGTGGTTCTTCTTGTAGGCTCTAGAAAGAGGCCCGAAATCCCGACTTGGAATTCCGAGTTGGATGGCCATTCAAAATTATTTTCCGTATTTTCCCAGTCGGAGCTAGTTTTATCTGTTCCCAGTTGTCTTGAACTCACTGAAGTCGGAGATTCCCCAGTTCTGAGTTTCCAGTTGTTTTGAATGAGGCAGAAGTCATGATGGATTGACAGCATGGCGAATGTATTCAAACTTTTCTGGTCCATGGCGTTACCCCCTTTTTAGTTATATCCAATGGGTAGTTATGATCTTGTCTCCTCGCTGCAACTCCCTGTGGACTCAGTGAAGGTCGAGAGCCAAGCCGCACTGCTTCTTGACACACTGCTCGCTTAACCCGGAAGCTTGCACGCGCCACAAGGACTCACTAGAGCACGATGAGACAAGGACATTCCGGCCGGCCAAACCCGCCCCTAACCCGGACGACGCTGGGCCAATTGTGCACCGCCTCATGGGTCTCCCAGTCACAGCCGGCTGTAACACAACCTGGGATCAATCCCAGGGCTGCAGTGGCACCTTAGAACTCATTGTTGAGTTTGCGATTTCCAACTTGTTGTGTAATGTTTATGTCCAATGGCCGATGAGCACCAATACGTTTTATCTATAATTTCTCTTCATATTACAAGGATTGAAAAGGATTTGCAAGTATTATTGCCGACTTGATGCATGATGATGGCTGCTTGTCAAGCTTGCTAGCTAAGATTTTGAAAGTATGATGTTGACATGATCAGTCCAATCAAAGCTCACGGTAGATATAACGTGATTTGACGTCATTTTATCTGTGGCCAATGACCTTGAGCCTTCTTGGATGGGCACTTCTAATATAAGTCTATGGCAGCACCCAAGGGGCTCTACCCGTAGATTTTGCAGTGACATAGTGTCCCCATGAGTGACAGAACACTGAGCCAATCACGGTGCAACTTGAGAACATTACCAACCCCTACACTCCTTATTTTCCGCTGGCTGCCCCACCACCACAGAAAACACTGAGCTTGGCTGAAACCCCTACATTTTGGAGCTGCCTTACTCAAGAAAGCAAAAAAGAGACCATGTTTGTATGTAGCTTTATTAATTCAAATGTATTATTATCTATTTTTTGCTAAACAAGTGGTGCTCAAAACGTGATGCAACTGCCACCATGATATCCAGAATTAAATAATTGGCCTTGCCCTTAATTCTGAGATGTTAGGCTAAGGGACCAGATAAGCGCAGAGGTAAGAAAAGGAACAGATTTCTGTGGTGGTCCGTTACATGAGAATGGGTTTTTCAAGGAATTCCTACACTTCAGAGCAGCTGAAGGCTTGGATGCTAGTCGTTGCTGAGATCATTATCCTACAAGGAACACTTAAAGGGAGCAGTCACTCTCTGTATTGTGTGTTTTGTTCAATTCCATACACCATGGCTTCCACATATTTCTACTGTCGTCTTTGACACATGATTTCTGTAGGCACAGGCTATTTTATATGAGGGGAAATGGTTCTCTATGGAGAAGCAAAATAAAGAGGAAAATAAACTCACGAGACATGGGAATAAATGCACATTTCTCGTTGTGAATGCGAATCTCAGGGGTGTAGTCATTATGCCGACACTGTTGCAAAACGTTTAGTCTGTTGCTAAACGTTTTGCAACAGAAACGGTTTACTCCAAATGCTGTTGAGTTCCGTTTGGATCTGAAATGGAAGTTGTAGTTCCGACGGGTCTCTCTTCCCCCCCCCAAAAAAATAAGCATCTGGAAGAAGTTAACCCCCAGGACTTCACTCCACTTCAGAGTGCGGATGATTTGATAATTAATACAGTGCATCCGGAAAGTATACAGACCCCTTGACATTTTCCACATTTTGTTACGTTACAACCTTATTAAAAAATTCATTAAATCGTTTTCCCCCCTCATCAATCTACACACAATACCCCATGATGACAAAGCCATCATGGACATTTTAGACATTTTTGCAAATGTATTAAAAATAAGCACATAAATATCACATTTACATACACTGCAGGTATTCAGATTCTTTGCTGAAGCACCTTTGGCAGCAATTACAGCCTCGAGTCTCCTTGGGTATGATGCTACAAGCTTGGCACACCAGTATTTGGGGAGTTTCTCCCATTCTTCTCTGCAGATCCTCTCAAGCTCGGTCAGGTTATTTCGGGAGCGTTGCTGGACAGCTATTTTCAGGTCTCTCCAGAGATGTGCGATTGGGTTCATGTCTGGGCTCTGGCTGGGCCACTTAATGACATTCAGAGACTTGTCCCAAAGCCACTCCTGCGTTGTCTTGGCTGTGTGCTTAGGGTCGTTGTCCTGTTGGAAGGTGAACCTTCGCCCCAGTCTGAGGTCCTAAGCACTCTGGAGCAGGTTTTCATCAAGGATCTCTCTCTACTTTGCCCCGTTCATCTTTGCCTCGATCCTGACTACTCTGAAAAACATGCCGCTGAAAAACATCCCCACAGCATGATGCTGCCACCACCATGCTTCACCGTAGGGATGGTGTCAGGTTTCCTCCAGACGTGACACTTGGCATTCAGGCCAAAGAGTTCAATCTTGGTTTCATCAGACCAGAGAATCTTGTTTCTCATGGTCTGAGAGTGTTTTAGGTGCCCTTTGGAAAACTCCAAGAGGGCTGTCATGTGCCTTTTACTGAGGAGTGGCTTCCGTCTGAGGAGTGGCTTCCACTCTACCATGAAGGCCTGATTGGTGAAGTGCTGCAGAGATGGTTGTCCTTCTGGAAGTTTTTCCCATCTCCACAGAAGAACTTTGGAGCACTGTCAGAGTGAACATCAGGTTCTTGGTCACCTCCCTGACCAAGGCCCTTCTCCCCCGATTGCTCAGTTTGGTCAGGCGGCCAGCCCTAGTAAGAGTCTTGTTTGTTCCAAACTTTTTCCATTTAAGAATGATGGAGGCCACTGTGTTCTTGGGGACCTTCAATGCTGCAGACATTTTTTGCTATCCTTCCCAGATCTGTGCCTCGACACAATCCTGTCTCACAGCTCTACGGACAATTCCTTCGTCCTCATGGCTTGGTTTTTGCTGTGACATCCACTGTTAACTGTGGGACCTTATATAGACAGGTGTATGCCTTTCCAAATCACATCCAATCAATTGAATTTACCACAGGTGGACTCCAGTCAAGTTGGAGAAACATCTGAAGGATAATCAATGGAAACAGGATACACCAGAGCTCAATTTCAAGTCTCATAGCAAAGGGTCTGAATACTTATGTAAATAAGGTATTTCAGTTTTTTTGTTTTAATAAATTTGCAAAAACGTATAAAACCTGTTTTCACTGTCATTATGGGGTATTATTTGTAGAATTTTTTTATGTAATCTATTTAAGAATAAGGCTGTAACGTAACAAAATGTGGAAAAGGTAAATTGGTCTGAATACTTTCCGAAGGCAATGTACACAATTGATATAGCGCACACTGCTTTGATATGCATCAGTGGGGATTAAGAAGTGAGTATATGTATACGCAATGCCCACTGAAAAAAACTGCTCTGCATTAGTGTATAAGATTTGCCACCAGTGCGTGGTATTCCCTCTCTCTATTGTAGACTCCCCCTCAGCAAACCTGCTCCTCCTTCTCCACCTCCTCTCTACCGCTCCAGCTAAGCTCTCTCCACATCCCACAGGCAGCCTTGCACTCGATGGCAGGCAGACTGAGCTTGGATCAACTCAGACCAATAGTTTTTCATCTTTGATATGCTGGAACTCTGTCTGATATGGTGTTAGTTTCAGATTAGCTCAGCCTAGGGTTATCTTTTATCAGGTTTTACAAGAACTGATCTGTGGTCAGTTTTAAAGCAGCTTGGCATTGTGCTATCTCTCAGCTGCAACCGCTTGGAAATTTGATCAGGAAACAGTGTTTTCTTCAGAAGATTCAGAAGATATCTGAGGCCACAGCATTTGGTCTTGCGCCACCAAGGCGGGCACCATGGTTGAAAGCCTGGACTTTGAGAAGGAGGAGAAGAGGTACTGCATCAGAGGAAAGCACGTGGCCCTCATCTGTGCTGTGGTGGTGGTGTCAGCTGTAGCTGTGGGGCTGGGGGTGGGCCTCACACAGCCCGATCGTACCCCGGCTGACCCGGCCCCCACCGTGGGACCCCCCAAGCCCACCTCCACTCCCCCACCAGCTGACAGGGGGCCCTGCAAGCCCTCCAACAACACTGACGGGGACTGGAAGAATTTCCGGCTGCCGGACTACGTGAAGCCGGTGCACTATGACCTCCACCTGGAGCCTGACCTGACCACTGACCTCTACATGGGGACCGTGTCCGTGCACCTGGAGGTGAGACGACCCACGAGGCACCTGTGGCTCCACATCCGGGAGACGTTTGTCAGCGCAGTCCCCAGGCTTGTCCTGAAAACCCCACAGGCTCAGAGGGATGTGACTGTGGCCATCAAGGGTTGTTTTGAGTTCAAACTGCAGGAGTATGTCGTAGTGGAGGCGGTGGAGGAGCTTGCGGCCACCAAGCCCAATGAGGTGTACATTCTCACCCTGGACTTCCAAGGCTGGCTCAACGGATCTCTGGTGGGCTTCTACAGAGTCACCTACACAGAAAATGGGGCCACCAAGTAAGTCCTTCAAGGCATGCATTTGTGGTTATAGATTGGGTGTATTTCAGTATGTTTTTGTGTGTCTCTATGCATGTATGCATTTTGGTACACCAGAAGTACCTTCCTTTCCAATGGAACGCTGCATTTGCCTTTCATCATTGTGTTGTAGAGGCAGTTGCAGTGCGTTCTGTGTTCTGTTGTGGCGCATTCGTTGGATATATCCAACGTATGCATCAACTTGTATTCGTATACTTGACAGAAATAGTAGCAAAAGGTGAACTTTTAACTTTTGTTGCACACATATCCAGTTAAAATGTTTAACTGCAGAATTTATTACGCAGCATTGAAGCAATGACGCTGTCCGTCTGATCGAGGCGTTAGGGGAAGACAATATTTATGAAGACAAATGAATGAATGCTGAGAATGGTTACAATGCAACTAAATCCCTCACATGCTCAGTGTTATGAGTGCTGCATATGCTACTTTGGACCCATTTGAATAGATCTATAACCATGACTCCAATATGCAATGTGGGAGAGGGAAGAAAGTCTGCAGAACTTTAGACCCTCAGCCAAATTCCTTCAAGGACAATTTCCTTTTGGGAACAAGTTTACGAGACATAATCTGAGTGTTGACAACTTGAGTTTAGCTGAGTGTGAGTGTGCGCATCTGTGCTTGTCTGTGTGTGTAAGCGTCCATGCATCCGTGCGTGTGTGTGCAGATGAGGCCCAGCAGCTCACCATCTGTTAGTACTTTATGTCACACTACAGAGACAGGGGTGTAATGTGATGAAACCACTGAGGGAAAAATAAACCTCATCATTTTGTTTCACAATAGTTATTTTCCCAGGGAGTGCATTGATTCTTATCACTAATAGGACCATGGTTGAACCTCCGTTAGGTAAGAGTATATTTACCCGTCACAGTACGTTATCGTTTAAGTTGCTGTTATTCAAAGTTAAAATGATAGTGTTGATAACGTAGTGTAGTATTTAGTGTGTCAATAAGTATGACTTGAAAGGTGAGCTACTTGCAGCATTGGCCATGAAGTGTAAATTTTCTCTTTGCTCCAGCACATTTAGCAGCCACAATCCAGTAAACTCTGCATACTTAAACATTTATGGTACACAAAAGTTTAATAAAAAGTAATATAAAGGGGTGAATTAGTTATGCCATGTTTCTTTTTCTTCTAAGAAAAATTGCTGCCACCGACCATGAGCCGACAGACGCCCGCAAATCTTTCCCATGTTTTGATGAGCCGAACCAAAAGGCCACCTACAAGATTTCCATCACCCATGACAAGGACTATGGAGCCCTCTCCAATATGCCAGTGGAGGTACAGTCTATGCAAGAAAAACATTATATAGTAACAAATTGCTCCTTATAAAACATACCAAATAAATGCATATAATGTATCCACAATCTATCACAAAAAAGGTGCGCATAGTGTTATCTGTTAGTTTACTTGAAGTTGTATGGGAGTCACTTAGAGGGAGAAGAGATCCAGTGCCATGAATGCGAAAGCAGGGGCCATCAATCTTCTGCTCTGGGTCCTTGGTGCTGAGAACACAACCATAAGAGATGCTGACTGACATCTGTATTAAACCACAGACCTTCTTCCTCTCCAGGGCGCCCCAGAGCTGCTTCCTGACAATAAGATCAAAACGTCCTTCCAGAGATCCGTTCCAATGAGTACCTATTTGGTATGTTTTGCTGTGCACCAGTTTACGTTTGTGGAAAGGAAATCATCTAGAGGAATTCCTGTAAGTACTTGCAATTTTTCTCAGCAGTCATTTTCGCTGGTCCCTCTACTACCTTAAACTGAGAAAATATTTACTGTATAACAACTGTTGAAAGTCATATTTTATAGTCTACAGAGTATATTGAGAGTAAATATTGTAACACTTTACCTAAAGCCTGTCCAGTTCAAAGTTTTAACTTCTTAGGGCTAGGCGTCCCGCTAGCGGGACAACTTCCGGTGAAACTGGAGGACGCGCAATTCAAATAAATAATCGTAAAAATTATGGATATTAAACATTTAGGTACATATAAGTGTCTTATATCGGCTGAAAGATTACATTCTTTTTAACTTAACTGCACTGTCCGATTTACAGTAGCTATTACAGCGAAAACATGCCATGCGATTGTTTGAGGACGTCGCCCCATATCAAAATACTTCTCCACCGGCACAGGTTTCAGAAATTCACAAGTAGCGATTAAATATTCACTTACTTTTTGAAAATCTTCCTCTGATTTGTCATCCAAAGGGTCCCAGCTATAACATGTAGTGTTGTTTTGTTAGATAAAATCCTTCTTTATATCCCCAAAAGTCTGTTTAGTTGGCGCCATCGATTTGAGTAACCACTCGTTCAACAGGCAGATAAAGGAATCCAAAAATCTACCCCTAAACTTTGTTTCATCAAGTCAAAATACATTTCTATTTACTCCTCAGATACCCTAAAATGTAATCAAACTATAATATTTCTTACGGAAAGAAATATGTTCAATAGGAAACCGATTTTAGCAGGTGCGTCTGTCTTAATGGCGTGCGCAAACACGAATTTCCAAGACTGTGTCCCTGTACTAAAACTGATATTTCTTATTCGTTTTTGAAGTTACAAGCCTGAGAGCTTGAACATAGACTGCTGACACCCTGTGGAAGCCATAGGAATTGCATCCAGGGAGCTTTTCAATATGACCTTATACTTGCCATTTTAAGAGGATGGTCCCTAAAAAAAAAAAATCTGGTTGTTTTTTCTTTGGATTTTCTCCTACCATATCTATTGTGTTATATTCTCCTACATTATTTTAACATTTCTACAAACTTCAAAGTGTTTTCTTTCCAATGGTACCAATTATATGCCTATCCTGGCTTCAGGGCCTGAGCAACTGGCAGTTTACTTTGGGCATGTCATTCAGGTGGAAATTGAGAAAAAAGGGGCCTAGCCCTAATTAAATGGTGTAAAAGCTAATTAAAAACGAATTAAAAAACTATTTAATGTTGGTCTCCAATCTGTGTCACAGCTGTTGGACTTTTGTGTTGAGATTTCAGCAGTTAGTTACATTTTACAATGTTTTGGAGAAAATCTAAAGAATTATAAATATTGTGTTGATTAAATGTAAATGCACGCACGTATGCACACAGGCATGCTTGCACATACTGTAGTGTATGCACACTCCCATAACCTACCTCAACAACTCTGCTTTTAAATCATTTTCTTCCAGTTGCGAATCTATGCACAGCCTGCACAAATTGCAACAGCAGAGTATGCTGCTAACACAACCAAGATAATTTTTGACTACTTTGAGGAATATTTCGACATGACATACTCCATCCCAAAGCTAGGTAATTTGAGATCTCCTCTGTTTGTGAACTGTTATAACTACTGGATACAATTAATTCATGATACCTTATACACACATGTTTGCAATTTGTTTTGTTTTTCCAGATAAGATTGCCATCCCTGACTTTGGCACAGGTGCCATGGAGAACTGGGGTCTGATCACCTACAGGGAGGCCAACCTCCTCTATGATGAGAACCAGTCGTCATCGTACAACAAACAAAGTGTGGCTAGCGTCATCGCTCATGAGCTGGTCCACCAGGTGAGAAACATCTGTCTACAACATTCCCACAACAGAAACACAACCACGAGAAAACGTTCAAGACGTATTCATTAGTCATGTTATAATGGAAAACTAATGGAGAACATCTTATAGTGGAAAATGTAAAAACATATTTCATAGTCATAGTCATACAGGGACCCAAGCTCAATCACCCCAAAATTATATGACAGCATTCAGTGACGATTTTTGCATGTACATTTTGGTGGGGCAAACACATTTTTTATGCATGCCAGCAAAGCCACTACACAACAAAACATGAAACAATACATTAATTGCACTATAACGGTGACAACAAAACAAAAAACGACCCTCGCAATATCAACTAGAATTACATGGGTCTATTACTGAACTTTTTGTATGAAAACAAATATTTGAATGGGAGTAGACTGCCACTGGCAAACATGGTTACAGACCCAACAACATTATATAGTATCCTCTCCTCGTGAAGAAAAGCACATGAGGTAATTTATGCAGCAGCATACAAGACATTTCTGGACTCACTTGAACAGGGAGGTGGCGCAGCGGTCCTTCTTGTGGTCACATTTTGTTGTCAAAGGGGCTTTCAACACAACTGGGAATTAAAAAAAAAAACAAGGTTGAATCATGACGTCAGTGATCTTCAGGTCGGTACTCTAGAAGAGGCCATAGTTCTCGGTTTGGAATTCTGAGTTGGATTCAGTTCAAAACATATTTTCTGAGATTTCCCAGTTCCGAGTTTCTAGTTGTTTTGAAGTCATGCTGGATTGACAGCATGGCCAATGTATTCAACTTTTTCTGGCCCATGGTGTTGCGAGTGAATGTTCCCATATTTTTTTTTACCCCTTTTTCTCACCAATTTCGTGGTTTCAGTCTTGTCTCATCGCTGCAACTCCCATACAGACCTGGGAGAGGTGAAGGTCAAGAGCCATGTGTCCTCCAAAACACAACCACTTCTTGACACAATGCCCACTTAACCCAGAAGCACCAATGTGTCAGGAGAAACACTGTATATAGGCAACCATGTCAGCGCCCAGTCGCTAGTGCATGATGGGACAAGGACATCCCTGCCGGCCAAACCCTCCCCTGGGGGTGACAGAGCCTGGACTCAAACCCAGAATCTCTAGTGGCACAGCCCACACTCTAATGCAGTGCCTTAGACCACTGCGCCACTCGGGAGGCCCCAATGTTTATATTTTTAAGCTTGGAAAAGAGACCCTTCAGACAGATGTTTTAAATCCTTAAACCCAGACTTGGACCACACACCCTCTCCACTGAATAGCAGGCTGTCGAAGCAAAATAGTGATTGCTTTGCAACGCTTGCAGTTAGCAACTGATTCCTTCCAAACCACTCATTGTTGAATTTGCGATTTCTGACTTGTTGTGTAATGTTCATGTCCTTTGGACGATGAGCACCGATACCTTTTATCTATAATTTATCTTCATATGACAAGGATTGAAAAGGAATTGCCAGTAGATTGTTGACGTGATGATGACTGCTTGTCTAGCTTGCTTGAACTGCCTAGCTCTCCTTGTAGATTCTGTGGTGACATAGTGTCCCATGAGTGACAGAACACTGAGCCAATCATGGCGCAACTAAAGAAGATTACCAACACCTACGCGCTGTATATTCTGCTGGCTGCCCCTCAACCACAGAAAGCAATGAGCTAGACTGAAACACCTGCAATTTGGAGCGGACTTACTCAAGAAAGAGACCATGTTTTTAATACTGATATGTGACATGAATTAACGCCAAAATAACATGCAAAACAGGCATTTAAAATACATATATACTGTACAGATTTTATAGCTAAACAGGTGGGGCCCTACCCTGAATGACGGGTCGTAACTGATGGTATTGTGTCACAATGATGAGGGAAAAGTCATGAAGCACATGTTAGCGTCAGAGCTCAAAGTTTGGAAAAGAGAAAAACCCTATCTTTGTATCAATCAATAGCTTGGAATGATATCGTCCATGAATTTGGTCACGGGAACAATAGTGTTCTATTGACTAACGTCAGCCCTCCAGTTATCCATCAAGCCTTTTATGATGCGCAACAATAAGGGGGGCAATAAGAGGGTGATGGTGCTGTCCATAAAGTTTTATGAACTGCCCAAAGTGACAGGACCGAGGGGTGTAAACTGGGTGCTGTTTCCTTGATTCCACAGTCTGTTTACAGGAATGTGAATATGAGCACAGTTTCAACCACATCCCAGAGTTACAACAAACATGGTTACAACGTGCAGTTCAGATAGTGATCCAGTCATAAAGAAATAAAACACTCCGGTAATCCATCAGTAGCAATAAAAAAAAGCATGTAAATCCACAGAAAAGCCTATGCCTGTTTATTATATTGAGGTCTACAATTCCATTCCCAGCATTTGGAAATCAGCTTATGTCCTCCCACTGCTAAAGGGTGGAGATCCCTCAGATGCTAATAACTATTGTCCTATCTCTAAACTCCCTTTGCTGGCCAAAGTCTATGAATCCCTAATGAACTCACAGTTAAACAATGTCTCAATTGAAAAGAACATATTGAGCGTGGTTCAGTCTGGCTTTAGATCGGGGCACAGCACCACAACTGCAGCTATGGCAGTGGTAAACGACATCATTAATGGACTTGATAAAAAGCAACATTGTGCTGTTCTGTTTGTGGATTTATCAAAGGCCTTTGATTCAGTTGACCATAAGTTGTTGCTAGCTAGACTCAGAAACATTGGTCTCAGTGAAGGGGCAGTAAATTGGTTTAGGAACTTTCTGACAGAACACAATGTGTATATACTGACAATCACAAGTCTAGCTTTCTTGAGATTAATAGAGGTGTGCCCCAGGGTTCCATTTTAGCTCCTGTGTTGTTCTCAATTTTTATTAATGATTTGGGAAATGGGATGTAACCAGCAAAGTTGCATCTATATGCAGGTGATACAGTTATATATTAATGTGCTCCTTCTCTGGTTCAGGCTGTTGAAGAGCTCCAGACTGCTTTTCAATCACTGCAGGCCTCCCTTTATGATCTCAAACTGGTCTTGAACATACAAAACACTAAATTCATTACCTTTACCAGAGCTAGAACTCTGCCAGAGAACATTAGCATTGTCACATCTGGTGGCTTATCCATTGAAAAAGTGTAATCCTACAAATACCTGGGTATTTCTAGGTATTTGACTTTCTTGCCCAGGTCTCCCTTGAAAAAGAGACTCTGACTCCAGGGTGGCAGGTTTCAAGTTCAATTCCCCAAGCTGACAAGGCAGTTAACCCACTGTTCCTAGGCTGTCATTGAAAATAAGAATTTGTTCTTAAACTGACTTGCCTAGTAAAATACATTTGGTTGGATGACAAGTTGTGCTTTAAAGTTCATGTGGATAATCTTGTGACTAAATTGAAATTGGGTTTTTATTTTCGTAATAAGGCTTGCTTCCTGCATATGGCTAGAAAGAAGCTTGTTCAGGCACATTGTCTCTCTTAATTTATTATGGTGACTTGTTGTATATGCATGCAAGCTCATCCGTCTTACAGAGACTGGACTCTTTTTATCATGCATCCTTGCGCTTTATTACAAATGCCAAGTCACTCACCCACCATTGCACATTGTACCAAATGGTAGGTTGGACCTCACTTTATATGCACAGAAAGATACATTTGTATGTGTTCATCTACAATGCCCTTTTGGGTAAACTCCCTTTTTACCTCTGGTCTGGTCTGGTCTCCTTCACCACCAGCAGTTACCATACCCGTTCTGCTAGGTGGTTGCTACTTAAAGTCCCCAGGACGTTCACAGTATTAGGCAAGACTGCCTTCTCTTCTTGTGCACCAGACGCATGGAATAATCTACAATCCATGCTTCATCTAGATATGTTAGTGCCACTGAATGAATTTAAAATATTGATGGGAGACTGTTACTGAGAAGTGTAAATGCTTTTTTTAGGCTGGATCATGTTGTTGTATTGTATTGTTGTATGTTTTAATTATGTAATGTATTGATTGTTGCTGCCTTCTTGGCCAGGTCTCCCTTGAAAAAGAGACTCTGGGTCTCAAAGGGCTTTTCCTGGTTAAATAAAGGTAAAATATATATATATATATATTTATATATATATATATATATATATATATATATATATATATATATGAGTATGTCATAAGAAAATTTGATAAAGTGAGAGTAGCACATGACTTCACTAGTAAATACCAGTAGAAACTATGTGGGTTTTATATGTTTTTATTGTGTCTGTAACTTTGTTCTGTGTTTTATGTTTTATACTGTATGCAGAGCTCTAGAGTGTTAAACTGCATGCTATGATATTTTGTGTGCATGAAAATATTGTGTTGTTGGAGCTTTGCCTGGTATGTGTGTGTTACTCTGTTATTTTGTGTCCTTGGCTCACATGCTATTTATGAGTCCAACTATCTTTGAGTCCCACTGTTGGCTGGAGTATCCAGAACACACACACACTCACTCACACACACATGCACGCACGCACTTCCTCACACTCACCCATACACACTTGTTTGTAAAAAAAGTGAGCTGGAAGATAACTTTGCATGTTGTATTTTCCTGCAGTGGTTTGGGAACATCGTGACCATGGATTGGTGGGATGACCTTTGGTTAAATGAGGGCTTTGCCAGTTTCTTTGAGTACATCGGTGTAGAGAAGGCTGAGCCCCTCTGGGGAATGGTGAGTCCATCTGACAGATCCTGAATTGAGTGATTTGAAATGGAATTGCTTTAACCCCAACTCTGGTTATGAATACATTCTAAATCTACTTCGGTCTCTGTCTTTACCAGCGTGACATCATGATCATCAGTGATGTACTTCCTGTCATGGTGGACGATGCCCTCGTCACCTCCCATCCAATCATTGTGGATGTATCAACTCCGGCTCAGATTACCTCTGTGTTTGATAGCATATCCTACAGCAAGGTAATCTTAAACTGTGCCTCTTTTAACCTTACTACATGGGATGAAATAAAATGTAATGAAATTAAACGAGTCTTTAAATTAATTCCAAATATGTTCCTGTAACTTTTTTTCTAGGGGGCATCAATTCTCAGGATGGTGGAGGACTGGATGGGTCGAGACAACTTCAGGGATGGCTGTCGGGTAAGAGTCCATTTCATTTGACGTAAAGTAGATAGAAGTATCCTTACAGCAAGTCTCTTGATTCCTATTCAATCAATAGCGGAATCATGTTGTTATAGCGAGTGTTAGGGAGATACGATCCCTTCCTTGTTGAATTAAAATGATGATTACTGTCTGACACTCTACCATGGTAATACTTAACTTGAAAGGGTCATAGCAATACATAGCCTACATTTGATTTATCATTAAATCTATGGATGGCCACATTGATAAATTGATAGTAACCTGTTTTTCTCTCCCTTCAACAGAAATACTTAAAAGATTTCCACTTTGAGAATGCCAAAACAGCCAACTTTTGGGCATCACTTGCTAATGTATGTTTGTTATATCTAATTTGGTCGCAGTAATTTAAAAATATATTATTGATATTATTTCACTGCATCTAACTTAGTGTTTTTATGCGTTTGATACACACTAAAACATTTTGTTTGCAGGTGAGTGGGTTGCCTGTAGCAGATGTGATGGACACATGGACCAAACAGATGGGCTACCCAGTACTGGACCTGTCTACCATCGATGCTCAGACCAAACTCACCCAGCGAAGATTCCTGTTGGACCCCAATGCTAATCCCACCCAGCCACCCTCACCACTCAGGTCAGTTATTCACAGCACTATCAAATCCCTTTGTGATCATTGATTGATTTCCCCATGGATGTAGATTCAGCTATATTTATTAGGAGAAACCTGTAAATCCTAAAATGGCTATGTTTTTATTTTAGTTACAAGTGGAACATCCCTGTTAAGTGGTACTCAGTGGATAGTAATATGTCTATTTCCATCATGTTCAACAAGTCCAGTCCAGGTAAAGATACTTCTAACCAAATCCTAGACTTGACCTTTTTAACATTACAGTTCCAGTCTCTGGTAACAACATGTATTTAGTCAAATTGAAGTCATACACGTTCGTCTGTCATACGAATAGAGCTAGTCTTAGCTGGCTATTCCCCTGCTACGGATGGACTCCTGAAGGTCAACAACGACCACATTGGATTCTACAGAGTCAATCACCCTGACAACATATGGAGCACCATTAGTCAACAACTCCAAACAAATCACCAGGTAATATAATTCAAACTGCTACTATAGTATCAGATGTAATATTAATTGTTTTAATCTTACCAGTTCATAGGTTAAACTTGTAGTAATCGGCATGACACTTTCTTTACTAGGAGTTTGACGCTGCTGACCGATGCAGTTACATTGATGATGTCTTTGCTCTGGGAAGGTAAATTAACAATACTGACATTTACTTGAAGTACATCTGTCAATATAAAACTGAGATTAAACATAATGTCTTTGTTTTATCGGCCTCAGGGCAGACGTTGTCGATTATGGAAATGCATTCAACCTGACAAAATACCTGACCAATGAGACTGAGTACATTGTCTGGAAACGTGTGTCTTCTTCCATCACCTATGTGCAAGACATGTTATCAGACGACACGGTTCTTTACCCCAAATTCCAGGTAAGTCATTTAAAAACAAAAACATTTAACAGGTGAATTCCGCCCTCTGCTGGCCAACCAGAACACACACACATACACAAAATAATAATCTTGTGAGTTTGCTCATACATGGGGTGTCACTTACTAACCCTACAGAAATTATTCCGTGAGCATGTGCAGACTATCTCCAGGAAACTGGGATGGGACGACGTGGGAAGCCAGAGAGATAGGTAAGACTAGGAGAGACGGTCTACTGTATTTGACAGATCATTGGTGTATTTGCTGAATATTGATCATAAACTGTATTGTCTATATTGGTTTTGAATAGGCTGTTGCGTGAGACAGTCCTGGAAATTGCTTGTAAAATGGGCGACCAGGAAGTGCTAAATGAAGCATCTGCTATATTTGACCAATGGATTGCAGGAACCATCAGGTAAATACAGTATTTGTCTTGACTCTTGAATAAAATCACTAAAATGACACATTATCTACTTACTAAACCAATCTGCCGTACATGGACATAACTAACTACTTTATTAGCATTCTTAAATCCTGTTTATCTCACTAAGCCCAAATGGTAACATGACCTTTGACCTCCAGCACTGTGGGGGTGAACCTGCGCTTGCTGGTGTATCGCTACGGCATGAAGAACTCAGGCACTGAGGCGAAGTGGAACGTAATGTTTGAGAGATACAAAACAGAGACCTTGGCCCAAGAGAAGGACAAGCTCCTGTATGGATTGGCATCTGTGGAGAACATCACTCTTCTGAATAAGTAAATAAAAAACAATCATTCTCTTCATACTTTCTCTTTATATATAATTTTTACAAGCATTTTTCATAATCACTTCTTAACACAATCCATTGAAAAGTTATTACTAGAGCGAGAGTACATTTATTGGCAAAAGTGTGATACTTTTTTTCTGGCAATATTTTAGTTTGTTCAGCTAGATATGGCTTAAGAGAATGGTGCTTAAAATAACGGTGTTGTGTTGTTTCACAGTTTACTGGAGGCGTGTAAAGATGAGAGTATTGTGAGGACTCAGGATCTGTTCACTGTGGTCCGCTATGTCTCTCTGAATCGCTACGGCAAGACCATGGCCTGGAACTGGGTCATCCTCAACTGGAACTACCTTGTGAACAGGTGAGCCCATTCTCTGAGTCACTTCTCGGAGTCTGAATGGAGAGTCACTGAGCCCAGAGTCATTGAAGTGATAGTGACTACATGGAATGCGATGCTGTAAGTAAATTGACTGAATCAGCAGCAACTAAGCCTCCTATTGTTTTGTTACAGATACACCATCAATGACAGGAACCTGGGACGCCTGCTGACCAGAATCAGTACCACCTACAACACAGAGCTACAGCTGTGGCAGGTTAGGACAGAGCCCTTCTATTCATAGAACTGGAATAATTCAATCTAACATTAAACCACTTAAATCGAAACAAGCACTGGTGTGCTCGAATTTAAGATTGACTGATCTACAGTTGAAGTCGGAGGTTTACATACACTTAGGTTGGAGTCATTAAAACTCGTTTTTCAACCACTCCACAAACAAACTATAGTTTTGGCAAGTTGGTTAGGACATCTACTTTCTGCATGACACAAGTAATTTTTCCAACAATTGTTTACAGACAGATTATTTAATTTATAATTCACTGTATCACAATTCCAGTGGGTCAGAAGTTCACATACACTAAGTTGACTGTGCCTTTAAACAGCTTGGAAAATTCCAAAAAATCAATTGGAGGTGTACCTGTGGATGTATTTCAAGGCCTACCTTCAAACTCAGTGCCTCTTTGCTTGACATCATGGGAAAATGAAAAGAAATCAGCAAAGACCTCAGAAAAATAATTGTAGACCTCCACAAGTCTGGTTCATCCTTGGGAGCAATTTCCAAACGCCTGAAGGTAACACGTTCATCTGTACAAACAATAGTACGCAATAGTACACAGTAAAACGAGTCCTATATCTACATAACCTGAAAGGCCGCTCAGCAAGGAAGAAGCCACTGCTCCAAAACCGCCATAAAAAATCCAGACTACGGTTTGCAACTGCCCATGGGGACAAAGATCATACTTTTTAGAGAAATGTCCTCTGGTCTGATGAAACAAAAATAGAACTGTTTGGCCATAATGACCATCGTTATGTTTGGAGGAACAAGGGAGAGGCTTGCAAGCCGAAGAACACAATCCCAACCGTGAAGCACGGGGGTGGCAGAATCATGTTGTGGGGGTGCTTTGCTGCAGGAGGGACTGGTGCACTTCACAAAATAGATGGCATCATGAGGGAGGAAAGTTATGTGGATATATTGAAGCAACGTCTCAAGACATCAGTCAGGAAGTTAAAGCTTGGTCGCAAATGGGTCTTCCAAATGGACAATGACCCCAAGCATACTTCCAAAGTTGTGGCAAAATGGCTTAAGGAAAACAAAGTCAAGGTATTGGAGTGGCCATCACAAAGCCTTGACCTCAATCCTATAGAAAATTTGTGGACAGAACTGAAAAAGCGTGTGCGAGCAAGGCCTAAAAACCTGACTCAGTTACACCAGCTCTGTCAGGCGGAATGGGCCAAAATTCACCCAACTTATTGTGGGAAGCTTGTGACTCAAGTTTGACTCAAGTTAAACAATTTAAAGGCAATGCTACCAAATACTAGTGGAGTGTATGTAAACTTCTGACCAACTGGGAATGTGATGAAATAAATAAAAGCTGAAATAAATCATTCTCTCTACAATTATTCTGACATTTCACATTCTTAAAATAAAGTGGTGATCCTAACTGACCTAAGACAAGGACATTTTACTAGGATTAAATGTCAGGAATTGTGAAAAACTGAGTTTAAATGTATTTGGCAAAGGTGTATGTAAACTTCAGAATTCAACTGTATGTGGATTGTGCCTTTAGACTGTGGCTGTGTTTATGACTGACTTTTTGGTTGTATTTTAGATGGAGCACTTTTTCAAGCTGAACCCTAATGCCGGAGCTGGGGAGATGCCTAGGCAGCAAGCTCTAGAAACAGTGAAGAACAACATTGAGTGGGTCAGGAGGAACAAGGCAGAGATCAGCTCATGGCTAGAGAGCAACTTCACTTACTGATGACATCCAGTCAACACAAGACTAAAGAACCGTAAACCTAATCCAAATCACAAACCTTCATGCGGTGTCCACTCATTCATTCAACAATAGTGATAGATCATGCCACAGGACTGCTCGTTTCTAAATCAAGTATCAAGTCCCTCCATCCTGGGCACTCTGCTGTGCAAATCAAACACACTTCTGAAGGGCAGAAAAAACACAAGACTATCTGAAATTACTGAATTCCGGCCAGTAACTCTCCTTCTTTAATATAGTGGAATCAATTTACAGTACTTAGTGCCTTTCCTGCATTACTTATAAAAGTATGTTTTTGACGCAGAAATATTTAATTTCGTATGAAGTGCTTGTACAGAATTTCAGATGTCTTATAAAAATAACCAATGATAACTTTTCATCTCTGGTCAGGTATGTTGACTTACATGTATTTTTTTTTCAAAACTATGTTTCAAACAATAAAGTGTTCAAATGTATAAGAAATAAAGAATAGCGTACATGCACCTACTGTGAATACTGCTGTCTGGATGAGTGTGTTGCCACAGGGAAGAACATTTAGAAAGCATAATGTCGTACACAGAAACATACTTTGTTCGTTTATGCTAATATTACAGTAAAACAAAACACATCGGGAAGACTATGGCTATGTCATAAAATAAGAATTTACATGGTTAACCCCAACATATCAAAATAAATCCCAGTTAATATATAAGCACCTACACTACATGACCAAAAGTATGTGGACACCTGCTCATTGAACATCTCATTCCAAAATCATGGCCATTAATATGGAGTTGGTCCCCGCTTTTCTGCTATAACAGCCTCCACTCTTCTGGGAAGGCTTTCCACTAGATGTTGGAACATTGCTGCACGGACTTGCTTCCATTCAGCCACAAGAGCATTAGCGAGGTCTGGCACTGATTTGGGGCGATTACGCCTGGCTCGCAGTCGCCGTTCCAATTCATCCCAAATGTGTTCGATGGGGTTGAGGTCAGGGCTCTGTGCAGGCAAGTCAAGTTCTTCCACACTGATCTCGACATGCCATTTCTGTATGGATCTCACTTTGTGCACTGGGGCATTGTCATGCTGAAACAGGAAAAGGCCTCTCAAACTGTTGCCACAAAGTTGGAAGCACAGAATCGTCTAGAATGTCATTGTGTGCTGTAGCATTAAGATTTCCATTCCCTGGAACTAAGGGGCCTAGCCCGAACCATGAAAAACAGCCCCAGACCATTATTCCTCCTCCACCAAACTGTTTCTTAACCACAACTAGATGGATCCATAAAGAAATACTGTGGGAATAAATATCACTGAATGGCATTTCACGCTGCTTTGAGACAAGCATAGGGTCTTGATAAATCAATCAATGTCCGATTTGTATTTTTATCCATCTGGATATTGATTAGGTAACAATTAGGCTGTGGAAAGTTGAGGTCAGTGCTGCTCATGATCATCTTGTCTAGTTGGCTCATTCATCAGCACTGACCAGAACATTTTGCCAATATGTTATGTAGCTTAACAAGTGGATTATTTTGCTCTTCATTCGTAGTCGCTTAGTAGCCTAGGCCTACTCCCGACCAAAAGCCTGTGACTTGTCTTAATCAATCAATGTGATTTTGTTTCACTGAATCTCCGTCTGCATATTTGTTTAATTCTCTGGCTGGGCAAAGAAGTGGAGGTGGTATAGCTCATCTATTCGTTTGCTCATCTATCACTGATCAGAAACATTTAGAATGCAATAAGTGTAGGCCTATTATTTTGAGAGATTAAATGACAGATTAAATGTGAATCAAAAAAGCATGAGCTTGCCTTGGGTTCTGTTTCAAAATGTAACTTTTTTTATATGACAGCGGTTCCACACATTGCCATGACGCAAGTTGCGTGGGAAAAATCAGGGTAGCCTAAGTGTGTCTTGTCTGTTTAATTAACAAAATAACTTTTGATTTCATGTGCATGGCGCAACCATATAGGCTGCACAGACCAGTAACAAAATATGCCATTCTATTAATTTGAAAATACATTTTATTAGTCTTATAATGTTTCTTAGGACTTGCTTAAAATGTATTAATAATGGATTTCTTTGTGATGGTGAATATTCAATGGATTTATTCAAATAGACGTCTACTCCGCTTCTACACTGACCGGCATTTGCATGGGAGATATAAAAGGCTTATCCCGGCAAGAATGTGGTAAACATGGGACTGTATGAATGGAGTGGTGAGGAGGAGGAGCTCCTCCACTCTACGTGTCCAGAAGCAATTTAGCCATTTATTGTAGCCATTGGTGCTCTGTAGAGTTTCTCGTGTAACTGCACTGAGGATAGGAAATACTGTCACCACCGATAAACCCACAATAATTGAGAATTTCAATAAGCATTTTTCTATGGCTGGCCATGCTTTCCACCTGGCTACCCCTACCCCGGTCAACAGCCCTGCACCCCCCTCAGCAACTCGCCAAAGCCTCCCCCACTTCTCCTTCTCCCAAATCCAGTCAGCTGATGTTCTAAAAGAGCTGCGAAATCTGGACCCTTACAAATCAGCCGGGCTAGACAATCTGGACCCTTTCTTTTTAAAATTATCTGCCGAAATTGTTGCAACCCCTATTACTAGCCTGTTTAACCTCTCTTTCGTGACGCCTGAGATTCCCAAAGACTGGAAAGAAGGCGGTCATCCCCTCTTCAAAGGGGGAGATACTCTTGACCCAAACTGTTATAGGCCTATATCCATCCTTCCCTGCCTTTCTAAGGTCTTTGAAAGCCAAGTTAACAAACAAATTACCGACCATTTCGAATCCCACCGTACCTTCTCCGCTATGCAATCTGGTTTCAGGGCTGGTCATGGGTGCACCTCAGCCACGCCAAGGTCCTAAATGACATCATAACCGCCATCGACAAGAGACATTATTGTGCAGCTGTTTTCATTGATCTGGCCAAGGCTTTCGACTCTGTCAATCACCGCATCCTTATCGGGCAGACTCGACAGCATTGGTTTCTCAAATGACTGCCTCGCATGGTTCACCAATTACTTCTCCGACAGAGTTCAGTGTGTCAAATCAGAGGGCCTGTTGTCCGGGCCTCTGGCAGTCTCCACGGGGTGCCACAGGGTTCAATTCTTGGGCCGACTCTTTTCTCTGTATACATCAATGATGTCGCTCTTGCTGCAGGTGAGTCTCTGATTCACCTCTATGCAGACGACACCATTCTGTATACTTCTGGCCCCTCTTTGGACACTGTGTTAACTACCCTCCAGACGAGCTTCAATGCCATACAACTCTCCTTCCGTGGCCTACAACTGCTCTTAAACGCAAGTAAAACTAAATGCATGCTCTTCAACCGATCGCTACCCGCACCTGTCCCCGTCCCAGCATCACTACTCTGGACGGTTCTGTCTTAGATTACGTGGAAAACTACAAATACCTAGGTGTCTGGTTAGACTGTAAACTCTCCTTCCAGACTCACATCAAACATCTCCAATCTAAAATTAAATCTAGAATTGGCTTCCTATTTCGCAACAAAGCTTCCTTCACTCATGCTGCCAAACTTACCCTCGTAAAACTGACCATCCTACCGATCCTCGACTTCGGTGATGTAATTTACAAAATAGCCTCTACTCAACAAACTGGATGCAGTCTATCACAGTGCCATCCGTTTTGTTACCAAAGCCCCATATACCACCCACCACTGCGACCTGTACACTCTCGTAGGCTGGCCTTCACTTTACACTCGTCGCCATATCCACTGGCTCCTGGTCATTTACAAGTCCCTGCTAGGTAAAGTCCCACCTTATCTCAGCTCGCTGGTCACCTTAGCAGCACCAACCCGTAGCACACGCTCCAGCAGGTATATCTCACTGGTCACCCCCAAAGCCAATTCCTCCTTTGGCCGACTCTCCTTCCAGTTCTCTGCTGCCAATGACTGGAACGAACTTCAAAAATCTCTGAAACTGGAGACACTTATCTCCCTCAACAGCTTTAAGCACCAGCTGTCAGAGCAGTGTACAGACCACTGTACCTGTTTATAGCCCATCTGTAAATAGCCCAACCAACTACCTCATCCCCTACCGTATTTATTTATTTATCTTGTTCCTTTGCACCCCAGTTTTTCTACATTGCACATTCATCTACTGCACAGTTTTCTTTTACCATTCGTGTTAAATTGCTATATTGTAATTACTCTGCCACCATGGCCTATTTATTGTCTTACCTTCCTTATCCTACCTCATTTGCACTCTTTGTATATAGATTTCTTTTTTTCCTACTGTATTATTGACTGTATGTTTGTTTTATTCCATGTGTAACTCTGTGTTGTTGTGTGTCGAACTGCTTTGCTTTATCTTGGCCAGGTCGCAGTTGTAAATGAGAACTTGTTCTCAACTTGCCTACCTGGTTAAATAAAGGTGAAATAAATAAAATAAAACTCATTATACTAATAGTCTGATTTAAAAAGATAACTATTGTAAAATACATTGTGTCTGTAAATGTATATAGCATGTATAAACTGGAAGTAGAAGTGTTGTTGTCCATTTGTTTACTCCAATTAGGAGAGGGGTGGTAGGGCTGGGGAAAATAATAAAGGAAAACCATAAATAATATATATATATATATATATATATATATATATACACACACGCAGTACCAGTCAAAAGTTTGGACACCTACTCATTATAGGATTTTTCTTTCTTTTTTCTATTTTATACATTGTAGAATAATAGTGAAGACATCAACACTATGAAATAACACATTTGGAATCATGTAGTAACCAGACAAGTGTTAAACAAATTAAATTATATTTGATATTCTTCAAAGTAGCCACCCTTTGCCTTGATGACAGCTTTGCACACTCTTGTCATTCTCTCAACCAGCTTCATGAGGTAGTCACCTAGAATGCATTTCAATTAACAGGTGTGCCTTGTTAAAAGTTAATTTGTGGAATTTCTTTCCTTCTTAATACGTTTGAGCTAATTAGTTGTGTTGTGACAAGGTAGGGGTGGTATACAGAAGATAGCCCTATTTGGTAAAAGACCAAGTCCATATTATGGCAAGAACAGCTCAAATAAGCAAAGAGAAACAACAGTCCATCATTACTTTAAGACATGAAGGTCAGTCAATACGGAACATTTCAGTCGCAAAAACCATCAAGTGGTATGATGAAACTGGCTCTCATGAGGACCGCCACAGGAATGAAAGACCCAGAGTTGCCTCTGCTGCAGAGGATAAGTTCATTAGAGTTAACAGCCTCAAAAATTGCAGCCCAAATAAATGCTTCACAGAGTTCAAGTAACAGACAAATCTCAAAATCAACTGTTCAGAGTAGACTGCATGAATCAGGCCTTTATGGTCGAATTGCTGCAAATAAACCACTACTAAAGGACACCAATAAGAAGAGGAGACTTGCTTGGGCCAAGAAACACGAGCAATGGACATTAGACCGGTGGAAATATGTCCTTTGGTCTGATGAGTCCAAATTTGAGACTTTTGGTTCCAACCGCAATGTCTTTGTGAGACGCAGAGTAGGTGAACGGATGATCTCTGCATGTATGGTTCCCACCGTGATATATGGAGGATGTTTTGTGATGGTACTTTGCTGGTGACTCTGTCTGTGATTTATTTAGCATTCAAGGCACACTGTGTGAGTACTATTTTACCAAGAAGGAGAGTGATGGAATGCTGCATTAGATGACCTGGCCTCCACAATCACCCGACTTCAACCCAATTGGGATGGTTTGGGATGAGTTGGACCGCAGAGTGAAGGAAAAGCAGCCAACAAGTGCTTAGCATACGTGGGAACTCCTTCAAGACTGTTGGAAAAGCATTCCAGGTGAAGCTGGTTGAGAGAATGCAAAGAGTGTGCAAAGCTGTCATCAAGGCAAAAGGTGGCTAATTTGAAGAATCTAAAATATATATTGATTTGTTTAACCCTTTTTTGGTTACTACATGATTCCATGTGTTATTTCATAGTTTTGATGTTTTAACTATTATTCTACAATGTAGAAAATAGTAAAAATAAAGAAAAGCCTTTGAATGAGTAGGTGTGTCCAAACTTTTGATTGGTACTGTATATATCAAAGGAGTGCCTTTGATTTGACGGCCTGCACATGCGCAGTTCGGTGTGAGACGACCGTTAGACACGATGACATGTTTTTACGTATGAGCTTTGATAGCCACATCGCCATGACATTGTCTACAAGGCTGATCGGGGATTTCTACTGGTGAAGCAGTTCTTTATACTGTACTACTTTCTTTGACTCAATGTTGTTATGCGCTTCTACATCTGCATTGCTTGCTGTTTGGGGTTTTAGACTGGGTTTCTGTATAGCACTTTGTGACATCGGCTGATGTATAAAGGGCTTTATAAATAAATTTGATTGACTGACTAACAAATCCCTTGACCAGTTATCAAAACTCAACTCAGCCTCGATATAAGAGATCATTGAACGTTCTTCAACTAAAATGGGGGAAGACATTTTGATAAAGAGACCTTTAGAGAAAATGTGCATATTTTCTAACACTAAACATACCGATACGTATTTACAGTAATAAGGAAGATGAACTCTTATAGTTTGTCCATTTATAATTTGATTATACTATATTTAAACCCATATACTTAATTTCAAGCCTCAAGCCACTGCATATGAAGTGCTCTAGACAGCCCTGCCTTTGGCCACCTCATTCTCTTTCACACTTGTCGGGCATTCCAAAGATGTGGCTTCATGGGTCCCATCACATTTTCAACATGTCACATTTCCATCACTTTTAAAACACATGACATGATCTTTTCCACAACTGGACATCTTGGGCTTCTCCCTTCTGCAAACACTTGAAACATGTCCAAAAGCTTTACAGTGATCACACTGCAGTGGTCTTGGGATAAATGCACTGACTCTGTAGTTTATATAACACAACTGAACTTGACTTCATATAAAAAAAGAAGAGACTTTACTTTTTCATCATTAACCACACGATCACCCCAGAAATATAGTTCATCTCTTCAACATCGACTTCCCACAAGAGGCCAGATACTAACACCTTGATGGGTTCCCTGTTCCAAAGAGACATCAACGACAGGTCAAACTTCTCAAATTGGGTGAGACGCAACACACGTTCCTTATGATCAGAGAAGTACAAAAACTCAAAGCAAGCATGCCTATTGTGATCCTCACAGCCTTCACTTTCCCCAAATCTCAGTTTAGAAATCTCAAATGGATTTTTCAATATTGGTAATCCGATCAGCTGCTCCTCATTAACAAACTGTACTACTACAAGATACAAAGGGACATTCTCAGAACTGTACACTACTTCGCTCCGTTCTCCATTCTTTTGGACAATATTCAAGTTCTCCTTGATTCTACCGCCATTACATTCACAATCCACACCAGCGTCCGCTTCCGCTATCTTTTCCTCCATAAGTCCCGCCTTCACCAAGAAGCCAATGAATGAGCACGTACTAGTCGTATGAACAAGCGGGGGTGAATTACGTGATCAGTACAGTGTGTTTACATTGTGTCGTCAGAAAGCAAGAAAAAAAGGTAAACTTGAAATAGACCAGATTCTCAACGAGACCAAGAGGGTGAGCCTATTTGCTTCATTATTTTACAAGTTCTAAACAAAAAGTGTGCTATTCTGGTTTAAAAAAAGTGATGAATGCCAGCACATGTTGCTGATTATAGCGACTGCTAGATGTAAGTTACTGTTTTGGTCGCTAGCTAAGTTAGCTAATACAAGCCAAACTAGCTAGCTAATTAGCTCGTATGGGCAGATGCCTAACGTTAGCTATATATCAAACTGTGAGGACGACATTTTATGTATGATTTGGATAGCTCGTTAGCTATATGAATTAACAAATTAGCTTGCCCGTTTTCCTTATTGGTCCTTGTTGATTCCCTGTTAGATCTCTCCATTCAACACCTCCAAAATGAGACTGGTGATCCTGGAGGACTATGACATGGCCAGTGAATGGGCAGCCAAATACATCCGCAACAGAATCATCCAGTTCAAACCCAGTGCTGACAGATACTTCACTTTAGGATTGCCCACAGGTGAACTTTGGTTGATTTGCAGATAAAAGAAGTGTATCTGGTAATTACTGTAACTTGCCAGGGACTAAATGTTAGTTTGCATGTCATGTAGGTATGTAAGTAACTGTCCCTCTCTTTTAGGAAGCACTCCTTTTGGCTGTTATAAAAAGTTGATAGAGTTTCACAAGAATGGGGACCTCTCTTTCAAATATGTGAAGACCTTCAACATGGATGAGTATGTGGGTGAGTTTGAGCCTACAGATACAAATTACACTCCCAACCACAGATGGGATCAGATTTTCTTAGCCCAAGCCAAAACCTTAGTAACGGCGAAGGGTCAAATATCAAACTGACTTTGTATGATTTTGGGGGAGTAATAGAAGTAGTGATGTAGAATCAGAGTGGTGTAGCCTTGCAGGAGAAAGAATCTGCCCACTCAGCTCATTTATAACCTGAGTGGGAGGTGACGCTGGCCGCTACTGGGAGTTTAGCTGACTTGGCTGGATTTCAATAGCAGCGTGATCGAAACTGGCATTTGTTTTTGCTTTAGTCTTTAAAAGCAAGAATGTCACATCAAGTTATGTCACTCTGCCTCAAAATTCTGAACTTTCTCCCGTTTTAGCAAATTGGTAGGCAATTGAAGGCAATTAAGTAGAAACAACCTTGCCTACCGATTCATCTCCATCTTATTGCATATGCCTTTATACTCCCTTTCTATCAGCAATGATGAGAAAATGTCTTTCTCTAACCTGTCTTTCCTACCAAATCAAAGCTTATTTGGTAGCCTATATGCACAGGCTACAGCATAGTGTACACAGTACAATGAAATGCTTACTTGCAAGCTCTCCTCTCAAACAGTAACTGTTTTTTTATATATATATATATATATATATATAAGTAAGAAAAGCACAAAAGAACACTTATAAAATTTGTAAGAAATATAACTATAGTAAGAAAAACAATTACTCATCATAGGCCTGCCCCGGGCCCACCCAGAGAGCTACCACTCCTACATGTGGAACAACTTCTTCAAGCACATTGACATCGATCCAGCTAATACCAATATCCTGGACGGCAATATCACTGACCTGGAAGCAGAGTGTGAGGCCTTTGAGAAGAAGATCACCCAGGCTGGGGGAATCGACTTGTTTGTGGGAGGTCAGTTTTATACTTGCTTGTGGCTTAAATTGGTTAACACCCTGAATAAACATTCAGAGATGACCCGCAGTGTGTTTCTATTTTATCTTCAATTGATTGAATTTGGGTCAAAAGTCTCAGGGCTACCTTGCAACTGTCCTCTGGTCATTAATCAATTTGTCAATGGTCTATGTTTGTTAAAGGAGCCAATGTCTTGGAAAATTCCACCCTAAAACGACGATCTTTTGGTATTTGTTTAATTAGTCCATTGTTGATATAGTCCCAAAATGTTTTGCAGTCAAGTTTTCAAGATACATTTGGTCATGTAGTGTATGTGGAGACCTGCTTATTAAACATCTCATTCCAAAATCATGGGCATTAATATGGAGTTGTCCCCCCTTTTGCTGCTATAACCGCCTTCACTCTTTTGGGAAGGCTTTCCACTAGATGTTGGAACATTGCTGCAGGGATTTGCTTCCATTCAGCCACGAGCATTAGTGAGGTAGGGCGATTAGGCCAGGCTCGCAGTTGGCGTTCCAATTCATCCCAAAGGTGTTCAATGGTGTTGAGGTCAGGGCTCTGTGCAGCCCAGTTAAGTTCTTTCACTCCGATCTCAACATACCATTTCTGTATGGACTTCGCTTTGTGCACGAGGGCATTGTCATGCTAAAACAGGAAGGGCCTTCCCCAAACTGTTGCCACAAAGTTGGAAGCACAGAATCGTCTAGAATGTCAACGTATGCTGTAGCGTTAAGATTTCCCTTCACTGGAACTAGGGGGGCCTAGCCCGAACCATGAAATACAGCCCCAGACTATAATTCCTCCTCGACCAAACTTTACAGTTGGCACTATGCATTGGGGCAGGTAGCGTTCTCCTGGCATCCACATTTCCACAGCTCCAGAGTCCAATGGCGGCGAGCCTGACACCACTCCAGCCGACGCTTGGAATTGTGCATGGTGATCTTAGGCTTGTGTGTGGCTGCTCGGCCATGGAAACCCATTTCATGAAGCTCCCGACTAACAGTTCTTGTGCTGATGTTGCTTCCAGAGGCAGTTTGGAACTCGGTAGTGAGTGTTGCAACCGAGGACAGATGATTTTTACGTGCTTCAGACTCAGTGGTCCTGTTCTGTGAGCTTGTGTGGCCTACCACTTTACGGCTGAGCCGTTGTTACTCCTAGACGTTTCTACGTCACAATAACAGCACTTACAGTTGACCGGGGCAGCTCTAGCAGGGCAGAAAGTTGATGAACTGACTTGTTGGAAAGGTGGCATCCTATCAACGTCACAGCTCTTCAGTAAGGCCATTCTACTGCCAATGTTTGACCATGGAGATATCATGGCTGTGTACTCGATTTTTAAACACCTGTCAGCAACGTGTGTGACTGAAATAGCAAATTCCACAAAATACAGCCGGTATGATGCATTTTTCATCATATGTGACGCAAAACGTAGCATTATGTGATGCAAAATAGCATACCGGCTGTATTTTTAAAGTTTTATATCTTAACTTGATTGAGGACATGCAAAACATTTTGGAACTAACTAATGAAACAACCACCAAAAGATAGTTTTAGTGAGTAATTCTCTCTCAAGGTATCGGACCAGACGGCCACATTGCCTTCAATGAGCCAGGCTCCAGTCTAGTCTCCAGGACCAGAGTGAAGACTTTAGCAAAGGACACCATCGTAGCCAACGCCCGTTTCTTTGGCAACGACCTGTCAAAGGTCCCCACCATGGCCTTGACTGTGGGTGTGGGGACAGTCATGGATGCCCGAGAGGTAAGCTAGGTCTTAACATTATATTCATCCATTTGTCTATTCATATATTTTCATGGCACATATATTTTTACACTATGTAGACAAAATTAAACTTGAATTCATTAACCTAATGTAGGTGTACTCATTTTCTTTACAAAAGCTAACTTGTGTTGCAATTTTGAATGTGTTCATTACATGACTCTTGTTTCAATTATAATGAATTTATTTTGATTGTGTTTGTTTGTTTGTTTTAGGTTATGATTCTTATCACTGGAGCCCACAAAGCCTTTGCCCTGTACAAAGCAATAGAGGAGGGGGTCAACCACATGTGGACCGTCTCAGCCTTCCAGCAGCACCCACGCACCATCTTTGTGTGTGACGAGGATGCCACACTGGAGCTCAGAGTCAAAACAGTCAAGTACTTCAAAGGTAAGCATGGAAAGGACAGGGTTTACTATAAAGGAAATTGGTTACAACAAAGGTAGTGCACTTTGATACTGGCCAGTTGGTAATTATTACCCACCTAACATATTTTCCATTGATTGTTCATTTCCCTCCAGGTTTGATGCATGTTCACAACCGACTGGTGGACCCAGTACTCAGCATAAAGGACCAATAATGGAGAATAAAACCAAGTCAGAGAATTCCAGACCTCAAAATGGTGGATGGACCCAGAGTTGTTGGTAGGCTACAACCAGCATGACAATGTGCCAGAGAGATTGTTTGTCAGCATTTCAGTTGAGGGGCTGTGTTTTAAGGCTGCCATAACAACTAACCAAGCATTACAGTGCATAAGATTTGCTCAGTTTGTTACATTGCATTAGGATACTATGAAGGCTAACTGTAAATGCCCCCTCAGCTGATATGTTAAAGATGCCATGAATTCTCCTATACAACTGTTACCAATATTATGAGGTCAGAGTCTTTGCAGTATTAGTCTCAAACAGATTGATTTGCCTTCTTGACTACTCTTCTTTCTTCCATCTGCACAATCTAGAGACGGGATGGACGAAAGCAAAATGCTTAGACCAGCTCAGATGAAATAAATCCAGTTTTTTGTTGTTGAGACCTGTTTAACAGGGAAACATACAACACTATAGTTCCTTTACACTCCATTCCACGTCATTCGTAGCTTTGAACGCTCCATAGGTTTGTTGACCTGACAGTCAGTTATACTTCCCAAGTCGCCACCGCAATAATTTACACTCAATATACTGTCTTTTGTATCTGAAATGTCATTCTTGGCTATATTGTATGCTCTCACAAGATTGTTACGGCAATCATTTGATGTCAAGGCATCATGTTAACTTTTCAAACATCTCTAATCAGTCATTAATTTACCTTTTTTGTTGTTGTTGTGTTTTTGTAGAACATTCTACCAGAAACAAGTATGTTTTCATTTCAATGTAACTCAATTTGTGCCAAATACTGGGCTTACAAGATTACTGAGTCTTTTTTAGAAATTAATTGTGCACATACTGTACTGTAACTCATAAAAATGCATTATACTGGCTGTATTTGTATTTTGAAAGTTATGTATCTTGAATGCTGATATGCAAAACATTTTGGAACTATATCAGCAATGGACTAATGAAACCAATACCCAAATATAGTTTCTCTTGAGTAATTCTCTCTCAAGGTATCGGACCAGACGGCCACATTGCCTTCTATGAGCCAGGCTCCAGTCTAGTCTCCAGGACAAGAGTGAAGACCTTGGCAAAGGACACCATCGTAGACAATACCCGTATCTTTTGCAACAACCTGCCAAAGGTCCCCTCATAAATGGTTTAGTTCTATAATGTCAATGAAGATGCTTCTTGTAAAGAAATGTCCTTTATTTAGTATTACTTATTCAGAGTTGTATACTCAGGAGTCAGATTTAGGGGGTTATTCCTACCCTTTTATGGATAGTATATTATCTAGTGCAAATATTGAGTTTTAAGAGTTTTACATTAATTTATCTGAAATTCATAATACACGGGAATGAAGGCAACACTATTGGGAGTGAAATATGAATTTCTAGTCGCACTGTTGTACACTAGGTGTCACTCTCTACTAAGATAAAAAATCAGAGGAACCAGTACCAATTGATGAGACGAATAGCATACAATTTTTCACATGATCGTGCTCATCTGTACTGTGCTGGCTCAGATATTTTTAACATTGTCATTCCCAGCATGGCTCCAGAAACTATAGTGGATGCGAAACCAGGCCATCACTGTACGGCTTGTTTGGTTAGACATTTTCTATAGCTTTTCCTTCACTTTGAAAGCATGGAGTAGGTATTGTTTAGATCTTGATATTTCCAGTTTACTGATTAAGACATCTCTGCTGCATTAACATTGCTATGGCTAATCTGATTTAATCTGGTCCTACATAAAACACTAGTTCTGTACAAATTTTAATCGGTCTGCATCACAGTTGTAAACTAGCCCTGTGGTAACTTTAATTATGTAATTTCTGATGTTGATTAAATTTGACATATGTAAATACAAAGTAATTGCTTTGTTGATATTATGCAGAGCTTAATTACCCAGCCCACAGAATGACAAGACGGAGTCAACCTCCTCTGCTCTTTGTTTGTGTGCTAATAGAATGATCTGACAATTTGTTCTGCTTGATGTTAATGGTTTTTCCCTCAGTATGTAAAATTAAGGCGCTGTTAACCAGTAAAGTTAACCAAAACCCCCAGGGAATTGACATAATAGAGAAGCTTAAACTGTATCCATCATCAAGCAGTGCCATCCCTCTGCTTAAACAGTCACACCAACGGAGTACTCTGAGATTATGATGGAGTCTGTTGAACCTATGGATTTAGGCCTTTATACCCATAGCAACTGGACCAGAGTCAGTTTTGTGGTGCAACTCACAATTTCTTACATTCAGGGAGCGAGTGTTTAGGAGAGGGATTGTATGGTTTTTGTACAAAGGGAGTTTGAAGAATTGACCCTAAATCAGTTAGGGCCCACAAATAACTCCATGAAGTCCATGACAGGATGAGAATCACCTGATCAAATGCCCACCTGACCTCCCCTTACATTACCGCCGCCTCTGTTTGGTTGTGCCGAGTGGTTCTTTACACAGAATATCATGTGATACCCAACGTTCTAACACCCATTTGGGCTTTATGTCTTTGCTTTGGCAGTAAATGGAAATAAACCGCCACTAATGGAGAGGAAAATTGCCTGTCAGTCGCTAGCCGTCGCTTTTAGTAAAGCAAGTGTGCTAAACTACCCAACGGTGGCAGAATAGCAAAGAAAGCACTAATCAATACAATCTGAAGACAAACAGTGATACATACGTTTGCAATGTGTGTCAGCTTGTCAGTAGCCTGTGGACCTTTTATTCAGTCAAAAGGACTAAAAAACCCATTCAGTGTATGGGACTTGCTAGGTTTTCCCTCTAATCTAGTGTAAGATTATGGAAAAAACAGTGGGCCTTGTCTTTCCTCTTTGATGAACATTGACTTTGATACTTTAACGCAGCCCACGTAGCGTCCCTCACTCTCTGTCCATCTGCAAGGTTTCCAACACCTCTAGACTGTAGACAGCTTCAGTGCTGTGTGGGAAGGGCTGCCTAATCCATTTCTTAGGGTTCAATGTAGATCCAATCAATCACACCCACCATAGTGCATAAATATTTATATCTTTGTGTACTACTAAAATATTAATTCCTGAGTTAATTGTTTGTGTGCATGTTTATGTGTATTGGTTTATGTCACCCTGTGTATGTGGGTAGTCAAACTTATTGGATGTGAGCACTGGTTAAAAGATCCAAAACAAAGAATGGGGCAATCATCCTATCTGGCTACAATGAATCAAGGCTCTGACTGGACAGTCTGTTACTGCTCCAATGATCAAAGACGACACTGACCGTATCTGACATAGCAATGAAACTCCTCTGACCCACACTCTCCCCGCTGCTACCCCAACACACCGATCAATACCTACTCCCAGGGAGATATTTGATGCTTGAGACTTCCCAAAAAGGAAAAATACGGATCCACGATGTAAAGTATTCAGTAGAAAACCAATATATTCTCTCTTGTATAAATACAAATGTTTCACCCTGTTCAAGCTTCATCAGTGTCAAGCAAGAAATTGTTGCAAAAAGCCATTTCTCATTATAGCTAGGTGATTATTGGTTTGTCTGACCGACTTATGGTTTGAAAAGAAAAGCGAGAACTAGAAACAAAGAAATTGAGAAGCCGTACATAGCCGAGGGTCAGTTTGATCTCCCTCTTAAGAACTAACTGCAATGTGAGGCCTTCAAATACCTTCACACCTTTTATACTCTCAAACCACCAAGCTACTGTAGCCTCCTGATGATTACACAGTCCTGACAATTCACTTAACTATTCCTGAGATATTAATTTCCATGAAATGTACTGATTTGGACGGCAGGCATTTTTTTAAGAACTAGGAAAATAAAGTTGTCACATGACACGTGATATCATTGAAAAGCCCAGAATGTCCTCTCAAAGGGACAACAGGACTTAATACAGTGGCTTGTATGGCCTCAGAGACACGGCCCAAGAACTGATGTCCACTAGAGAGGACAAAAATGTATTGTGTCTCAGGAGGGTAGTGGCAAAAACGGACAGAAAACTTTTAAAAGTTCACATTCTTTGTGCTTCTAGGCTTGCAGTTCAGTTGGATCCTTTAAAACCGGTTACCAGGGTGACACAGCTAACTAAAGGTGGGTGGGAGAGAAACATATAACACTGTCAGAGTTATTAGCGGTAAGAAAACAACAGCCATGGAGACAGATTTACAAAGATGTAGGTTGGGAGAGGGTCTATGCATTTATCTGGCTGAGATTGAAGCACGAGATAAAGCTGCGGAGACACATCATTTCATTTTTTCTTCTAATTTGCTGTCTATGTGAATTACCTTTAGATGGAATGACAGTTGGCACAATAAATTGTGAGCTACTGAATATTGCTGAATAGTCAAACTAGTTTACTGAATAAAAAACATTTAGTTCCTGAATATCTTTATGATTTGGATGAAACACCCTTTGTCCTTTGAAATGAACCATCAGCAAGTAGTCTAATTCTGTTGCATCTTAGAAAAGGATGAATGTGGTGACATTCATAAGTGACTCAACTGTGCCCTTTTTTAAAACATAAATCTGCTTGTGTTCAATAAAGGCACAATTATCAACTGCATCTTCCTACTTTAATAGTAGAGCTGGGACTATAAACCAAAAATTATCTACACCAACCATACCGATCACATATCGCAAGCATTTTGCTGATATCGTAAGCAGTCTATACTCAGGGGCTGTCATGCACCCCCAAAATCTGAGGGGGCACAAAGAACGTGAAGATGGAAGGGGGGTTGTCTGGAGGCGTCCGTCCCCCCGCCAATACAGAAGTTGGAGTATTTGGCATTTTTCAAACACCTGAAACAGCTTTTTCATGCGATCTAGAGCCGTAATCATTATGCTTATACGTTATGTTTCTGCATGTCTAAGCATACATATTGAACTGTCTGTATCCTCTTGACTGGTGGTACTTTTTTTAACAAACTAAATGTGCTCTGCATCTCTGCTAAAATCTGGGTAAAAGATTGAAAGGAATGTGAGTCTTATTCAGTACATTCAGTAATTGCTTGCTTTTCTAAAGTCTACCAACCTAGCCAGCAGGCATACCAGCTAAGATACAGTAGTTAGACAAGCTAGATACTCTTTGATTAGTTATGAGGTCGGCAGATAGGTTCCCAATCTGTGCTAGCTAAAGCCAACTTAAAAAATAAATAAAATAAAAATATACATATATACAGTACCAGTCAAAAGTTTGGACACACCTACTCATTCAAGGGTTTTTCTTTCTTTTTATACTATTTTCTACATTGTAGAATATTAGTGAAGACATCAAAACTATTAAATAACATGTAATCATCAAAAATATATTTTAGATTCTTGAAATTAGCCACCCTTTGCACACGCTTGGCATTCTCTCAACCAGCTTCACCTGGAGTGCTTTTCCAACACACTCTAAGGAGTTCCCACATAAGATGAGCACTGCTTTTCCTTCACTCTGCGGTCCAACTCATCCCAAACCATCTCAATTGGGTTGAGGTCGGGTGATTGTGGAGGCCAGGTCATCTGATGCAGCACTCCATCAGTCTCTTCTTGGTCAAATAGCACTTACACAGCCTGGAGGTGTGTTGGGTCATTGTCCTGTTGAAAAACTAATTTTAGTCCCACTAAGTTCTAACCAGATGGGATGGCGTATTGCTTCTGAATGCTGTGGTAGCCATGCTGGTTAAATGTGCCTTATTCTAAATAAATCACAGACTGTGTCACTGCCAAAAAAACATCAGACCTCCTCCTCCATGCTTCACTGTGGGAACCACACATGCGGAGATCTGTTAAACTGTAGTATCTTATGTTTCACCGAGTTGTGGCTGAACGACGACACGGATTATATAGATTATCCCTTCACTTACTCTGAAAATAGATGTTCAGCGACGCTCTCATCCAACCTAACAGAGCTTGAGAGGATCTGCAGAGAAGAATGGGAGAAACTCGCCAAATACAGGTGTGCCGGGCTTGTAGTGTCATACCCAAGAAGACTCAAGGTTGTAATGGCTGCCAAAGGTGCTTCAGCAAAGTACTGAGTAAAGGGTCTGAATACTTATGTAAATGTTATATTTCTGTTTTTATTTTGATAATGTCTAAAAACCAGTTTTTGCTTTGTCATTAACGGGTTTTGTGTGTCGATTGATGGAGGGAAAAACAATTTAATCTATTTAAGAATAAGGCTGTAACAACAAAATGTGGAAAGAGGGAAGGTGTCTAAATACTTTCCGAGTGCACTGTATGATTGAAAGATATGCGTCATTGTTTTTGTGTCAGACATGCGTAGATTCTCTGACTCGACATCCGCTGTACTTGTATGCTTGTCATGGCCTTGCTGGCCTCCCTGCTCGTAGAAACTAAGGAACTAGTTTGATATGAGAAACATGAAAAGAGCAGTGGGCGTGACAGTTATTGATAACAAATAGGAGACTGAAAAAACACAAGCATAATCTATATTTCCCAGGAAAATAACAGATGAGTGACTGTAAGTTAATGTAACTTATGAGTTCTGACCCTCTGAGGCCGACTACTTCTGGTCTCAGAACAAAATAGAACTCTTTCCTATGAAATTAAACAATTAATTTCCTCTTCACAAGGCCACTGTGAATTCAGCTGGAGTTGAATTCCAGCTATAGCCTCACAACAATCCCACATCCACATTATATATCTCCTGTGTCCCTCTCAGATCAGACTGTCAGGTCAGTGAGACTTACTGACCTCAGTGAAAGGTGCTGCTTGACAGAGCATGGGTGAAAACGGAGCCGGGTGACAAAACAATAGCCTAAGAGTATATAAGAATACCAAATCATTGCCTTGGAACACACACCTGAGGTTCAACCTCGACCAGTCCCAAGAGCCCAAAATAGTTGCTATTTGTGTTTAGTCCACAGAGGCTCACTATCCTTCTCTGCATATGGTTTTCTACCGTGGCGATTTTAGCATGTTTAATCTTAGTTGGGCAAACTCACCAAAACATGTTGGGGACGCAAGCTAGCAAAGCCACTACACAACACAATACTAAACAATACATGAATTGCACTATAACGGTGACAAACGGTGCCCCCAAACTGTTAGGGCCTACATAAAGCTGTCCCAACAGCAGTCCCAACACCTTACCATTGCTACACCTATCAGCGGAGCCTTGTCTGGCAGGGAAACAGTTCAATCAGCCTCATTTACTGCCTTTTAAAAAAACATGATTTGCTTAAAGAAATGTGGTTTCTACTGACAACTGAGATGTACAAACTATGGCATAAGGGGTCGACGAGCAGATAAGAGGCAATCCGTAATTTCGATTAAGACATTAATGAGCGTACTAGGATGTACGTAGTCAATATAACTATTTGTTCAGCACTTTTGAAATGTACAGTGACAGAATTCAGAACATGGGCCATTCTTACAGTATTCTCCCTGTACACCAAGTGAGAACTGTAGGATAAATAAAGGGGACATATAAGCAGACAATGAAAGCTCTTACAATATTCAATGATGACATTTCTCTAAAACAGGCTATAGGCTACATGTGCATCACCAAGTCAGAACAGTAGGCTACATTATGAGGGGAAAAGGGACGAAATTATTTGGGTGAGGCACATGGGTTACTAACAGTTTACTACACAACATACACTTAGTATTACTTTCTTAGCTACACTATACATATCTCCCTGGCATATTACATATCATTTATGGAGCAGCAAACAATACATTTTTGGACTCACCTTGTTGTACTGTGCTCACTAGAACAGGAAGGTGGAGAGGCAGTCCTTTGTGGGCAAATTTTATCATCAAACTTTGTCATCAAAGTCTGGCATTCTCTGGATTTATGGTGTTTTCAAGACAACTGGGAACTCGTAAAAAAAAAGGTTGAATCATGGCGTCAGTGATCTTCAGGTCGTAGCTCTAGAAAGAGGCCCGAGTTCCCAACTTGGAATTCCGAGTTGGATGACCGTTCAGAATGTATTTTCTGAGTTCCCTCTTGTCTTGAACTCACTGAAATCTGAGATTTTCTCAGTTCCGAGTTTCTAGTTGTTTCTGAACACGGCAGAAGTCATGCTGGATTGACAGCATGGCCAATGTTAAAATCCTTTTAAGCTTGGAAAAGAGACCCTTAAACCCAGACTTGGACCACATACCCATTCCACGGAATTGCAGGCTAGTGATTGCTTTGCCATGCTTGCATTTAGCCACTGATTCCTTCCAAACTACTCATTGTTGAATTTGCGATTTCCAACTTGTTGTGTAATGTTTATGTCCAATGACCGATGAGCACCGATAAGTTTTATCTATAATTTATCTTAATAATTTCTCTTCACATGACAAGGATCGAAAAGGATTTGCCAGTAGATTGTCTACTTGATTCATGATGATGACTGCTAGCTTGCTTGCTAAGATTTGGAAATCAGTCTAATCAAAGCTACTGTAGATATAACGTGGTTTGACATAATTTTATCTGTGGCCAATGACCTTGAGCTTTGCTGGATGGGCACTTCTAATGTAACCTTATGGCAGCAGCCAAGGGGCTGGAATTTTCTAGGTCTTGCCGTAGATTTTGCAGTGACGTAGTGTCCCATTGAGTGACAGAACACTGAGCCAATCATGGCGCAACTAGAGAACATTACCAACCCCCCTGTATTTTCCACCACCACAGAAAGCACTGAGCTAGGCTGAAACACCTGCATTTTGGAGCTGCGTTACTCAAGAAAGCAAAAAAGAGACCATGTTTGTATGCGGCTTTATTAACTCAATTATATATATTTTTACATTGTTTGTAAACTGATATGTGACGTATTAATGCCAACATAACATGCACAACAGGCAAAAAAATACAAATATATACAGTACCAGTCAAACGTTTGGACACAACTACTAATAATAATCTACATTGTAGAATACTAGTGAACACATCAACACTATGAAATAACACATATGGAATCATGTAGTAACCAAAAAAGTGTTAAACAAATCAAAATATATTTTATATTTGAGATTCTTTGCCTTGATGACAGCTTTGCACACTCTTAGCATTCTCTCAACCAGCTTCACCTGGAATAATTTTCCAACAGTCTTGAAGGAGTTCCCACATATGCTGAGCACTTGTTGGCTGCTTTACCTTCACTCTGAGGTCCAACTCATCCCAAACCATCTCAATTGGGTTGAGGTCGGGTGATGCAGCACTCCATCACTCTCCTTCTTGGTCAAATAGCCCTAGCACAGCCTGGAGGTGTGTTGGGTCATTGTCCTGTTGAAAAACAAATGACAGTCCCACTAAGCGCAAACCAGATGGGATGGCGTATCGCTGCAGAATGCTGTGGTAGCCATGCTGGTTAAGTGTGCCTTGAATTCTAAATAAATCACTGACAGTGTCACCAGCAAAGCCACCCCACACCATCACACCTCCTCCTCCATGCTTCACGGTGGGAACCACACAGGCGGAGATAATCTGTTCAAGGTAACTTTGGGTCTTCCTTTCCTGTGGCAGTCCTCATGAGAGACAGTTTCATTATAGCACTTGATGGTTTTTGCAACTGCACTTGAAGAAACGTTCAAAGTTCTTGAAATGTTCCGTATTGACTGACCATGTCTTAAAGTAATGATGGACTGTCATTTCTCTTTGCTTATTTGAGCTGTTCTTGCCATAATATGGACTTGGTCTTTTACCAAATAGGGCTATCTTCTGTATACCATCCCTACCTTGTCACAACACAACTGATTGGCTCAAACGTATTAAGAAGGAAAGAAATTCCACAAATGAACTTTTAACAAGGCACACCTGTTATATGAAATGCATTCCAGATGACTACCTTATGAAGCTGGTTAAGACAATGCCAAGAGTGTGCAAAGCTGTCATCAAGGCAAAAGGTGGCTACTCACCCATCCACACATTCGTTTTCTTCCTTCCAGCTACCCGCTATTTCAGAAATCACAGAACTTATCAGGAAATCCAAGCCTTCCACTTGTCAACTTGACCCCTTTCCCACACAACTTGTTAAAGCCTGCCTTGCCTCCCTGGTTCCCCTCATTTCTGCTATCATCCACTCCTCACTCACTACTGGAACTGTTCCTACATCTTTCAAAACTGCTGCTATTACCCCAATTTTGAAAAAAATTGGTGCGGATCCCTCCGACTTCAACAACTTCCGTCCTGTATCCAATTTACCATTCATTTCCAAAATTCTTGAAAAAACAGTTTCCTCTCAACTCCATTCTCATTTATCCCACAATAACTTGTATGAACAGTTCCAGTCCGGTTTCCGTCCACTTCATAGCACCGAAACAGCACTTATCAAAATCACCAATGACTTCCTTATGGCAGCTGATTCTGGACTTCTTACCATCCTCATCCTCCTCGATCTGAGTGCAGCCTTTGATACCATCAGTCACACCGTCCTCCTCAACAGGTTATCTTCCATCGGCATTAGCCACACTCCGTTAGACTGGTTCACATCTTATCTCTCTGGCTGCACTCAGTTCATTCAACTTAAATCTTTTACATCCAGTCCCTCCGCTGTCACTTCTGGTGTGCCCCAGGGCTGTGTCCTGGGGCCCCTACTTTTCATCATTTATCTCCTGCACCTGGGCAATATCTTCCACAAATTCAATATTCAATTCCACTGTTATGCTGATGACACCCAGCTCTGCTTTTCGACCAAACCCTGGTCCACTCTCCCGCCCACCTCCCTTACTGACTGCATCTCGGAAATAAAAACCTGGTTTTCCCAAAACTTCCTCAAATTAAACAGTAATAAAACTGAGGTTCTCCTTATTGGCACTAAATCTACTTTATCCAAAACCGACAGTTTTTCTCTTAATATTGATAACTCCTCCGTTTCACCCTCCCCACAGGTTAAGAGTCTGGGTGTCATCCTTGACAGCACATTATCTTTTCAATCGCACATTAATAACATTACACGGTCTGCCTATTTCCATCTACGAAACATCAATCGACTCCGTCCCTCCCTTACCCCCATACTGCCGCCGTCCTTGTCCACAGTCTCGTCACTTCCCGTTTGGACTACTGCAACTCTCTCCTTTTTGGCCTCCCTCATAAATCCCTCCATAAACTTCAACTGGTCCAGAATTCAGCTGCCCGCATCATTACTCGAACCCCCTCCATTCATCACTCCTGTTCTTCAACAGCTCGAACCCCCTCCATTCATCACTCCTGTTCTCCAACAGCTTCACTGGCTCCCGGTCCAGTTCCGTATCCAATTCAAAGTCCTTCTGTTAACATTCAAGTCCATCCATAAACTCGCCCCCCCATATTTGTCTGATCTCCTCCAGGGTCCAACTTCCACCCGCTCCCTTAGATCCTCTTCCTCCATACACCTGTCTGTCCCCCCCGCCCGTCTCACCACTATGGGGAGCAGAGCATTCAGCCGCTCTGCTCCCCGTCTCTGGAACTCATTACCATCCCAACTCAGAAACATCGATTCATTTTCCCATTTCAAATCACAACTCAAAACACACCTGTTTAAAACTGCCTGTCTCACTTGACGTCAATTGCTCTGCTTCTTTTGTTGTTTTTAATGCTGTTCTATGCTTTTAAATGTCTTATGTTTCCCTGTACGGTGAACTTGAGTGTCGAGAAAGGCGCCTTAAATAAAATGTATTATTATTATTATTTTACTTTGAAGAGTCTAAAATATATTTTGATTTGTTTAACATTTTTTGGGGTTATTATTATTCTGCAGTGTAGAAAATAGTAAAAATAAACAAAAACCTTTGAATGAGTAGCTGTGTCCAAACATTTGACTGGTACTGTATATCACATTTTTTAGCTAAACAGATGGGGCTCAAAACAGGTGGGCCTTTGCCCTAAATGACAGGTCACCACTGGTTCTTTGCGTCATCCAGTCTGCTGTGGAAAATTGGCTACATTTATGCCATAGGAAGAAACAGATGCAACTAAGTAGCATTGATGTGAACACAAGGTAGAAATCTCTGAACATTGTGAATATCAACAGCTAGGCATGTATATGAACCAAAGTTAGCTGGCCAACTTATTGACCCTGCTTTGTGATACACCTCCCTGTGTTTTCTTTTTCTTTTACATATTTTTATATCTCCCCTTCTGAGGCCTCTAATGATACTGTACCTTTGCAGTGTATGGACTCTACATTATTATAGGATTTGATGAAGAGGGAAATATTTCACTGGGAGGTCAGAGGGATATATTTCACCTTTCACACAAAGGTCAGTTCTCCTACAATAGCTGTAGGGTACAATCAAGGCTACACACACAGAACTCAAATGGGAGCAGGATGGATGTTAGAGCCTATAGTATTGTGTGTGTGTGTGCATCACAGGAGGTTTGTGGCACTTTCATTTGGGAGGACGGGCTCGTGGTAATGGCTGCCATTATTATGAGCCGTCCTCCCCTCAGCAGCCTCCACTGGCATGCATGTGTGTGGCGTGACTGATGTTTCCTTGACAATGGACCACAGATTTCCCTCAGTCCATCTCTGAGGTGACTAACAATGATATCTCAGCGTGTCTGAGGTCTATAATCTGTTATCATTGTGTGTATCATTGTACGCAGATGTTTGATCAGCAAATCCATATTTGGAGCATTGTGGCGCAGGCTGCAGGCCAACTTTGTGTACAGCATCTTGATTTCAGGAGATTGAACAGGTTGAGTGCATCTTTACAGAAACAGACCAATAATAGTAAGACAATTGACATCAGTCATGTCAAGACACGTGCTATAGGCCCTTTTTGACAGTACAGAATGTCAACCGCTAAAGGGAGAGAATCTGTTGATTTTAGACCGTACTCATCCTGGTATGCCACCCCATATCAATGGTACCTCACCTATGCTATACAGGGCAGTGTCCCCATCACTGCCCTATGACATTTGATAGTAGAAGAAGCAAAAGCAACAGACTAGCAGTCATAGCAATAGCAGTAGTAGTACCGACAGTAGTTGTTGCAGGAGAAGGACCCCATGAATCGCCACCTTCTATTGTTGGCATAAAACCGGAGGAGTGGGCCTTTCCTCTGCATCAGGTCTGCATAATCCTGACAAAAACCATTTCCCAAATGATCTGTCTCTCACCCCATATTCATTGGGAGGGGGATCATTCTAAAAAGTTATTTATGATGCCAAGCCGAAGTGCCACGACTTCCATTACATTATGACTGAAAGGGGAGTGCTGCACATTATGTTATTTAAATAGTGAACGTATATGGCCTGACACATCAATAAGTCATGCACCAGCCATTTCCAAAAGAGGACAAGTGGAAATTGATATGTCACTCCTGACACAGTAAGGCATTGTAATAATTGATCATTGTAATCAATGACATATCAATGCTTGACTTGGACAGAAATATAGGTAAGAAATAGGAAAGATTTAGCCTAACAGTGAAACGCTTACTTACTGGCCCTTCCCAACAATGCAGAGAGAAAGAAAATGGAAAAAGTAATAATAATAGAAAAGTAATAACACATAATAATAAATACACAATGAGTAACAGTAACTTGGCTATATACAAAGGGTACCAGTACCGAGTTGATGTGCAGGGGTACGAGGTAATTGAGGTAGATATGTACATATAACTACTTGGAATAAAGCGAGTAGGCAACAGGATAGATAATAAACAGTAGCAGCAGCGTATGTGAAAAAAAGTTAGTACAAAAAGGGTCAATGAAGATAGTCCGGGTAGCTATTTGGTTAACTATTTAACTAACTATTATGCAACTAACTATTATGGCTTGGGGCTAGAAGCTGTTCAGGGTCTTGTTGGTTCCAGACTTGGTGCGTCGGCAGGTGCTAAACAATAATGTTGAGCTAATATTCTTTAAGAGGCACAGGAGCTCAAGCAGTAGACGATTTGACGTGCCCGTTTTCAGCTGCGGTGAGCTCCTGATTGTAATTACAGATAAGTTGTACTCCAGGCAAAAAGTGTAAGCTCTTTCCTTATAACATGATATGTCTTATGAAGTGAGCCTATAGTCAAAGAATGGTTACAATACACAGTCAAAGAATGGTAACATGGTCACTAAACCACATCATAATAAACCCTTACATGTTCTGTATTTATGTGGTCAATAGATCATTATAAACTGGGTGGTTTGAGCCCTGAATGCTGATTTGCTGACTGCTGTGCTACATCAGACCGTATACCACGGGTATGACAAAACATGTATTTTTACTAATTAATATGGTAACCCATTTATAATAGCAATAAGGCACCTCGGGAGTTTGTGGTATATGTTCAATATACCACGTTGCATCGTGCATAAGAACAGCCCTTAGCCTTATTGCTTAAATAGAATTGTATGGGATTCCATCAAAACATATTTTTTGCTTCTAATAAAATCTATTCATATTTTCTTATTGCCGGCATAACATCCACTGACTGAGAAGCTTTGTATTCATATTATATTGCACCATGGGGGGTCAAAAGAAGCAGCCAGAGGTAATTCAGACTGTGGTGTGGTCTCAAGGCCTCAATCTCACCCACACAATACATTATGATGCCACTATATTACTAATGACTTTTGGTTCTGGATGAGACTCCTGGCCAACCTTCCCGTTAATATGCTGCATTCTGCCAAAAAACATCTCTATTTTTATAACCACCCTTACCACTGCACAACATACACAAACACTGCTGCAGTACCAGCCTTCTATGTGTTTGTGAAGCTTTGTTATAGCTCTCGTTATATACGTATACGTGGCTCCACTGCTGTTCCTTGAATGTATTATCATTTTTATAGTTGTTTACCCTATGTGTGAGTTTGTGTGAGTGAGTGTGAATGTAAGACTGATGAAACAGATAAAAGGCAAGTGCTTATTTGCGCCTGCTGCAATTGTGCTTTTGTTGAATTTCCACAAACGGACTAATTTATCAGTCAGGGGTAAGAAATCTCTTTGCATTCTCACAGAGACTGTAGGATAATCACTTGCACAATGTGAGGTCACATGTACCGCAGAGATAAAAAGAGGCCAATATACACAAAGAAACAAGATACAATTATCTTCATGACATTACTGTGTTGAAAGCGACGCTATTACCATTTCCAATAAAGTAATATGAGCAGGAAAAAGGCATGTGAACATACAGTATAGCAACATACCCTGCCAAACAAAATATCACTTCAAAGAAGAAATAGAATCCTAAGGAGCTCTGCTCCTGCCATTCATACATACAGTATATCATACATTATTTACTATGTTTTTCGGTATAAGACAGCCTGGTTTAACTTAACTAAGAACCACTTGAAGACAAATATGGAGCTCAGGTTTAGCTGCTGAGATTTTTTACACTTTAAATAGGCTGCCGCAGAGATTAGGTTATTATTTATTAAAAATGACAGATTCTGAATGTCTTCACGAAAGGCCCCATATCTATCTTTAGCCTTGTGTGTAGAGAAGCAGCCATGCGAGCACAGCACTCGAGGTACCATGGCAAAGCAGCATTGAGTCGGAATAGACCTCAGGGCCATAGGCTTTTTTTCACACGCTTGGGTGCATCCGTTGGTCAAGATTTTGCCAAAGTTAAAGATTATACAATTAACCTTCAGAATGTAAGTAGAACGCCACCGTATACTGTTATAGTCTCATTTCCCTTTGTCAGTGTTCTTGAAGAAAGTTACTCTTTAAAGAGCAACTGCCCCTAAAAACCAACTTCTCATTCAGAAAACAGCATCGTGGCATCGATATGAAACATTTATTATACTGACAAAATGTACAACAAAGTGTAAATATGGTAGGATAAAATCAGTCTTTTCAAAAACAGAGTTTTATGAGACTTGTAGTTGTAACTGCATCACAACGTAAATGAAGGTTGAGTTTGTTTCAATCCTGCCCACATGCCCACAGCTGGCAGCACACAAGTAATCATCAATTACGATTGGGTCGCTGCATGCGACCCAATCGTAATGCCCATGGTACATTTTTGTTGACTTTGGATATCCCTAAAGGGCTAGTTAGGGACCATCAGTAAATTATACAATGTACATGGGAAAAGATGTTAAAATTCAAATAGCTCCAAATTTTAATGATTTAAAAAACTCAAACCAACTTAAATTGTAGAAATATATATACAAATATTGAAAGCATTTAATAAGAAACCTAAAAAGTGTGCAACATTAAAATATTGTCTCATTTACATTATAATTTCTTGACGGTCCGTAAGTCAAACCAACTTTGCCACGGTCGCACACCAGCCGGCTGAAGCTAATTGGCCAAATTATTTCTTCCCACGTCACGTTTGAATTCAGTCATAGCATTTCTTAGTGAACCAAATCAAGAAATGCAGTCGCCCTTTAAGTTTGACAACATGCTTTGTTAATTCAGGTTTGAGAGGGAACATGTTTTTCTATGTGTTTTTTTCTCTTTAATGTTGACCTTTGGAGTTCTAAGCTGTTGATAACATCCACTAAATAAATACAAAAGCTAGGGACAATGTCATAATATCTGATTCAAAAAAATTGGCCCAAAAGCCTAAATAGTCCATAGAGGCCTCTTATGTGACAAATACAGAAGTTAACTTTTATAATGAAAAAGTTGCAGAATTATGCAAGATATTCATGATAAACACAAAGCTTATTAGAGCTGGGTTTCAATTTTAATTACAGTGCAAGGCTGAGGACACGCCGTCAACCACAGCCCCCTTGGGCGCAAACAATGTGGCGGTCAGCCTTATCTCCCTCATCAAACACGCTATTTCAGCATGGCAGACCATTGAACACTAAAGCACTCAAAAAGCCACTCAGTCTTGTATGCACCCAAATGAGCATGCAGTATATATAATGAAAAGTTTTTTTTTTACGACAAACCAAACATTAGATTAAACATAGACATGACCTTGAAGAATTAGCGAGAAACTCTTCAGCGCAATGTTCCTGCAGTGTTGCTGTTGTGTTGAGTTTTTGTCTGTGGTTCTGTTGCTACTCTGTTGGCATCTGGGTCTCTTTTCACATCTGTCACATTGACAGACCACTGACTGATTTCTCCTGGGTGAAAAAAACTAACTCTGTTGTTTACCATTGGGGTTATCACATGGCAATGTTAGAGCATAGACGTCCAAATCTACTCATCTGAATCAACAAACTTTCAAACAAGATTTGTTTAAGAGTTGTTATTTTTATTTTTGCAGATGGCTTCTTTCCTGAGTTAAATCAGCCAGCTGTAGTTTCCGCCTGAGCAGGCCGGTCCAGAATACATGATGCTGAGACTGATTTAGGCACGTTGACACACAGGCAGTGATATCAATGTATCAACTGAGATTGTTACTGAAGGAAGATAGAGATCCCTGGGGCCTAGAGGATCATGCTATGTACCTCAGCTAGAAAAAATGCCAGTCTGTGCTGTGATGATTCAAGCCAGGATTGTGCAGGATTAGTAACTGGAAAACAGTCAGCTTGAGGAGAAGCAGGGGGTTGTTGTCCTGCATATTCCTTCACATTTCCAACAGTGGGGACTTTATGTGGTATTTAACTGTTAAAACCAGATGATCTACAGTGCCTTCAGAAAGTATTCATACCCCCTCATTCCACATTTTGTTGTGTTACAAATCCAAAATGTATAAATATACTTCTTTTCTCATCCATCTACCAACAATACCCCGTAATGACAAAGTAAAATCATGTTTTTATACATTTTGGAAATGTAATGAAAATGATATACAGATATACATAGAATCACTTTTGGCAGCGATTACAGCTGTGAGTCTTCCTGGGTAAGTCTCTAAAGGCTTTGCACACCTGGATTGTATTTACATGTTTTATTCTTCAAGCTCTGTCAAGTTGGTTGTTGATTATTGCTAGACATTGCCATAGGCCACTCATGAACATTCAATGTCGTCTTGGTAAGCAACTCCAGTGTATATTTGGCTTTGTGTTTTAGGTTATTTTCTTGCTGAAATGTGAATTTGTCTCTCAGTGTCTGTTGGAAAGCAGAATGTATCAGGTTTTCCTGTAGGATGTTGCCTGTGCTTAGCTCTATTCCATTTATTTTTATCATAAAAAAAACTCTGTAGTCCTTGTCGATGACATGCGTACCCATAATATGATGCAGCCACCACCATGCCTGAAGTTATTAAGAGTGGTACTCAGTGATGTGTTGTGTTTGATTTTCCCCAAATATAACGCTTTGTATTCATGACATTAAGTTAGGTTCTTTCCCACATTTATTGCGCTTTTACTTTAGTGCTTTATTGCAAACAGGATGCATGTTTTGGAATATTTGTATGCTGTACAGGCTTCCTTCTTTTCACTCTGTCATTTAAGTTAGTATTGTGAAGTAACTACAATGTTGTTAATCCATCCTCAGTTCTCCTATCACAGCCATTAAACTCTGTAACTGTTTTAAAGTTACCATTGGCCTCATGGTGAAATCCCAGAGCGGTTTCCTTCCTCTCCGGTAAATTAGTTAGGAAGGACGCCTGTATCATTCTAGTGACTGGCTGTATTGATCCAAAGTGTAATTAATAACTTCACCATGCTTAAAGGGATATTCAATGTCTGCTTTTTTTTTATTACCCATCTACCAATAGGTGCCCTTTTTTTCGAGGCATTGGAAAACCTCTATGGTCTTTGTGGTTGAATCTGTGTTTGAAATTCACTGCTCGACTGAGAGACCTTACAGATAATTGTGTGTGGGGTACAGAGATGAGGTAGTCATAAAAGAAGAATGTTATAAACTATTATTGCATACAGAGTGAGTCCATGCAACTTGTGATTTGTTAAGCACATTTTTACCTACTGTATATTTAGGCTTGCCATAACAACATTTCAGCTTTTCATTTGAATTTATTTGTAAACATTTCCCAAAACATATTTCCACTTTGAGATTATGGGGTATTGTATGTAGGCCAGTGACACAAAATCTAAATGTAATCCATTTTAAATTCAGAATGTAACACAACAATATGTGGAAACAGTCAAGAGGTTTGAATACTTTCTGAAGGCACTGTATTTCTTCCCTGTTGCCAAGGAAACTGGGGAGATTGTTCTCCGAGACTCTGTGATTTAGCTTGACATCACGCTAGGGCCGGCAGCTTAGGACATATAGGCAGGGCTTTTTCATATTCCATAGGTGTGTGCTTGATTTTTTTGTTGTGCTTTTTGTCCTGGAACACTCAGGTACACTCAATGGCTTTGAAAGGACAGCATAGACAAAAGTAAACATGAATGTAAACATTTGTTTGAATCAGACACTGATAAGAAAATGTTTGTTGAATGCTTTGTACAGCAGACAATTTGTCTTTGCTCTGCAAAATGGAATTGAAACGGATTTGGCATCTCCTCCGTTTTTGAAAAATCTAGTATATCGTGGTTCTCTCACAACAACTACGATATACAAATAATTGTTTAAATAATTAAAGATTAAAGAGATACCAAATAGATGTTCATATGAGGAATCAGCTACTATAATTAAAGTCAGACTGTTGTTAAAAGAGGCATTGTTCCACCATTACATACCCGGTTCACACAGCATACAACCCTCAAAATTATGTCAGTAAACATGGACAATGTTGACAGGTTCTTTTTAAATCTCCAGTGCTAGCCTCGCTTCGTTTTCTGAGCTCAGAGCCAGTAACCAGGGGGTGGATGGCAGTTGTCTCTGCCTGCAGCCTAGGCTTCCTGCCGTGAAGGCCTGGAGAACCAACACATGGCAGCTTGGCTTGCCTAAGTGACAAACAAGAACCTCAGCAAGTTGGCCTCTTCAAAGCCTTTCACAACTTGGACATTTTGTACAACATTGTTAGGGCTACTCTGTAACTATAGATGGCATATTTAGCACTTATGTAGACAGAACTAAATGTATATACAGATGAAGTCGGAAGTTTACATACACTTCAGCCAAATACATTTAAACTCAGTTTCACAATTCCTGACATTTAATCCTAGTAAAGATTCCCTGTCTTAGGTCAGTTAGGATCACCACTTTATTTTAAGAATGTGAAATGTCAGAATAATAGTAGAGAGAATGATTTATTTCAGCTTTTATTTCTTTCATCACATTCCCAGTGGGTCAGAAGTTTACATACACTCAATTAGTATTTGGTAGCACTGCCTTTAAATTGTTTAACTTGGGTCAAACGTTTTGGGATAGCCTTCCACAAGCTTCCCACAATAAGTTGGGTGAATTTTGGCCCATTCCTCCTGACAGAGCTGGTGTAACTGAGTCAGGCTTGTAGGCCTCCTTGCTCGCACACGCTTTTTCAGTTCTGTCCACAAATTTTCTATAGGATTGAGGTCAGGGCTTTGTGATGGCCACTCCAATACCTTGACTTTGTTGTCCTTAAGCCATTTTGCCACAACTTTGGAAGTATGCTTGGGGTCATTGTACATTTTGAAGACCCATTTGCGACCAAGCTTTAACTTCCTGACTGATGTCTTGAGATGTTGCTTCAATATATCCACATAATTTTCCTCCCTCATGATGCCATCTGTTTTGTGAAGTGCACCAGTCCCTCCTGCAGCAAAGCACCCCCACAACATGATGCTGCCACCCCCGTGCTTCATGGTTGGGATGGTGTTCTTCGGCTTGCAAGCCTCCCCCCTTTTCCTCCAAACATAACGATGGTCATTATGGCTAAACAGTTATATTTTTGTTTCATCAGACCAGAGGACATTTCTCCAAAAAGTATGATCTTTGTCCCCGTGTGCAGTTGCAAACCGTAGTCTGGCTTTTTTATGGCGGTTTTGGAGCAGTGGCTTCTTCCTTGCTGAGCAGCCTTTCAGGTTATGTCGATATAGGACTTGTTTTACTGTGGATATAGATACTTTTGTACCTGTTTCCTCCAGCATCTTCACAAGGTCCTTTGCTGTTGTTCTGGGATTGATTTGCACTTTCGCACCGAAGTACGTTCATCTCTAGCAGACAGAACGCGTCTCCTTCCTGAGCGGTATGATGGCTGCGTGGTCCCATGGTGTTTATACTTGCGTACTATTGTTTGTACAGATAAACGTGGTACCTTCAGGCGTTTGGAAATTGCTCCCAAGGATGAACCAGACTTGTGGAGGTCTACAATTATTCTCTTGGCTGATTTCTTTTGATTTTCCCATGATGTCAAGCAAAGAGTATGAAGGTAGGCCTTGAAATACATCCACAGGTACACCTCCAATTGACTCAAATTATGTCAATTAGCCTATCAGAAGCTTCTAAAGCCATGACATAATTTTCTGGAATTTTCCAAGCTGTTTAAAGGCAAAGTCAACTTAGTGTATGTAAACTTCTGACCCACTGGAATTGTGATACAGTGAATTACAAGTGAAATAATCTGTCTGTAAACAATTGTTGGAAAAATTACTTGTGTCATGCACAAAGTAGATGTCCTAACCGACTTGCCATAGTTTGTTAACAATAAATATAGCTTAGTTTGTTTGTTAACAAGACATTTGTGGAGTGGTTGAAAAACAAGTTTTAATGACTCCAACCTAAGTGTATGTAAACTTCCAACTTCAACTGTATACAGTACCAGTCAAAAGTTTGGACACGCCTACTCATTCAAGGGTTTTTCTTTATTTTTACTATTTTCTACATTGTAGAATAATAGTGAAGAGATCAAAGCTATGAAATAACACAGAATCATGTAGTAACCAAAAATATGTTGAACAAATCAAAATATATTTAATATTTTTCTTCAAAGTGGCCACCTTTTGCATTAATGACATCTTTACACACTCGCTTTAGGTTACTACTTGATTCCATATATGTTATTTCCATATATGTCTTAACTATTATTCTACAATGTAGAATAATCTTCCTACTTTCTCCAGAGACTGTATTTACATAAATTGGAACAGGATACACAACCACACTGTAGCATGATACATTTCCACTCAGTTATTATTTATGCATACAATAAAGCCCCTTTTCAGTTAGATCTAGGGGAAAAACAAACAATTTCCTTTTGATAAGTTCAAACAAATGTTTATTCAAGAGCTTTTGCAATAAACAAACTGAAGGCGCTTGCACAGTTCTATCAGGAATCAAGGTAAGACCCAAGTGCAGACTGTGGGAAGTAACAATGTTTATTGTAACAGGGGCAGGCAAATGACAGGTCAAGGCAGACAGGGGTCTATAATCCAAAGTAGAGGCCAAGGTACAGGACGACAGGCAAGCTCAGTGTCAGGTCAGGCAGAGGTCGGTAATCCAGAGGTGGAGCAAAGGTACAGGACAGCAGGCAGAGTGGTCAGACAGAGTGGTCAGGCAGGCGGATACAGGGTCAGGAGAGGCTAGGGTAAAAAAAAAAAAAAACAGGAGGCCGAGAAAACGAGAGACTGGGGAAAATCAGGCGCTGAGACAAACTGCTGGTAGGCTTGAACAAAGAAGACAAACTGGCACAGACAGACAGAAAACACATGTATAAATACCCAGAGGATAAGTGTTGAAGATGGGTGACACCTGGAGGGGGTGGAGACAAGCACAAGGACAGGTGAAACAGATCAGTGCGTGACAAGTTCGGCCATCAAATGCCAAACATGTCTGATTGTTATGCTTTGCTTCTCTGTGTTTGTTGGCGCTTGTCTGATTTGATTCACTATGCTCAATAGGCAATTGTTGGAGTAAAAAATCTGCCCAACAGACCATGATTTAATGGGCCCCATTTCTACAACAGCATGTTTTTATGGAAAAACAGCAACTTGTTGGGTAGTGCTTCTGACTTACTGAGTTTGGCTTTAAAACATGCTGAAATAATACAGTCAAGCCATGCTAAAACAGATCGACAGGAGGGATTATGAGTGGTTGTAATTGCAGTCCAAAATCAAATGTCCAATGCCAATCAACCAAGCAGGACTAAGACAATGATAATTACCCTCATCATGATCACTATTATGTCTGCTGTCTGACGCCGTTATTAAAGGTGAATTTGTGGATAAATCAATCACCACTCAAAGCCTAGGAGAACAGTCAAGCTGTCGACTCACATCTGTGAGGAGAACAAACAAATTGTCATGAGAGTAGGGTGCGGGCCAACCAGAGCAGGCAGAGCTATTGGGCTGAGGCCCCGCTACTGCTCTAAACCCATTTTAGCCTGAACACAGTGACAAGAAATCCGCCTTATATGTTGGGTTATTTGATTAGAAGGTTACAATAGAGGCAGAGCTATTTCTTCAAATACATAATGTATGAAAAGTACTCCAATCCTGTCTCTGTCCCCAAAATGCTGACTGCTCCTGACACAAATACACATTTGGCTGGCTTTTCAAAAGGATAATTATTTACTGTGTTGCAGGGTCGTTTTGTCCTCGAAATTATGACATATCATTTTTCCATCTTGCTGATGGTTTGAGGACGGCATCTACACACTCACAACACCACTGTCTGTCTTTCCTCTTTTCTTTTCCTTCCATCTCTCTTCCATTTCTTTCATCTCTTTATTGGACTTTTCCTTTAAACTGTTGTTTACACTGCAGTCAAAAACAAACTGCAATATAATGTAATTTAAGTTGAATTGGCTTGTTTTATTATTTTATTTTATTTATATCACCTTTATTTAACCAGGTAGGCCAGTTGAGAACAAGTTCTCATTTACAACTGCGACCTGGTCAAGATAAAGCAAAGCAGTGCGACAAAAACAACACAGAGTTACACATAAACAAACATACAGTCAATAACACAATAGAAAAAAATCCATGTACAGTGTGTGCAAATGTAGAAGATTAGGGAGGTAAGGCGATAAATAGGCCATAGAGGCAAATAATGACAATTTAGCATTAACACTGGAGTGATAGATGTGCAGATGATGATGTGCAAGTAGAGATACTGGGGTGCAAAAGAGCAAAAATATAAATAGCAATATGGGGATGAGCTAGTTGGGTGTGCTATTTACAGATTGGCTGTGTACAGGTACAGTGATCTGTAAGCTGCTCTGACAGCTGATGCTTCAAGTTAGAGAGGGAGAAATAAGTCTCCAGCTTCAGTGATTTTTGAAATTCGTTGTGCCCTTAAGCCTTGATTTAGGTTGCTTGTTCTATAGGCTATTACAACAATTAAATCTCAAATATAGGTACTTGAAAATTCAGCCAAGTCATTCAAGAGTGACGTTGAAATTGGACATCTATCGATGTCCTGAGGACGTCGGGAAATGCCTTCAAAACTGGCCACTTGGGGCAACAGTGAGCGCTATTATCATCAAGTAGGCTTGGCTTTTGCTAAGGTTTTGTGGACAGAGGTGGTGGATGGGTGTAATCCAAGGACACTGGATCAGTTGGCTGCTTGTTCAATCCAGTTGTGGACTCATATTTTTTTATTCTTTTTTTTTATCACAAACTTTAACCCCTACTTTAACCATTAGGAATGAGTGCCTAAACTTTGTTTTAATCCCTATCCCCATGCTTAATCCTTAATATAACCATTCAGCGTGAGTGCCTCCTAAACTTAACCCTTAACTTCGAAATTTGACCTTTGGAATAATGGAATGATACAGAGGTGGTGAAGCAACAAAAACACTTTGAAAATGGACGCTTGGAGTAATTCTGCAGTGAGATTGTGAGAGCTTGTTGTGAAAATTAAAATTACAATTAAATGCTTGAAAATGTCTTTGAAAGTCCTTGAATTTGCCATGCCATGAACTGGGTACAGGCTAATCTCTCAACCCGCAAACGAACAACGCACAGACATGAAATAGAAACAATAACACCTGAGGAAAGAACCAAGGGGAGTGACAGATATAGGGAAGATAATCAAGGAGGTGATGGAGACCAGGTGAGTGTCATGAGGTGTGTGACAATGGTGACAGGTGTGCGGGATAATGAGCATCCTGATGACCTAGAGGCCAAAGCAGGAGCACAAGTGACAGTACCCCCTCCCCGACACGCAGCTCCAGCCGGGACGCCGACCAAAGGGACGATCCCGGGGATCAGGAGCGGACCGGTCACCCATGCTGATGCGCGGAAACCTGTCGCCGGCTGGGGCGCGGGAACCTGACAGCCTGGCTGAGGCAGGGGAGCCTGGCGATCTGGCTGAGTCATGAGAGCCTGGCGATCCGGCTGAGGCATGAGAGCCTGACGAGCCGGTGGAAGCAGGGGAGCCTGACTATCCGGCAAAGGCATGAAAGCCCGACGAGCCGGCTGAGGCAGGGGAGCCAGTCGATCCGGCGGAGGCATGAAAACCCGACGAGTCGGCAGAGGCAGGGGAGCCTGTAGCGGCTCCCGGACCAGACGTCTTTACGCTGACGTCTTTACTCACCTTCCCTTAGGTGAGGCGTTATTCTGTAACGATGTGCACTGAGAGTCGGGAAGCAAGTTCAGGGAGTAAGTGATTTAATCAATAAATGAAACATAATACAAAACAAGAAACACGAACAACGCACAGACATGAAACAGAAACAATAACACCTGAGGAAAGAACCAAGGGGAGTGACAGATATAGGGAAGATAATCAAGGAGGTGATGGAGACCAGGTGAGTGTCATGAGGCGCGTGATGATGGTGACAGGTGTGCAGGATAATGAGCAGCCTGATGACCTAGAGAGGGAGCACACGTGACAGTCCAGAAGTTACTTTCGGTCATAAGAGAAGGGTAGCGGCAACATTATGTACAAAATAAGTAAAAAAAATAAATAAGTTACAAATAAACACAATTGGTTGGGGGCACGTAAAACGTGTGCCTTCTTCTCTGGTACCATTTTCACGCAGGAAATAAATATAAAATGCATAAGAAATCTTGCTGCATTTTGTAAAAGCAGATCTCAAATGCTTCTTATTGTATTTTGTGCTCGGCATCAAACAAATGTTTGTTCTTCAGTTTAATTTCTCCACTAGGATGAAAATTCACGATCGGGCAGTGGCGTGTATTCTGTATGTGTAGGCCATACAGAGCACCATATCTGATGCTGTCTGGTTCAAAAGAGTATGACATTGTTGCAGCCCGTAGCATTGTTGCCGCCCGTAGCATGGACCTGGCATCCCTTGACACTTTTTGTTGACGAGCATTTGGCCTCCCTTGATAAAAAAGTATAAAATAATAGCCTATTAACGTTGAGCTAATCTGAGTGAGCTCAACTGTGAATGGTCCTGGCGCACCAAAAAAAAAGAGTAAAGGGAACCCAGTTTGGATTTAGCGTCACTCGTATCAAATCGCATTGAGAGCATATGTCATTGACGGAAACAACTTGAATTGTTTCATCTCGTGGTGTTGTTGTCATCCAGTGGCTAGCTAGCTAAAAATGGCCCTTTCCTAAATTAGCCATGGACGGAGATAGGGATTTGAACTTGTTGTTTTACTTAATTCTTTGTACTGGCCAATTATTATACTTGCGATGTAGAAGGTTAATATTAATTGTAACTAGTTTAAGGTTAAGGTTATGGTTAACTACCTAATGTTGCCCATGAAAGGAAGTTAGGCTAGCGAGCAAGTATTTTAGCCAGGTAGCCTAGGACAACAAAAATGAAAAGCGTGTACTGTATCATGACAGAGTCATAAACCGTTTAGGCAACATGAAAGAGGAGGATGGCATTGGCGTTTTTGTACAAGTAGGGCAGGTCAACATGTTTTTTTCTACTTGCACGCACATGCACACACCACACACTCACAGAAATCAGTAGTTTGAAAATGTCAAAAACATTACCTTGCTTGACCATGCTGATGTTCAGGTAACTGTTTGTTACATTCAATATGTGTCAAGGCATATTAATTACTGTACCAGGTTATAGAGCAAACAACGCAGTTATCACAACACATAGGTTGTAATATGGATTTATTTTCTTCTTCTTCAATTTAAAACGTGACCCCTGTCAATACACAGCTGGACTCACCCACAAACATGCACGTGACTGGCTCAACTGTCCTGGGGATCTATGGTAAGCTTCATAATGTTAAATTATGTGACAGGTGAAATGAAGAACGCAATCTGCTTTATCTCTGTAACGTCTGCTTCCAACTCACACTCTCAAACACGTAGATCCCCTGAACGCAGCTCACTCTCCAGATCCCAATCACCTGAATTCTGATCACTTGTTCACACATCTGTATGTCATTATCACACACTATTTAGTTCAGTTCTTTGCACCCCATCATTGTGAGCTGTTTGTTGTTTTGTGACACACTTCTATTCAGAGCACTGGGTCTCCCATAATGTACTCCTCCCGTGTATGATAGTTTTTGCCTGCCTCAGTAACGACACCTTTTGCCTATTCCCTGCCTGTACTTTAGCCTATTGGATTTCCTGTTATCTACTTATTGCCTGATCTCTCATATGATGTTACTAGCCTTTTCCCTGCCTGTACTATTGCCTTTTTGGACCCTGTGTGTATGACCTTCTGCCTGCCCCTGGACCCAGCTACCTGCCTCCTCCTGTGGTCCTTTACAAGAAACACCTGCTGCGCCCTGCACTTGAAACCAGCTCTCTGTCTCCGATTGTGTTCATTACAATCTCCTAACAATTGCACAAGTTGACTGCAGGTATTTACTTAAAGTAGCTACAAATATTAAAATGTATTTAAAGACGTCAAAGAAATAGTTTCAACCTATTTACAGTATTGAAAAACCATCCCCTGGCTATTTCCAATACCCTAGTATATGGTATATATGGTATACCACCCAAGCCTAATGCGTGCATCATTCGCTCTCCTTTCAGATCTTGACCTGGCCTGTATTGTTTTTATTGGGGCCAGCAGCTTTCAGTTGCATGACTGTGTACTAATGGAAAATTTACCAGAGTTCAATCTGGAGTCAATGAGAACACTTTGTTGCTGTTAAGTAATTTGACCCAGGATGAATCGTCAGAAATTATAGAGCCTCCAAACTTTTTAACTTATAATGTGTGTGCGTGCGTGTGTGCATGCGTGTGGGTGAATGAGTGAGGGTGTGCATGTATGTGGCTGCTCACATCATTTACAATCCCATTTATGCTGAGTGTGCAGGCCTTGACTGTGCATGGAGGCGAATGGATTCCTGCTGCTTTGAGTTGGAGCAGACTTGATTGCCATAGCTCTGGTACAGTTGAGTCATAAGGATATGACATTGCTGCTTGGAAGACTTAGGATCAGCATGGTAGTACACTCTATAGGGCTCACTGGGGTGTAGGTTAAAGGAGACCTGTGTACCTTTCAGTTATGGTGATTTAGGTCCATGATGTCCATGGTGCCTATACCCCTGCATAGGGAACATGGTAGTGAACCTTGGGCAGAGTGCCTGAATAGCAGCAGTGTGCAGTGATATGAAGCCTGGGCATGGATGTAAATGGAATGTTACCTGATTAGAAGAAGTGCATAGCATTGAATAACCCTTTGAATGGGTGACAGCATTTACAGTGACACACAAGTTTTACACATTATAGTAACATGTTGTTACACAGTATTTCAATAATTGCACTGTAATTAGATAATATTGCAGTTGATTGGTTTGTGATTCAATGATGGGTTTAATAGTGATAATGCTATTGCCATGGCTTTGATTTTGTGCTGTTTGCCATGACTTTGAATGTGATGCCATTCTGGTTTACATGGCCTTGTTTGGGATGTCATGCTGGCTTCTGTGGCTTTGTTGTATCTCATCTCATTGTATTCAAGTCAACAACCTGCTGCAACTCAATGATTCAACACACTGCCAAGTCGAAGCTGCACAGAGACAACATCACCATGGCAACATCATTTCGAAGCCTTTCCCCCACGCACACAGTACCAATCTGATGATAATGTCACTACATGCATTTATTCCCTGGTAAGGAGTGCACATCCTTAATAAGAGGATGCAGACACAACTGATTTGAAATGTTGGCTAAAAGATTGCAAAGTGATGCGTGATAAGATAAAAGACGTACATGTCGGCTATGCTCTTTTAGAATAAATGTTCCTCTGTCTTCTCTAAGTGGTACTAATGTCTGTTTTTTAATCTTGTTCTATTCAATCCCTAAAAGGAATACTAAATTCATATTAAATTGACCCGCACTCTAACATGCCCACATTACAAGACATGCAACCTTCCCCCTCTCCCCACTTCCTACGCCCTCCGCTCACATGCGATGGCGGCCGCCTGGAGAGGTTTACACTTCACACCTGCATTAATGACTGTCTGTCTGTCTGTCTCCCACTCCTGCAGTGGGAGGCCGTCATTCCCCACACTCATCTAAATACTGTGAAATCCCATCAGCTCTAAAAAGACACAGTAAATGAAGCTCGGAAGCTTAACTGCAACGAACAACACGCACTAAACGAGCCTTGGCATCCATCCTGCCAATGGAGGGATTGTCAAACCGTGATTGAGTTGTCGTTGTGTTCAGTTGGTCCTGGGTTTGAAGAGGCATTTGGTTTCCCACTTATCTGGACAGTGGGGCTGATTTATAGGGTGGAAATACATCTAAGTGTATTAGTCAGGTGTGTTGCATTGGTGACACTCATTCTGTCCATCTCTCTATTCATCTCTAATTAATTATTGTCATTCTTCCTATTACGCCTAACTCTCACGTCTACCAAGGCATGGAAAGCATTAACCTGTTGAGCCCTGTAGATTCACAAGAACAAACATGTACTCAGTACTTCTGTTACATACTGTTTCTGTTACATGCCATTTTCGGCGTAGACAAGACCCCTTCCAAATAAAGGAAACAGACCTGCTGTCTCAGTCATTATTTGACACTAATGTTCCCCTGGTAAGGTTCAGTTCCTATCTGATAGACCAGTAGATTGGTCGATATGCTGCTCAAGCACCATCTGATCCCCTGCCGATAATTCACTCTGTCAACAAACCACCCTGAACCCAAACTGACAGCCGTGATTTGTACCATTTGGTTGAAGGTTCTCTCTCTCTCTTTCTCTCTCTCTCTTTCTCTCTGTCTCTTTTGCGCTCTCACTCTCCCTCCCCCTCTCTCCCTCTCTCATGTTATGAGTGAGTCGTGTTCTAAAAACACTAGACTGGGTAAATTAAGTGAAGGGGCTGAGCAGCTGAACAGGTCTATCATTGCCAGGATGGAGATGCATATTTTACTGGCCGGCCTCATGTTATATTCATCCTGTTTTTCTTTGTCCTGCTGCACACATCCACTCTGGACTGGAATGGCTTTGTTTTCCTGTTGTCTCTGATTCATCTGTGAATGAGAGACAGAGAAATATTCAACAGTTAACAATGCGCCCGTCTGTGTCTAATGACTTGAGACTGATAGAAATGAAAGCAATATTATGGAGCAATAGAGCTGAATACTGTAGATGAGGTCCGGTGGGCCTGGAATAGCTGGTAGTGAATTATTGGGGTATTATGAAGTGTAATGCATGTTCAAGTGCCCCAGTGGGGCTGGATAAAGTACATTGCTGTTGGATTCTGTGCACCGTGTTGTTCTTTATTGAGGTTATACACAAGCACACTCATTTTCTACTAAGCCACCCTCCTGCAGTGAGAAAGTATTTTGCCCCTCTGACTCTGGTGTTCTTTCGTGAGGCTCTATGTGTGCCAAGGAGTGACTGCTTAACTTCACATTTCGTGCAGAAATAACCACAGAATTACAGCACATTCCCAGCTATGAATAGCACTGGCCAAGTAATAGGAATGGAAAAGCCACGATCTGACTGACTAATATCTAAAAAGTCATATAACCCTACATTAGTCATTAGGATGCTGAAAAGTACTATTTTATTTGTGTCTGCGAATAAATCGGAAAATAAAAGTAGCTGATTACCTACTGTACCATTGACGTTCATTTCATGTAGGTAACAGAGAGCACAGCAATAGATTATTGAAATTCAACAGAGCTGGTTTTTAATTACAATTTAACAGGGTGGTGAATCTAAAATTAAGATACGAATTAAAGGTGTCTTTCAATATCCTTCAATCAATTGTCACAACTGAGGGACGAATGAGGAGTTCCATCAAATTTAATTACGTTACTTTCTGATTGCTTTGAGAATAAAATTGCAAGTCACTTTAGAAGCGAAAGGTTGTGGTGTTTTGATCTTGTTCATTACTGATGTAATGTACCGTGGGGAATTTCTGTCTTCTTTCCACCCACTGTTTTGATTCTTCCTGGCACATCCATCGAAGTGTGGGAGGATGTCATGCCTTGAAGCAGTGAACTTTGAATACGGTTGGAATACGGTTGGGAAAATGTCTGTATACGTCAGTGTTCCTCATCTGTTCCTCTGGGAATCCTAGATGGTGCACATTGATGTTCTATCCCAGCTCTAGCGCAGCTGATTCAACTAATAAATGACTTGGTGATTAGTTGACAGGCTAAATCAGACGTAGTGGTGTTGGAATAACTTAACAAAAATGTGCAAGGGATGGGGGTCCACATGCATGTGCCCTGAAACACTTTCTGTCAGTCTCAGTGTATTTGCTTCTCCCCCTCTCTTCTCTTCTATACCTCTGATTTCCACCTTTACATCTCACATGTTAAATTCACATGTACTCAAGACAGCACTCAGCTGAGCGACATTGTGCCATCATTAAATATTTATCTCCCTGCTCAGAGTTAAGGGACTCCAGAAGTGCACAATCCCATGTCTACTCAGAGCAGTGGACCAGGAAGATTAATAGCCATGTGTGGTACCTTTTGGTATGGGTCAGGGGCATGACCCCATATTTTCTACATGTGTAATGCAGTAGCCAAGTAGCAGAAAGTTTGCACCAGGCACACAATGGGCATTGAATATCAAATTATATTTAAGAATATGCATAGGCATCCGGTTCTGTATAGGGATGAGTCAAGGCAGATGGATGGACAGACGGAGAGGCTTTTCTACCTTTCCGTAAGATAGGGTCGATTTAGTCAGGTGAAGGATGGAAAAAGCCTGTGAGTGCTGATCTGAAGGCCATTTTGGTTGGTGTTTTACCTAACACTTAAGGTTAGTTAAATAAAGGTTAAATTTAAATAAATAAATAAAAAAAGGGTTGGTATTGGGGTTTGGGTATTGTATGCTTCTCCTAGGTCAGCCTTTGGGCTTTTACCACTGTGCTTGTGTCAATGAAGACCCAGAACAGGGAGTTGGGAGTCTATTTGGAGTTGTGTAAGGCTTTGCTGTCACACAGTATTTATATTCCCAACAAGGAGGAGGAGGACAATAAACTTGTTTAATTTATTTTTACCCGTCTTATTGCGTCAGGAAATGACAATGGGACCTTAAATTAATGTATCAGAAACAACAGTCTTTTTTTGGCACTGCTGATTTCCTCCCTGACTATGGTAATCAGCCCAGCTTGTAATTGCTACCTGAGCACAGCAAGAGGCAGGGAGAGAAAGAAGTAGAGGCACGACGACTAAGAAACAGGAGTTTCATGTTCCTGAAACAGGAGTTTCATATTCCTAGCACGCAATGACTACATCAAGCATGTGACTCTACAAACTTGTTGGATGCATTTCCAGTTGAAGTCATTTTTATTATAAATAAGAATATAATATGTTTCTAAACACTTCTACATTAATGTGGATTCTACCATGATTACAGATAATCCAGGATAAATCATGAATGATGATGAGCGAGAAAGTTACAGTCAAACTTATAACTTCAAAATGGCACAATGCATTATTTACCATTCATTTATATTGGGCACAAATTAATCTGAAACACAACCAAAACAAACTGCAAATACATCCAACAAGTTTGTAGAGTCACAAGCTTGATGTAGTCAATGCGTGCTAAGAATATGGGACCAAATACTATACTTTTGACTTATTTCTAAGAATCTACAGGGGTGTCAATAATTTGAGAAAAATTGTTGAACAAAATCTCAAGGGTGTCAGTAATTTCGGACACCACTGTACATGCACATTAGTCAGAATGCATTTCAGATACATTTTATTTCCAAAACCAATATTGAAGGAAATGTACTTCAAGAGGAAGATACTTATGTTTTTTTCAGGCACTGTTTTATTCTCTCACAGTGTATTGAGTTCGCTTTCACATAACAACACAGAAACATTTGGAAGGAATGGCATATTGTGCAAAGGTGAAAGACAGGATTAAATATGCCTATGTTTGAACGGTATACAGAGAGGATGTCAATGAGAAAACATCAATGAAATAATGGATGTCCATGTCCGTCAGTGTTATAGAGAACAAACACAAACAATATGCATGTTAACACATTATTAACATATTCATGTCTTTTGAGGCTGTCATGATGGAAAAAATATAGCATATATATACATTTTTACATTTTCAAATACAATAAGGACAATGCAACAATAGTATGTTATAGCTGGGAGGTAAATTATGTTTTCGAGACCCAAAAGGAGGGGAATCATCTGATCTCATCTAATCTCCTCACCTTTCCACTGCAATCACTTCTTATTGATACAGTGCTCTGAACAATATTGCTGCTGTGCGTCACCTCACTTGTGGTGTATGAGCTTAGTTACAACATTACAATACAAAGTGCCTTAAAAGCTGGTGAAAAAGCACTATATAAATGCAATCCATTCTTGTAGTGTAATAATAATTTTCTCCTCACATCAGTAAACAAGTAAACACATATCACATTTAAAGCTTTATAGCCAGAGTTAACATGTTCAGCAAGCATCATATCCACAAATGTATTTTGTAAAATGGAGGATAACAAGGAGTATGACATTATCAAAGATATTCAACGCTATTATTATGGCTATAAACGAGGTTCAGAAGGTTTATCTCCATCATTTACTCCTCTTGTTGGCTTTCATTGACTGAGTTTCCAATTTTACCATGTTTCTATACAGTACAGCTGCAGTTTCACTGGAGTTGTGATAAATGAATGAGAGAGAATCCTACCACAGTCAGCATAAAAAGCGTAATTTCTTTGTAATGAAACTATTCCCATCTTCACTGCGTGTAATGACAACACACTATAACCAACTTTCCTCACCTATATTATCTTTACAGTAAATCAAATAATAGTTTTTTTCTTGTAATGGGACAAACTCGATGGGGCATTCCTTGCATATGTAAATGAACTAAAATAAAAACTAAAGTCATGTTTCCCTCATTAATCACTGGACGTTCAGCCTACATGGTCTCTCAGCTCGTCAATACACCTAACATTGGGATATAATCACAATGTGGTGTTGAATGAAACACTCATAAACTAATAAACAAACTACGTTGTTAATCAAATTTGTATGGTCCATTTCAGGCTTGGTTATTTATTCTTCTTTACTTTTTCTCTTAAGTATCGCCCAAACATCGAGGTTCTGTGAATCACATTGATCTTGAATGTAACATTAAACACACTTTTGCTACAAAGTCATTATCGACAGTATCTTTGGTTTGGTGTGGAATAAAGCACTATAAGAGTTTTGCTCTATTTATCAAAAAAGTAGTAACCCTTCTCGCTGTTATTAGTAAAGATATTAATGTCTGCCATTGCTTCAGCTAAACTATTCTTAGAAGATTATATCCACAGCTACATTTTATAAAGTGTAAGTACTGCGCCCTTGTCAAGCAAAATAAGTCAAGGGTTTGGGAGCTGCATGAATATTATTCAGGTAGTCTATGTTGTATATATATGGTTTAAATTAGTCTAATATGTCTTTAATAAGTATGCATCGCTAATCAAATTTGATACAAATGCAGCACAATCCGCCTCTGGTTATAAACCTAGAGGAGTGATGGAAAGCTTTGTTCTAGTTTCAATGTAGCCAAAGGAAAAGATTTTCCTGTCTTGCTTTTTTTGCTGCTTTTATATACGATAATGATGAAGGCTATTTACAGCTGCCAATTTGGGGTAATCACATCATGAAGGAGATATAATGTGTGTTGTTAGAATATAATAATATGAACATACATGCAATCAATTTCTTGCTTTATTGACTTTGACTTTATTGACAGGAGCTAAGCCTCAATAATGCCTAATGATTATTTCAAACCTCAAATGATGAACTGCCTCAATAAGCATGGAAATAAATTGTGTTGAATCGACTTCTGGTGGAAATGTTGTATTAATTTTGCTTACAGTAAAAGTGTGGCACAGAAAACATGACTTGTCAGATATAATTATTGAAGGGGGAATTGTAGGCCTACTTATTTTTTTCGCTTAGGCACACTTTATTTTATGTATATTTATATATTCAAATCGATTTTGCAATTTTGAATAAGTTACAGGTTACAAAACCAGGCTGTTGTAAAGCACAACCTTTGTGTATCAATTAAGCAATAAGGCATGCAAATTATTGTGTGAATAGTTCCCGACTAAGGGCTGTTCTAAGGCCCAACGTGGAGCGGCGGGCTGGGGAAACAGACATCAGGAGGGTGTTATTTAAGATAATTCCCAGGTTCGAGGGCCTTATTGCTTTTATTATTATTTTTTTAGAGAAATTACGTTTTAATTAGAAACTTTATTTGAATGAGTAAATTTGTTTTATTTCATCCTTCCACCAGAGCATATAGTCCAGGCAATAGCCAATTGATAGTTCTGAGAATCCTAAGTTGCTAGACAAATGAGCTGGTCGTCCATTCCAAATGTGCTAAGCTAAAAAAGGTTGCCATGCAGTCTAACTACTAGTAAAGCTAACACACAATCACATCAAGCAGCTGAAATGACAGCAAACCTTTTGCATTTCCGTTTGTTTTACCTTTGTTTCTTTTGCCAATTATTTTGATATTTCAATTACAATGATCATAATAAATGAATATGCCTAGCTCAGAGAATCTGTCTCGTCACGTTCATTCTCTCTATGGCACGGTGAAGATCGCAAAATAAACTGCAATATTGTTGCACAGGTCAGAGAGGCAGGCAGCAAGGTTTAGAGTCTAGACAAACCCCAACTGTTACAAACCAAATGCTAGCCTAGTAGCTTGGGGAAATAATGTCTACATACTTTTCCCCAGGGGAGTTTATACATTTTTATAAATTGTGGGACAGTGGATGCACATTGATCATTCAAACTGTTAACAGGCATTTCCCAGGGATTGTGATGAATAACTCCCTGCTATCAACCAACTAGCATCTATCATCCAAACAACCCATTTTATAAAATTCCTTAAATCCATAGAGGTTAGGAACCAAACATCATGCAATTGCTGGTGGGTATGACCCAGAGTCTCGCCCTGTTGTGACCCTGCTGCCTTCAACTGTGAGCCATCACCTAGAAAAATAGCACTGATACAAACATAGGGAGCTGTTCAAATATTGGTGAGAAGAAGCAATTTACCCAATCATACCCTGGCTTTAAATTGCAAAGCAGTACACCCACCCCCCTCCCATCTTATCCTCAACAGTGCCAAGAATAGCAAGTAAAGAGAGTAAACAAATATTTTGACCTGTTTTCTCTGAAGTAAAAGGCTATTGCTCCTCTTTGCTAGACTAGATTTATAAGTACAGATACCCGATCCAGTAGACCAGGTTGAAAAGGCCGAAGGCGGTGGGGAAGAATATTCGTGAGTAGGAATCGATCTTTGAAACTCGGACATGCATCCGGTTTTCGCGCCATGCTCCAGAGCGACAGTCGTCGAAGCAGCAGAAGAAGCTGGTGCAGTCCTTCCCATCCAGACACTCATAGGCGTAATCGTCCTCGTCTTGGTAGGGGGCGATGTTATTCATCTGGAGCAGTGACGTCCCTGGCCTAATGTTCACCAAGCTGCTGGATTTCTGTAGGTAAATATTACAATCGGGGTTGAGTTTCTGGAAATACACTTCAAGATTGGATTTTTATTTACCATTCACTTTAAGTTGTATGGTGCCTTTGGAAAGTATTCAGACACCTTGACTTTTTCCACATTTTGTTATGTTACAGCCTTATTCTAAAATGAATTAGATTGTTTTCTTCCCTCATCAATCTACACACAATAGCCACAATGACAAAGCAAAAATAGTGTTTTAGACATTTTTGCTAATTTAATAAAAAATAAAAAAAAGGAAATATCACATTTACATAAGTATTCAGACCCTTTACTTTACTTTGTTGAAGCACCTCTGGCAGCGATTACAACCTCGAGTCTTCTTGGGTATAACACTATAAGCTTGGCACACCTGTATTTGGGGAGTTTCTCCCATTCTTCTCTGCAGATCCTCTCAATCTTTGTCAGGTTGGATGGGGAGTGTTGCTGCACAGCTATTTTGAGGTCTCTCCAGAAATGTTCGATCAGGTTCAAGTCCAGGCTCTTGCTGGGCCACTCAAGGACATTCAGAGACTTGTCCCGAAGCCACTAATGCGTTGTCTTTGCTGTGTGCTTAGGGTTGTTGTCTTGTTGGATGGTAAACCTTCGCCCCAGTCTGAGGTCCTGAGCGCTCTGGAGCAGGTTTTCATCAAGGATCTTTTTGTAATTTGCTCCATTCATCTTTCCCTCAATCCTGACTAGTCTCCCAGTCCCTGCCGCTGAAAAACATCCCCACAGCACCCGTAGGAGTGTTGCCAGTTTTCCTCCAGATGTGACGCTTGGCAGTCAGGCCAAAGAGTTCAATCTTGGTTTCCTCAGACCAGAGAATCTTGTCCTTTAGGTGCCTTTTGCCTTTTGGCAAACTCCAAGCGGGCTGTCATGTGCCTTTTACTGAAGAGTGGCTTCCGTCTGGCCACTCTACCATAAAGAAATGATTGGTGGAGTGCTGCAGCGATGATTGTCCTTCTGAAAGGTTCTCCCATCTCCACAAAGGAACACTAGAGCTCTGTCAGAGTGACCATCGGGTTCTTAGTCACCTCCCTGACAAAAGCCCCTTTCCCCCGATTGCTAAGTTTGGCCGGGCGGCCAGCTCTAGGAAGAGTCTTCCATTTATGAATGATGGAGGCCACTGTGTTCTTGGGGAACTTCAAGGCTGCAGAAATGTTTCCATACCCTTCTCCAGATCTGTGCCTCGACACAATCCTGTTTCATAGCTCTATAGACAATTCCTTCGACCTCATGGCTTGGTTTTTGCTCTGACATGCACTGTCACCTGTGGGACCTTATGTAGACAGTTGTGTGCCTTTCCAAATCATGTCCAATCAATTGAATTCACCACAGGTGAACTCCAATCAAGTTGTAGAAACATCTCAAGGATGATCAATGGAAACAGGATGCACCTGAGCTCAACTTCGAGTTTCATTGCAAAGTGTCTGAATACTTATGTAAACAAGGTATTTCTGTTTTTTATTTTTAATGAATTTGAAACAATTTCTAACAACCTGTTTTCACTTTGTGGAATTGTGTGTAGATTGCTGAGGAAATTGTTTTCTTTAATCAATTTAAGAATAAGGCTGTAATGTAACAAAATGTGGAAAAAGTCAAGGGGTCTGAATACTTTCCGAAGGCACTGTAGCTTACAACACTTGTGTGGTGAAAGTTATCCCACATAGTGGATGCCATTTGTGGTGAATGAGAGCGGAAGATTATATATGTATATTATAAATGCAATAAATCACATTCAAATTCATCACGGTGGCTGTGGGAATATGCTAGGAAGAGCAGAGTGGTTCAGACATATTTAGTCAATAAAAAGGCATACAGTCTCTCCTAGGTAGGAAATTGGCATAGGTCTTTTTCACTGCATTTCATGCCATTTGCTATTTGTAAGAGATGACATTGCCATTTGTATGGAACTTACAGGGATTTCCTTTTCTCTGCTCAATGCCACTGCTTCTCAGTCCCAGTTGGAAGGATGCATGACCATTTACAGCGATGACTTATGCCCTCTCTGCACTCCCACTCCTCTGCTGAGTGTGTGTTTACTCTCCCACAGAAACCTATTTCTCACAAAGTCTTTGAAACCCGGGTAAATATGATTACAGACTAAGGAAATCTACCTAAATGAAAACAAAGTAAGGCCTCAAGATATAGTCAGCATTGTTACTAATGACTAACGAATTTGACCTTGGAAATGGCAGTGATAAAGTGAATTATGTTAATGTTCATGTCAGAGAAAGAAGCTATTGCAGCTTTCTTTCTTCCTCCATGTAGTTGATGTACGCAGATTGACTCATTGTGAAGGTTATATGCTCTTATGCACTATTTCGTAGTTAATTACTAAGGAATGGTATGTGCGTGTTCACACAACTCATTGAAATCTCCTATTTACATTGCTGTAATTTGATTACTTGCCTTGATTTTAAAACTGTACAAATAATACAGTTGAAGTCGGAAGTTTACATACACCTTAGCCAAATACATTTAAACTCAGTTTTTCACAATTCCTGACATTTAATCCTAGTAAAAATTCCCTGTCTTAGGTCAGTTAGGATCACCACTTTATTTTAAGAATGTGAAATGTAAGAATAATAGTAGAGAGAATGATTTATTTCAGCTTTTATTTCTTTCATCACATTCCCAGTGGGTCAGAAGTTTACATACACTCAATTAGTATTTGGTAGCATTGCCTTTAAATTGTTTAACTTGGGTCAAACGTTTCGGATAGCCTTCCACAAGCTTCCCACAATAAGTTGGGTTAATTTTGGCCCATTCCTCCTGACAAAGCTGGTGTAACTGAGTCAGGCTTGTAGGCCTCCTTGCTCACACACACTTTTTCAGTTCTGCCCACAAATGTTCTATGGGATTGAGGTCAGGGCTTTGTGATGGCCACTCCAATACCTTGACTTTGTTGTCCTTAAGCCATTTTGCCACAACTTTGGAAGTATGCTTGGGGTCATTGTCCTATTGGAAGATCCACTTCCTGACTTATGTCTTGATATGTTGCTTCAATATATCCACATAATTTTCCATCCTCATGATGCCATCTATTTTGTGAAGTGTACCAGTCCCTCCTGCAGCAAAGCACCCCCACAACATGATGCTGCCACCCCCGTGCTTCACCCCCGTGTTTCATGGTTGGGATGGTGTTCTTCAGCTTGCAAGCCTCCCCCTTTTTCCTCCAAACATAACGATGGTCATTATGGCCAAACAGTTATATTTTTGTTTCATCAGACCAGAGGACATTTCTCTAAAAAGTATGATCTTTGTCTCCATGTGCAGTTGCAAACCGTAGTCTGGCTTTTTTATGGCGGTTTTGGAGCAGTGGCTTCTTCCTTGCTGAGAGGCCATGCAGGTTATGTCAATATAGGACTCGTTTTACTGTGGATATAGATACATTTGTACCTGTTTCCTCCAGCATCTTCACAAGGTCCTTTGCTGTTGTTCTGGGATTGATTAGCAATTTTTGCACCAAAGTACGTTCATCTCTAGGAGACAGAACGTGTCTCCTTCCTGAGCGGTATAACGACTGTGTGGTCCCATGGTGTTTATAATAGCGTACTATTGTTTGTACAGATGAACGTGGTACCTTCAGGCATTTGGAAATCGCTCCCAAGGATGAACCAGACTTGTGGAGGTCTACAATTGTTTTACTGAGATCTTGGCTGATTTCTTTTGGGTTTCCCATGATGTCAAGTAAAGAGGCACTGAATTTGAAGGTAGGCCTTGAAATACATCCACAGGTACACCTCCAATTGACTCAAATTATGTCAATTAGCCTATCAGAAGCTTCTAAAGCCATGACATCATTTTCTGGAATTTTCCAAGCTGTTTAAAGGCTCAGTGAACTTAGTGTATGTAAACTTCTGACCCACTGGAATTGTAATACAGTGATTTTTTAGATTTTTTATTACCTGTCTGTAAACAATTGTTGGGAAAATTACTTGTGTCATGCACAAAGTAGATGTCCTAACCAACTTGCCAAAACTATAGTTTGTTAACAAGACATTTGTGCAGTGGTTGAAAAACGAGTTTTAATGACTCCAACCTAAGTGTATGTAAACTTCCGACTTCAACTGTATATTCCCATTAAAAAATCTACATCTTCAAATGAAATAGCAGAAGCTACTGGGAAGCAACAGTGGTGTCACTACCTGTGTTTTTTTGTCCGTATCCTTCTTGCTCTGCCTGTTGCTGGTGAAGTAGTGTAGAGTCCCATACTCCATCAGAGCAGCAAACGTGAAGATGAAGCAGACAGACACAAACAGGTCCATGGCTGTCACATAGGATACCTTGGGAAGCGACTTCCTGGAGATGGTGCTCAGCGTTGTCATGGTAAGCACCGTGGTGATTCCTGCACAGGAATCACAAACCCAGTTTAATGATTTAGCTGGTTGAGCTGACTTTGTGTGTTCACCTAACTGACACTAGCCATTAGAAAAGCAGATTTTTTGTCCGTTATAAAGAGGTGTAAGAAACTACTGAGGTTTAATCATACCTAAGGAGGTCCTGGCAGGGACAGCATCTTTATTGATCCAGAAAGAGACCCATGACAGCACCACAATCATGCTGCAGGGGATGTACGTCTGAATAGTGAAGTAGCCCATTCGCCGACTCAGGTCAAAAAAGATTGTCAAGATGACATATTCACCTAGACATTCAAAAGATAATCATACACACATATAAATGAAGTATAAATGTCTTGCATAATTTCGTAAAACTTAAAAACCAGAGGTAAGAGTGCAGTTTCTAAAAGGATGCATGTCATCCCTTACCTGACTGTGTATGCGCCACATCTGATGTGTTTCGTAACCCGACGAACGCGAACTGGTAGAGTCTCCAGTACCTTTGGTCGGCCACTTCCACAGAACGCTTTTGCCAACGGTACAGAATCTCATTTTTAGGATAGCCATCTAGAAGGGTGTACGGTTGAACACACACAAACACACACATGTAAAATTAGGAACCTCTCATTGTCCAGACTTGTAGAAGCCACAATCCAGAACACAACAGTGCATCTCAGTACACCACAGGGGAATACTATATGGCCAAGCAGGGGAGCATTCAGGACGGAACACATCTTTCCTCTAACCATGGGATGCTCTTCCAATTTACACTGTAGCGCCCGACAGGGTGTGTGGGGGTTAAGATCATGACAACGAGACATGAGAAGCTGAAGCACAATGCAGGACGGATGGAGAATGACACAGACAGAGCATGAATCAGTTTGGGGGCTCTGCATAATTCATTAGTCTGTCAGAGAATGGTACTTTGTGACCTCCTTTCTCCCCCGGTGGAGCAGATGATAGATCATACAGGCTGAAGGGACAGCCTCAAGCAGATGGGCTTGTGGGGGGCTGGGGCTCAGCTCCTAATGCTGGCCCGCTCTGACACCCTCTCTGGGCTGGCTACTGAAGCTGAAGTCGAAATGACGGATCAAAACGGGGAGAGTGTTTAAACACCTACAGCTCGAAAACTCCAGCGGACACGAGTGCTCGTCCATAGGAAAGTTATGCAGCTTAAGGTAGCATTCCGCATTAATAGTCAACCTGACAAAAACAGAATTGTGACAGAGAAAAGTTAATGATGTGTTACATTGATTTTGTAATGTGTTTTTTTCCCCAAACAGGCTTTATCGTAACAATTACAAACAAAGTGTTTCCCTCACTTTTATTTAAACAAATGCTAGGGAAAAATAACAATGGCTTCAAGATCATGCTTCGACAAATAGCGGGTGCCTAAAAGAGGGCTACAAGACAAAAGTACAGATGCACAAACTAGAGCTGCACATACCACGAGTACTAAACACAGAGTCCTCGAAAAACAAAGAATGGCAGCCATCATCCTCCTACCTCAGCGTGTACATCACTCTCCCATTGTTCCACAGTCGTAGCAGACGGTTCGGAGTGGTGATCCAGTGGGCGTCAGACTTTCTAGAATTCCGGAAAAAGGTATCAGGAATCCAGATCTTTCCCACCATGTTACTGTTGAGCATCAGGACTTTCATGGAGCTGTTGAACTTAAGGCGACTGTCATACCACGTCTGGGCAAAGAAGATGTCTATGGTGTACTCCTGAAACAAGATGGACACACGGGTTAACCTTGCCATGGAACAGTTATTTTACGCCAGTGTATTGTGCCACTGCCATGATTATGTTCTGGGCATTGTATTAGATTGTTGCTCTCCTGTATTCCTTCTGTTTCAACGAAGAGCATCAATGCAGTACATGACAAGACAGGACTTACCATGTTTCTTTTTTATATACAGTACCAGTCAAAAGTTTGGACACACCTACTCATTCAAGGGTTTTTCTTTATTTTTACAATTTTCTACATTGTAGAATAATAGTGAAGACATTAAACTATGAAATAACACATATGGAATCATGTAGTAACCAAAAAAGTGTTAAACAAATCAAAATATATTTGAGATTCTTCAAAGTAGCCACCCTTTGCCATGACGTACCACATTCTTAACCTGGAATGAGTAGGTGTGTCCAAACTTTTGACTGGTACTGTATATATATATTTTTTAAAGTATTTTGTATGTTTATTGGATAAAGAGAGGTAGAGGTGAAAAGTAGGACAGTGACTGCTGAAAGTGTGCTGGATTCAAACCCATGCTGACAGCTGTACATCTTACATGTGCTCCAGAGGCAGTGGCTAAGACAGCTAGACCACCCCAGGCCACCAGACTCACCATGTTAATAGGATCGACTGGTCCGATGCTGTTGACATACACTGCTGTCTCAATCACTGTGGGCCTTACTAAAACAAAAAACACAACACCTTTCACCTTTATGAATGTAACCTATCTCTACATTACAGCCTATCAGAGGCTCTCAAATAATGCAAGTATGTATGAGGTCAAAGAAAGAATTGCATTCTTACTGCTTCCATGCTGCTATACACAGTAGGCTATACAGTCCACAATCTCAAACTAACCAAACAACTTTAGGCTACTATGCTTAGAAGTATAATAATACTATTTTCGCAAACCATTTGTATCCTCCCCTGTCAGTGTACACAACAATCGAATGAACTGAACTCCTAACAATGACCCAGAGCCTTGCGATCAATCATGATTTGGCTCAGTTGCATTCCAGCCACTGTGTGTAATCAATCTGCTTAAAAATAACTTCACATTGGCCTGCACACAGCACAGTTACGCCATTGCCTTGGAGGGATATTTTAGGAAGGAGTAATAAACTGGCAATGGGCCTAGTCCTGATTTTGAGATATGCATGCAGACACAACTTATTGTACAATGATATACACTTTGAAAATGACTGGTAAGTGCTAAACAATGCTGAGTAAGTTAATGATGATCTATCACAAACTTACATAATGAATGGGGAACTATAACGTTAAAAACTAAGTAGAGTCCCACTGGCTGCTGTGGAACTACCCCACTGGGTACAGATGTCAATTCAACGTCTATTCCACGTTGGTTCAATGTCATTTCAATGAAATGACATTGAAACCATGTTGATTCAACCAGTGTGAGCCCAATGGGACTTGCCTCCAATGTCAGGTCGGAGTTTGTTGTCATAGCCCTGCAGCAATCTATTTAAGATCAAGGTGACATCGCTCTCATAGACCTTGGGCGATAAAACCCAGGTCTTATTTATGGGGACGTCTTCATAGTCCTCATCCTCCTTTGTACTGGGCCCAAATGACGCCACACTGCGAAGAGAAGAGCGAGAGAAAATTATTCAGAGGGAGGGAGGGAGATATATATATATAGAGAGACAGTTTGGTTCTGCAGATGTAACACTGGATTGACTACTAAGCAATCCATTAAGCCAGGTGTTTTGGCAGAAGAGCTGGACAGGAATCTGGGGTAGAGTGGGGCTAAAGGTTTAGGGTTTACAAGACACACACTTACTGGAGTTCCGACCAGTGTCATTAATGCACGTTATAGGGGAAAAGGTGTCAGTCTGTCCAGATGTACAGCTTCTCTAAAAATGATTTATTTGATAAAGAAGGCCAAAGAACACACTTTGGAGCTTACAGTAGAGTGTTGGGTTTGATTCAGGGAGAAGCTCTAGAGGTAGATCTGGGAATTGTACATCCCTTTCCATCCGCCCTGTAACTGTGCCACTGTATCTGGCGGTCACAAATGAGCGAGTGCTCCGGTAATACCAAGCCCAGCTGCTGTTGTTTCGTGTTAATTAACATGTATCCAATACCGTTAAGAGACCTGAGGACTTGGCACCTCGCCCAGGCCATTCAGCAGTCCCTCCCAGATGCTAGTGCGCAACTGCCTTTAAACAGAATCGATATGGCCAGACCCACTTGTCCAGTGCCACTGGATCTGTAATCTGTACATCAATGTTTCACAATCCCAATAACACTGAGTATCCATACCCCGCAATGTTAAACAACCTAAAAGCACTAAATGTCCATAACCCTACTCCACTGATAGTCCATTAGAAGCAAGTGGGCCCTTTTAGATGATAAGAGGTGGCTGAGAGTTTGAAAAGGCGACTTGAGCTAATTCTCAAAAAATTCTATCATATAATACATCATATAAATCGGTCAAATAATGACTGAATTTTTTATGGATTTGTAACACATCATTTTTTTGTGAGCTCACAAATATATCACAACACTGCAATTCAGCAAATTGTATGGTAGCATATTATTGAGGGCTGAAAGAATGTTGTGGTGATCAAGAATCGGTGACCAAGACACTATAGTGTCACAACCAAAACACAGGTCTAGGATCAGCTTAATCTACCCCAGTGGTCCTGGGTTACTGGTTGTGTAGACTTTTATTCAAGCCCAGCACTAACACATCTTCAACTATTCAAATGCTCATTGAAACCTTCACCAGTTGAATTGTGCTGCTGGCCTGGAACAGGACCAGGGTTGGTAACAACTGCTACAGCCAACTTAACAGAACTGAAACACCCAGAACAGACCCTAGACCAGCACTTGGTACTACCCCTCTAGCTGGCTGCCAGAAGAGATCATGAAAGCGGGGCTGGATGCTCATGGGAAGCCAAGGGATCAGTACGTCGATGGTCAGGGTCTTTGTATTGGAAAACAGTGAGTGAGTTGAGTCAATATAGCTCACTACTATTGGGCACCACGGAAAACCCCAACCCTCAGAAGGCATGAAGGACTAATATACTGTGCTGATCAAAGCCATGCAATTCTGATGCAAACTATATTGTAGGGGCAGAACCAATCTTCTACAAAGTGACAGATAAGTTTATGACAAAAATATGTCTGAAGGTTCATGGCTGTTCTCAATACAAGGAACAGAGCCAACTATAGTGACATAGCCTAACAGTCATTCATTCTAACTTCACAGCTAACTTTTTTTTACCTTGATTTTGTAATTAGTTTATGGCCCACAGATATATATAGGTCAGTTTGTGGTATTAGTCATTTCAATTCATGGTTCAAACTCATAAATCATATATCTTGCTCTTGAAGTGACAGCTGATATTGCCATGAAGACTCGGGTTAAGGTCCTTTTTGCCGCATAGGCCTATGTGAAATCTGCTCTATAGGCAAGAATATAGCCAACATGAAACATATTAAGCAAAATGCACAGTATCTAACATTTTATACGCTAAGCTTAATCGTTATATTTTTTGAAGTGTTGGCAGGAGGTGGGAATTATGATGCTGAGGCTTAGAATACCTAATGTTTGCTGCTTGAAAAATATTTCTGAACGAGTATTCGTTTAGAATGAAAACGATAATCTGCAGTAGCCTTGGTTTTGCTCAAGGTTGTCCCTCTGATTTAATTGACATTGCCCGCTGAAATAACGGAATACTTTATACTCCCTACAGGCTATAGTCAAGGGTAGGCTATTACACTTGGCATAATTTACGCTAAACAAATTAGGCTACACTAGGTTTTGCAGTTATACGCGTCTAACATAACAATATTGTAAGACATTTTATAGATTGTGTCGGGATTGTGTTGACAACCGCGCACGAATCCTTGGGCACAATGCTACGGGTAGCAGCTAATCAACACATGCAGTATGATCTTCAACCCCTTTTACCCTTATTTAGTACCATAGACGGACGTCTTGTCGCCTACTGCCCTAATTCAGAATCACCGAAAGCTCCTCGGTCATTCATATCCCCACTAGTCCAGTGAAAACTTACCAGACTCCGAGAAGAGCTAGCAACAGCCACGCATTCATCGCTTTGCCTTTGACACGTTGCAGCAGAAGCTTGGCACATATTGCGGAAATCCCACAGTTCATTTTCAATAAAACACAAAAAAATATCGGAACTAGGTCTAGAAAATAAACGCGTGATCTCCCTCTTCGTTATTCAGAAGGAATAGGTATGGTTACAGATGTTTCCGAATTTGAGTGATGCATACATTATCTTTATGGTGTTGTGCTCCAGTAAGGTGGGCGAGGAAAGGGTAGACAGACCTATAATATGACTTGAGAGAGCCTGCGTACTCTTTGTCAGAAGAAAAAGGCTTCAGCGAGTCCTGCACCAGTGGGTTTTTCACGCTCATCTTACATCTCTAACCTGCTGACACGGCCGTATACTAGATAGCCTATACTGTTCTGCAGTAGATGAACATTTATCAAAAATGTTATTTGTTTGGGATTTTTCTTAAATTACAACATAATCTGAATCTATGCTTCAATATTTCCATAAGCAAACCTGGATATAGTGACTAGCGAGTCTATATCTTTCAATATTCCCACAGTTCAACCAACAACTGTCCCTCAACATTCCCGCAAACACTGAACCCAACCTATAGAATTATGTTATCACAAACCAACCTATGGAGAATTAATAACAAATTGACTGTAAATTACTCTACTTCAATGTTCGCACAACCCAAATAAGCTGAGGACTATCCCTATGTGGCGACTTTGCCACATGACAGAGTAAAAGGTCAGATGTTACTAACAAGCCACAACAGCAGCGATCAGTGATTCAGCACCACTAAAGTGGACAGCGAAGGAATCGGCATTCGGGACATCAGCACCACAGGACAGTCTCTTTTAGTTTTTATTTATTTTTATTTCACCTTTATTTAACCAGGTAGGCCAGCTGAGAACAAGTTCTCATTTACAACTTCGACCTGGCCAAGATAAAGCAAAGCAGTGCGACAGAAACAACAACACAGAGTTACACATGGAATAAACGTACAGTCAATAACACAATATAAAAAAATCTATATACAGTGTGTGCAAATGAGGTAAGATTAGGGAGGTAAGGCAATAAATAGGCTGTATTTCGGCCGTTTGTGCTCTTTTGCCAACTCCTTATGGAATTGCATTGCCAAAAATGAGTGACAAGGAGTTTTCATTTTTATTTAGCCCATTAGCTGCTTCCATGGCAGCAGCTACTCTTCCTGGGGTCCAGAAAAAATGAAGGCAGTAATATACCTTATAATACCATTTGTAAACATTAAAATACATTTTACAACAGATTTCACAATGCATTAAGTGTGTGCCCACCGGCCACTACTCTACTACAACATACAATCCAGGCCACTACTATACTACAACACACAATCCAGGTGTACGTCTTCCCACGACAAAACGTATGAAAATCTGCCTTACAGCACATTTCTCACTAGATGGGCCTCCATTGGACAGTAGCCGACTTTTAATTTTATTTTTTTATTTTTATGTATCCAGCCTTTAACCGTGGGAGTCAATCGTTAACCAGATCAATAATGATAATATGCCACAACTCCTGCATTATTCATCAGATATTTAACATGTGTAATTTGATGTAAAAGAACCAATTTCCCACTTGGTAACTGAAAATGACTCAGGTTTTCTCTGCCAACCCCATTACCTGTAAAATAATACCTATAATATGCTTGTGTGAATGTTTTTTGCATATCCCACTCCCACTAAGTCACTCTTGGGGGGTGGGGTCATGGCCAGGGATCAGCCATTATTGACGGCGACCCTGGAGCATTTAAGGTTAAGTGTCTTTCCCAAGGACACATCGACAGATTTTTCACCTAGTCGGCTCGAGGATTCGAACCAGGAAATAGGACAAATGTAAACACCCACCTAATTATTATTTGTATTATTATTTTGATCATAATAGGTGCTGCCTAGGCAGGGGAGAATGAAATGCTAGTCACATTAGTATGCAGACGCACTCCAGAAGTTCTCAATGCAATAACATGATGGAACTGCATGTCACCATGGCAATGCCCCCATTAGCATTCCAAACTGCTCTGAATCGTCTGGCTGGCTAACATCAGAGACTGTCTCCCTCTGCCAAACAAAGCTACTGATGTACATGTACTTCTTCACTAGGCCCCCTGGGCATGGACAAAGAAAAGGGAAGGGGGTCCTGGCCCCACCCATCCTCTTAAAATGTCAGCCGGCATGTTATACATTTTCTTTTTCTGTTTCAGAGCTACAATACAGTAATTTTGTTGAAAAGCGGATCACCTTTTGAAATGGTTCTGACACCAATGGTCCAAGGAGATGTCTGTCTCTAACAAAATACCATCCATCCCAATAGATGTCTAATTTCCTTGGAGGATGACATTGAAGGAGAGGCCATGGTAAATAAAAGGCTGAAGGAGTTCACTGAAGATAAGAGGAAGAGTAGCCAACATGACCCTGCATGGCTGTCTTAGGGGTGACTAACCACTTCTCTTCCCACTCAGCAGTCAAGGTGAAGCCTCTCTGTTGGATGGATTACTTTTCACCTCTCACCTGTCTTATCTTATGAAATGATCCTAATGATAATCCAGACACACAATCTAGACTCAAAGGGGACGTTCACTTAGTTTTAACATCAAAGCCTCTGTTCGGAGACCTATCCTCTGTTGCTAGGCAACTGTATCAACACCTTGTTCATGCCTGACTGGCGTGCCTTTAAAGGGGAATCTCACATCTCCTGGTTTGTCTTCACTGTTTCCTCCTCTTTTTCTCTATTTGCCAGAGCTGTGTCTTTCTGCATACCCGTTAGGAGACCTGTGAGAGAAGACCTCATTCAAATGTAATCACATGCTTGCTCTATCAGGTTAGCCAAGCCTATCATGCAAACACCAACGCAAGCCAATTCCATTCCTTCTCTTTCCCACGGTAAATCTTTCCACAGCTTAGAAAAGTAAACATAATAACGTATAAAAAAAATTAAGTGAGAACAGACACACTGTTGGAATTCTAAAATGGCTAAAAGCCAAGTATTTGGGAAGACCCTGATTAAGTCTGCATTTCTGAAACAGTTCCTAATGCCAATCTCCAAAGAGGAAAGATTATTTCCGAACAAAACTACCTTGACTTCAATTTTAAAGGGGCAAGAAGTAGATGAGTGATGAAGGTTAACAGTAAGAGAGAAGGAGAATAATTGTCTTTGTTCACATTATGAACTTCTCCAGGGCCTAATTAACATGCATCAAAATGAGTAGACTCTGCAGTAACCTTGGCCTACAAATGCAACACATACTGACTATAGATGCAGATTCTGAATACATTAGCAGTACACACAAAAAGGCAAGTATATGTTGATTCCCAAAATGAATTGTCTGTTTGGTTTCACACACTTTACATCAAAAATAAGAGTAGCCCAAAAGAGTAGGCAGGAGGTACGTAAACAGAAAAACTGCACCGAGCTCTCTTTAAGCCAAGGTTACTCGTCTTTGGATCTTCTGGCAAAGGAGTCTATTGATTATGTTTGGCGGGATCTGTCGGGGTCTGTGTACAAAGAGAGCTAAGGTAGAATTGTGTTCGGTATGTGGTCTGTGCTCATGTGTTCACTGTTCAGTGTGCGTATTATGCTGATGCTGTGGTTTGTCTGGGTTGGCACTGTGATTGGGATCTCATGTGGTCTCATGTGGCATCAACTTAGTTAAAGGAAATCTGTGTATAAACAGTGAAATGTAACTAACTTTATTGGAGGAGTAAGTTCATCTTAACCTCCCCCCAAAAATAAAGAAAATTATGATGGCTCATTTCATGCTCACTAATATACAGGTATAGTCTACTTTATTGCTACATTATTGCACAGAGGAAGAAAGTGCAAAGAAGCACACAGAAACCGTACACTCACCTGGATGTTTCGTTCTTAATAACAAAACCAGATGACACTCAGCCCTCCATGATTTGGAGTATTACACCCCTGATTTACGTCAAGCTGATAGGACAACCCCCTACTAAACCAGCATGTGTTTGAGTTTTTCTAATCCATCGTGTATTTTCAGTCTGATACACCAATGATTTGAGCTCGTAAAGTGGGAAGATGAAGACAAGCTCCCTTGACGTCTGCAGACAGACACACGGGCTAACTGGTTAAGGAGGCACAGTGGGATGCGGGAGCGGAGATAAGAGTTCTGATGACACTCGACAGCTCTGCCCGCTGGCGATTGGCCTCATAGGTCCAGCTTAAAAGAGATCAGGGAAGAGAGATTGTGCTGCCCCTGATGGCCAGGGGGCTAAGTGTGTGTGTGTTGACGAATGTAAGCTGTACTGACAGAGCCATAGAGTGGGTGTGTATCAGTGTGTGTCTGTGTACGGTATATTTCTGTGAGCCTGTGAACACATACATGTCCCTATGCTTTAGGATGCCTTCAAACAAAAACGTGGTGGTGGGGAGAAATGATTCTGTGAAACGCTGTTCTACGTTTTCAATTGAACCTTTCTGATGGACAGTGCAACACAACCCTAGGTCCTGCCCCAACGCATTGCTCCCATTGAAAAACATTGAGTTGTTCAGTTTTATGCATTAGTTTGTCTGGTTTGAAGGCATCCTTAGTGCATGTGTGTGCATGGGAAAGTGTCCGAGAATTTGTGGAATTTAGACTAGAGAATAGAGAATAAAAGAATATAACCCTACTTTCTTCTATCACCCTAGTTTATAGAGGGCCTACATTATATTCACTACCCATGATTCAACAACCTCATCAAGCACCACTTTACTTTCCAATGCAATTATAGGCTATAAGAGGACCGTACAGTTAATCTGAACCGGTCTTTAACACAACATTCAAATTGTTGCTACTTAATCATTTTATGGCTAGTATCTAGGCTTATATGGGTTTCCAGGGAGGTTAATCTTAGTGGAGTTTGCAGTCGACACATTAAAAAGCAGACAAACACTGAAACAGATAAGTAGAGAGACAATTTGAGGATTATGGGCCAGCAGAAAGGAAGCACACAGTGAGGTAATTCTGCTGACAGACAGTGCACTGCTTGCTGTTTTCTTTTAGCGCACTATACTGTACAGTCTGCTCTGATATCGATTGTGCCCATTTCAGCAACACTAGGTATTCAGCAGTGTTGGGGTATCAGCAGTGTAAGGATTTCAGCAGTGTTATAATTTTAGCAGCGCTGGGATTTGGGCGCTATTTGGTCACTAGATGTCCTGCTGCTGACAGTCGTGTGTTGTCTCTGGGAGTTCTGAGGCTGTCTAAGGGAGGTGTGTGTTTGTGTGTGTGTGTGTGTGTGTGTGTGTGTGTGTGTGTGTGTGTGTGTGTGTGTGTGTGTGTGTGTGTGTGTGTGTGCATGTACAGTTACACATCCCTTTAATTTGAGCATTTGGGGGTTTTGTACAGTATGAAATATCTGCTATATCAAAGGATGTGTTGGTGTTGACAGTAAGGGAAATTATTATTTAATTCATTTAGATCTGTGATTCAGCCACTACACCCAGGCTTGAAGCACCAAGCCAGTAATAATCCTGGACAGGCAAGAGCAGAGGTCAGGTTGGTAACACCCCCTTTTCAGGCAATTTAAAATAAAAGTCTAACAGTAATTCAGCCATTTTTGTTGAATATTTTCCTGCTTCATATGTTTACTGGCATAAATTTGACATCTTCCATCCTTAGGCATTATGTCACTCTTACGGCAGTGTTATGTAGGTTGTGTGTATGGCTTCCTCAAGTCAAGTGAAAAAGGAATAATGTCTGTTTAACTGAAGCTAGTAGGTTGAAGGAGGATGTCCACACATGTCCTGTTATGTGATTCATCAGCTGGATGCTTTGGGCTACTGTGTGAGTACGCTGACTGAACCCTTAATAGGGCAGCTCAATTCTTGACCATTCATTAAGAGTCACTTCTAATGTCAGGGTGCATGACTTCAGGATGTCTTAAGTTCCTGTATCATATTTATTTGAAATGTTACGGTTGATAAATCTCTGCAATCTGTCACCTAAAGTAATAGGATAGGGTATCTACAGGATTTGTTGAAGCTCATGAGAAGTATTTTTCATCGGACAGTTTGCAATGTCAAACTGAAATGCCATTAACATGGTAACTCATGGGACTCTGCAAGAAAAACATGTTCAGTTCAAGAGGACACCTTCAAATGGGAGTGAAATGCGATTGTGTGCCCAAAGTTTTCTGTGATTTTGACAATATCACCATGGAAAAGCATGAGAATAACAAGAATTCTAGACTTCCAGGAAAATGTTTGAATGCATTCATTGGAAAAACACATTACATTATGATTGTATTGTGTGTGGTGTATCATCACAAAGTAAATGTAATGTTTTGTGCCACATTTTTTATATACCAAATGTGTGTACAACATAGTAACAAATCCCACTAAACTACATATTTACTTACAATAGAAAATGCAACGGCATGGTACGCTCACCCACTGCTAAAATAGAAAGAGAAACAGTGATGTGACCAAGAAAAATATCTCACAATTTGATCATAAGATCGACTTGAGTCAAAGAGAAACGAACAGAGACAACCTTGTCCATATGAACTTTTAATACAATTTGTATTTTAAGCGAGCTTATTAACTATTTATAAACTAAATTAAACAATTTAGGAACCATTTATTATGAGGACATGTAATCATATATACATAATGAATAACAGCTTTATATTATGCATTAACTTCAATGTTAACAATTTATGTAATACTGTTTATAAGCAGACCTTTAAACAAAGTGTTACCTGTTGGACTTGATATGACTACATTAGAAGCACTTACAGTTTGGTCCAAAATTATTGACACCCTTGATAAAGATGAGCAAAAATGCCGGTATAAAATAATAATTCAAATACTGAGCTATATTGTATGCCAAAAAAATGTAATCTTATTATTTTATAGTAATACAATTAATCAGAGAAAGAGATTTTGTTTAACAACTAATATAAAAAAAAATATCTCAAAAAGGTAGGGGTCAAAATTATTGACACCCCTGTTTTCAAAACCTTTCAATACCTCACCTTGGAAGGATAACGGCACTGAGACTTAGATTCCTCCATACAGAATCCTTCCAGATCCTTGATGTCCTTCATCTGCACTTATGGACTGCCCTCTTCAATTCAAACCACAGGTTCTCAATGGGTTTCAAGTCAGGAGACTGAGATGGTCATTGCAAATTGTTGACTTTGTTGCCAATTAACAATTTATTTGTGGATTTGGCTTGTGGTTTTTGTCTTGCTGAAAGATAGTTTGCGGCCAAGTTTCAGCCTCCTGGCAGAGGCAACCAGGTTTTTACTAAAATGTCTGTGGAACAATTAAGTACCTTACTGTGATTGTTTTAAATTAGAATGGCCAAAAATAAACAAAAATAGCTTCTTAGCAAATAACAATTTCTCAAGCAAGAATTTTGCTAGGAGAGATCTGAGTGGGGCTGGCAAAAAGAAAAATGAAATGTTATTAGCAGAGCGGTTTGGAACTCTATTTCTTATTGGTCTATTTACACATTTACCGCATGGTGACGTCACCATGGAAGGCCAAAACTCCATCCCACCAAAACTGGCAGAAATTTCATGCAACCTTTTGAAACAGCTCATACACTAAAAGGACATTATCATAATTTTCTCAATTTCACAGTATTACTCCAACCTCATAGCATGGAAATATAAAACACAGAATAATGTCCTAAAACAAATGCATGTAAATGCCTGGAGTTTTCTAAATGGCATTCGCACTTGGATTGGAACCAGTGCTTTGGTCAGATAACATGAAAATATAGCTCTTTGGCCCCATACCTACTGTAAAATATGGTGGTGGATCTTTGCTTGTCTAGGGGCCCAACTTTTTTAGCATATAATATAGCTCAATATAGCTCAGTATTTAAATTATTTATTTTATTGTTATTTTTTCTCATCTTTATCAAGGGTGTCAGCAATTTCCAACTCCACTGTATGCATCTGGGTCCTTTGATCTGCATCAGAGAAAAAAAGCTACATTGCATATAAAATGGTGACAACAGGAAATCACATACTTGAGTCATTCAAATTAATCTGTAAATACAAAACACATCAAACTCTATGATAGATAAGAGTGATATTAAATATTGGCATAGAGTACATTCCTGCAAGCCTTACTCACACTTTGTGTCTATTCACTGTCCTCTGTCACAGTGTCTTTGAGCCTATGATAGGAAGTGATAGGAAGTGATCCTTCATCCATCCCTGAACTTATGGTGAGTCTAGCTGTTTACTGACGGAACCTGCAGGATCAACACTCACTTGTGTAGATCTGTGTTCACTGTGTGATGAAAAAAATGGTGCAACATGACTGTACGGTCTTTATTTTCAACTTATGAATTTGATCTGATTAACGTAAAGGATAGTGGAAACGTAAATATTTACATCGTAAATATGATATAGGTTATTAATGGAACAAAAACAGGAAATGGGTGTCTGTGCTTTCTCATACAGGAGTCTTCAATACAGGGTTATAACTAGGAGTTGCTAACTATTTTCTGTGTTGACTGAATTATGGCAGGTTCAAATAGAAGGTAGAGAAAGCACCAGTGGTTTCTTTATTTATGTAAGTATAAGATCCTTACATCACTATAAACAAACAATCGTTAAATGTTAACCTCTTTACAAGTATAAACTCTCAAACAAATTACAATTCAACTAGAAGTTAGTCATCATTTACCTGGGTATCTCCTCGTAATGAGTGCGCCTACAAAAGAAAGCAACCATATTGACTCCAGTGCATGCCACGGCTCCATGTAGCCAAACTCACACACATAAAAGCACACAGATCATCAGTCCTGGGTCAGCTGTGTAAAGTGAGTCCTGTCTCCTTGCAAAGTGAATATTTTGTATTCATTTGGACGGGACCATGTCCTTTATGACTGGTTCTCTGTTCAGGTAGGTGGCCCAGTAGACCAGGTTGAAACCGCTGAAGAGCACAGGGAACATAATCCGGGACATACGGTCGATTTTGCTGACGCTGTTGAAGGTCTTCTTGTTCTGCTCGAGCTTGACCTCTGGCTTGGCCTTGTTGGGGTCAGAGATGGCACTCTTGGAGATGGTGGGCATACCACCTTGGTCCTTGGTGATGTTTGGAGCGTAGTTTGCCACGGCAACAGCGTAGGCATTGTTCTTCTTCATGACGGATGCCTCCTTCTTCTGTTGTAGTAGAGAAATAAAACACACATTAGAGACTGGTTGTAAGTAATTACTACAAGCCAGAGGTAATACTACTATGAAGGCTAGCTGATCCTTCAAGTGTTTGATTGTTACTAGATCATTGCGTTTGTTTTCTCAATAACTCTCACACAACTAAAAGCTAATCTCAAGGCACAATACCCAGACACCGTAATGTGTTTGAAATTATTCTTCTGTTTTGAAAATGGAGCATCTGTTGTACAGTAGTTATTTCACAGTAATTATGATTATGCCTTTAACAATCTATGATGTATTGCCCCAAAAAAGCTAAATTGCCTGTTAAGCCTCATGGGGTTTCATTTCAACATCAATTTGGATTGAAATGAACAGTAACCTTGAGGTCCTTATGGAGTGTGAATCTCTTTGAAGTCTCTCATGACCATTCTAATTGGCCTCACTTATCAAATATGTATTATGGCAGGATATGTATATGGTTACAACCAGTTCAGTTAGTAATAGTTATTCGGAAGCAAAAGCACACCCATCACTGTTGCTGTCACACACATTCCTCTGAGTATGTGAGTTGTGGGGAGAAAGTGTAATTATCAGATATGCTGGGAAAGGAATGAGCTGAAATCAGAATTCGGAACTCAGAAACACTTATGAAATCTGAATGCTGGTCTGTGTTTCGAAAGGCAGACCAATTCTGATCTTATTTTCCACTAATTGGTATTTTGACCAATCACATCAGATGTTTTTCAGAGCTGATCTGATTGGTCAAAAGACCAACTAAAGGAAAAAATATCAGAATTTGGCTGTCTGTCACATATTTCTCTGGCTTACAGTGCAATCAGAAAGTATTCACACCCCTTGACTTTCACATTTTGTTGTGTTACAGCCTGAATTTAAAATTGACTAAATTGAGATTTTGTGTCACTGGCCTACACACACACACACACACACACACACAATACTCCATATTGTCAAAGTGGAATTATGTTTTTAGAAATGTTTTTAAAAATTAATAAAACATGAAAATCTGAAATGTCTTGAGTCAATAAGTATTCAACCCCTTTGTTATGGCAAGCCTAATTAAGTTCAGGAGTAAAAATGTGCTTAATAAGTCACATAATAAGTTGCATGGACTCACTCTGTGTGCAATAATAGTGTTTAACATTATTTTTTAATGACTACCTCATCTCTGTACCCCACACATACAATTATCTGTAAGCTAATTCAGTCGAGCAGTGAATTTCAAACACAGATTCAACCACAAAGACCAGGGAGGGTTTTCTAATGCCTCGCAAAGGGCACCTATTGGTAGATGGTAAATAAAAAATAAATAAAAACAGACATTGAATATCCCTTTGACCATGGTGAAGTTATTAATTACACTTTGGATGGTGTATCAATACACCCAGTCACTACAAAGATACAGGCGTCCTTCCTAACTCAGTTGACAGAGAGGAAGGAAACCGCTCAGGGATTTCACCCTAAGGCCAATGGTGACTTTAAAAGAGTTACAGAGTTTAATGGCTGTGATGGAAAAAAACTGAGGATGCATCCTTCTTTTCACTCTGTCATTTAGGTAATTATGGAATAACTACAATGTTGTTGATTCATGTACAGAATACAACTATTCCAAAACATGCATCCTGTTTGCAATAAGGCCCTAAAGTAAAACTGCAAAAAATGTGGCAAAGAAATTAACTTTATGTCCTAAATACAAAGCGTTATGTTTGGGGCAAATCCAACACAACACATCACCAAGTACCACTCTTCATTTTTTGAAGCATGGTGGTGGCTGCATCATGTTATGGGTATGCTTGTCATCGGCAAAGACTAGGGTGTTTAATAGGGGGAAAAAATGGAATAGAGCTAAGCATAGGTAAAATCCAAGAGGAAAATCTGGTGCAATCTGCTTTCCAACAGACACTGGGAGATGAATTCATATTTCAGCAGAACAATAACCCAAAACACAAGGTCAAATATACACTGGAGTTGCCTACCAAGATGACATTGAATGTTCCTGAACGGCCGAGTTACAGTTTTGACTTAAATCGGCTTGAACATCAAGACTTGAAAGTGGCTATCTAGCAATGATAAACAACCAACTTGACAGACCTTGAAGAATTTTTTTAAGAATAATATGCAAACATTGTACAATTCAGCTGTGCAAAGTTCTTAGAAACGTACCCAGAAAGACTCACAGCCGTAATCAATGCCAAAGGTAATTTTAATATGTACTGACTCAGGGGTGTGAATACTTATGTAAATTACATATTTCTGTATGAGATTTTCAATACATTTGCAAAACTTTCGAGAAACATGTTTTCACTTAGTCATTATTGGGTATAATGTGTAGATCGGTGAGAAAAACATATTTTTAATCCATTTTGAATTCAGGCTGTAACACAACAAAATGTGGAATAAGTCAAGGGGTATGAATACTTTCCAAAGGCACTGTAACTGTATCAACCATCTCCTACTTGAGATCGCAGATCCTTTGTGCATTTCGCCTCTGCTTTTGAAGCACCCACACGCAGCTCCTCATCTCCTTTATCTTCCTTTCTTTCATCCCTCCCTCTCTTTTAATAAGGTACCGCTTCAGATGCAATATCTCAACATGGATATTCAGGCATGGATATTCATTAGAGAGCCTAGCTTGCTTTGAATATAATGTATTTATTGCTATGCTTCATAGGTAGGTCTTTGCATTTCCTTTACATTTATCTCTGCAATGCCATGGGGCTGTATAATCTGTACATTAACCGAATGTTTGACATTGTTCAAATTTGTGTTTGTCTTGACAGCTGTTGTTCACTTGTTCTGCACATGCCTTTTATTGCATTACTAAATGAAAACTGCTGTTAGTGAGTACAGTACCATGATAAAGATTCAGTGTTAACTCAAATGCAGGATTGTATGTGACATTCAATTTAATGAACAGCAATATGGGGAATGTCAGTGGTCAGTGGGGTTGCCCTGGTTACCTTGACGTTGACCACGCTTTTGCCGTCCCAGGCCCAGCCTCTTTTAGTGAAGTAGTTGACGGTAGCAAACTCGATGAGGGCAGAGAACACAAAGGCGTAGCACACCGCGATGAACCAATCCATGGCCGTGGCGTAGGCCACCTTCGGCAGAGAGTTACGGGCACTGATACTGAGAGTCGTCATTGTGAGCACAGTGGTCACACCTGTGTCATCACAGGACAAGAAAACAAAAAGAAAAATGTGATCACAAGCTAATCAGAAATTACTAGTAAAAATACTAGTAATTCCATCTGCAGTAAGTGAAGAGTACTGTAGTTTTTTACTTATTCACTTGTATTTCCATGTGTAACAGAAAATGGTATTTCCATCCACAATGACAATCGATTATTCATGTGGATGATTCTCTGGTAGGCTACACAGAAAGTATTCCCACATGTAGTGGCAAACACCTCTCTGCATGTTGAGTGAAGCATTCTTTCAAGATGTAACTACTGTGGCGATGTCACAGGAAGGCCAAAAAGATCATCAAGGACAACAACCATCCGAGCCACTGCCTGTTCACCCCGCTATCATCCAGAAGGCGAGGTCAGTACAGGTGCATCAAAGCTGGGACCAAGAGACTGAAAAACAGCTTCTATCTCAAGGCCATCAGACTGTTAAACAGGCACCACTAACATTGAGTGGCTGCTGCCAACATACTGACTTAAATCTCTAGCCACTTTAAATAATAGAAAATTGGATGTAACAAATGTATCACTAGCTACTTTAAACAATTTTGTATATAATGTTTACATATCCGGCATTACTCATATCAAATGTATACACTGTACTCTTGCCTATGCCGTTCGGCCATCGACTCAAATCTCTAGCCACTTTAATAATTAAAAAGTGGATGTAATAAATGTATCACTAGCCACTTTAAACGATGCCATTTATATAATGTTTACATATCCTACACTACTCATCTCACATGTATATACTGTACTATATACCATCTACTGCATCTTGCCTATGCCGGTCAGCCATCGCTCATCCATATATTTATATGTACATACACGTATTCAATCCTTTACACTTGTGTGTATAAGGTAGTTGTTTTGAAATTGTTAGATTACTTGTTAGATACTACTGCATGGTCGGAACTAGAAGCACAAGCATTTCGCTACACTCGCATTAACATCTGCTAACCACGTGTATGTGACAAATAACATTTGATTTGATTTGGCTGCTGTTACTGTGAAAACCTGAGGAAAACTCCTCACGCGCGCGCATTACAAAGCAAATGCACATCCCCATATCCATGCACAGAAATTAGGGCTGTCATACAATAATTAAATAGAGTTAATGGCCCTAAAGAAAGCTTTTTCCATAAAAAAACTGTGCATTGAGTTGCAGGCATACTATGCATTGATTGGGGACAGAAACACAAAATTAGACTATTTTAATAGCATTTTCACAGTAAACACAAAAGTCACTGTAACATACAGCTATTAACACTCCCGATGTTTAAGTAAGCCTACTCCCTCTTATCAATATTCTTGAAGTTTAACACTTGCGCACAAACACACACAAAGCTTTAAGTACTGTTAAAGCTTCAAACATTCTAAATGAGTGTGACTATAGGAAAAAAGAACGAGCTCTATGGATACAAAGAACAAAGAGCTTTTAAACTTGTCTAACATTGTTATGAAAGCACTGTTACCATCTGCACTGTTCAGATAACTTTACACCCACAGGCCTAAACACTCCCTCCTACACCCTCCTCTCGCTGTTGCTGGGCAAGTTCATTTTGCATGGCTCGGTGCCCGGGTGTGAGTGGAGTTTGAACATTTAGGCCATTCTGTTGGTCCTTCAGTGAAATCTCCATTCACCCGGGGAACCGGGCCAGGCAAATCGAACTCTCCCACTTAATCCCGTTCTCACACACATCCTCTCTCACACACAATCATAAACACCCCACTCTTGCATATGCAGCCTACCTTTAAAGCATCTCTTTGAGTAGCCTTTTCCCTTTCGTAATGTATTGTTGTCTCTACCTTCTTGCCCTTTGTGCTGTTGTCTGTGCCCAATAATGTTTGCACCATGTTTTGTGCTGCTACCATGTTGTGATGCTGCCATGTTGTGTTGCTACCGTGTTGTTGTCATGTTGTGTTGCTACCATGCTGTGTTGTTGTCTTAGGTCTCTCTTTATGTAGTGTTGTGGTGTCTCTCTTGTCATGTGTGTTTTGTCCTAAAAAAAATGTCCCCGCAGGAGGCCTTTTGCCTTTTGGTAGGCCGTCATTGTAAATAAGAATGCCTGGTTAAATAAAGGTTAAATAAAAAATAAAAAAATTAAATGTCAGTTCTTCCTGTGGTCAAGTCATCAGGTAACATGACTAGCTAGCTAAATATATTTTGTTATCAAACCCCGAAAAATAGTGGCTCGCGAGTGGAAAACAGCTCTGGTAATATTGGGCATCATTTTTACATGATTTTGGCTAGAGGCACATTTCATGCAATGTAAAGGGGTTTCATGTTAAGGCGCAAGCACTGACTAGGTCATGTCTAGATGGGATACAGTTTGTCAAATTGAGGTCAGAAGTAGTTTTTAGCTAACCCTAACCATTTTCCTAAACTTAAGCTAATTCTCCTAACCTGCTACGTTATTTACCCTGCTGCATGAATTCTCCGAAACCTACTATGACAAGTCAATTTTGACAAAATATCTCTTCTAGAAACACCCATTGACAGTAGCTGTGTTAAGTGTTGTGTTTTGCGCTTAAAAAGCGTCCGTGTGGAAAAGTGCGCTCACGCCTTGATCACACCGACAGCATCATTGCATTTTGGTACACCAGAAGTACATTCATTTCCAATGGAACGCTGCGTTTGACTTGCAGCATTGGCTTGAAGAGGCAGTTGCAGTGCGTTCTGTGTGGTGCATACCTTGGATGTATCGAATGTATGCATCAAACTGTATGTGTAGACGACTTGACAGAAATGATAGCAGAAGGTGAATGTTGATCTTATGTTTCACACATATCCAGAGGATGCTGCGTACCATTTTGCGCAAAAACGCTGTTGGTGTGATCGATGCGTTAAGGTTCTGTACAGTGAAGAAATAAAGACGCGATTAATGGCGTCCCAAAAAATTGGGTTAGGGTTAGGTAAACATGTCACGAGTTAAACGCATTATTAACGCGTTTACTTTGACAGTCCTAACAAAAATAGTCTTTATATAACACAGTCACGATATATAGATAATTATCTGGAAAAATATATTTTACTGTTCAATTGTCACAAGTCAAAGGTGAGCTGTTGTCATTACCTTTTATGATGTCTAGCACATAATTTCTATGATGTGTTTAAGAAAGCATTTCGGCAGCGCAGTTCAAGTAAAGTATTACCAACAACCTCATATGAAGTACACGGCATGGTGCACAAAGACTATCAGGTGCTGGAGGACATGCGGGAATCCCACCCTATCAAACCACTCCAATGCTTTGAGAGGATAATGTGTTTTCCTTTTGATGTTGCATCACTCCAGACCTGCACTCTCACATACACAGGAATACACACAGAAATAACAGACACACACACAGAGGCATCTACCATATTTCCTCCGCTTCCTTGAGTTTCCTCCTAAATGGTCAATAGGTGTCTCTCCCCCTTATTAAGTCCCTGTTCTATGAATTCAGTCAAAGCAAATGCAAAGCATCTTCCTGTCTCTTTATTCATTGCCTGGCCTCGTCATTTTCAGACAGAAAAAATACACTTAGATTACTGCATTGCAGGTGAAGGTGAGAGGATAAACAAACCTGGAAAACATGTTTTCCATTGACAATCTACACTTTGTCATTGTGTACTCTAAACATGCAGCAGACACAGGCATGTAAATAGACAAAGAGTTATAATTTCTTCCTTCAAACCTCTTTGACTAAGATGACACTGACAGTGAAATGGGTGTTTTTTTTCGCCCACATGGCTGCTGATGGATAGTTTTTTTTGTGTGGCTTTTTTCATTGCATTTGAGGAAACATGAAACTACATCAAACAACATACCGCAGGCTAACGGGGTAAAATAACAATCTTCCGATTGCGAGGATAAAACGCCCTCTGGGGATGTGTTTTGGAGGCTTAAAGTGGTGACTACATTAATAATTTAACCAGAACACCACCACAGAGCCAGACCTCATAGAACAGAGACAACAAGGAACACAGATGGCCTTTGATGGCAATTCCTTAGATGGCCTTTGCTGACAATCTGCATTATAGCGTGATTTATTTCCGATTGAGCCAATATATGCAGCGTTTACCGTGAATGCAGTCTCCGCGAACACGAGAACAATGCCTTTAAATTTCAATTGCGCTACAGCGCAGATCTTCAGAGCTATGGATTGAATCGAGCCCTTAATGTTACAGTGTATTTGTGAGATATTTGATAGGAGTTTGTCGAACATCATTGTTTATGTAACTCATTCCTAGCTACCACAGTGTTACAAGTTACAGTGTGCCTTTAAAGAGCAACTGAAGGCAATAAACATCTTCTCTGGTAGAAAACGGCCAATGTGGCATCGATATTAGTCAGAAACAATTATCGTAGTGTCAAAATGTACTACAAAGTGTAAATAGGATAATTTTGGTAATAAAGTCAAATCTCATTCAAAACGGAGATTTGCGAGATAATTAGGAAAAATGTGTATGTCACAGAATGAAGGGTACCGTAACAGTTTTCCTTGGGTTGGGTTTATTTCAATCCCACATGCCCACAGCTGGCAGCACCCAAGTAATCATCAATTTAGAGCGCAGCTGCACGGGACCCGATCGTAATGCCCATGGTCCATTTGGTTTGACATTCGATATCCCTATGGGGCTAGTTAGGGACCATCAGTAAAAGTACATGAGACAATCTTTTTAAATGTCAATAGCTCCAAATTTCAATGACTTAAAAACCTCAAACCAACTATAACTTGTAGAAATTAATATGCAACTATTGAAAGCATTACTAAAGATGTACAACATGAAAATATTGTGTAATTTATTGACGGTCCCTAACTAGACCCAGAGCTAGGCTATTCAAAGTCAAACCAACTTTCACATGGTCGCACACCAGCCGGCTGAAGCTAATTGGTGAAAGAAGTTGGCTAGCTTGCTAGCTAGTCTAGCCTACTTCCAGACACAAGACCTGGATAGACTGTTTTAAGTTAACTGTGTACTGTTCGAACGCTTCCCACGTTCGAACACACAAAAGAGACACCCACATCAAAGCACGCCTCATTATCAGTCGCATTTCATAATGAGGTTAATTGAAACCGAGGCTAGATCAGGAAGTTCAGCCCCCCTTTGAAGCATATTCATAACAACTTGCCAAATCACAATGAAAAGAAGGAGCTGTCAGCCACAGTTCTTTGACCCCTCTAGAAAGCTGGATTTACCAGCTATTATCTGAATATGAAATTTTTAATAACCTTGCTCGGTCCTCAGGACCACAAGGGGTGCACGTTTTGGTTTTGGCCCTAACACTACACAGCTGATTCAAATAATAATCTAATCATCAAGCTTTGATTATTTGAATCAGCTGTGTAGTGTTAGGGCAAAAACCAAAATGTGCACCCTTTGGGGTCCTGAGGACCAAGTTTAGGAAATGCTGATCTAGACTGTCTCAATGAGTGATATTCATGAGGATTATCATTGAACATGTTTAGAATAGTTATCAATCTGTTTGATGCACTAGAAGACTGTGTGAGAATTGTGAACAAATTTAAAGTATAGACAGAAAATCCAGCAGGTCTTGAATTTGTATGATGAGTTGACCCCAAAATGTAAACAATAAGAAAAAGAAAGGACTCACAAATATATGCATATACTATTTCCTAAAACTTTATAAACTATTCTACAATAATTTAAACCAACAACAATGCATATAAAGACAATTGTTAAAGCTTTTTTTCATATGTTGGCTGTTATGTTGGCAACCAAGGGCATTTAGAGTAACTGATATTTAATACGCCTGTGGTCTGTGTTTACATTGAGGGCTAAAGTGGTAGTTTGATGTTAAGTCAACTTAAAAGCCATGAATTTGCTCCTCTAAAAGGCCTATTAAAAACCACTCCAGTTCCCCTAATGTTAAACCATTCAACTGATACAGGACATAATCTTCATGTCATTAAGGTTGTGAATACACTGACTGGCTCTGAATACATGTAACTCCAATGCATAATTAGCGCTGATTATATGAGGAGAATCTACATTATGGGGCAGACGGAGAGTGTGTATAGAAGCCCCGGTTTAGAGACCGACAGGTCCCTGACATTTCCAAATAGGATATAAGGGTCCAGGCTTTTTTATGCGGGTCGACTGGGCTTCTTGTGAAGCATGCTGTGATGCTCTGATAGTGTTAGCCTGTCAGATTTAACACTCCTGCTCAGGGATAGGAGTGTATGAGCAGAATGTGACTTATCTGACCATTTGACCAGGCTGTGATTTAAGAGCAGGTGTTTGACCTGACTGTAGAGTAACAGGTGTTTGAACTGGCTATTTGATCTGACAAGGGCTGATTGACTAGAAAAATTGAAAATATGATGTGTTTGACTTGACCATCAATGTGTTTTACCTCAACATTGAGGAGAACTCTCAACCACTAAAGAGCAGAGACTTCCAGTGGAATAATATGTTTTACTTGACTACATAGGCAAACATGTTCAGCCTGACTAAAGACAAAATCACATATTTGAGATGTTGCAAACATGGCACCGTTGTGGCAGTAATTGCTATTTGCTGTGATCAAGTAATTGTGTGTGAAAGTGCTTACCAAATACAGTTCTGGCGGGTACAGACTCTCGGTTGAGCCAGAAGGAGACCTGGGAGAGGATGACTGTCATGATGCAGGGCAGGTAAGTCTGGATCACAAAGTAGCCAATCTTCCTCTTCAGGTGGAAGTGGGCCGTCATGACGGTGTACTCACCTGCAAACAGGGAAGAAGTAGAACAAATACAGGTGAGAGTGTGGTGTGATAATTGTATTTTTTTATATTGGTTCAGGAGATTGTTGTCTCTGCTTGGCGTCTGTGCTCAGATCCAGTAATGGGTACTAGTGTAGACTCATCAACTGGAAAACACACACTCACGGGTTACTATTACTAGGGTTTTCATTTTCCAATTGATGTTTCCTTTCCAACCCTTCACCCAAAGACTTTTCTTTAAAGACTATTTGATTTGAGCATACCATTTTTTTATTATTCTGGTCTAGACTCACCTGTGCTTGATGTAATGGTCTCTGTCCCCACAGTTTGGCCCTGAAGGTGATACTGGTTCAGTCTGGATCCGTCTTCTGCTACCACCACTGACAGTGATGCGTTTCGAGTCCAAATGTACGTCACTTCAGCCATTGTGTAAGCATCTGCAGAAAGTAGTAAAGGTCAATACTGTACAATAAGTCTGGCGCAACAGCTGATTGGCAAATGTACTGTAAATTGATTAATTGTAAATGTGACTAAACTAAACAAAAGTAAGAAGAAACTGTACTATGAAACAAACATAAATTATATAAAGGATGATAATAAAAAGTTTCGGAGCACATTAAAATAAAATTTGGGGCAAAAAGGCGAACTCAGCTACATAGTGTACTTCATTGAATCAGATGGCTCATTCATCACAAAACCCTCTGCTATTGCCAACTACTTTAATGACTTTTCCATTGGCAAGATTAGCAAACTTAGGCATGACATGCCAACAACAAACTCTGAACCTTAATAGCCATACATAACTGACCAAATTATGAAAGACAAGCATTGTAATTTTGAATTCTGTTAAGTACGGAAGAGAATTAGGACCAAGTGAAGAGATAGTACTTTAAAAACAAATGTTTGTTTTCATGAATTTTCACAATATAGCCATTATAGCAATATGGCCATGACATTATAGCTGGCCTATCTAATGGGAAATTGCTCAGTTCTGCCTCCAGGACAAGACTCATGGCAATAAAAGTCAACCTGCGATTAAAGTAAGGGATTTGCTTAATAATTGCATACCTCTCTGGCTCCCTGTTGCTGTGCGCGCCACCTTTGAAACTCCGGAGTTAGATGACTGGTGAAACTATACTTTAGAATTGGCTTCAGTAACAAGGAAATCCTTGCTCTTTTAGCACATAATTATCACCGGTGCGCCAATATAAGTAGCATAATAAAAAATCCCCATCATAATACGTCAGTTTAAGCTAGAGATATCTGTTTTTTTGCATCAGCTGCGAAGGTAGACAAAACCACAGCGGTGTTTGTCAGACCATGAGACATCCCGAAAATCGCTGTAGCATTTCACTCTATGGAAAGGGGAGATTCTCACGAACACAATGGTGTTCTCCGTTTTGCTCTATGACCCCCACAAGTGTCACAGACTCGTCTGAAGGTTTGTCTCTGTGGATGGTTTGTCTTCTGACAAATCAACTGTAAATTTCGGTGTTCCTCAAGGCTTTGTTTTGGGACCACTGTTGTTTTCACTATATATTTTACCACTTGGTGATGTCATTCGGAAACATAATGTTAACTTTCACTGCTATGTGGAAGACACACAGCTGTACATTTCGATGAAACATGGTGAAGCCCCAAAATTGCCCTCCCTGGAAGCCTGTGTTTCAGACATAAGGAAGTGGATGGCGGAAGATTTTCTACTTTTAAACTCTGACAAAACAGAGATGCTAGTTCTAGGTCCCAAGAAACAAAGAGATCTTCTGTTGAATCTGACAATTAATCTTGATGGTTGTACAGTTGTCTCAAACAAAACTGTGAAGGACCTCGGCGTTACTCTGGACCCTGATCTCTCTTTTGACGAACATATCAAGACTGTTTCAAGGACAGCTTTTTTCCATTTACGTAACATTGTAAAAATCAGAAACTTTCTGTCCAAAAATGATGTAGAAAAGTTAATCCATGCGTTTGTAACTTCTAGGTTAGACTACTGCAATGCTTTACTTTCCGGCTACCCGGATAAAGCACTAAATAAACTTCAGTTAGTGCTAAACACGGCTGCTAGAATCTTGACTAGAACCCCAAAATTTGATCATATTACTCCAGTGCTAGCCTCTCTACACTGGCTTCCTGTTAAGGCAAGGGCTGATTTCAAGGTTTTACTGCTAACCTACAAAGCATTACATGGGCTTGCTCCTACCTATCTTTCCGATTTGGTCCTGCCGTACATACCTACACGTGCACGCTACGGTCACAAAGGCACTTGAGCCTCCTTACTGTCCCTAGAATTTCTAAGCAAACAGCTGGAGGCAGGGCTTTTTCCTATAGAGCTCCATTTTTATGGAATAGTCTGCCTATCCATGTGAGAGACGCAGACTCGGTCTCAACCTTTAAGTCTTTATTGAAGACTCATCTCTTCAGTAGGTCCTATGACTGAGTGTAGTCTGGCCCAGGAGTGTGAAGGTGAACGGAAAGGCACTGGAGCAACGAACCACCCTTGCTGTCTTTGCCTGGCCGGTTCCCCTCCACTGGGATTCTCTGCCTCTAACCCTATTACAGGGGCTGAGTCACTGGCTTACTGGTGCCGTGGCGGATATCTTGTGGGCTATACTTGGTGGTTGAAGATATCCCTCTAGTGGTGTGGGGGCTGTGCTTTGGCAGAGTGGGTGGGGTTGTATCCTGCCTGTTGGCCCTGTCCGGGGGTATCGTCGGACGGGGCCACAGTGTCTCCCGACCCCTCCTGTCTCAGCCCCCAGTATTTATGCTGCAGTAGTTTATGTGTCGGGGGGCTAGGGTCCGTCTGTTATATCTGGAGTATTTCTTCTCTTATGTCCTCTCTCTCTCTCTCTCTCTCTCTCTCTCTCTCTCTCTCTCTCTCTCTCTCTCTCTCTCTCTCTCTCTCTCTCTCTCTCTCTCTCTCTCTCTCTCTCTCTCTCAGGACCTGAGCATTAGGACCATTCCTCAAGGCCTACCTGGCCTGATGACTCCTTGATGTCCCGAGTCCACCTGGCCGTGCTGCTTCTCCAGTTTCAACTGTTCTGCCTGTTTTATGAACATTTTAAAATCTTGTCCATGTTCTGTTATAATCTGCACCCGGCACAGCCAGAAGAGGACTGGCCACCCCTCACAGCCTGGTTCCTCTCTAGGTTTCTTCCTAGGTTTTGGCCTTTCTAGGGAGTTTTTCCTAGCCACCGTGCTTTTACACCTGCATTGCTTGCTGTTTGGGGTTTTAGGCTGGGTTTCTGTACAGCACTCTGTGACATCAGCTGATGTAAGGGGGGCTTTATAAATAAATTTGATTTGATTTGAAGGTAACCATACCGGTTAAAATTTGTTATGGAATTATGGAGGTCATTTTGTGCCTACCATAAAAAAAAGGGTTATGATTAAGTATAGGACAGATACTTCAAACCCTTATTATTTATGATTTATTTTTTGACTGTCTTTTTTGTCATTTATGGATGTGTTATTTGGGGCGTCAGGTAGCCTAGTGGTTAGAGCCAGTAACCGGCAGGTTGCTAGATCGAATCCCTGAGCTGACAACGTATAAATCTGTTGTTCTGCTCCTGAACAAGGCAGTTAACCTGCTGTCATTGTAAATACGAATTTGTTCTTAACTGACTTGCCTAGTAAAATAAAAGGTTAAAGAAAAATAAAATAAATGTGTTTCTATGGAATGTGGTACTAAAGTCCAAATGTAGTACCCCCCCAATATTATTATAATTATTAGGACCTGGAAGAGGTTGAGCCACAGATTGGGTCTTTTCAGAAGGAGGAACCACACAGACTTGGATGAGGTATTTCTTCCAAGTCTGTGTGGTTTCATACATAGGTAAAGATGGGTGGGTTGTGTGTGTATGCAGGTGTTGTGTGTGGGTGTTCAAAAGTAGGGGAAAAACAAACTCATGGCCATCAATCTAATGATCTAATACACACGTTGGAACAGGTGTCACTGCACACGCACACTTATCAGTCTAATTACTCAGTTCAAACAGGTGTCACTGCGCGCGCACACACACACACCAAGTTTCCCCATGAAAACTTCATACTATAGGCATATACTCTTCTAAAGGCCATGGTGCATTATGAGCGCGAACAAAAAACTTTCTTGGCTCTGTCACTGACTGCGAAGAGACCTGGGGTTCCTCGATCACAGCTACAACGCCATTGCATTTTGGTACACCAGAAGTACATTAATTTCCAATGGAACGCTGTGCTTGCCTTGCAGCATTGCCTTGCAGAGGTGCATACGTTAAAAAGCAGGCAACAAGTGCTCAGCATATGTGGGATCTCCTTCAAGACTGTTAGAAAAGCAACCAGCTTCACCTGGAATGAGAAAAATATTTTGATTTGTTTAACACCTTTCTGGTTACTACATGATTCCATATGTGTTATTTCATAGTTCTGATGTCTTCACTATTATTCTACAATAAAAAAAAAATAGTAAAAAGAAAAACCTTTGAATGAGTAGGTGTGTCCAAACTTTTGACTGGTACTGTATGTTGCACACATATCTAGATGATGCTGCGTACCATTTTGCACAATGGTGCTGTAGGTGTGTTCGAGGCATTATATCTTGATTACACCGACAGCGTCTTTGCTCAAAATGGTACGCAGCATCAATAGGATGTGTGTGCAACAAAAGTTCAACCTTCTGCTGTCATTTCTGTCAAGCCGTCTATGCATACAGTTTAACGCATGCGTGCGATAAATCCAACTATGCGCCAGACAAAATACCCTGCAACTACCTCTGCAATGCATTTCTGTAAGGCAAACACAGCATTCCATTGGAAATGTATGTACTTCTGGTGTACTAAAATGCAGTGACACTGTCGGTGTGATCAAGGCATTAAGCCGTGTTCACATTACCCCAACGAACTCGGTTACATTGCACCTACAACAGAGTGGAAACGCAGCGCGCCCTTGTGATTGAAGGCATACTTTGAAATTGTTCTAACTTTGAGTTGTTTTCAGTCCGTCAAAGAACAGGAAGTTACCAAACCATAGAAAAATATTAAAATATTGATGGCTTTATAGGATAGCTAGCAACTTTACCCATTCCATAAAAGTGAGTAATATTTTAATAGTCATGTTAAATAATACCCATTATATTATATGACATTAATGACATTTGGTTTTTATGATAATTATTAGGTCGCTAGCTACAATGGTATATTCAACCTAGCGTTGGCTTTTAGCTAGATAGCTCGACATGCTATAAAGTTAGAGAAACAAGTTGAGGAAAAAGTAACTAAACAAAACATGTTTTATTATCACCTGAAACAATATATTTATCCTGTCTTGGATAAAAAAGGTAATATTTAGCAATCTCCCACAATAAATGCAATCTCTGACGAGAGACAGCGTCGCCTCTATCTTGCATTACAAACACTACACACTCCGTGAAGATGACATATGCATTACGCCATGATGTAAAAGAGGTATTAGTCCCTGTCAGTCTGCCCTACGAATTCGCTACAATATTCTTCTGTGTAGCCTAGGCGAACACCTTGCATAGACTACATACAGTAGCTTAGAGAGTCTTACAGCTAGGCCTATACGAGAAAAGAAAAGTTCAGAATAGAGGGGAATAAAACATCTGTGCATGATGGCAACCATTAATGACCTTATCCATACTAACAGTAGTATTACCTTCTAACGACTATAGGCTAGGCTACGTGAGCACACCCAATTAAACAAATTATCTTGGGATCCTGGAGACCAGGGGCTATGCGTGTGTATGTTTCTCATGTCAAGCTGCTCTCCAAATTTGCTACAACACCACTATTTTGCAGCCCATTATAAACCTATAGCACCTGTCTGCGGGAGAAGAGGCATCTCAAGGACCACTCCTACATGTGCAAAGCAGCTATTCTTAGGCTCTATTTGAATATATTAATGGATGGATTCTCCCTTTCTTGAAATAATCATTGATATAAATATAGGCCTATTAGATCAATGATGATCAATGAGCATAGGCTATATATAAAGAAATAATCACTGATCTGACATGACTTGGTTGGTAGTCTAGAGTAAAATCTTCTTTCACTATCCATCAATTGGTGATGTCTTCAAGGATGGGAGGAATGAAGGACACATAGGTAATCCCAAAACAGGGGCATTGTCTCCATTATAGGCTATTTCTCTCAGCTAAATATACCGCTAACTTAGGCTACCACTTGTTCACCTTATAGAGGCTAGTGGCTAGACCTATTAGATAATGGACTGTAAAATTGCTGTCTCAGACGGGGGCATTGCCCAAATCCCCTGCCCCATGACTATGCAAGGTCAATGACAGGGGGTTTTGGGGCAGCCCTTGAGCCCGACCGAGATGCGCAATCCTTCTCCACGCAATCCGTGACTTACATTCACAAGATTATAAACCTAGGCCTGTGAGACTACTTGGAAGTGTACATAAAACACCATGACATTACGCACAAATTTGTAAGTTAATAGAACCATCAGTTCTATTAGCCAATGTACAATCACTGTGAACAAACTTGTTGATCTACGGTGGAGACTATCCTACCAACGAGACATTAGAAACTGTAATATCTTATGGAGCTGTCTGGGTTTTCCGTACATTGGCAGTACAGAGCAGCTACGTCTGGTAAGACAAGGGGCGGGGGTGTGTGTCTATTTGTCAATAACTGCTGATGCGCGATGTCTAATATTAAAGAAGTCTTGAGGTATTGCTTGCCTGAGATAGTGTGGTCTACAGCTTATCATGAGATACTCTATCTACCAAGAGAGTTCTCATCTATATTATTCATAACAGTCTATTTACCACCATGATACTCTCTCACGTATCTTATTGTGTTACTGTATGGGGCCAAGCCTCCCAGACAACAGTCAAACCCATTATATCATTATACAAACGGGCACTGAAAATAATGGATCAGAAACCAATCATGTGGCACCACTGTTTGATTGTACAGAAATACAACCTTTTAAATTTTGATAGCTTTATTAAGTTCTCTTTTCTCAAATTGACTTTTAAATGTGCAAATAATCTAGCTCCAGCCGTACTCTGTCCTTTTGTGACAAAAATAAACACAAGGAGAGTGGCCACTAGGAGAGCAGTGGGTGGCAACTGCATAGCAGAGGGGCGCAAAACCACTTTCGCCAGTCATGTTTTTCAGTGATAGGGACCCATTTTGGAATGATTTACCAACGAAATAAAAACACAAACCGAACTGAAAACATTTAATAGAAAGGTCAAATACTGGCTGAAAGAAAACCAAATGTGTGGCCACTGAGTCAGTTTTGTTGTTATGTATTGTCTGTACTGGATGCCTGGTTGTTGCGCATGCTGCCAAGGATCACCCCACATGTGGGGTCTGGGTATGGGAGATAGTCTTGTAGCGGCCCAGGCCCTCACTATTGGGGTTGGGTATAGGTGAGCAGGTGTGAGCGGCTGGGTGCTTGGGGCTTGTGTTGTTACGTGATGTGCTGTTTTGTGTAATGTGGTCTCGACTGTGAAATGTTGATGTTTGTATACAATGTATTTGCTGCATGATTGTGTAATTCACACTATGTGGTCCTTTTAAAAATTATATATTTGGATTACCTGTTTAGAAAGGCCTGACCAGGGACTGGGGTTGCAAATTAGCCTATTGGCTAGAAACCTTTTATGCAACACATCTACACATATTATTATGGCTGACTGTGATAATTATGTATGTAATAATGTGCGCTGCATTGTCCCTGACAAATAAACAAAAAAAAAAAAAAAAAAAAAAAAAAAAAACAATGCTGGCACGAACATCGCACTCAACAAGCTGTATAAGACCATAAGCAAACAAGAAAATTCTCATCCAGAAGCGGCAGTCCTAGTGGCAGGGGACTTTAATGCAGGCAAACTTAAATCCGTTTTACCTCATTTCTACCAGCATTTCACATGTGCAACCAGAGGGGGAAAAAAATTCTAGACCACCTTTACTCCACACACAGAGACGCATACAAAGCTCTCCCTTGCCCTCCATTTGGCAAATCTGACCATAACGCTATCCTCCTGATTCCTGTTTACAAACAAAAACTAAAGCAGGAGGAATCAGTGACTCGCTAAATACGGAAGTGGTCAGATGACGCGGATGCTACGCTACAGGACTGTTTTGCAAGCACAGACTGGAATAGGTTCTGTGATTAATCCAATGGCATTGAGGAGTATACCCCCTTAGTCACCAGCATCATCAATAAGTTGATCGACGACGTCATCCCCACAGTGACCATACGTACATATCCCAACCAGAAGCCATGGATTACAGGCAACATCTGCACCGAGCTAAAGGCTAGAGCTGCCGCTTTCAAGGAGCGGGACACAACGCTTATAAGAAATCCTGATATGCCCTCAGACGAACCATCAAACAGGCAAAGCATCAATACAGGACTAAGTTTGAATCCTACTACACTCTAGCTGACGCTCGTCGGATGTGGCAGAGCTTGCAAACTATGACGGACTACAAAGTGAAACCCAACCGCGAGCTGCCCAGTGATAGGAAACTACCAGATGAGCTAAATTGCTTTCATGCTCACTTCGAGGCAAGCAACACTGAAGCATGCATGAGAGCACCAGCTGTCCTGGACGACTGTGTGATCACGCTTTCCGTAGCCGATGTGAGCAAGACCTTTAAACAGTTGAACATTCACAAGGCTGCAGGGCCAGACGGATTACCAGGGCGTGTACTCAGAGCATGCATGGACCAACTGGCAAGTGTCTTCACTGACCATTTCAACCTCTCCCTGACCGAGTCTGTAATACCTACTACATGTTTCAAGCAGACCACCATAGTCTCTGTGCCCAAGAATGCGAAGGCAACCTGCCTAAATGACTACCGCCTGTAGCACTCACGTCGGTAGCCATGAAGTGCTTTGAAAGGCTGGTAATGGCTCACATCAACACCATCATCCCAAAAACCCTAGACCCACTCCAATTAGAATACCGCCCCAACAGATCACGCAATCTCAATAGCACTCCACACTGCCCTTTCCCACCTGGACAAAAGGAACACCTGTTGTATTCGGCGCATGTGACAAATATTACTTTATTTTACCTTTCGTTTCGACAAATAGCTGCTGGCCTAGCTGTTACTCTCTAAGATACTATGCAAGGTGGTGGCATACGCAGGGGATTGAGGATAACATTGTAGCAAAATCGAAGGGCACCATGACAGGGACTGATGCACACAACTCCATGTCTCTTCACAATCAGTGACAGTACTAAGATAGTTAACTTGTGTTCTGACAACGCACTATGCATGGCCGTTAGAATACAACCCACCCGTCTCTACCTAGGTATGTAACCGCACGGTGTGGTTCCTCCTTCTGAAAATAATCTGTGGCACAACCTCTTCCAGGTCCTAATACTTATAATAATAGGGTTATTCTTTTTTACTTAACCTCTTGGGGATAACCGGCGCGCTAGGGGGCCATTCCCGACACTACCCGGTGAAATGTAAGGCGCCAAATTCAAAATCCAAAAGTTGAATTATTAAACATTCATCAATATACAAGTGTTGCATAGTCATCAAAAGCTCTGATTCTTGGTAATATCACAGCGTTGTCAGATTTCAAAAAGGCTTTACGGCGAAAGCACAATATTTGATTGTTAGAGGATAGCACCTCTAATATTTATGCATTAGCATACATTCATATCCAGCGCAGGTCACACGAAACCCATATAAGAGCTAAAATAAATCACTTACCTTTCGAAGAACTTCTGCTGAGGGCATCCCAAGTGTCCAAGGAAGACCTCCAATGGTTCTTTTGTTAGAAAAAGTCATTTATTATATCCATAAATCTCCGTTTGGTTGGCGCGTTGTTCAGAAAATCCACCGTCGAGTCGCCCGTTGTACAGTGAAGAGAACGCGTTCAAATATACCTATCAACTTTGCCCAAACAAATCAAACATCATTTATAATGCATCCTTAGGTATCCTTTTATGAATATTAGTGATAATATTTCACTCGGATGATATCCTAAACGATATAAAAGGAAAAGAAAGTGGGGCGCGCTCACAATCTCGTGCCCGAGAAACGTTGCTGACATTTGTGGTCCCTTGACTATTTCCTCTTCCTCTATGTAAGAATGCTGTTCATCGACTGCGTGGACTTCAGGAAACAGGAGAGGGAGCACCCCCCTATCCACATCGACGGGACAGTAATGGAGAAGGTGGAAAGTTTTAAGTTCCTCGGCGTACACATCACGGACAAACTGAAATGGTCCACCCACACAGACAGCGTGGTGAAGAAGGCGCAACAGCGCCTCTTCAACCTCAGGAGGCTGAAGAAATTCGTCTTGTCACCAAAATCACTCACAAACTTGTACAGATGCACAATCGAGAGCATCCTGTCGGGCTGTATCACCGCCTGGTACGGCAACTGCTCCGCCCACAACCGTAAGGCTCTCCAGAGGGTAGTGAGGACTGCACAATGCATCATCGGGGGTAAACTACCTGCCCTTCAGGTGGCTGCTGCCAACATACTGACTTAAATCTCTAGCCACTTTAAATAATAGAAAATTGGATGTAACAAATGTATCACTAGCCACTTTAAACAATTTTGTATATAATGTTTACATATCCGACATTACTCATATCAAATGTATACACTGTACTCTTGCCTATGCCATTCGGCCATCGACTCACAATCTCTAGCCACTTTAATAATTATAATTGGATGAAATAAATGTATCACTAGCCACTTTAAACGATGCCATTTATATAATGTTTACATATCCTACATTACTCATCTCATATGTATATACTGTACTCCATACCATCTACTGCATCTTGCCTAAGCCGGTCAGCCATTGCTCATCCATATATTTATATGTACATACTTGTATTCATTCCTTTACTCTTGTGTGTATAAGGTAGTTGTTGTGAATTTGTTAGATTACTTGTTAGATACTACTGCATGGCCGGAACTAGAAGCACAAGCATTTCGCTACACTCGCATTAACATCTGCTAACCATGTGTATGTGACAAATACAATTTGATTTGATTTGATTTCTTCCTTTCAGTTCTGCTCAGTGCTAAAGCCTCCAAACACTGAATAAAGACTGTTGACATCTAGTGGAAGCTATTATACATGGATTTCAATAGCAATTCTATGGAAAAGAGGAAATGTCACAACAACAAAAAAATGTCTGGACAGAAATTCCTCGGGTTTCCGCCTGCTATATCAGTTCTGTTATACTCACAGACATTATTTTAACGGTTTTAGAAACTTCCGAGTGTTTCCTATCCAATAGTACTGATTATGTGCATATCCTAGTTTCTGGGCCTGAGTGGCAGGTATTTTACTTTGGGCACGCCAGACCCTCCAAAACCGACACCTCGGCTCCCGCTCCCTAAATAGTTAAGATAATTCTAAAGTCTAGTTTCACCAGGTCATCTAATGCAAGCATTTAAACATTGGTGCGCACAGCAACAGGGAGCCAGGAAGATATGCCAATAACCAAATTTAATCAAACTTTATTCTAAAGATGTTCTTGAGTTTTTCTTGAATTTTGCCACTTTATAAGATTAATTTAATTTAAACTTTATTCCCCAAAAAGTCTACTTTATTCTGGAAGTATTTAAAGTTTGGAAGTACTGCCCATGTAAAAATAGCAATAATCCAAGCACCAACACCAATCATGTTTATTATTTTGTTCTCATCACTTGGCCCTAATACTCTTCCGTAATATGTGGTAGGGGTAAAAAAAAAAAAATAAGATTGTTGTCTATCAATAATGACAAACCACCTGGTACTGACAACTTACTGAGGATGGTTGCGGACTATATTGCCACCCCTTTTTGCCATCTCTTCAGTCTAAGCCTACAGGAAAGTGTGTGCCCTCAGGCCTGGAGTGAAGCGAAAGTCATTCCGTTACCCAAAAATAGCAAAGCATCCTCAACTGGTTCAAACAGCTGACCAATCAGCCTGCTACCGACCCTTAGTAAACTTTTGGGGAAAAAATGTGTTGACCAGATACAAAGCAAATTAACAACTGACTTTCACCACGCTTATAGTGATGGGCACTCAACATGTACGGCACTAACTCAGATGACTGATGATTGAAAGAAATTGTTTTGTTAGACTTCAGTGCAGCTTTTGAAATTATTAATTATAGCCTGCTGCTGAAAAAACGTGTGTCATGGCTTTACATCTTCTGCCATTTCGTGGATTGAGAGTTACCTATCTAACGGAACACTGAGTGTGTTCTTTAATGGAAGCCTCTCTAAAGTAAACCATTTAGAGTTCGGCATACCTCAAGGTAGCTGTCTTGTTCAAACTGTCTGTTCAAACAGCTAACACACAACTCAGACACCCATATATACCACACAAGATATGCCACCAGGTGTCTTTTCACAGTCCCCAAGTCCAGAACAGACTCTGGGAAATGTGCAGTACTACATAGAGCCATTGCTACATGGAACCCTTCCATATCTAGTAACACAAGCGAGCAGTAAAATCAGATTTAAAAAAACAAAACCTCAGGGCACAATGCAGACTGTGAAGGGACACACACACACACACACACACACACACTAATGTTGTGGTATTGTGGATTTTATATTGAACATTTGTAATATAGTAATAATGTAATAATGTCTTGTTTTATTTATGATGTAGGCTGTTGTTGTGATATAATTATTCTAACCTTGTTTGGCAGCAGCTAGCTAATGGGGATCCTAATAAATACTAAATACACACGTAATAATATATGCCATTTAGCAGACACTTTTATCCAAAGCGACTTAGTCATGCGTGCATACATTTTAAGTATGGGTGGTACCGAATTGAATCCACTATCCTGGCGTTGCAAGCACCATGCTCTACCAAATGCGCTACAGAGTAAAATAACACAACAATACATACAGTTGAAGTCGGAAGTTTACATACAACTTAGCCAAATACATTTAAACTCAGTTTTTCACAATTCCTGACATTTAATCCTAGTAAAAAATCCCTGTCTTAGGTCAGTTAGGATCACCACTTTATTTTAAGAATGTGAAATGTCAGAATTATAGTAGAGAGAATTATTTATTTCAGCTTTTATTTCTTTCATCACATTCCCAGTGGGTCAGAAGTTTACATACACTCAATTAGTATTTGGTAGCATTGCCTTTAAATTGTTTAACTTGGGTCAAATGTTTAGGGTAGCCTTCCACAAGCTTCCCACAATAAAGTTGGGTGAATTTTGGCCCATTCCTCCTGACAGAGCTTTTTCAGTTCTGCCCACAAATTTTCTATAGGATTGAGATCAGGGCTTTGTGATGGCCACTCCAATACCTTGACTTTGTTGTCCATAACTTTGGAAGTATGCTTGGGGTCATTGTCCACTTGGAAGACCCATTTGCGACCAAGCTTTAACTTCCTGACTGATGTCTTGAGACGTTGCTTCAATATATCCACATAATTTTCCTTCCTCATGATGCCATCTATTTTGTGAAGTGCACCAGTCCCTCCTGCAGCAAAGCACCCCCACAACATAATGCTGCCACCCCCGTGCTTCACGGTTGGGATGGTGTTCTTTGGCTTGCAAGTTCATCCTTTTTGTCCTCCAAACATAACGATGGTCATTATGGCCAAACAGTTCTATTTTTGTTTCATCAGACCAGAGGACATTTCTCCAAAAAAGTACAATCTTCGTCCCCATGTGCAGTTGCAAACGGTAGTCTGGCTTTTTTTATGGCAGTTTTGGAGCAGTGGCTTCTTCCTTGCAGAGTGGCCTTTCAGGTTATGTCGATATAGGACTCGTTTTACTGTGGATATAGATACTTTTGAACCTGTTTCCTCCTGCATCTTCACAAGGTTCTTTGCTGTTGTTCTGGGATGAATTTGTACTTCTCGCACCAAAGTACATTCATCTCTAGGAGACAGAACGCGTCTCCTTCCTGAGCGGTATTACGGCTGCGTGGTCCCATGGTGTTTATACTTGCGTACTATTGTTTGTACAGATGAACGTGGTACCTTCAGGCATTTGGAAATTGCTCCCAAGGATGAACCAGACATGTGGAGGTCTACAATTGTTTTTCCTGAGGTCTTGGCTGATTTCTTTTGATTTTCCCATGATGTCAAGCAAAGAGGAACTGAGTTTGAAGGTAGGCCTTGAAATACATCCACAGGTACACCTCCAATTGACTCAAATTATGTCAATTAGCCTATCGGAAGCTTCTAAAGCCATGACATAATTTTCTGGAATTTTCCAAACTGTTTAAAGGCACAGTCAACTTAGTGTATGTAAACTTCTGACCCACTGGAATTGTGATACAGTGAATTATAAGTGAAATAATCTGTCTGTAAACAATTGTTGGAAAAATTACTTGTGTCATGCACAAAGTAGATGTCCTAACCGACTTGCCAAAACTATAGTTTGTTAACAAAACATTTGTGGAATGACTACAACCTAAGTGTATGTAAACTTCCGACTTCAACTGTACATAACAAGGGACATATACAGGTATCTAAAGAAGTGAATAGAAAACAAAGAATAGGCCTTCAAGTAATTATGCACAGGCATGTACACAGCACAACATGAGGTATATCTGATCATAATCAGGCATTTACATTAATCAACATACATTAATCAACATAAACTCAGCAAAAAATGAAACGTCCTCTCACTGTCACAGTACGGACATTGCAATTTATTGCCCTGGCCACATCTGCAGTCCTCGCCTCCTTGCAGCATGCCTAAGGCACGTTCACGCAGATGAGCAGGGACTCTGGGCATCTTTCTTTTGGTGTTTTTCAGTCAGTAGAAAGGCCTCTTTATTGTCCTAAGTTTTCATAACTGTGACCTTAATTGCCTACCGTCTGTAAGCTGTTAGTGTCTTAACGACCATTCCACAGGTGCATGTTCATTAATTGTTTTTGGTTCATTGAACAAGCATGGGAAACAGTGTTTAAACCCTTTACAATGAAGATCTGTTTAGTTATTTGGATTGTTATGAATTATCTTTGAAAGACAGGGTCCTGAAAAAGGGACGTTTCTTTTTGTGCTGAGTTTATGTTACTGTGAAATGAGAAAATTACATTGCATAATGAAAGGAAGCTAAATTCAATCACCTCTAGCAAAACAGTCAATCTGATAGAAGATTGATATAACTTACGTCAGATACGTCTTTGTAGAGAGGCACATGGCATTGCTGTTTATGAAAAGCCTAATTTTACTCGTGAACTCAGAATGAACCAGACTAAATATATGTTTCAGTCTCACAGGCAACCAGTTAAACATCCAGCAAGAAACAACGTTCTGCCTCTAGCTCAATCAGTTCTTTATAACGTAAAATAGAAGCAAGGTTGAGGAGATAAGCTTACAGCTGCCAAACTTCAGTGGACATGAGTGGAAATCCATAGGGAAGTCTTCAAGGTGCATGGGACATTCCGCCTGGACCGTTAACCTGAGTAAATACAAAAATACAGACGCAAGAGTTCACATCACCCCAGAACCTCAGGGCTACTCTCACAGTGCCGTTGTTTTGTTGTGCTACCATGTTTCCTTTAAATGGCCTCATCTCTCCTCGCTTTCAGGCTATGCTGAGACCTTGTATGTACACATACTGTATGGTTGTCATAGGGTGATGCTGCCTGCCTGTACAATAGCAGTAGATCTCAATGCTGACGTTGGCTGCTGCGCTGACATCACCTTGTCCTTAGACCTGAGGACAGCTCTGTTAGCTCTCTAATGAAACCAGGGGTAATAAAAAACAAGCAGTTGATACCTCATAGTGTATAGCAGTGTTCCATCCTCCATGATCCGAAGCAGTTTGTTGGGCATGGTCATGTTGTGAGCGACAGATTTCTTCCCATTGTGGAAGAAGGTATCTGGCGTCCAGATCTTACTGGCCATCAGGTTGTTCAGCCGCAGGATATTCATTGGCCCATTGAACTTCAGCCGCTCATCAATCCAGCTCTGACGGAAGAACACATCCACAGTGTATTCCTGACAAAGAGCAGAGTAAAAAATACTTTAGCACAGGTTGAGATATGGGTCATGTCCCCCCCCCCCCATCACAATTCTCACAATATGTAATGAACAGACTGCGATGGCAGAGGGTGTTATAAAAACACCTTAGATCTGGTAAACCTACTGCTGCATCATAACAAGTGTTTTGAATAAGTATTGTGAAACCATAAGGGTATTAAAGCTCCTCAACCAATAAAATAAATAGAAAAGTATGTTCTAACGTGAGTCAGTGTTTGAGGTTGCACCTGGTTTGTTATGTCTGGGGACATGCAGAGTCAGTGGTGGATGCTTGCTCCCTGCCCTCTGGCTAATATCAGGGTGGATTTACATCAGTACCCCCTATCCCGTCAACATCTGGCCCTCTGGGGTCTGGTGGGTACAGCCCCCATTCCCATACACACAGCCCCCAGGCTCCTGACCCCCAAGGGCTTTACTGAGCAGTTCATGGGGCGACACACAAAGGTAAATGATTCCCGGACTCTGAAACCCTTTGAATTTGAAGCCCTTAAACAAAAACACATGCTCAAAGACTTCAATGACAACTGTGACGTTGCAATCCATTTTTCCCAGAGAAAATTACTTTCTTTGTTAACACACTCAAAGAGCACAAGTTATCCCTGTGATGTCTCACAATGGATGTTAATGGGTTGAGTTTTCCCAAACAGAGAAAGCCCTGTGAGAAGCCTAGCGAAAAGCTCTGTACCGGTCCAATCCACTATTATCACCTGGGCCCACATTTTTTTTAAGTTATCTATCCGGATGATTTCGGCTATTGGATAGGATAAAATGCATAGAAATAAAATGAACAGAACTGGTGTCCCCATTCAAGTCAATGAGTTGTGCATTCTATTCATTATATTTCTGTGCATTTAATGTCTGATAGGAAATAGATAACTTTGGAAAAACTGGGCCCTGGTCAGTCAAATGAAAGTAGTCTAGAAATGTATCGTCCAATAGTCGGCCTAATAATGATTAGTTTTGTCTAAAACTATGACACTGATTCTATGCCACAAGAGCTCAGTGGAGGGATCACAATAAGGAGAGGGAAATATAGAAGCCATATATTTACAGACACAAAGCATAGGGAGCAGCAGGGATGCTGTCAAATATATTAGAGAGAGAGAGAGAGCGGCAGAGAGACAGAAAGAGAAAAAGAGAGATGCCACTATCAGAGAAACACTATCAAAGCAGAGTGATGGCCCAAGAGTGAAATTATCCACCGTGAGCTGGAACGAGCCTCTAAATTAATTATACATGTGCCATTTCTTCTTTTTAAGGCGCTAGTTCGGTAGCAACCATTTCCCCTCTTCTTTATGGTTTAAATATTTGAGAGCAGGCTGAAATGGAGGGCTGAGAGTGTGATGAAGGAGGGAAACTGAGAAAAGCTTTTAAAGCCCAGCAGGTACAAGCCTGGAGCTTAGAGAACAAGGCCAAAGGAAAGGACAGGGGCGAGAGGGTGAGACAGAGAAAGAAAAAAGAAAAGGGACACAGAGAGTGAAGACTCTGTGAAGACGATACGTCTGTGTACTCGTACAGTGTGTGTGTGTGTGTGTGTGTGTGTGTGTGTGTGTGTGTGTAAGAAAAAAAAGTGCACCTATAATGGCAACAGAGACAGACACAGTAGTGATGCTACCCCAAAATCACATGAAATGTTGATGGACCAACCACAATTTAAAGGGTCAGTCTCTGTCCTACTCAAAATATATGTGAAATACTTAACTTATATCAACTTATATCTATTGTTAAACATAAGCTGATATATAAAAATAATGAAATAAATAATGAATTACTGTATCTTCATAGATGAAAGAAGCTGAATATATTTCACTATGAGCTTTATCGTAGTAGTCTAATACCTATTATAAAACTTACCATGTCTGTGTCTGACACTGGACCGAAACTTGTGACATAAATATCAGTCTTCACCTCTGTCACCCGATCTGTAAAATATACACACAAAAAATGTTTAAAATGTATTTAAAATTGTTTTTTTTTTAGAATCGCAACAACTGTTTTTAATGCTTCATTCATGTTTCATATGTATATTTTTAGGGCTATCTGTTCATATGTCAACAAGGCATCCATTCGTAAATCCCATGGTAAAACACATGTTTCTGAATGAGATGTGGTTGAGATCTATCCAGCCACTCACTGAAAGCCATGATTTCACATTAAACTTAGACGTCTGTGCTGTCATGGCAACGCTTTGTCCATGATTCCACATTTACATTTTCTCATTGCTCATATTCCTGCCTCAGACTCCCTGGTGAACAGTGAGATGGGAACATACACTATATCATGTTACGTCTGCGCTGTCCTCATGGGGAAAACACACTCACTCTCCTCACTGCCCTTCAGACACTTCAGGGGCATCTCAATTGGCTAAATCGGCCTCCTTTCCTGGTCTCCAACTCTCCATGCAAAGGAATTAATTCTGACCTAAGTATAGTAAAAGAAGTGATGTCTACCAGGTCGGAGTTACATATTGATCGTGGGTAGGGCGATTTAATATATTCCCATATAATCTAAAAGCAATATCCCAGTAAGGGACATATGATACCTACTGAAAAAGTACAATCCAAGTCCAATCTAACACTAACGTATCATCAATAATCATTCTTATATACAGTAAATGCATGTGTGCACACAAATACAGGCCATCACACACATACACATACAGAAGCCATCACACAGATACACTGGCCATCACACACATACACAGGCCCTCAGACACATACACAAACACAAGTCTTCACACACAAATACAGTCTCACTCATAATTCACATTCTCAAAAATATAGTGAAGGAACAGCAAACAACTGCCAAAAGAAAAAGTGTTCAGGCAGCACCCCAGTGACCAATCACACTGAGTACAGGGCCTTCAGAAATGTCCACATTTTGTAGTGTTACAGCGTGAAACAAAAATTCATGAATTTTTTTTTCCTTTCTTTTTTCCGGGACTGGCCTACCCGAAAATACCCCATAATGTCAAAGTGGAATTTAGTTTTTCAACAAAAAAAAAATCAATAAGTCAATAAGTACTCCACTCCTGTATTATGGCAACCCTAAATAAGTTCAGGAGTAAAAAAATGCATGGACTCTGTGTGCAATAAGTGTTTAACATGATTTTTGAATGACTACCTCATCTCTGTACTCCACACATACAATTATCTGTAAGGTCCCTCAGTCAAGCAGTGAATTTCAACTACAAAGATCAGGGAGGTTTTCCAACGCCTCGTAAAGAAGGGCACCTATTGTTAGATGGGTAAAAAAAAGCAAACATTGAATATCCCTTTGAGCATGGTGAAGTTTTTTATTACATTTTTGGATGATGTATCATTACACCCTGTCACTACAAAGATACAGGCGTCCTTCCTAACTCAGTTGACGGAGAGGAAGGAAACCATTCAGGGGTTTCACCATGAGGCCAATGGTGATTTTAAAGTTACAGGATGGATCAGCAACATTGTAGTTACTCCACAATACGAACCTAATTGACAGAGTGAAAAGAAAGAAGCCTGTAGAGAAATAAAAATATTCCAAAACATGCATCCTGTTTGCAATAAGGCACTTAAGTAATACAGCAAAAAATGTGGCAAAGCAATTAACTTTTGTCCTGAATACAAAGTGGTATGTTTGGGGCAAATCCAACACAACACATCATTGAGTACCACTCTTCATATTTTCAAGCATGGTGGTGGCTGCATCATGTTATGGATATGCTCGCAATTGTTAAGGACTGGGAAGTTTCAGGATAAAAATAAACGGAATGGACCTAAGCAAAAACATTTTTCATTGGCAAGGTTAGAAAACTTAGGCAAAACATGCCAACAACAAATTCTGAACCTACATATCCATGCATAACTGACCAAATTATGGAAGACAAGGATTAACATTTTGAATTCTGTGAAGTGAGTGTGGAGGAGGTGAAAAAAAGTATTGTTGTCTTTCAACAATGACAAGCCACCTGGGTCTGACAACTTGGAAGGAAGATTACTAAAAATGATAGCGGACGATATTGCCACTCCTATTTGCCATCTCTTCAATCTAAGCCTACAGGACAGTGTGTGCCCTCAGGCTTGGAGGAAAGCAAAAGTAATTCCATTGCCAAAGAATAGCAAAGAACCCTTTACTGGCTCAATCAGGCCGTTAGTAAACTTTTGGAAAAAGTTGTGTTTGACCAGATTCAATGCTATTTCACAGTAAACAAACCAACAACAAATTTTCAGCATGCTTATAGGCAAGGGCATTAAACATGTACGGCACTTACACAAATTACTGATGATTGGCTGAGAGAAATTGATAATAAAAAGATTGTGAGAGCTGTTTTGGTAAGACTTCAGTGCAGCTTTTGATATTATAGACCATCATCTGCTGCTGATAAAACATGGCTTTACATCCCCTGCTTTACATCCCCTGCTTTACATCCCTCATCTAAAAATGGCGCTGGAGAAAGACGTTTTACATGTCCCCAACCGATTGTGTTTTGTTTGTTTGTTTATTTGCGTTTTGTGTAACTTATTTATTTGACTTATTTTGTACATAATGTTGCCACTACCGTCTCTTATGACCAAAAATAACTTCTGGACATCAGGTCTACTCACCACGGACTAGCAGAATATTTTTTTTCCTTTAACGAGTCTGATGAGCCCGACACTAACGATATACTGCTTTCTAGGGAACAGGCCCAGATCCCCGTGATTTGCGTGAAGAGGAGGTGGAGAAAAAGGGTCCAAAGGGCAGGCTGCCTTCTGAGAATTCGTAGGCGATCGTATAAACCCCCACTTCCTTCCATTCTGCTAGCAAACGTTCAATCTCTGGAGAATAAAATAGATGACCTACGCGGAAGATTAAACTACCAACGGGACATTCAAAACTGTAATATCTTATGCTTCACGGAGTCATGGCTGAACGACGACACTGTCAACCTACAGCTTGCTGGCTATACGCTGCACCGGCAGGATAGAACAGCGGCGTCTGGTAAGACAAGGAGCGGCGGACTATGTATTTTTGTAAATAACAGCTAGTGAACGATATCTAAGGACGTTTCCGAGCTATTGCTCGCCTGAGGTAGAGTATCTCATGATAAGCTGTAGACCACACTATCTACCTTGAGAGTTTTCATCTGTATTTTTCAAAGCTGTTTACATACCACCACATTCAGAGGCTGGCACTAAGACAGCATTGAATTAGCTGTATTGGGCCAAGCAAACAAGAAAACGCTCACCCAGAGGCGGCACTCCTAGTAGCCGGGGACTTTAATGCAGGGAAACTTAAATCTGTTTTACCAAATTTCTATCAGCATGTTAAATGTGCAACCAGAGGAAAACAACTCTGGACCACCTTTACTCCACATACAGAGACGCTCTCCCTCGCCCTCCATTTGGCAAATCTGACCATAATTCTATCCTCCTGATTCCTGCTTACAAGCAAAAATTTGAGCAGGAAGCACCATTGACTCCAATTTGCATGCCACCCCAACAGATCCACAGATGATTCAATCTCTATTGCACTCCACACTGCCCTTTCCCACCTGGACAAAAGGAACACCTATGTGAGAATGCTATTCATTGACTACAGCTCAGCGTTCAACACCATAGTGCCCTCAAAGCTCATCAATAAGCTAAGGACTCTGGGACTAAACACCTCCCTCTGCAACTGGATCCTGGACTTCCTGACAGGCAGGTAACAACACAGGTAGGTAATAGGGTAGGTAACAACACATCCACAACGCTTATCCTCAACACAGGGGCCCCTCAGGGGTGCGTGCTCAGCCCCCTCCTGTACTCCCTGTTCACTCATGACTGCACGGCCAGGCACGACTCCAACGCCATCATTAAGTTTGGTAGTGCGAACGGTCCAGTACATCACTGGGTCCAAGCTCCCTGCCATCCAGGACCTCTATACCAGGCGGTGTCAGAGGAAGGCCCTAAAAATTGTCAAAGACTGAGTTACAGTTTTGACTTCAATCTGCTTGAAAATATATGGTATGACTTTAAAAATGGTTTTCTAGCAATGATCAACAACCAATTTGACAGAGCTTGAAGAAATTAGAAAATAATATTGCACAATCCAGGTCTGCAAAGCTCTTGGAGACTTACCCAGAAAGAGTCACAGCTGTAAATCACTGCCAAAGGTGATTCTAACATGTATTGAGTCTGGGTGTGAATACTTATGTAAATTAGATATTTCTGTATTTCCTTTTCAACACATTTGCAAACATTTCGAAAAATATGTTTCCACTTTTATTAAATACACCATGAACATGGATTATCCTAATACCTGTGTGATGACCGGGTGCAGCATCAATGAAGCCCTGGGTATTCTCAAACGAGGTTTACATCGACTTTCCCAAATTGTGTTGGGAATAACATTTCCCAAACAGTTTTTGGTAATTGTTTTGAAAATAATTCTCACTTATTTCAAATTCTTTGTCATCTCAATGTGCCAGAATTCATGCCTTTTTTGTCTATTATGAGGTTCGCTGAGCTTCTTACATTTTCTTTTGAGGTCAGGAGTGAAAAACAAACAAACTTATTTTGAATTACACTGAATTGTCTACAACTGTAAGCCTTGATTTAAGCCAAATCTGGGAGCTATTGTGCAATTCTAAAATCTCTCAGTGAAAAAAATCCCATTTCCAATAAATAAAACAGCCATTTCCCAGTACACATCTGGTGCATCTGTCTTCTTTGGTCTCATGGGAAGCCAAATGAACTTTACTGCCTGACTGTAGAGTGCTTCTATTATGAAAGAATATAATAACTACAGTAGATAAACAGCAACATAAATCATAACACCTTGTGGGCTATTCTAGGATCCATGAAAAGTTAAAACCTCACTACGTCCTCATTAAACGAGTCAAGAAAGCATATTCAATCACACCAATAGGATTAGTGACTGTACTGGGATCAGTGAGAGGCTACTGTATAACCATGATCGGTCATCTTTTACGGACCAGGCATTATAAATCACACCACTCACACCTAATGTGGGCTGTTCTTGGATCAGTAAGAAGCCAGAAGCAAAGTACATCCTTGCCAGCAAATTACAGTTGGGAGTATAGTGCCATTGAAAGGGAAATTACCTGAAACAAGGCCAGTTGTAAACTGCACATGACTAAAAGGCTATCCCAAATGTCAATTTGTACCCTTCTGGATGTGAATTTTCAGCAAAGCCTTGTGACACAGTCATCAGGATGATCACATTGGCACAGTAGGCATTTGGTTTTTCATTATCTTACCTTTTTCTAACAAGATTCCCTAGTTGTGACTAAGACTACTCTTTGTACACTACATCCAGTGTATATGCTGCTCATCAGAACTGGGACAAAGGGAGCCTCTTGGGAGCCATTCAGGTATTGGGAGCTATTTTGCCTTGTGAGTCATGCACCCTGGGGCAGTATGAATTAGAGAGTCCACAATCATAATGAACCCTACACTCATACACAACTCAATCATCATGGTGAGCCAGACACACCAAAACACACAGAGAAATTTGAGTGTCAACGGGTTTAAATGCATGCACGCAAACAAAACTTAAAAGTGACTGGGTTTGTCCTAAATAAAACAGCCTAGAATAGCTCTTACAGTATCTCTTCTGTTACACCAGATAATACTTTCTTTGTTGTTGTCTTGGTGATAAGGGGGATGCAAATGCAAGCTCAGTAACTCATTCTGACACCAGACAAGTTATTTGGGAATTTAAACAAGCTTCTATCTGGGGAAATGCAAGAGATTGACACAAGAACATGTTTATACTCAAAGATATGTAAAACTTTGAATAAAATATATGTTCTGGAGTCTTACTTGGTGTACAGGCTTTTGTTCCAGCTCTACTCTAACTTTCATTTTATTTTATTGTATATGGAAAGTATGTAATGTTAGCTGCTCACCGCCAAGTCCAGGTCGTAATCGGTTGTCATAGCCATCCAAAAGGCTGTCCAAGATCCGGGTGAACAGAGTGATATTGTTTTTGAAGGCTTCTGAAGCATATGCAGACGATTCCACTTTTGATCTAAGTAGATAACATTAAGTAGGAGAAACATCAATGAGAGATGTGAGGGGAAAATTGACATATGTGGGAAAAACATTGTTTTTGTGTGTTTTCCTAAGGAAAATAAAAACCTAATTCAACCTTTCTCTGCCAACTTCCTCTCTTAAAATGGGACAGAGCACTACGCGGCAAACAATTGTTCTGTAGCCAACTATTAAAAGACCAAAAAAGTGAATTAATGTGGCTCATTTGGCTTCTTGCAAAGACAACCAGCATCTCTTTCATTTGTCCATTATGGAACAGACAGTTCCACCTCACCAAAGAAATTCCTAAACATTTCCGAAGATAAATGAAGGGAAGGGAATCGTGCATCAGTCGAGTTATCACATTACTGAGTTTTCTTTCTTCAGATTCATACAAATGTTCTAACTTCCTGGAGCTGTGCGCAATCTCCACCTAGAGTCTGTTTTGCAGGTCACCGCGCAATTGGTGTCTCCGCTCTCCACACAAATTGTGCCACCATGTTATCACGACATTTTGTTTAAATAGTAATTTCGCTTGACAGCTTTATTCCAATCTGAGAACCATTTAGATTGGCCAAAACTGAGAAGATTTAGAACGTGGATATGCAGTGCACGCAAACAACGCTTACTGTTTTTTCTACTGATTGTTTATTTTTTTATTAAGAAAATACAACGAAACTTACCTTGACTGCCACAGTACCATCATCGAGAAGAACACCGCTAGATAATGTGATAAATCCCATCGCTTGCTCATTGCTGAAATACAAACCTACAGAATGGGAGGATGCCCAATTAAAGGCAATATTCAGAGCCCGAAATTCCATTTATGAAGACATTCGATTGAAATGCTGAGCAATACCATCCATTCTGAATTATTGCCTTTTGTTAACAAATTAATGCAAACTAATTCTATAAACAGTTTTCTCTATCCAAAATCAAATAGTCATGCGCTGTATAGTCAATAAAGTCCATGAATAGACATCAAATGCGATGGCAACATGCAAACACAAATAAATTCGACCACTCCATAAAAAACATGATACATTATTTTAAAAAACGTATTGAAGTTATTGAAAACGCCATTATTATTTGCTGGAATGGAGAGAAAGACGATTTTTTTGGAAACGTTTTGGAAATCATCAAACCTTCAAGGCAACTGTCACTTAGTCGCAGCAAAACAATGAGGCGGTTGACAGCTAGGCTACCTGACTAGCGCAAGGTATCCCCCTTTGATTTTCTTTCTGAGAACTAAGCTGTAAAGTTGCCCCCAAGACCTCTGTACATTATCTAAATTACACCACAGAGATTTGGCAATGCACCCTGGAGTGCGCGTAAAGATTTTGATTATATTCCAAACTCTGAACAATCCAAAAGACCGAATGTAGCTCTGTCCATCTGTATCCAAGTGCCGTGGTTCATAGATATATTCGATATTGGCTCCCGCCTTTCATCTGTAACGGATGCACCCGCGCCCAATTCCGCGTGGCTCGAGCCACTGAGAAAAGTGAGGAAGACGAGCGAGGCAGATATACTAGGTCCTAGAGATAGCTTCCACCCTTTGACCACCAGAATAAATCCCAGATTTGATTTCCAGTGACAAATTTATGCTTGAGGGTTCTAGAAAAGCTATTTCTCTGCAACACAAAGCACATCACCACCATGTAGAAACTAGAACTGGTTTCAAGTAAAGGAGTTGGATAGATGCTAAGATGTTATTTGAGTCACTTTGGATGTGCTTTAGCGGCTGCGTGACTTCGCCTATCGTAATAAACTCAGAAATCAACATGGTCTCAGGGCAATTGGTATTATTCTGTGACAATCCATTTAGTATGATACTGTATATTAGGTTACATTATGAATGGAATAGCAGTTGTACTATATCATATGAATTCTATGACATATACTATATTTTACCCGGTTATACAATAGCATACAAATTGGATGACATAACCTTATTACGTTTTAGTAATTTAGCAGACACTCTTTCCAGAGCGACTTAAAATAGTGAGAGCAAACATTTTCATGTTTGTCCATACCAGTCCCCCATGGGAATCGAACCAACAGCCCTGGCATAATAAGTGCCTTGCACTACCTACTGAACCACACGGGAGCACAGAAAACACTATTCGCATTAATAAAAATATAAACATGGTAAGGCTACCGTTATATTACAATTACTTTGGTGACAACCTGGTTGCTAAAAAATATTGGTTTGTTAACAAATGTTTGTATATATATAAATAAATGTGGGACACAAAAAAGCAGTGTAGAACACCATTGCCCATCATGCATTGCTCTAATAAGTTTGTTCCAAAGTTTGCCCCCCAAAAAAATATTTTCCGATGAATGAAGTCACAAAGAATGTGTGTCTTTTCCTACTAAGCGAAAATAGGTTATTAGAAATGTTTGGAAATGTATTACAAATGAAAAACAAAAATACCTTATTTAAATAAGAATTCAGACCCTTTGTTATGAGACTCGAAATTGAGCTCAGGTGCATCCTGTTTCCATTGATCATCCTTGAGAGGTTTCTACAACTTGATTGGAGTCCACCTGTGGTAAATTCAATTGATTGGACATGATTTGGAAAGGCACACACCTGTCTATATAAGGTCCCACAGTTAATAGTGCATGTCAGAGCAAAAACCAAGCTGTTAGGTTGAAGGAAATGTCCATAGAGCTCAGAGACAAGATTTTGTAGAGGCACAGATCTGTGGAAGAATATATGCAGCATTGAAGGTCCCCAAGAACACAGTGGCCTCCCTCATTCTTAAATGGAAGAAGTTTGGAACCACCAAGACTCTTCCTAGAGCTGGCCGCCCGGCCAAACTGAGCAATCGGGGGAGAAGGGCCTTGGTCATGGAGTTGAGAACCCAATGATCACTCTGACAGAGCGCCAGAGTTCCTCTGTGGAAATGGGAGAACCTTCCAGAAGGACAACCATCTCTGCAGCACTCCACCAACAAGTCCTTTATGGTAGAGTAGCCAGACGGAAGCCACTCCTCAGTAAAATGCACATGACAGCCCGCTTGGAGTTTGCCAAAAGGCACCTAAAGGACTGACCATGAGAAACAAGATTCTCTGGTCTGATGAAACCAAGATTGAACTTTTTGGCCTAAATGCCAAGTGTCACGTCTGGAGGAAACCTGGCGCCATCCCTACATTGAAGCATGGTGTTGGTGGCATCATGCTGTGGGGATGTTTTTCCTCGGCAGGGACTGAGAGACTAGTTTTAGCTGTGTCATTATGGGGTATTGTGTGTGTGTGTATATTGAAGAGGATAAAAAAACTATTTAATCAATTTTAGGATAAGGCTGTAACAAAAAGTGGAAAAAGTCAAGGGGTCTGAATACTTTCCGAATGCACTGTATGTAGTGTAACCTGCAGCGAATTCTGGCCTTGTCTTTTAGATTTGCCACACATTGTTAGATTGAAGTTTATTTTCATGACCTCTGTAAACAACACCATAGCCGCCATGCAATAATGATAAGATGTGTGCTCTCAGGGTGGGGTCGGGAAGTTATGGAATTCAAATACAATTTCTGTTGGTACTGAAATCGCTCCATTGAATAACATGCCACAAAGATAAAGAGTTTGGGTTACAAAAATTCCCTGCAATGATGTTAGGGTGTTTGATTGAGAATAGGCCAACTCCTTTTCTCAGAGATGAATAGTTTGGGGACATGCTGCTCTGTTCCTAGTGTCTTTTGGCAAGCTTTGCCCTGCCCAGCGAGAAGGGGCAATTAACGCACATGGACTATGGGGGGAGATATGGGCCTGGGAAGAATACCAAGCAGTAGTTTAGCAGGAGAATGAGTGACTGAAAGAGCAGTGTGTTCCCTCTGAGGTATGATTAAAAACAGTTTTTTAGAAGAGGGTCATTTAGGGGATTGCCAGCCACCAGCTGAGAATCTACAGGTCACAATGACCTATCGCAACAAACTGCACAGAGGTTGGGTCCCATGGGTTTACAAAAATAAGAATTGAATAGTGAGGGACCAAATGTAATAATAACACTCTCTTCCACAGCCTTGTTTTTTAACAATAATTGTTAGTGACCCACCAACCAGTGAAGACCGTGTTAACCCATTAAAACGTCTAGGTGACAGCTTACATGTAGTCAAGTCTTTAGTAGGCAGTAATCTATGAACAGGGCTCTAAATTAAATTTAAAAATCATTAGTAGCAATGGTGCCAAACAGGACCAAACAGTAATTAGCACCAGAAAAAGAGATTGATCTAAATACAGCCTAACCTAGGATACCTTTGAAACACTGGTCGAGTAGCTATGAATCAATGGTAACCTAGAATTAGACTCCATTTAGAAACAGCTCAAACTTTCTGTCTCTGAATGCTATTGCAGTCCATGGCAGAGCTGAAATAACCTCACAACAGAGAGTTACAGCAGCTTGACCTCTTTTGTCACTGTAAGCGAATGCTCAAATTACTGTAGCATAACCCAGCTGTGGTTGTGACACTGTTGCAGAAGTGTGATTACAATTCAATACAAGTACGCTCAACAGGCACTAAAAATGTTGCTATAGATTACATCTTTACTGTGTTACACCCTGAGGAATTATTTGAAAGGGACATTTCCCCAATTTGTATCTGTTCTGTATAAGACTTGAGTCATTAAGGCAGCAAGATAAAATTCCCAGTCTGACCCTATGAGCAAAAGGCTCTTTACCCTCAGGAGAAATGTGTATACTGCACTGAACACATCATAACTAATTTGGCTGCTCAGTTGAGTTGCAGGAAAGGCAGCTTGGGATATGTTGGGTCTGGTGACGGAAGCGTCTACAATGTCTGGGGTCTATGAAATAATGACATCACTGTATAAACTTTATCTAACAACATCTGACATGCATATAAATATGACAAGATTCAGTATCTAGTTTTTTCAGGATCTTGAATTTCTGACATTTGAATATGTGAGGTTATAAACAGACTTCCTCTGTCTTTGTTGGCCGGCCTGCCTCGCCTGTGCTAGCTTGCTATCCCCGGCTAGCTGTCTGAATCGCCGTGTCCCCAACCAGCCTCACTACTAACTGGACCCTTATGATCACTCGGCTAAGCAGGCCTCTCCTCAATGTCAATATGCCTTGTCCATTGCTGTTCTGGTTAGTGTTTGTATGTCTTATTTCACTGTAGAGCCTTTAGCCCTGCTCAATATACCTTATCCAACCCGTCAGTTCCACCACCCACACATGCGATGACATAACCTGGTTTAAATGTTTCTAGAGACAATATCTCTTTCATCATCACTCAATGCCTAGGTTTACCTCCACTGTATTTACGTCCTACCATACCTTTGTCTGTACATTATGCCTTTAATCTATTTTATCGCCCCCTGAAACCTGTTATTTTTACTCTCTGTTCAGGACGTCCTAGACGCACCAGTCATTATAGCCTTTAGCCGCACTTTATCCTACTCCTCCTCTGTTCCTCTGGTGATATAGAGGTTAATCCAGGCTCTGCAGTGCCTAGCTCCACTCCTATTCCCCAGGCGCTATCATTTGTTGACTTCTGCAACCGTAAAAGCCTTGGTTTCATGCATGTTAACATTAGAAGCCTCCTCCCTAAGATTGTTTTATTCACTGCTTTAACACACTCTGCCAACCCGGATGTCCTAGCCGTGTCTGAATCCTGGCTTAGGAAGACCACCAATAACGCAGAAATTTCCATCCCTAACTATAATATCTTCTGACAAGATAGAACGGCCAAAGGGGGCGGTGTTGCAATCTACTGCAGAGATAGCCTGCAGAGTTCTGTCTTACTATCCAGGTCTGTACCCAAACAATTTTAACTTTTACTTTTAAAAATCCACCTTTCTAGAAACAAGTCTCTCACTGTTGCCGCCTGCTATAGACCACCCTCTGCCCCCAGCTGTGCTCTGGACACCATATGTGAATTGATTGCCCCCCCATCTATCTTCAGAGTTCGTGCTGCTAGGTGACCTAAACTGGGACATGCTTAACACCCCGGTCATCCTACAATCTAAGCTTGATGCCCTAAACCTCACACAAATCATCAATGAACCTACTAGGTACAACCCCAAAGCCGTAAACACGGGCACCCTCATAGATGTCATCCTAACTAACTTGCCCTCCAAATACACCCCTGCTGTTTTCAACCAAGATCTCAGTGATCACTGCCTCATTGCCTGCATCCGTAATGGGTTTGCGGTCAAACGACCTCCCCTCATTACTGTCAAACGTTCCCTAAAACACTTCAGCGAGCAGGCCTTTCTAATCGACCTGGCCCGGGTATCCTGGAAGGATATTGACCTCATCCCGTCAGTAGAGGATGCCTGGTTATTCTTTAAAAGTGCCTTCCTCACCATCTTAAATAAGCATGCCCCATTCAAGAAATTTAGAACCAGGAACAGATATAGCCATTGGTTCTCTCCAGACCTGACTGCCCTTGACCAGCACAAAAACATCCTGTGGCGTTCTGTATTAGCATTAAACAGCCTCTGTGATATGCAACTTTTCAGGGAAGTCAGGAACCAATATACACTGGCAGTTAGGAAAGCCAAGGCTAGCTTTTTCAAGCAGAAATTTGCTTCCTGTAACACAAACTCAAAAAAAGTTCTGGGACACTGTAAAGTCGATGGAGAATAAGAGCACCTCCTCCCAGCTGCCCACTGCACTGAGGATAGGAAACGCTGTCACCACCGATAAACCCACAATAATTGAGAATTTCAATAAGCCTTTTTCTACGGCTGGCCATGCTTTCCACCTGGCTACCCCTACCCCGGTCAACAGCCCTGCACCCCCCTCAGTTACTCGCCCAAGCCTCCCATTTCTCCTTCTCCCAAATCCAGTTAGCTGATGTTCTGAAAGAGCTGCAAAATCTGGACCCTACAAATCAGCCGGCTAGACAATCTGGACCCTTTCTTTCTAAAATTATCTGCCGAAATTGTTGCAACCCCTATTACTAGCCTGTTCAACCTCTCTTTCGTGTCGTCTGAGATTCCCAAAGACTGGAAAGCAGCTGCGGTCATCCCCCTCTTCAAAGGGGGAGACACTCTTGACCCAAACTGCTACAGACCTATATCTATCCTACCCTGCCTTTCTAAGGTCTTTCAAAGCCAAGTTAACAAACAGATTACAGACCATTTCGAATCCCACCGTACCTTTTTCCGCTATGCAATCTGGTTTCAGAGCTGGTCATGGGTGCACCTCAGCCACGCTCAAGGTCCTAAACGACATCATAACCGCCATCGATAAGAGACATTACTGTGCAGCCGTATTCATTGATCTGGCCAAGGCTTTTGACTCTGTCAATCACCACATCCTTATCGGCAGACTCGACAGCCTTGGTTTCTCAAATGATTGCCTCGCACGGTTCACCAACTACTTCTCCGATAGAGTTCAGTGTGTCAAATTGGAGGGCCTGTTGTCCGGGCCTCTGGCAGTCTCTATGGGGGTGCCACAGGGTTCAATTCTTGGGCCGACTTCTCTGTATACATCAATGATGTCGCTCTTGCTGCTGGTGAGTCTCTATGCAGACGACACCATTCTGTATACTTCTGGCCCTTCTTTGGACACTGTGTTAACTACCCTCCAGACGAGCTTCAATGCCATACAACTCTCCTTCCGTGGCCTCCAACTGCTCTTAAACGCAAATAAAACTAAATGCATGCTCTTCAACCGATCGCTGCCTTCACCTACCCGCCAGTCCAGCATCACTACTCTGGACGGTTCTGTCTTAGATTATGTGGACAACTACAAATATCTAGGTGTCTGGTTAGACTGTAAACTCTCCTTCCAGCCTCACATCAAACATCTCCAATCCAAAATTAAATCTAGAATTGGCTTCCTATTTCGCAACACAGCATCCTTCACTCATGCTGCCAAACATACCCTCGTAAAACTGACTGTCCTACCAATCCTCGACTTCGGTGATGCCATTTACAAAATAACCTCCAATTCTCTCCTCAACAAATTGGATGCAGTCTATCACAGTGCCATCCGTTTTGCCACCAAAGCCCCATATACCACCCACCACTGCGACCTGTACGCTCTCGTTGGCTGGCCCTCGCTTTACACTTGTCGCCATACCCGCTGGCTCCAGGTCATCTACAAGTCCTTGCTAGGTAAAGCCTTGCCTTATCTCAGCTTGCTGGTCACCATAGCAGCACCAACCCGTAGCACTCGCTCCAGCAGGTATATCTCACTGGTCACCCCCAATGCCAATTCCTCCTTTGGCCGACTTTCCTTCCAGTTCTCTGCTGCCAATGACTGGAACGAACTACAAAATCTCTGAAACTGGAGACACTTATCTCCCTCACCAGCTTTAAGCACCAGCTGTCAGAGCAGCTCACACACCCCTGCAACTGTATATAGCCCATCTGTAAATAGCCCAACCAACTACCTCATCCCCTACCGTATTTATTTATTTATCTTGCTCTTTTGCACCCCAGTTTTTCTACATTGCACATTCATCTACTGCACATCTACCATTCCAGTGTTTAATTGCTATATTGTAATTACTTTGCCACCATGGCCTATTTATTGCCTTACCTTACCTCATTTGCACACATTGCATATAGATTTGTTTTTCTACTGTATTATTGACTGTATGTTTGTTTTACTCCATGTGTAACTCTGTGTTGTTGTATGTGTCGAACTGCTTTGCTTTGTCTTGGCCAGGTCGCAGTTGTAAATGAGAACTTGTTCTCAACTTGCCTACCTGGTTAAATAAAGGTGAAATAAAATAAAATAAAATAATTTCATAATCTGGCCCTGACATTACTTCCATGATTCATATAAGCTTTGATTAGTCAACACAGAGATTGTCATGATCTTGCTACATACCGTATTGCGAAAAATCTGCTTTCACTTGTAACGCTTGTAACATGAGTTAAAGAAGGCTTTAGTGGCAAAATGTTGAAATTCACATATTTGGTCATTAAGTATTCATTAGGTATTGTGTAGAGGATTCATTTCTCTCTGATGGCTTGCCTTCTGTCTCACATAAACCAATAGGCATTACTCAATAGGCCATGCATATTTAGCATCGTGTGGAAACTGTACCACAGTACAATGAATATGCACATTTAATGCCAAACAAATATAATAGTTTCCTGTCAGAAAAGGAAAATGTTTATTCCAGCTTTCTTCAAGCCTGGTTCTGTGGACCCATGGGGTGTGGAGGCTCTTGTCTAATTTCCAAAATTGTATTACTTTATTTAGTCTTAGTTCAAATGAAGTGTGAAAGTATAAATATTACAGAAGTAACTCCCCACACAGAAGTAACTGTGTGCAGACCCTAGTGAGACCCAGTGAGACATACTTTAATGAAGCTGATTCCTCATGTGTTCAGATAGTTCAGATCCCTTATTCCCTTTTCAAATAACCGCTCCGCCTGAACCTACTCTCACTGCCCTGTTGGGAAAAGGAAGTGGGCAGACATTTGGGAATAGCTGGATTCTGTTCCTCATGTGTATATTACTCATTTCTGTATTACGATAGAGCTTAGCACTTTCATGGGACTTGGTGCTTTGCTTAATTATTGTTGGACTGTTTTCACACACTGTACCAAAAAGCTAGTGTTCAAAATGTTGCTGCTGAATTGTTTTCCTATTAGTCCAGTCATTGCATAAGGGGAAATGTGCTGTTTCATTTTTCCTAGTTAGTATATGACATTTGTTGACATTTTATGACATATAACAAACATCTTCCTCGGATACTCCAAAGCAGCTGTTCTGGTTGAGTGATCGGAACACAAAAAAATCCTGACAACATTGGCATATAAACTTCACAACAACAACCAAGACCCAGGTCTACATTCTACGTTCAGGCATATTAAAGAGGATCAATCAACACGGAGATGAAAGTCATTGTTTTTGTTCACCACTTGGAGTGGTTGGTTTATTCCAGTTGAGTGTTTGATTGCCCTCACTGGAATTCTCATGTAATTCTAGTGAGATGTTTTGATCTGCACCCAAAGCTGCCAAATTAACTACAGTTCTACAATGATCTTCACATTAGATCCAGGCCACAACGCCCTTCACTCTCCTCGGGGAGTCCAGTCTGCCTGCTGCTGTATGGATATCCATTGATGGATGGGTGGAAGGGAACCAGTAAAGCATGCATGGTGGTTTAATGGGTTTGAAATTGGGGACTGATGTGGTTTAAATGATCGTTCAACAAGTAACATGTTGTAAAACGGCAATAAGGAATCCATCCCTTAACCCTTGGTGTCACAACAGCTAGGAGTGGTGGGTGCGGAGTCAGGCGCAGAGAGCAGAGTAACAGGAAACCGACATTAATGCGGTGTGCAAAATGTCCAACGCAAAAACAAATAGGCAAACTATACACCCGGCGCCTAGAGTCCAGAATGGAGCGGACTGTGTACGCCGGGGACCCCTCGATGTCCAAAGGGGGCGGAGGGACCTCCGGCACCTCACCTTCCTGCAGGGGACCAGCTACCACCGGCCTGAGGAGAGACACATGAAACGAGGGGTTAATACGGTAGTAAGATGGAAGCTGTAACCTATAACACACCTCGTTTATCCTCCTCAGAACTTTAAATGGCCCCATACACTGCGGCCCCAGCTTCCTGCACGGCAGGCTCAGGGGCATCTTCCGGGGTCGAGAGCCAGACCCTCACTGCGGTGACGGTCAGCGCTCCTCTTCTGCCACCCACCAGCTTGTCTCAGTGATTCCTGGACGGCTCTCCAGGTCTCCTTTGAGCGCTGCACCCACTCCTCCACCGCAGGAGCTTCAGTCTGGCTCTGATGCCACGGTGCCAGGACCGGCTGGTAGCCCAATACGCCCTGGAAAGGTGACATGTTAGTGGAGGAGTGACGGAATGAGTTCTGAGCCACCTCCGCCCACCTCCGTACCTCGCCCACTCACCAGGCCAGTCCTGGCAATACGACCATGCAGAAACCTACCCACATCCTGGTTCACTCTCTCCACCTGCCCATTACTCTCAGGGTGAAAACCCGAGGTCAGGCTGATCGAGACCCCCAGACGCTCCATAAACGCCCTCCATACTCGGGACGTGAACTGGGGACCCTGATCAGAAACGATGTCCTCAGGCACCCCGTAGTGCCGGAAGACGTGGGTAAACAGGTGTCTAGGAGCCTAACTCTGAGCGCATACCGAACAGGAGGAGACATAAAACCTCACGTCCTTAGCCAAAGTGGGCCACCAGTATTTCCCCCTAATACCCCGCACTGTCCTCTCAATCCCCGGATGACCCAAAGAGGGTAGCGTATGGGCCCACCAAATCAGTTGATCACGAACACCAAGCGGCACGTACTGACGACCTGCAGGACACTGAGGAGGCGCAGGTTCCAACCGTAATGCCCGCTCGATGTCCGCGTCCACCTCCCATCCTACCGGTGCTACCAGACATGAAGCAGGAATAATGGAGTAGGCTCGATGGACCGCTCCTCGGTGTCATAGAGACGAGACAGTGCATCGGCCTTAGTATTCAGGGAACCTGGCCTATACGAGATTGTGAACTGAAATCTGGTGAAAAACATGGCCCACCTAGCCTGCCGCGGATTCAGTCTCCTCGCTGCCCGGATATACTCCAGATTACAGTGGTCAGTCCAGATGAGAAAGGGTGCTTAGCCCCCTCAAGCCAATGTCTCCACACCTTCAGAGCCTTTACCACAGCTAACAACTCCCGGTCCCCCACGTCATAGTTTCGCGCCGCCGGACCGAGCTTCCTTGAAAAGAAAGCGCAGGGGCGGAGCTTCGGTGGCGTGCCTGAGCGCTGTGATAGCACGGCTCCAGCCTCAGACGCGTCCACCTCCACTATGAACACCAAACAGGGGTCCGGATGAGCCAGCAAGGGAGCGTTGGTGAACAGCTCCTTCAGACGACTGATACCCCAGGAAGGAATCGGCTTGTTTGGAAAACACACATTTCTCCGCCTCGACGTACAGGTCATGCTCCAGCAGTCGCCCAAGTACTTTGCGCACCAGAGACACATGCCCGGCGCTTGTGGTGGAATAGATCAGGATATCATCTATATACACCACCACACCCTGCCCGTGCAGGTCCCTGAGAATCTCGTCCACGAAAGATTGAAAGACGGCTGGAGCATTCTTCAACCCATACGGCATGACAAGGTACTCATAATGGCCAGATGTGGTACTAAACGCAGTCTTCCATTTATCTCCTTCCCGGATACGCACCAAATTACATGCGCTCCTGAGGTCCAGTTTTGTGAAAAAACGCGCTCCGTGAAATGATTCAACCGCCGTAGCGATGAGAGGTAGCGGGTAACTAAATCCCACTGTGATGGAATTTAGACCTCTATAATCAATGCACGGACGCAGACCTCCCTCTTTTTTCTTCACAAAAAAGAAACTTGAGGAGACGGGTGATATGGAGGGCCGAATGTACCCCTGTCCCAGAGATTCAGTGATATATGTCTCCATAGCCACTGTCTCCTCCTGTGACAACGGGTACACGTGACTCCTGGGAAGTGCTGCGTTTACCTGGAGGTTTATTGTGCAATCCCCTCGTCGATGAGGTGGTAATTGGGTCGCCCTCTTCTTACAGAAGGCGATAGCCAAATCGACATATTCTGAGGGAATGCGCACAGTGGAAACCTGGTCTGGACTCTCCACCGTTGTGGCACCGATGGAAACTCCTTTACACCTACGTGAACACTCCTCTGACCACCCCTGGAGAGCCCCCTGTTTCCACGAAATCATAGGATTGTGAGTAGCCAGCCAGGGAATCCCCAGCACCACTGGAAACGCAGGTGAATCAATAAGGTATAGACTAATCGCTCCCCATGACCCCCCTGCGTTACCATGTCCAGTGGAACCGTGGCCTCCCTGACCAGCCCTGACCCTAACGGTCGGCTAGCTAGGGAGTGCACGGGGAAGGGTTGATCTATCGGCACTAGCGGAATACCTAGCCTCAAAGCGAGTCCGCGACCCATAGTTCCCAGCTGCGCCTGAATCGACTAGTGCCTTATGCTGGAGAGAGGGAGAAAACTCAGGGAAAGAGATGAGTAAAAACATGTGACCAACAGGGAGCTCTGGGTGAGTCTGGTGCTGACTCACCTGGGGTGACCGAGTAGTGCTCTGCCTGCCCTCTCGACTCCCAGAGGAGCTCCTCCAGCACCGATCGGCAGTGTGTCCTCTCCGACCACAACTGGTGCAGGAGGAGCCTCCTCCTCCGGTTCCCCTCGATGCGGCCCCCCCTAACTCCATAGGGATAGGAGCGGAAGGGCCGGGAGGTGGAACTAACAGGGCCCTTTCTGACCGCCCGCGAGCAGCCAGCAGGTTGTCCAGTCGTATAGACTTGTCGATAAGCTCGTCGAGGGAGAGGGTAGCGTCCCGACAAGCTAGCTCCCTGCGGACGTCCTCCCGGAGACTACATCGGTAGTGGTCCATCAGGGCCCTGTCGTTCCACCCCGCTCCAGCGGCCAAGGTCCGAAACTCCAGTGCGAAGTCCTGCGCGCTCCTCGTCTCCTGTCTAAGGTGAAACAGCCGTTCACCCGCCGCTCGGCCCTCTGGTGGGTGGTCGAACACGGCCCGGAACCGGCGGGCGAACTCTGGGTAGTGTTCCCTTGCGGAGTCTGGGCTATTCCACACTGCGTTGGCCCACTCCAGGGCTCGACCCGTCAGACAGGAGATGAGGACGCTCACGCTCTCCTCACCAGAGGGAGTCGGGCGAACGGTAGGTATAGCTCTAACTGGAGCAAGAACCCCTTGCACCCAGCCGCCGATCCATCGTACTCCCTTGGGGGCGCGAGACGAAGCGAGCTGGATCCGGACGCCACCGGAGGAGTATGTTGAGGAGGAGAAGGAGCTGGGGGCGAGGTAAGGAGACCACTCCTCTCCCATCGGTCCATTCTCTCCATCATCTGGTCCATCGCTGACCCGATTCGGTGGAGGATGGTCGTGTGATGGAGGACACGCTCCTCCATAGATGGGAGAGGGGGAGTAGCTGCTCCTGCTGACTCCATGAGAGTGGTGCGGGCTTCTGTCACAACAGCTAGGAGTGGTGGGTGCGGAGTCAGGCGCAGAGAGCAGAGTAACAGGAAACCGACTTTAATGCGATGTGCAAAATGTCCAACGCCAAAACAAATAGGTGAACTATACAGAAGAGCGGCCCAAAACAGGACACCAAACTCATCAAGCGAACACAATCACCAACAAACAGAAAACAAGCCCGCACTAAAGGAGGCGGGCCTAACCGGCTTAAATAGCCCTAACAACAAACACAAAGAAGGAACAGGTGCAATCAATACAGAAAATCAATGGAAAGGAAAAAGAGGGTTGGTGGCAGCTAATAGGCCGGTGACGACGACTGCCGAAACGCCGCCCGAACAGGCAGAGGAGCCACCTTCGGTGGAAGTCGTGACACTTGGCTGTAGGTGTTATGAATAGGGTGTGGGTGACACGTGTGCCTATTATCCTGGTTCATTCACTAAATCCTCATGGGGATGGGAGGTCATTTCAGACCACCAGATTTCAGTAGTTTATTAGGGTTTTCACTGGTGCATGCTCAGCGTGGGGAAATTATGGCAGATTTTAAAAGGTGACTTATTTCTCCTTTCATGATTCTGCTAAGCTTAGTCCTTTAGCAACAACAGTGGAAGTAGGCCTATGAGTCAGATTTATAGACCAAAATCTTGAATCCAACAATGATAATACATCACTTTGGGCTGTGTGTTTCACTTACAATGTGCCCTATTGTCTGTTTATTTTTTCTGCCTTGTCATCCCTTATTTCTCTATGCTGTCATCCAATTTCCTACTGCATTGAAGGATTAACATGTTAACCTTCTGTTGTAACTCGGGAGCAGTGCGGCAATGGGTGTGGATCAAAGTATCTCACCGTGAATTGTTGAGAAAGTTTGACCAGACCATGGAGACAAACAGGGAACACATTGAAGTAGCACAGCAATTAAAGGAAAGAGGCCATTAGGAGCCAACCCATACGCCAGCCTCTTGAGGCTGGTCCCATGTGGCTCAGTCGGTAGCACATGGTGCTTGCAACACTAGGGTTGTGGGTTCAATTCCCACAGTCCAAAATATATGCACTCACTACTGTAAGTCACTCCAGATAAGAGTGTCTACTAAATTAATACAATTTAAATATGCGAACCAGATAATCAATTTAGTAGTCATCTCAATAAAGTAATTAAGACCCAATTAGAAATGCAAGGGCATCCACTGCCTCAATGATGGTTTTCCCTTTTTCCAAGACATTAAAAATACAATTATTAAATTACGATGACTCTCCTAATGAAGAGTAACAACATTAGTGACACACTGTTATTGAAACATCTGCACTGTAATTTCCAATAACCATATGCAAATACATATTCTAATTTCTGCAATAGTCTCAACATCAATGTGATAAATGTATAGTTTAATGCTGTATCTGAAAATAATAACAGGAAATCAAATCAAACAAATGAACTGTGGTAGCTGTGAATACACCACTACCACAACGGGCACATGATAATAACAGCTATGGTTGCATATTTTATATAGGGATATTACGCAAACTTAGTATGCCATCTTATGGATAAGTTTAGAAGGACAACTTTTTCAGAGGATTAAACTTGGGAAATTTAGTTTTGGTGTTTTTTGCTCAAATTAGTCACCTGGATTTCTGTATTGATGGCAAATAATCAGAACTACACTGAACAAAATATAAACACAACATGTAAAGTGTTGGTCCCATGTTTTATGAGCTGAAATAAAGGATCCCAGAAATGTTCCATTCGCACAAAAAGCTTATTTATCAAAAATGTTGTGCTCAACTTTGTTTACATCCCTGTTAGTGAGAATTTCTCCATTGCCAAGATAATTCATCCACCTGACAGTTGTGGCATATCAATAAACTGATTGAACAGCATGATCATTACACAGGTGCACCTTGTGCTGGGGAAAATAAACGGCTGCTCTAAAATGTGCAGTTTTGTCACACAACACAATGCCAGAGATGTTTTGAGGGAGCGTGCAATTGGCATGCTGACTGCAGCAATGTCCACCAGAAATGTTGCCAGAGAATTGAATGTTAATAAGCTGCCTCTAACGTAGTTTTAGAGAATTTGGCAGTATGCCCAACCGGCCTCACAACCGCATACCACGTCTAACGACGCCAGTCTAGCTGATGAAACTGTTTGTTTGCACAACTAAAGAATTTCTGCACAAACTGTCAGAAACCGTCTCAGGGAAGCTCATCTGCGTGTTTGTCGTCCTCATCAGCGTCTTGACCTGACAGCAGTTTGGCGTCGAACTGTACCGGGCAGATGGCAGACAGCGTGTATGGCGTTGTGTGGGCAAGCGGTTTGTTGATGTCAACGTTGTGAACAGAGTGCACAACGGTGGGGTTATGGTATGGGCAGGCATAAGCTACGGACAACAAACACAATTACATTTTATCGATGGCAATTTGAATGCACAGATATACCGTGACGAGATCCTGAGGCCCATTCTCATGCTATTCATCTGTCGCCACTCAGCTCCGCACAGCTCACTTCAGCACCAGTCCAGCCGAAGACAGCGCCACGGCTCTGCTCACCCAACACAACTGTGCAGGATTTCTATTCAGCACACCTGCAAGTCATTCCCTAATCAACTGACTGGCACGAATGCAGGCTGGACCTCACTCAAGAGGAGCACTTAGGAAGACAGCCACACTGTGCCTACTCTCCCACTTACACTGTGGTTCTCTCTTCTTCCACAGACTCCTCAGGAAGAAAGTTACAGACTCTGCCAGTGAGGCCACACTGCAAGAGACTACAGGTGGCCGCCATCTTTAACTACCCTCTTGCCTGAACGGCTTGTGGACTAGAACGCCAGAGACACTAAAAGCTCAAGTAAAAGCAGTCTTGTGTGTTTACTCGTTGTCGCTTGTGTAGTTGGGCACACCCCACTCTCCCCCACAGCATAAGAATGCACAGCCCCATGTTGCAAGGATCTGTACACAATTCTTGAAAGCTGAAAATGCCCCAGTTCTTCCATGACCTGATACTCACCAGACAGGTCACCCAATGAGCATGTTTGGGATGCTCTGGATCGATGTGTACAACAGTTCCCGCCAATATCCAGCAACTTTGCACAGCTATTGATGAGGAGTGGGACAACATTCCACAGGCCACAATCAACAGCCTGGTCAACTTTATGGGAAGGAGATATGTCGCGTTGCACGGACAAACTGAATTGGACCACCCACACAGATAGCGTGGTGAAGAAGGTGCAACAGCGCCTCTTCAACCTCAGGAGGCTGAAGAAATTTGACTTGTCACTAAAATCACTCACAAACTTCTACAGATGCACAATCGAGAGCATCCTGTCGGGCTGTATCACCGCCTGGTACGGCAACTGCTTCGCCCACAACCGTAAGGCTCTCCAGAGGGTAGTGAGGACTGCACAACGCATCACCGGGGGTAAACTACCTGCCCTCCAGGACACCTACACCACCCGATGTCACAGGAAGGCCAAAAAGATAATCAAGGACAACAACCACCCGAGCCACTGCCTGTTCACCCCGCTATCATCCAGAAGGCGAGGTCAGTACAGGTGCATCAAAGCTGGGACCGAGAGACTGAAAAACAGCTTCTACCTCAAGGCCATCAGACTGTTAAACAGCCATCACTAACATTGAGTGGCTGCTGCCAACATACTGACTTAAATCTCTAGTCACATTAAAAATAGGAATTGGATGTAACAAATGTATCACTAGCCACTTTAAACAATTTTGTATATAATGTTTACATATCTGACATTACTCATATCAAATGTATACACTGTACTCTAAACCATCTACTGAATCTTGCCTATGCCGTTCGGCCATCGACTCAAATCTCTAGCCACTTTAATAATTATAATTGGATGAAATAAATGTATCACTAGCCACTTTAAACGATGCATTTATATAATGTTTACATGTCCTACATTACTCATCTCATTTGTATATACTGTACTCCATACCATCTACTGCATCTTGCCTACGCCGATTAGCCATCGCTCATCCATATATTTATATGTACATACTCGTATTCATTCCTTTACTCTTGTGTGTATAAGGTAGTTGTTGTGAATTTGTTAGATTACTTGTTAGATACTACTGCATGGTCGGAACTAGAAGCACAAGCATTTCGCTACACTCACATTAACATTTGCTAACCATGTATATGTGACAAATACATTTTTATTTGATTTGATTTGATTGGGTTTGAAATGGTGGTCACACCAGATACTGACCACCCCTAACTTTTGTTTTTAGGTATCTGTGACCAACAGATGCATATCTGTACTCCCAGTCATGTGAAATACATAGATTAGGGCCTAATGAATTTATTTTTCTAATGACTGATTTCCTTATGAACTGTAACTAAGTAAAATTGTTGAAATAGTTGCATGTTGCGATGAATTCGTCCCCCACGAATTATGCAGCCCTCCTTGGGACAATTGAGATATCACGTGTGACTAACATATTTCTATTAATTACTATAGCTGCCGACTTGGGCCAATCAGTGTAATTTTTTAAATGCCAGATCACTATGGCAAGACACACCATTCACCCAAGTTTTGTCAAAATCAGCCTAGTGCTGGCTGAGATATTGCGTATGACTAATGAACATATGGACAAAAATACGGAGGGAAATCCATAGCTCCCTCCCCGATTTTATCATGGAGGACAATTAAAGTCCAACTAAGAAACGTTTGAATCATTTGCTGTGAAATTGTTGGTTTTATAGTGTAGTATGCAGACCAGGAGGAAAATATAGTAGTGAAAAATATGTTGGTGTCACGTAGCCCCAATTACTGTTTATCATAACGCAGAAAGCTTTATGATTTTATGATGTTCTTGTAAAGCTACTAGAGAGCCCTTTAATTTGATAGGATTATGTAATCATTCTCACTTCAGAGACTGATACGGCTAGGCTGGTGGTGTCAGACAGGTTACCAGGGCAACCAGCCACACACTGCGCCTGGGAAATCTTCCACTGAAGATGTTGTCATCTTGGAAAAATAATGTGTGTGTGCATGGGAGGGGGGAGAGGGCTTAGGTTCGCCCTCTTGGGTAGCCTTACCCAATGATGCTTCTCAAGCAGACAAACTGTTTGTCGGGGTTAGGGTTGAGGTTGAGGTTAGGGTTAGGTTTAGGCTTGAGCCATGATGTGGACATGAGTCTAGGTTTGGGTTAGGGTTAGTGTAAGGGTTAACAATCTGTACAATTGGCATGACAAATAAGGAATTCCATTATTTCAGTTGGACTAAATCAGAGACCACCCTAAACTCTAACCCTTCAGTCCAGCTGAAATAAATAATTCCTTATTTCTCACACTAATTGTACTGTGGCAATTCCCATATTTTTCATGACAAAAAAAATGTGTTGATGCTGTTGCACTTCATTTGAACTTCATCTTTGATATGTAATTTAGCTTCATGCTCTAGTTTTTACTTCTCTTCAGCATCTGCATCTGGCGCAAACTCAGTGTGTGTGTGTGTGTGTGTGTGTGTGTGTGTGTGGTTGCTCGCAAAGCATGCGCGTGCACTAGCCCTAGGCTGTACATATGAGTGTGTCTTTGTTCTATAAGTACACAGTGGAACAAGCAGGCAGGAAGTGTGTGGTGAATGCCTGCCTATGGGACTCAGACTCTCCTCAGACATAAACACTAATCACAGTTGGCACTTTGTATGGATGAGGAGATCAGGAAGACCCCAGAATGTCTGTTACTGTGTTTGTCGGCTCTCTCTCTCTCTCGCTCTCTCTCTCTCTCTCTCTCTCTCCCATCCTCTCTCTCTCTCTCCCCTCCTCTCTCTCTCTCTCTCTCTCTCTCTCTCTCTCTCCCCTCCTCTCTCTCTCTCCCGACCTCTTGCTCTCTCATTCACTCTCTCTCTCCCCTCCTCTCTCTCCCTCCTCTCTCTCTCTCTCTCTCTCTCTCTCTCTCTCTCACTCTCTCTCTCTCTCTCTCTCTCTCTCTCTCTCTCTCCCGACCTCTTGCTCTCTCATTCACTCTCTCTCTCCCCTCCTCTCTCTCTCTCCCCTCCTCTCTCTCTCTCTCCCGACCTCTTGCTCTCTCATTCACTCCCCCCTTTTTTGCTTACTTGCTCTCTCTTTCAACCACTCAAACACACACGTTTCATATCATTGATGACTCTAAGGACGCTGAGGATGAAATACAAATACTGATTTGTTATACCTTTTTTACACTACTGCACCAATCCTAACTGTAATATGCTGGCCCAGATATTTTTCACATTGTCCTACACAACATGGTTCCAGCAGCTATAGTGGATGTGTAACCAGGCCAGTGAAGAAAAGCTTGGCTTTTCTTTAGAGACATCATGACCTTGGGAAACACTAGTCTGGAGATTTGGTTGTAAGTGTATGGCAGGCAATGTACACTGCGCTTATGGTTGTAGGAAGCACATTCCACAACTAGATGTCGATAGAGGTCAGACAATATTTCTCTGGAACTGATTAGTGTATTGTTGAGCCTTGCATCATACTTGTTCCAGTGCAAGTAGAGAAATAGGAGTAAGGGCTCTATTCAATCCGTATCGCGGAAGTTCAGCGCGATTGAAAGGCAATGTTCCCGCATTCGCAGAGACTGTATTCACGTTAAACCATGCATATGTCGGCTCATCGGAAATGACCTTTACATTTCAATCACACTATATAGCGATGAACTACCGTGATACTGATTGAGGCAAAAAATACATACATTTCAAATAGCAATTACAAATGTGATCAACATTTAGATCAATCATGATGATTATAATGAGATTCGGTTACATACGCATGTTAAGATGGTTGTGTTGATACTGCAGTTCAAATCTGCTTACCTGCATTAGGCTACTTGCAGTGGGACAAGAGTGATATGGCACTCAAACCACCAAGAAAAAAATATACATTTGTATGCAGTTATTATTATTTCGGTACTTGAAAATGATGGAATGATTAGACAGTGGCTTTACAGTTACGGTGTGAGCTAAAGGGCTTGACATATTTCATACCACTAGAGGGCATCGAGTTTTTACGGCTCACTTTTACTTTAACAGCGACAGTTAAATTATCTTCCTCTCCAGTTCAATGTTCAATGTACCTCCTTTAGATGATCTACCTATTTGGGGATTACCTTGTTGATATTGTTTGATGTATTTTGATATACTAAGTAAATCAACAGTATGTTATAATATGAATTTGTATACAAATAAATAAATAACATTAACGTTAACATTCTATTAACTTTCTCTTTTTTAAATTGATATTGATTGATTATTGATAACCATATTGATTTATTGATTGTCATGCTTTATATACTTTATATGGTATTTTTATACTACTACATGTTGTCCACTGGAGGTTGGTGGCTTCTTAATTGGGGAGGACGGGCTTGTGGTAATGGCTGGAGTGGAATCAGTAGAATGGTATCAAATATATCAAACACATGGTTTGATGCCATTCCATTTGCTCCATTCCAGCCATTATTATGAGCCGTCCTCCTGTCAGCAACCTCCACTGATGTAGGCCTAATCTTATATTCTTACTCACTAACTTCACTGTATCTTTAGCCTACTTGTTTTTTTTAATGTAAAATGACTAATCTATATCCATTCCAAATACACTACATATACAAAAGTATGTGAACACCCCATCAAATTAGTGGATTTGGCTATTTCAGCCACAACTGTTACTGACAGATGTATAAAATCGAGCACGCAGCCATGCAATCTCCATAGACAAACACTGGCAGTAGAATGGCCTTACTGAAGAGCTCAGTGACTTTCAACATGGCGCCGCCATAAGATGCCACCTTTCCAACAAGTCAGTTCGTCATATTCATGCCCTGCTAGAGCTGCCCCGGTCAACTGTAAGTGCTGTTATTGTGAAGTGGTAATGTCTAGGAGCAACAACGGCTCAGCCTCGAAGTGGTATGCCACACAAGCTCACAGAATGGGTCCGCCGAAGGTTGAAGCGCGATGCGTGTAAAAATCGTCTGTCCTAGGTTTCAAAACTCACTACCCAGTTCCAAACTGCCTCTGAAAGCAACGTCAGCACAAGAACTGTTCGTCGGGAGCTTCATGAATTGGGTTTCCATGGCCGAGCAGCCGCACACAAGCCTAAGGTCACCATGCGCAATTCCAAGCGTCGGCTGGAGGGGTGTAAAGCTCGCCGCCATTGGACTATAAAGCAGTGGAAACACGTTCTCTGGACTGATGAATCACGCTTCACCATCTGGCAATCCGACGGACTAATCTGGGTATGGCGGATGCCAGGAGAACGCTACCTGTCCCAATGCATAGTGCCAACTGTAAAGTTTGGTGGAGGAGGAATAATGGTCTGGGGCTGTTGTTCAAGGTTCAGGCTAGGCCCCTTAGTTCCATTGAAGGGAAATCTTAACGCTATAGCATACAATGACATTCTAGACGATTCTTTGCTTCCAACTTTGTGGCAACAGTTTGGGGAAGGCCTTTTCCTGTTTCAGCATTACAATGCCCCCGTGCACAAAGCAAGGTCCATACAGAAATGGTATTACGAGATCAGTGTGGAAGAACTTGACTGGCCTGCAGAAAGCCCTGAGCTCAACCCCATCGAACACCTTTGGGATGAATTGGAACGCAGACTGTGAGCCAGGCCTAATCATCCAACATCAGTGCCCGACCTCACTAATGCTCTTGTGGCTGAATGGAAGCAAGTCCCCGCAGCAATGTTCCAACATCTAGTAGAAAGCCTTCCCAGAAGAGTGGAGGCTGTTATAGCAGCAAAGGGGGGGCCACCTCCATATTAATGCCCATGATTTTGGAATGAGATGTTCGATGAGCAGGTGTCTGACCTAGTTCTGACCTAGTGTATGACCTGGTTCACTAATTGATAGCATATGTTACTTATTACCTACAGTAATTAGACATTGTGAACATGTGACCTTTGTAGCCAAGTGTATGACTCATGATGCATTCATTCATTCATTATACTGCATGCATTCATTTATGTAGCATTTTTTTCACACATGAATGGAATGCATTATAAGTGTTTAACTCAAAATGCCTAGGGTGAATAAGTCTTTGCATTGGTTAGTTCCCATACAGTATACACACTGAAAACACATCAGAGCAGATTCTGATTCAGATTTACAGTAATTAATATTCAGTGGGTTTTTTTCATTACAATTTGGTGAGAAACTCATCCAGTCACACTGGCTGCAATGGCCCAAAGGTCATTGGAAACAGCACTTACATATGTATCACCATGACAGAGGAAACATATCAGCATGTATTGTACATTCAGTATATGTCACTGCATACCACCATTAACTTACTGTAAGTCTGTTTTGAAGTTTGAGAGTGATCTGACAAACACAGGAATAAGATAATTCATTTGTATGGTGTCTCTATCTGCAGAGAGTGAAAGGTGAAAGGATAGAAGTCAGCTACTGTGGCACTGACAACAGCCATTATGAATGAGCCCTGTCAACAATGTGCACATTGGTCTTCTCTGCAGCTGTTGTGATGACACTTAGCACAGAGATGAAACCTAGCTGAGCAAATAATGCACATCATCAGCGCATCCCAGAGAATATACATCATCAACTACAGAAAGCTAGTGAATGGTGCAGTGCTTTATCCATTTATTCACTGAATACTTTTAATCTTGTACACATCCATTCTAGAAAAATGGATTAGTCTGGAGATGTAAAATTCTTATTTTTTTTATTTTACCTTTATTTAACTAGGCAAGACAGTTAAGAACAAATTCTTATTTACAATGACGGCCTGCCAAAAGGGGACGGGGCCTGGGATTTAAAAAATAAATGCATTATAAATATAGGACAAAACACACATCACAGTAAGAGAGACACAACACTACACAAAGATAGACCTAAGAAAACAACATAACAAGGCAGCAACACATGACAACACAGCATGGAAGCAACATAACAAGGCTATTCTCCGCCCTCCTTTCGGCAAGTCTGACCATGACTCCATTTTGTTGCTCCCAGCCTACAAACAGAAACTAAAACAGGAAACGCCCGTTCTCAGGTCTGTTCAACGCTGGTCCGACCAATCTGATTCCATGCTGCAAGATTGCTTCGAGCACGTGGACTGGGATATGTTCCGGATAGCATCTGACAACAACATTGATGTATACGCTGATTCGGTGAGCGAGTTTATTAGCAAATGCATTGGTGATGTTGTACCCATAGCAAATATCAAAACCTTCCCCAACCAGAAACCATGGATTGATGGCAGCATTCGCGCAAAACTGAAAGCGCGAACCACTGCTTTTAACCAGGTAAAGGCTACCGGAAACATGACTGAATACAAACAGTGCAGCTACTCCCTCCGCAAGGCAATCAAACAAGCTAAGCGTCAATATAGAGACAAAGTAGAGTCACAATTCAATGGCTCAGACACAAGAGGAATGTGGCAGGGTCTACAGTCAATCACGGACTACAAAAAGAAAACCAGCCCGTCGCGGACCATGACGTCCTGCTCCCAGACAAACTAAACAACTTCTTTGCTCGCTTTGAGGACAATACAGTGCCACCGACACGCCCGCTACCAAAACCTGCGGTGTCACCTTCACCGCAGCCAATGTGAGAAAACATTTAAATGTGTTAACCCTCGCAAGGCTGCCGGCCCAGATGGCATCCCTGGCCGTGTCCTCAGAGCATGCGCAGACCAGCTGGCTGGTGTGTTTACGGACATATTCAATCAGTCCCTATCCCAGTCTGCTGTTCCCACATGCTTCAAGAGGGCCACCATTGTTCCTGTTCCCAAGAAAGCTAAGGTGACTGAGCTAAATGACTATCGCCCGTAGCACTCACTTCCGTCATCATGAAGTGCTTTGAGAGATTAGTCAAGGATCATATCACCTCCATCCTGCCAGACACCCTGGACCCACTCCAATTTGCTTACCGTCCCAATAGGTCCACAGACGACGCAATCGCAATCACACTGCATACTGCCCTAACTCCATCTGGACAAGAGGAATACTTATGTAAGAATGCTGTTCATCGACTACAGCTCAGCATTTAACACCATAGTTCCCTCCAAGCTCGTCATTAAGCTCGAGACCCTGGGTCTCGACTCCAGCCCTGTGCAACTGGGTCCTGGACTTCCTGACGGGCCGGTCCCAGGTGGTGAGGGTAGGAAACAACATCTCCACCCCGCTGATCCTCAACACTGGGGCCCCACAAGGGTGCGTTCTCAGCCCTCTCCTGTACTCCCTGTTTACCCATGACTGCGTGGCCAAGCACGCATCCAACTCAATCATCAAGTTTGCTGACGACACTACAGTGGTAGGCTTGATTACCAACAACGACGAGACGGCCTACAGAGAGGAGGTGAGGGCCCTCGGAGTGTGGTGTCAGGAAAATAACCTCTCACTCAATGTCAACAAAACAAAGGAGATGATCGTGGACTTCAGGAAACAGGAGAGGGAGCACCCCTATCCACATCGAGGGGACAGTAGTGGAGAAGGTGGAAAGTTTTAAGTTCCTCGGCGTACACATCACGGACAAACTGAATTGGTCCACCCACACAGACAGCGTGGTAAAGAAGGCGCAACAGCGCCTCTTCAACCTCAGGAGGCTGAAGAAATTTGGCTTGTCACCAAAATCACTCACAAACTTTTACAGATGCACAATCGAGAGCATCCTGTCGGGCTGTATCACCGCCTGGTACGGCAACTGCTCCGCCCACAACCGTAAGGCTCTCCAGAGGGTAGTGAGGACTGCACAACGCATCACCGGGTTAAACTACCTGCCCTCCAGGACACCTACACCACCCGATGTCACAGAAAGGCCAAAAGATCATCAAGGACAACAACCACCCGAGCCACTGCCTGTTCACCCCGCTATCATCCAGAAGGCGAGGTCAGTACAGGTGCATCAAAGCTGGGACCGAGAGACTGAAAACAGCTTCTACCTCAAGGCCATCAGACTGTTAAACAGCCATCACTAACATTGAGTGGCTGCTGCCAACATACTGACTTAAATCTCTAGCCACTTTATACATAGGAATTGGATGTAACAAATGTATCACTAGCCACTTTAAACAATTTTGTATATAATGTTTACGTATCCGACATACTCATATCAAATGTATACACTGTACTCTAAACCATCTACTGTATCTTGCCTATGCCGTTCGGTCATCGACCCAAATCTCTAGCCACTTTAATAATTATAATTGGATGAAATAATGTATCACTAGCCACTTTAAAACAATGCCATTTATATAATGTTTACATATCCTACATTACTCATCTCATATATATGTGTATATACTGTACTCCATACCATCTACTGCATCTTGCCTATGCCGGTCAGCCATCGCTCATCCATATATTTATATGTACATACTCGTATTCATTCCTTTACTCTTGTGTGTATAAGGTAGTTGTTGTGAATTTGTTAGATTACTTGTTAGATACTACTGCATGGTCGGAACTAGAAGCACAAGCATTTCGCTACACTCGCATTAACATCTGCTAACCATGTGTATGTGACAAATAAAATTTGATTTGATTTGACAAGACAACCACATGGTAGCAACACAACATGGTAGCAGCACAAAAACATGGTACTCCATCTTATGTTGCAACTGGAGATGTGGTGCTTCCCATAAGAGCAGCAATGGAAAAACAACAATGAAAAAAACAATTCGGTCAGTTTTTATTTGGCATGGTGAAAGGCTGCAGAGAGGCACAACCCAATGACATAAAGATGTAACGGCGGCTTGTAGACAGTCTTTATTTATTTGTTACCCCTATACATATCTAACCCTCCCACTCCAATATCTCTGTGCATTGTAAATATGGTTTTGGCACTGACTCTGGAACTGACCATGTATATATTTTGGGCTCCCGAGTGGCGCAGCGGTCTAAGGCACTGCATCTCAGTGCTAGAGGCGTCACTACAGACCCTGGTTTGATTCCGGGCTGTATTACAACCGGTCGTGATCGGGAGTCCCATAGGGCGGTGCACAATTGGCCCAGCATTGTCCGGGTTAGGGGAGGGTTTGGCCGGGGTAGGCTGTCATTGTAAAATAAGAATTTGTTCCTAACTGACTTGCCTAGTTAAATAAAGGTTAAATAATAATAGATAAATATATCTTACTTACGTTCTCGTGTTCTTAATTCTATTTCTCGTGTGTTCTACTTTACTTTTATTTATTTTTTATATAGTACTACTGATATTGATTAATGCATAGTTGGGAAAGAGCAAGCAAGAAAGGCATTTCACTGTACCTGTGCATGTGACATAAACAACTTGAAACTAGATATGAACAGCATGTCCATTATACACTTTTCTTGGTCCATTTTCAGTGTGATACGAACAGTTACCGTCATTCTTCCAAATTGTTATCTAACGCACCACCAAGGGCAGGGGAGAGCAGATGCCCTGCTTCTGGGGGTTGAGATGGGAGGGCAGAAAGAGGGGAGGAGGAAGAGGAGGATGGGGGTAAAAGTGGGAAAAGAGGCAGCTGGTGCCAGAAGTCACATGGGCAACACCTCTGCCTGCCTAGGAGGGGAAGGGGGAAGAGGGGGAAGGGGGCCAGGTAGACTACAGTTGCAGTAGATGGGAAGGAAAGCTAGACATGGCAACATAATAGCAGCACTAGAGTTGAATATACAGCAGTGTTGTGGCCCCTGACTGCTGTTCTGTACCTTTTGTGTATTGACTACAATGGTACAAACATGAAGGTGACTCACAGAACAGATCCATGACTGAAATCAAATCAACTGACAGTCTGAGATGAGAAGAACAGAACAATAAAGGAACATAATACCACCTTGTTTTTTTTTCTATTTTGTTTCTTGTTGACTATCACATTATTGTAGAGATACATTGCAAGGAAACTGTTAGAAATATTGCATGGTGCAACATTTACTTTTATCACAAGAAGACATAATGAAGTAAATGGAACATGACTATTACAAAATGTCGAGGAGCATCGAGTTGACCTACCAACCAAATCTCAAGGTTTAAAAACAAACATGAACTGAAACTATATCAAATGATTCCAATGAAATGAGATGCAGAGTCTAAAGCACTGGGTGTTGGTGAAGGTGTGTGGCCCATAACATACATGCAGCATGGCAGCTGTCCTTTCAGCACCACAAGGAGCCATACATTTTTCAGCACCTAACCGGGCTTCATTCAGTGCATATGAACAGCAAACAATCAGGAGCACTACCTGTGGTGGAAGGAGTGTGACCATGGTAGCTGTCCTTTCAGTACCACTAGTGGCCATAAACTTTTCAGGGTCAGCGTTATGGACAGCTCCTAACCAGTCTTCCACCAGTGCAGATAAACAGAAATTAGTCAGCAATTGGTGTGACTGAACGTGTCCCCCCCGATTGGCTGTCTTTTCAGCACCACTTTTCAGAACCATAGACAGCTCCTAACCAGGCAATGAGAAGCAACTATGAACACTAACTAGCACAGGTAACTAAACTCAGCAAAAAAAGAAACGTCCCTTTTTCAGGACCCTGTCTTTCAAAGATAAATCGTAAAAATCCAAATAACTTCACAGATCTTCATTGTAAAGGGTTTAAACGCTGTTTCCCATGCTTGTTCAATGAACCATAAACAATTAATGAACATGCACCTGTGGAACGGTTTTGAAGACACTAACAGCTTACAGACGGTAGACAATTAAGGTCACAGTTATGAAAACTTAGGACACTAAAGAGGCCTTTCTACTGCTCATCTGCGTGAACGTGCCTTAGGCATGCTGCAAGGAGGCATGAGGACTGCAGATAAGCCAGGGCAATAAATTGCAATGTCCGTACTGTGAGACGCCTAAGACAGAGCTACAGGGGAGACAGCATGAACAGCTGATCGGCCTCGCAGTGTGGCAGACCACGTGTAACAATACCTGCACAGGATCGGTACATCCGAATATCACACCTGCGGGACAGGTACAGGATGGGAACAACAACTGCCCGAGTTACACCAGGAACGCACAATCCCTCCATCAGTGCTCAGACTGTCCGCAATAGGCTGAGAGAGGCTGGACTGAAGGCTTGTAGGCCTGTTGTAAGGCAGGTCCTCACCAGACATCACCGGCAACAACGTCGCCTATGGGCACAAACCCACCGTCGCTGGACCAGACAGGACTGCCAAAAAAGTGCTCTTCACTGACGAATTGCGGTATTGTCTCACCAGGGGTGATGGTCGGATTCGCATTTATCGTCGAAGGAATGAGCGTTACACCGAGGCCTGTACTCTGGAGCGGGATTGATTTGGAGGTGGAGGGTCTGTCATGGTCTGGGGCCGTATGTCACAGCATCATCGGACTGAGCTTGTTGTCATTGCAGGCAATCTCAACGCTGTGCGTTACAGAGAAGACAACACCTCCCTCGTGTGGTACCCTTCCTGCAGGCTCATCCTGACATGACCCTCCAGCAAGACAATGCCACCAGCCATACTGCTGGTTCTGTGCGTGATTTCCTGCAAGACAGGAATGTCAGTGTTCTGCCATGGCAAGCAAAGAGCCCGGATCTCAATCCCATTGAGCACGTCTGGGACGTGTTGGATCGGAGGGTGAGGGCTAGGGCCATTCCCCACAGAAATGTCCGGGAACTTGCAGGTGCCTTGGTGGTAACATCTCACAGCAAGAACTGGCAAATATGGTGCAGTCCATGAGGAGGAGATGCACTGCAGTACTTAATTCAGCTTCACCAGATACTGACTGTTACTTTTGATTTTGAACCCCCTTTGTTCAGGGACACATTATTCAATTTCTGTTAGTCACATGTCTGTGGAACTTGTACAGTTTATGTCTCAGTTGTTGAATCTTATGTTCATACAAATATTTACACAAAATAAACGCAGTTGACAGTGAGAGGACGCTTCTTTTTTTGCTGAGTTTACATTGATCGCCTATTGGATAACCCAGTACCACCATCATTCTACCCTTGTGTAATTGTGTTGTACATTTATCGTTCGAAACATAAAACCAAATCCATGACTTTCCACTCTAGACACCCATACAGTACTTGCAAGGTCTTGCGCAGTCTACATCATGAATAATTCTCATCTAAGTTCTTATTTCAGTTCATTTTCATTTGAGAACCACACAAAGAATGAAACACATAGGCTTCAGGGATCTGCCTTCAGAGGGGATCCAGTTGGTGTCCAATAAGAGGAATTGACAACCCTAGTTTGCAGGCATGAGACTGTTCACACTTATGGGTATTACTCATTATCACATGTCTAGGAAATTAGAAAGTGGTTAGTGACTTTTCAAAACTGAATATAGTGGCGGACTGGGAACAAAATTAAGCTCTGGCATTTCAGCTACACCGGCCCACTACTGCTGTACCACACAGGTAAAAACATTGTAACAGGCCAATGGGCTGCACGGCCTGCATCACTCTCTTTTTCCCCAAAAAATAAATACAGTACCAGTCAAAAGTTTGGACACACCTACTCATTCCAGGGTTTTTCTGTATTTGTACTATTTTCTACATTTTAGAATTAAAGTGAAGACATGAAATAGCACATATGGAATCATGTAGTAACCAAATAAGAAATATTTTTTCTATTTGAGATTCTTCAAAGTAGCCACCCTTTGGCTTGATGACAGCTTTGCACCCTCTTAGCATTCTCTAAACCAGCTTCATGAGGTAGTCACCTGGAATGCATTTCAATTAACAGGTGTGCCTTGTTAAAAGTTAATTTGTGGAATTTCTTTCCTTCTTAATGCGTTTGAGCCAATCAGTTGTGTTGTGACAAGGTAGGAGTGGTATACAGAAGATAGCCCTATTTGGTAAAAGACCAAGTCCATTTTATGGCAAGAACAGCTCGAATAAGCAAAGAAAAATGACAATCAATCATTACTTTAAGACATGAAGGTCAGACAATCTGGAAAATGTTAAGAACTTTGAAAGTTTCTTCAAATGCAGTTGCAAAAACTATCAAGCACTATGATGAAAGTGGCTCTCATGAGAACCGCCACAGGAAAGGAAGACCCAGAGATAGCTCTGCTGCAGAGGATAAGTTCAATAGAGTTACCAGCCTCATAAATTGCAGCCCAAATAAATGCTTCACAAAGTTCAAGTAACAGACACATCTCAACATCAACTGTTCAGAGGAGACTGCGTGAATCAGGCCTTCATGGTCAAATTGCTGCAAAGAAACCACTACTAAAGGACACCAATAAGAAGAGGAGACTTGCTTGGGCCAAGAAACACAAGCAATGGACATTAGACTGGTGGAAATCTGTCCTTTGGTCTGATGAGTCCAAATTTGGGATTTTTGGTTCCGACCGCTGTGTCTTTGTGAGATGCACGGATGATCTCCACATGTGTGGTTCCCACCGTGATTCATGGAGGAGGAGGTGTGATCGTGCTTTGTTGGTTACACTGTCAGTGATTTATTTAGAATTCAAGGCACACTTAACCAGCATGGCTACCACAGCCTTTTACAGCGATACGCCATCCCATCTTATTTGCGCTTAGTGGGACTATCATTTGTTTTTCAACAGGACAATGACCCAACACACCTCTAGGCTGTGTAAGGGCTATTTGACCAAAAAGGAGAGTGATGGAATGCTGCATCAGATGACCTGGCCTCCACAATCACCCGACCTCAAACTAGTTGAGATGGTTTGGGATGAGTTGGACCGCAGAGTGCAGGAAAAGCAGGCAACAAGTGCTCAGCATATGTGGGAACTCCTTCAAGTGTGTTGAAAAATCATTCCAAGTGAAGCTGGTTGAGAGAATTCCAAGAGTGTGCAAAGCTGTCATCAAGGTAAACAGTGGCTACTTTGAAGAATCTAAAATCAAAAAAATATAATTAGATTTGTTTAAAACTTTTTTGGGTTGCTACATGATTCCATATGTGTTATTTAATAGTTTTGATGTCTTCACTATTATTCTACAATGTAGAAAATAGTAAAAATAAAGAAAATCCCTTGAATGAGCAGCTGTGTCCAAACTTTTGACTGATACTGTGTATTTTTTTATTTCAGCCTGCCCACCCACCTATAAAATGGTCCAGATGGCCAATCCACCACTGCTTCTCACTCCCTAGCAAGTAGGCTTCAACTGATGCTGAACCATTTTATCCAACAGAAGTCATGAATCTTTAAACAGTTCTGTCCTGTGATGCATCACCAAACCCATACTGCATGGCCACGTATTGGTCCTTGGAGACAACCTGAGAGCTAAACCAGTATGAAGACCAAGGATAAGTCAAATGCATTTTTCCACCAATTGATTCACAGAACTGATACTTCTGGCACATGGTACTTGCAGGTCCCCCATCCCCCATCCCCCCATCCCAATGATTTAATATGAAATAATCATGTGGTCTAGCACAAGGACAAGGTGACCAGTAAAATGCAAATTAGTTTAATTTGGAAAATTAGTCAGAAGTCTGTCAATATCATCACTAGAAATAGCAGAACATTTCTTCTTATACATTCTGTAGCATAGGCCTATAGCACGTCATGCAGCTGCAAGTGCCATTGCAGCTCCAATAGCTCATCCTTCTCTCATTAATTAATTATTGGTGCGTTGCGATTTGTAATGCGTTTTCTGGGTTTAAAAAATTAAAAAAAGAACTTGGGCTCTAGCCGGTGACGAGTGGCGAATGGAATGCGCTACGAGTGAGCTCGGGCGTACAGGTACACCTCAGAAATTGCGCAGCTCCTCAGACGTGCTTGTTTTGCACGATGCCCCACATAGGGCTGACTAAAGGTGAATGGAGAGCCGCGTTCAATGCTTATTATTTTAAGATCTTCAGCCGACCAACACAGGGATACCTGCTTGATGCAAATCTGCTCCGGACACTGCTGTGTCTGCTGAAATGCTCGAATTAGCCGGAGGTGATGGGATCTGCCTAGCATATTGATACGGTTCAGCTACTGCATGCATCCCGGCGACCTCTTCTTGTGCCAGCATCGACAGCTCAGGTGAAACGCGAATACCGTTTTTCTATCGAAGTCGCCGTATTTATAACGAAATAGCGTGTTTTTTGTGCAAATACAATTTGAATGTTGGTAAAACGACGCGCATGCGTTGGTCTTGGAATAATTGGGCAGCCTGTGACAAAGTTGCATTCCTGAAATCTTCGCTCAAAGTCATCTATCTATCTGATCAAAGTTAGTGATGTGGACGGCTTTGGACCGCGGACGCTGGGAATTTTTTTGTCTTTTCCTAATGGTCGCCATGGTCTGCGGCGCTCAAAGGTGAGATCCCACGGGTGTGATGTCTTGTTTCTGCCTGTCTTGCCTGTCCCTTACTCTGCAGTTTTTGATTAAGATTCTGAATCAATACCATATATTTTCCCTTTAGCGCCAACGAGCCTAGCAACATGTCATTTGTGAAAGCGACCGTGGACAAACTGCTTAAGGGGTATGACATTCGTCTGAGGCCTGATTTTGGAGGTAAACTCCTTTTTTCGGGTGAAGTCTACCCAATGTTGGCTAATGACTAACAAGTCGCATGCAGATTCATTTGTCGTGCCGGCGAGCTGTCTGATTAAAATGCCACTGATACCTGTGTTTTACGTGCGATTTAAAGGTGCCCCTGTGGACGTTGGAATGAGCATAGATATCGCAAGTATTGACATGGTTTCTGAAGTCAACATGGTAAGTAGCCTACCTAATGTTTTTTTTGTAAGGGAGAGATGTGCCTCGTACAACACATGTTAGATAGGGCTAGGATGATAACACATGATAACCGCTTGGGTCATTTTCTAATGTCTGCAAATGTGCGTCTTCCATGCCACTGTCCTCTAGATGTAATAAATCCTTGTATTTTTGTGTTTGCCCTTGTTTGGCCACTAGTATAGGCCTAACATTTTCACGTTGACCAAAATGGTTCACTGCATTTCAGAAGCAAGGAGAGGCACCGCAATGTGCCAAATACATCCATATGCATTAACTTCCCTGTGGTGTCAGAACCAGTAAAGACAGATAATTAACGATTTATTTATATATATGAGAGACAGCATTGGTGCTGCACATCGATTTTTCCAATTTAGCTATTCCACACACGTGTGTACCTACATAATTGTGAGGTGTCTTCTATACAGTACATGCTCTGACAGAGGATAAAGTGACTAGGAGGAGACTGAAATATTGTGCATGTTTGCTGGTTTGGCCTCAATGCAGTAATTACATAACGTTGTCAGTGACTCAACAAGGAGGCCCAGTAGAGACAAATTGTGATGCTGAATTTGGGCACTTAGTGTGTGCATATGAATGCAGCAGCATTGTCAGGGTGCCAGTGATGGATACAAATGAATTCATGCTTGGTTCAACTGGTCTTACATATGTAAAAAATAGTAACCGCAGGCATGAGTGCAAAGTGTGTGTGTATGCTTGCATGGGAAGGAAGAAAATGCTTTTTTCTGCTCCGCAGTGTTTATGGAATGTCGGGTAAAGTTCAAGGTTTTCATGATGCTACAGAAAACTGCAGTCTTTACAATCATATTGCTCTGGGAGCTTTGGCATTCCCATTTTGATGGTCGAAATGTGGTCTGCAAAGATATGTCTACAATAATGTTTTGGGAATGTCATGGGAATATTCTTAAAATGGCTCTGAGTGTCTTAAAACCACCGGAAAATTGCATGACAACTGGATAGAGTGATGTTCTAAGAAAATGTTGCAAACATTTTTTTTAATGTTGGAAGGTGTCTGAGTGTTTTGTTATAAATGTACAAATTAGCAGACATGCTCACAAAACCAACCTGTGTCTCAGTGTGTGTAAGGCAGCTATAGCTAAGGTATAGAAGATAAAAAAATATATATTTACAACAAATAGGAATGTTACAAGAATAAGGAGTATTTAAAACTTTGTGTATGCTGCCCCACGGAACCTACTACCATACCCTGTTCAAAGGCACTTAAATATTTTGTCTTGCCAATTCACCATCTGAAGGACACAGTTACACAATCCATGTCTCGATTGTCTCCAGGCTTAAAAGTCCTGCTTTAACCTGTCTCCTCCCCTTCATCTACACTGATTGAAGTGGATTTAACAAGTGACATCAATAAGGGATCATAGCTTTCACCTGGATTCACCTGGCCAGTCTATGTCATGGAAAGAGCAGGTGTCCTTAATGTTTTGTACACTCTGTATATACAGTACCAGTCAAAAGTTTGGACACCTGCTCATTCCAGGGTTTTTCTTTATTTGAACTATTTTCTACATTGTAGAATAATAGTGAAGACATCAATTATGAAATAACACATATGGAATCATGTAGTAACCAAAATAGTGTTAAACAAATCAATATATTTTCTATTTTAGATTCTTCAAAGTAGCCACCCTTTGCCTTGATGACAGCTTTGCACAACGGTGCCCACAAACTGTTAGGAACTACATAAAGCTGTCCCAACAGCAGAGTCTCAACAGCAGTCCCAACACCTTACCACTGCTACACCTGGCTATCAGCGGAGCCTTGTCTGGCAGCGAAACAGTTAATTCAGACAAAAAAAACCATAGCTAATATGGCTGACTTGCTTAAACAAATGTGGTTTCTACTGACAATTGAGTGTACAAACTGTGCCATAAGGGGACGACAAGCGGATAAGAGGCAATCCGTAATTTCGATTAAGACATTAATGAGCTAGCTAGGAGGGACGTAGTCAATATAACTATTTGTTCAGCACTTTTGAAATGTACAGCGACAGAATTCAGAACATGGGCCGTTCTTACAGTGTTCTCCCTATACACCAAGTCAGAACCGTAAATAAATAAAGGGGGCATATAAGCAGACAATGAAATCTCTTACAATATTCTGTGATTACATTTCTCTAAAACGGGTTATAGGCTACATGTGCACCACCAAATCAGAACAGTAGGCAAAATTAAGAGGGAAAATAGACCAAATTATTAGGGTGAGGCACATCAGCTTACTACACAACATACACTTAGTATTACTTCCTTAGCTACAGTATACATATCTCCCTGGCATATTACATAATTTATGCAGCAGCATACAATACATTTTTGGACTCACCTTGTTGTGCTGTGCTCACTTGAATAGGAAGGTGGCGCAGCGGTCCTTCGTGGGCAAAATTTGTCATCAAACTTTGTCATTAAAGTCTGGCATTCTCTGGATTTATGGTGATTTCAAGACAACTGGGAACTCTGGGGAAAAAAAACAAGGTTGAGTCATGATGACGTCAGTGATCTTCAGGTCGTAGCTCTAGAAAGAGGCCAGAGTTCCCGACTTACATCAGACAACAACATTGATGTATACGCTGATTCGGTGAGCGAGTTTATTAGCAAGTACATCGATGATGTGGTACCCACGGTGAATATTAAAACCTTCCCCAACCAGAAACCGTGGATTAATGGCAGCATTCGTGCAAAACTGAAAGCGCAAACCACTGCTTTTAACCAGGGTAAGGCGACCGGAAACATGACTGAATACAAACAGTGTATCTATTCCCTCCGCAAGGCAATCAAACAAGCTAAGCGTCAGTATAGAGACAAAGTAGAGTCACAATTCAACGGCTCAGACACGAGAGGAATGTGGCAGGATCTACAGTCAATCATGGACTACAAAAAGAACCAGATGTCCTGCTCCCAGACAAACTAAGCAACTTCTTTGCTCGCTTTGAGGACAATACAGTGCCACCGACACGGCCTGCTACCAAAACCTGCGGGCTCACCTTCACTGCAGCCAACGTGAGTAAAACATTTAAATGTGTTAACCCTCGCAAGGCTGCCGGCCCAGATGGCATCCCTGGCAGTGTCCTCAGAGCATGCGCAGACCAGCTGGTTGGTGTGTTTATGGATATATTTAATCAATCCTTATCCCAGTCTGCTGTTCCCACATGCTTCAAGAGGGCCACCATTGTTCCTGTTCCCAAGAAAGCTAAGGTAACTGAGCTAAATGACTATCGCCCCGTAGCACTCACTTCCGTCATCATGAAGTGCTTTGAGAGACTAGTCAAGGATCATATGACCTCCATCCTACCTGATACCCTAGACCCACTCCAATTTGCTTACCGTCCCAATAGGTCCACAGACGACGCAATCGTAATCACACTGCACACTGCCCTAACCCATCTGGACAAGAGGAAAACCTATGTAAGAATGCTGTTCATCGACTACAGCTCAGCATTTAACACCATAGTACCCTCCAAACTCATCATTAAGCTCGAGACCCTAGGTCTTGACCCAGCCCTGTGCAACTGGGTCCTGGACAGGTGGTGAGGGTAGGAAACAACATCTCCACCCCGCTGATCCTCAACACTGGGGCCTCACAAGGGTGCGTTCTCAGCCCTCTCCTTTACTCCCTGTTCACCCATGACTGCGTGGCCAAGCACGCCTCCAACTCAATCATCAAAATCATCAGACGACACTACAGTGGTAGGCTTGATTACCAACAACGACGAGACGGCCTACAGGGAGGAGGTGAGGGCCCTCGGAGTGTGGTGTCAGGAAAATAACCTCTCACTTCAACGTCAACAAAACTAAGGAGATGATCGTGGACTTCAGAAAACGGCAGAGGGAGCACCCCCCCTATCCACATCGACGGGACAGTAGTGGAGAAGGTGGAAAGTTTTTAAGTTCCTCGGCGTACACATCACGGACAAACTGAAATGGTCCACCCACACAGACAGCGTGGTGAAGAAGGCGCAACAGCGCCTCTTCAACCTCAGGAGGCTGAAGAAATTTGACTTACAAACTTCTACAGATGCACAATCGAGAGCATCCTGTCGGGCTGTATCACCGCCTGGTACGGCAACTGCTCCGCCCACAACCGTAAGGCTCTCCAGAGGGTAGTGAGGACTGCACAACCCATCACCGGGGGTAAACTACCTGCCCTCCAGGACACCTACACCACCCGATGTCACAGGAAGGCCAAAAAGATCATCAAGGACAACAACCACCCGAGCTACTGCCTGTTCACCCCGCTATCATCCAGAAGGCGAGGTCAGTACAGGTGCATCAAAGCTGGGACCGAGAAGCTGTTTTTCAGTCTCTATCTCAAGGCCATCAGACTGTTAAACAGCCACCACTAACATTGAGTGGCTGCTGCCAACATACTGACTTAAATCTCTAGCCACTTTAAATAATAGAAAATTGGATGTAACAAATGTATCACTAGCCACTTTAAACAATTTTGTACATAATGTTTACATATCCGACATCACTCATATCAAATGTATACACTGTACTCTATACCATCTACTGAATCTTGCCTATGCCGTTCGGCCATCGACTCAAATCTCTAGCCACTTTAATAATTAAAAAGTGGATGTAATAAATGTATCACTAGCCACTTTAAACGATGCCATTTATATAATGTTTACATATCCTACACTACTCATCTCACATGTGTGTATATACTGTACTATATACCATCTACTGCATCTTGCCTATGCCGGTCAGCCATCGCTCATCCATATGTGTGTGTGTGTGTGTGTATGTATGTGTGTATATATATATATGTGTGTGTGTACATACTCGTATTCATTCCTTTACACTGTGTGTGTATAAGGTAGTTGTTGTGAATGTGTTAGATTTGTTACTTGTTAGATACTACTGCATGGTCGGAACTAGAAGCACAAGCATTTCGCTACACATGCATTAACATCTGCTAACCATGTGTATGTGACAAATAAAATTTGATTTGACAATTCCAAGTTGGATGACAGTTCAAAACGTATTTTCCCAGTCGGAGTTCGTTTTTCACAGTTGTCTTAAACTCACGGAAGTCAGTTTTGAGCGCGGCAGAAATCATGATGGATTGACAGCATGGCCAATGTTGAATGTTTATCATTTTAAGCTTGGAAAAGAGAACCTTGAACTGAAAATTGGGACCACACACCCACTCCACTGAATAGCAAGCTAGTGATTGCATTGCAATGCTTGCAGTTAGCCAATGATCCCTTCCAAACCACTCATTGTTGAATTTGCGATTTCCAACTTGTTGTGTAATGTTAATGGCCGATGAGCACCGATACGTTTTATCTATAATTTCTCTTCATTATTTCTCTTCAATGACAAGGATTAAAAAGGATGTGCCAGTAGATTGTCGGCTTGATTCATTATGATGACTGCTAGCTAAGATTGTATGATATTGACATGATCAGTCCAATCAACGCTACTGTAGTTATAACGTGATTTGACGTAATTTTATCTGTGGCCAATGACCTTGAGCCTTTTTGTAACTCTATGGCAGCATCCAAGGGGCTTGAATTTTCCAGCTCTCCCCATGAGTGACAGAACACTGAGCCAATCATGGCGCAACTAAAGAACATTACCAACCCCTATGCTCCGTATTGTCCGCTAGCTGCCCCACCACATCAGAAAACACTGAGCTAGGTTGAAACACCTGCATTTTGGAGCTTCCTTACTCAAGAAAGCAAAAAAGGGACAGTGGTTGTATGGAGGCTTTATTAACTCAATTATATATATATATTTTTTTTTTTACATTGTTTGCAAGCTGATATGACACGTATTAATGCCAAAATAACAAGCAAAACAGGCAACCCCTCCCCCAAAATATATATTTTTAATAATTATAATAATCTTTTTGATGCAAAACATGTGCATATATATATACAGTGCATTCAGAAAGTATTCAGACCCCTTGACTTTTTTCACAGTTTCAGCCTTATTCTAAAATGGATTAAGTTAAATGTTTTGCTCCTCAATCTACACACAATACCCCATAATGACACAATACCCCTTTTTTTTATTTTTATAAATGAAATACCTTATTTACATAAGTATTCAGACCCTTTGCTATGATACTTGAAATTGAGCTCAGATGAATCATGCTTCTATTGATCAACTTGATTGGAGTCCACTTGTGGTAAATTCAATTGATTGGACATGATCTGGAAAGGCACACACCTGTCTATATAAGGTCCCACAGTTAGTTTTTGCTCTGACATGCACTACTTAGGTCGAAGGAATTGTCCGTAGAGTTCAGAGACAGGATTTTGTTAAGGCACAGATCTGGGGAAGGGTACTAAAACATTTCTGCAGCATGGAAGGTCCCCAAGAACACAGTGGCCTCCATCATTCTTAAATGGAAGAAGTTTGGAACCACCAAGACCCTTCCTAGAGCAAACTGAGCAATCGGGGGAGAAGGGCCTTGGTCAGGGAGGTGACCCAGCCAGAGCCCGGACTTTGAACATCTCTGGAGAGACCTGAAAATAGCTGTGCAGTGATGCTCCCCATCCAACCTGACAGAGCTTGAGAGGATCTGCAGAGAAGAATGGAAGAAACTCTCCAAATACAGATGTGCCAAGCTTGTACCGTCATACCCAGGAAGACTCGAGGCTGTAATCGCTGTCAATGGTGCTTCAACAAAGTACTGTGTACAGGGTCTCAATACTTATGTAAATGTGATACTTCATTTATATATTTACATTTATAAATTAGCAAACATTTTTTGGTCATTATGGGGTATTGTGTGTATATTGAGTCTGTAACGTAACAAAATGTGGAAAAAGTCAAGGGGTCTGAATACTTTCCGAATGCCCATTTTGTTTTATTATCACAGGCTAAATGATATACTGCAAATCTTGCCACGGTATGGCTTTACTGTAGCTCTGAATATGACGTATGTGTATGTTGCCTGCGCTTGTTACATACAGTACATGCATGTACTGTTGTATGCTATACACACTGGAAATCATGTGGTGTTTTGTGATAATAACAGGGTGGGATTGTCATGCACTGCCAGCTAGTCAGTCAGTCACTGTGGCTGATCAACAAAGCTTCCTCCTGGTCAGACTTGGCAATACTGTGGACATGACACTGGCTAGCAGCATTCTACCAGCAGGACTGAGTCATAACCTTCAGTATACACAAACAGTCTGCAAATCATGCCTGTAGGAAAATCGGGTTAGCCAATAGCATTACAGTAACTCATGTGAAAAGGTTAAACATTTGTCCAATGTTCATCATTGTTAATGTCCTGAAGATTCTCAACTCTATAGTTCTTTCAAACACACAAATTATATTCAAAATTGCCTCTCAAATACCCATAATGAAGCATGTTTTTGATTTGTGAACCTTTTCAGTTCAATAATGATAATACTAAAGTAATAGCTATAATAACATAGTAATATATCTATAATGGATCATTTATATTTCGTTTGAACACAATTGATCATTTATGAAGAACAGACTTTGCACAAAATTCTTATAATTTAGGCTTCGATTCGGTCAGATTATGCATTAACCAGCGGTAGCTGACACCCGCTTAGCTGTTGTTTTGCCTATGTTGGAGGTGTAACTGCATTGGAGCTGTCAAATCGGTGAGCAGCTGCTCTTGATCATTGTCACCAAGCCACACCCTTCCCACTCACTTTAAATGTGGCGGGCCGGGCTCTTGCAAGCTAACGTCAGGTTGTCAGTTGAACTGTGTTTTTCCTCCGATACATTGGTGCGGCTGGCTTCCGGGTTAAGCGAGCGGGTTTTAGATACCCGGCTAGGTGGGTCATGTTTCAGAGGACGCATGACTCGATCTTCGCCTCCCGAGCCCGTTGGGGGAGTTGCAGGGATGAGACAAGATCGTAATTGGATATCACGAAAAAGGGGGTAAAATTACAAACAATAAATAGAGAATAATAATAATGACGCTCAAATTGAGAATTGTTCAACTATTCAACAGAATAATTAGGATTTCTATCAGCCTAATTGAGTAGATTACGTCTCACATTCCAGTGTTCAAACTTGTAAACAAGACTGCATGGGATTTCTCTTAATGCAACTCCGTGCAGCCAATGGAAATGTCCGCTTTAGGTATAATGGCAGGAGCTGCTTGTGGATTTGACAGCTCTAATGCAGTTCCGACACCGTCAAAACATCAACCATGCGGGTGTCGGCTGAATCAGATCTGATTGAATAGACCCTTTAGTATCTGTGTTTCCGTTCATTCAACTGGCCATTGAGTATCAAATGACAATGCCTTCATACATTTCACATTTGTATATTTTTGGAATACATTTTTTTGGGGTTGATTGTTTGAAACCCATTAATCCAAAGAAATGGATCCCCTTACTGAGTAGCCTACTGTTGAGTTATTTGTGACATCCGATAGAGTGCATGCAGGAGCTTTACACAGGTGAGCTGCCCTTCTGAAATGGCCTCTTATTGTTAAAAGGCTTCATTGAATTATAAAGTGTAAGTCACAGGCTTGCACTTGAACAAAGCCTTTTCCATTATTTACATTCATAGCATTCATACATAAGTCATTTCCACATGCGATACTGAATTTGCCAAGTAAATGTAGACAGTTTGCGGAGTCAATGATGAGCTGTCATCTTGAGCCAAGGTTATGAATTGTTTATTAGGTTGGATTCCTACTGACAAAATCTCCTCTGCAAAAATGGAAGGTGCTGTTTTCTCTGAGCCGGGTCCAGAGGACTTCTGATTGGATAGCCTAACAGCCTGGATGGGTCATTGATTGTGCCTCTGTGGCCTCTCCCCGGTTTTGCATTTTAATGTGAATGAGACTGGGAGGCTGGAGGGGGTTTTATGCTCTGTCTGATGGAGACATTTGGCACCGGCTCTCCTTGAGAAAGGCCACACCGAAACATTAGTCATACTGGTCACGATATAAATGTATTATATTCAATACTACGCCTATTGCTTTTTCATTGCATGTACTTTACACCCTGCAACATCACTGTCACCCAGTATACTTTTTGGGGGCAAGCACTACATTTTTTATGACAAGCTACTTGAGATTTGAGACTACACTGGATGTTGGCATCTAGAAAGGGTTCTGAATGTACATTGTACAACTGTGTGTTTTCTAAATCACATCTCACAAAACCACACCCTCGTTTTTGGTTTGGAGGGTGTGTATTACGGAATAACTGAGTGGCAGTTACATTTTGACAAGAACCAGTTGCAAAGTTTACAAACAGATGCGGGGGCAGCACTTCCGATTGTGGCTTCAAATTACAGCTCTTCTGGGTTAAGCTAAGAGCTGTGTGATCATGTTTTTTTTTTTACCTTTTCTCGTCTGTTGGCAGGATCTCTCTCTCTCTCTCCCACCAGAACCCCCCTACCCCGCCAGGTCATTACTAACTTACCTAGTTAAATAAAGGTTGTGAATAATACCTGACTGTCACTCGACTATCATACTGTAGGTTCTTTGCACCAACGTTCCACCATCAGGTATGCACATCATACTACTACTATTCTATGCATAAATGACAGCATACTTTGCACTCAAGACAGTCAAGGTTATTGGTCCCACTAAAACTATGTATTTATTACATTCCAGTAGGTATATTGGCAGACTCAGCACAGCTAACCTTCCATTTCAAGCTGTAGTCTTTATCAAGAGCAGTGCATATAGGCTACAGCTTTCTTCAGGGGTTTCAATGCAATGAATTGTGTCTGAGGTTCTGCATTCTCTTCAAGACGGTCCTCGTGTGCTATCCCTGCTCTGTGCTTCCCTCCCTTCTGCAACGACTGCATTGCAGTCCAATCGAATTCATGAATCTGATCATCCAACTCTTTGTTCTTGCTTTTTATTTTTTTAAGAAACAGGTCCAAGCTTTTTATAATGTACTGTTCGGGTGTAACCTTTTAAGCGTTTGATGCTTGAAAGTGTAAGAACTGTTTTTTTTTTTGTTGTTATGAAAATGAACATCGCTCAGTCATAGAGGATGTCCCACTTAATGAAACTCCTTTTCTCCCACTTTCGTCAAATTCTCTGCAGACTTCACACCCCATTAGCTTTTTGTTAAAGCTCCTCAGCTAAAGCCGCTTGACTATCCCTGACGGATGCCAACTTACTTCTTTGGTCTAACCCAAAGTGAAATACATTTGTGATAGATTAGCAAAGGAAAAATATAGAGGAGCAAACCGGGAGAAGTGCAAGACACAGTTGACTAAGAAGATGATTTTGTTCAAATAGAAAATCAACAGTCTTTGGAAAAGACTCCATTTTGAACTAGAAATGACATTCTTTAGAAATGCAAGCGCAAATGCAAGCGACTCACAGATTTAGCTAAGAAGGCAAGAGGGGCAATAACTTGCTTAGTAGGCAATTAACAGCCAAGTCATGTAACAGATACTATATAATTGTATGTGAGCTAATCATGGGTTGGAAGAGCAGTTTACACATTCAATATATTATGTTGAATTGGGACATCGTTATGAGACAGTAAATGTGTTGATTTTATTATTCAAGGTCGATCCCCATGCTTACTATGTACCCCTAGAATGCGGCTCAGCATGTGTACTCTAGTATGTGAGAAAATGTGCCAAAATGCATCACAATTACCGAATACAAACTAAAATAGAAAATATATATTTTTTTGAACATCCATCTTAATAGCACCCAGCCTAGGCTACATAGACTAGATAAGTGCAAACAACTTATGTTAGCTTTGAGTTCAGATAATGCTAACAGTGGTACAGTATTATTTGCTTATAATGCTAGTACTGTTCAGTTCATTTGCTCCAAATCACAGGAGGGTAATCCACTTGGCCCTTACTTCTTCAACAAATAATACAACCTTGCAGTGGCATTGAAATTCGTCTGAAGCGGGCCAGGCTGTATGCTGATTTAGAGGCAAAACGTGGCAGTACCAAAAGGATTATACAAGGATAGTTCAGGTCATTGTCTCACTCTTACCGACCTTAGTCATCAGACATGCTGTGCTGTCAAAGGCAACCGGCTAGTGAACGAGACGACACTGATGCGACATGAGCTGTAGGAGGTTTGCTGTGAGGTCACAAGGGTCAGACTCGTATTCTTCCTCTTCCTGAGTTGAGTGATTGGCTGTGGCAACATTTCTGCCTGAGCGACCTCGAACATTCATTGGAAAAGGGCTGCTGCATGTGTTCAGGTATTGGATAACCTACATTGTTGCTTGTCGCCAGGATGTCACACTGCCTACATGAATGTAGTGCTTCCCAATGGGGCAGTGTACTACAGTAGAGGTAGTAAAGGCCGCAAGATTTCTGCTCAGTCAAGAAGAAGTATTTCTAGAGATTAAAGGAGTATTTGATTAAGTTAGCATGTGTTTGAGACTTGATATAATGGATGTCTTGTTTTCAGATTATTTAATGGTCTGATATCTGCAGGATTGTAGCATCAGAGAGATTTGAGCACAATTTGCTCTACTTAAGACTTTAAGACTTTAAGAAATAGCAGGTCATTGTCCCCTTGTGGCTGGTGTAAGATACTGTAATGAATTGGTGCTGGGCTGTCTCTTTATCTTTGTCTCTCTACTCTCTCCGACCAACACTCCCTTTCCATTCTCTTTGGGCTTTCTTCCTTTAACTATAACTCATATTGTGGACTGTACCTAGATTTGAGTGGTTTGTTTGACATGAGAGGGCCTCACTTTTTACAAGCTTGAGTGATGACAAGTAAAAGTTGTTTGTTAGCGATGCGCAAAAGCTGTTTTGTTATCATGGCAACCGCCGTGGAATTGCTTTGACTCTGTGTCACAGTCCATTTCTTTTCAGATTTTTGGGAAGATTTGAAAGTAGCATCTCTGTTTCTCAAGGTTAGAGCGGTAGGAGTGCTGCCGCACGTGCATGGTTAGTACAGCCATGACTCTCATAAAGTGACAGCCACACTCAATATACTGTAGAACTCTCTCCCAGGCCCCATGGAAGCCCACTTGTGCCAAAATCAATCAACAGCACAGGCAAGCAGGTAATAATCGCTTTATTGTGTTGTTAATGAAAATATAGGAAACGCCCTCGCTCTTGTTGACATGTGTGCTATGTTTCGCTGGTTAGCCAAGAAATGTGATTATGCTGAATGAGAACTCCCCATGGTAGGCCCAGTTGTTAGTATGAGGAAGCTTACGAACCCCCACTACTCCTCTTGTCATTGCACCTTATGTATCTACACTGCAGCTACTGTATTGAGCACCTTATGAAGCCCTCATAGTGGCTTGTGGTCAGGAGTTATTGATCTGTTTGGGAGATTGATGTGCCCGCCGCCTTCTAAGGATGAGGATTTATGTGATGCTCTGCCGATAGCACTTCATCTCACCAGTGGGAAAGATCAAGGTGTCAGGGGTGGGGTTCTCTGTTCGAACAACTTCATCTCAGCTCAAAATCTGTTGCCCATGCTGTTGTATGTAATGCCATGATCAGGAGTCCAAGCACTGAGGACGCAGGAGCTCACCTGGGTTTGATTGACAGTTTAATTTTATTTACCCCTGGAAAAGCGCAACCAAGGCACTGCACAAACAATCAATCAATCAATCAATCAAATGTATTTATAAAGCCCTATATACACCAGCAGATGTCACAAAGTGCTATACAGAAACTCAGCCTAAAACAGCAAGCAATGCAGATGTAGACGCATGGTGGCTTGGAAAAACTCCCTAGAAAGACCGGAACCTAGGGAGGTCCGTGTAGGTGCAGAGTTTTGAGTCCCAGTGCCCCTCCTAAATTCACTTCAATAAATCCTATGGCGATTTTCCTATAGTCTCTGGTACAACATTTTATATTACTGCAGTAACTACAGTATGAGAGTCATGGTCTGGTTGGGTCCTTGTACTCTAAAGATTTTATCTCTCTGATGAAAATAGCGAGGGAGTAGGGAGTCAGTGTCACTTTAAACTGAGATGATGACTCAAAGATGGTGTCAGAGTGTCTGTTTCTCCATCTTTTTGTCATGTGCCACATTAAAGTTGGGTTGCTCAGTGATATGTATGCAGAGTAAATGGTGACATTTCCCCCCCATGCGAGGCAGACTGCTGCATTGGAACTGCTCTCTTTGTGCTCTCTCGCCATTCAGGCCTGGAAATAATGCAGATGAGGAGATGAGTGGAGACATTCTTGCGCTAAGAGCTCTGTGAGATGAATTTAAAGCGAGTTACTTCATTTTCTTTAACCCCTTGGTGAGCCTGATCCAGAACAGATGGGTGAATTTTGCGTTTAATCTAATCTGTCACTGGCTCTGTCTGTACTGTCTGTTCGGCAATATACTGGTAAGGTACCATACAGTGCTGCCTATCTGTTGTACAGCACACTGGTCATTTCTATGAAGCAGTCAGAGTGCATACTGTTTATCATCTTGTTCTGCAGAAGTAGCCTATGAATTCACAAAATGTTAGTGTGGCGAAACTTTGGGGGCGTCTTGCGGCTTATTGGTAAGTCTTTTTAGTCAACCATTGTAAACTCAAACCGCATTCAACAATGCATATTAGAAAGCACTTGTGTTTGATGGCAAGTGAGAAAATGAGAGATCTAGCCTTTCATGGATCCATTCATGGATCCACTAAATAAGATTGAGAGCTAAGATTTCATCACACAGAGAGTACACAGAGCCTTTTAACAGCTAGACTGACCACCGTTCTAATGTAACTTCATAGACTCTGTCAGAATTCCAGACCCATTAGACTGGAGGTTAATGGTTCCCCATCTGATTAGATGTCAAGCAGCATTTCCTTTAAGGAACATCATGTGTACGGCCCAGCCAGTGGGAGCGTGGGATAAAACATGAGGCTGCCGACAGTGCGGAGCGACAGAGGGCACTCAGGTTTAATGCTTAATGTAATCATTCTCCACTGACCTAAACCTCTCTGGAAATCTGAAAGATAGAAAGTCACGAGGGAAAGAAAGTCTGAGAAAGGCTATTTCTGCTCTCACCACCAAGAGAATCTCAATAAGTTTATTGAATTGTCACTTTCTTACATGTGTATGACTATGTGGAGGTGTTGGCATGGAAACAAGGGAGAGGGTGGTGATTGGTTTAAGGGACAGGAAGACGTGGTCGTGGGTGGCGGGGAGTGGCGGATATGGAGGTGTGCAATAGATGTATACACCCCTGAGTTCGGGTTAAATACATTTGAATTCCAGCCAACTCCATGTCTATTTCATTTAGTCAATTGATTGGAATTTAGATTAATTTGACCCCATCTCTGGTATGCATACATATACATTTTATGCAAGACCTATGTCTGTACATTCGATGTACATCCTGACCCTTAAACCAATCACAACCCTCCCCCTATCCAAGGACATAACACAAGCTTCAGTCCACTTAAACTGCAATATAGTCCGTCACCTGCAGTAACACATAGTTACAAAATCTGATGAGTTCTTAGTTATGCTGTGCACCCAAGTTGCACTCATGTCTCGAAAGGACATTGACTTGACGACTCGAATCTTGCTCAATAACTCATTGACAGTAAATGAATGAAGAGAAGTCTTGGACGACCTTGAAACACAACACAACGTTATACAGGTTTTTAACTGCAAGCGGAGCTAACATTTTTCACTAAGCAGGCTGGTAATTCCTCTGACTTGTGAGAACCACTTGGTGGGATCTTCAAATTTGATTGACAGGTGAGAGTCTTGGGTTGAGTGCTTGACTTTTCTTCATTGGCACGTCCGACAGCAGAAGAAGCTGCAGAGACCTTTGTCAAAAACTTTCCTCAGTGGGACTGAATGGTGTATCATGTCTGTTTTTGTCAGGGATCCAACCATGTTTGGAAAGTGTAACAGCAGGACAAGTCCTATGCAACATTTCCACACAAGACACAAGCATAGGAAATGATCAGAAGATTATACTACAGAAGAATAGAGGAATAGATGCAGATGTTTTGTAGTCTTTTGAGGGAGCTGTACGACAGTGAAAATTGGTATTTTGTGTGTGTGTTTGCTTACTTGCATGTGTGTCCATGCATGAGTGAATACTGCAATGATGCCCAGCAAAATCTGAAACAAGGCTGCTCTCATGCAATGAGCACCATTCATCCAATGAATATCTGCAGACCCAGTTGCCAGCAACTGTTTTCATTATTATTGCCAAAAGCTGCAGAAGTTTTTACAGTAACTAGGCTGGAAGGGAAGACTGCACCGCCATCTCTACCCCCTCTTCCCACCCTCTCTCCCTCTATCCTGTGATGTATTACAGTCTGCAACCCGTAGATGGGCATGGATTGGGAAGAATTAGGTCATGAAGAAGCACACTGCAGAGGGGATAGCGCGGTGCCGACGTGCGTAGGAGAGAGCCCATGTTGTCGTCCACGGTGCGGTGAAAGATGGAGAGGAGTAGTGGCGCGCTCACTTAAAGACGGCCTATCATACATCAACAAAGGAAATGGGAGGGAGAGGAAACATGCCAAGGGCAACGCCTGCCCCTGTTTCCCTTCCTGTGTGTGTGCAGTGCAGCAGCGGGCACTCTGCTTTAGCTCTCTCATATGCATAACGGTATTCCGCTCACGTTTAAGACTTTCTGCTTTGGAAACACTGAGGTGCCAGAGTGATGATGGAAAAGCGGGCGTCTAGGGGAACAGCTGTTTCTAATAATAGAATCCAAGGAAAATGTTCATCCCCAATGAGGGACAGAGCTGCAACGTCCCTCTTTCTCTCCTCCTTTTCTCTGTTCCCAGCCTTATGAGGCAGCACTTCTCACTTAGCTATGTCATCCCAGGTTTATGTTGCTCATTAACAGTTTCTGTGGATTTGTAATTACCCTATCTGTTATTTATTGTACAGTAATTGGCTTGTATCTGTACTTTACTGATTAACCTTCTAAATCTATCATGCTTTTTTTATACAATTTGCAGGTTCTCCAATATAGTCGTTCATCTGTAGATAATAATATCTTATTCGTGCACATTTGAGTATGACAGCCTGTATTTAATTGATTTATATGCTTATATGGACCAACTCAATTACAGGATGGTTCCATCTTTTGTGTAATAGTGAAAGTAAATACTGTTACATCTGCATTCTAGAAGCAGTTATCACTTACACATGGCGGAGGGTTGACAGGTACAGATCTCTTGGCCTTGATCATACACATCAATCTCCTATTGCATTTATCAAGTATCAACGTTCTGAAGCAACTTTTTTTAAATTACCAGCGCAGTCTAAGCAAAAGCAGTAGACATGGTTTAAAGCAGACAAATGATTTAGTTTGTTTGCATTTTAAAACATTAAGCTTGTCCTTGGATAACCAGCTTATTGTTCCTTCATCTGTGAATAAGAAAGAAAATGTGGAAATGTATCTCCAATAAGCTTTTTTTTCATGAAAGTTTATTTCCCTGAAGCATGTTCTAAAATGCCTGCATAAGCATCTTTGCGAACTGCAACTAATGCTGGAAAGCTTGAACGCTGTGAGTGGAATCTTAACTGCAGCTTTGCAACCCAGATTAGACTGATAGAAACTGGAGTGATGCAACTCTCCCCTGCCAGCCCTCAGAAAAGGTTACCAGCAGTTAAGTGAAGCATTTTGAAGTGTGTTTCATCAAAATGCCCGCAAGGCTTTTTGGATGGCTGATATAAATGATCTCCATTCATTTTTAATCATTTGGTTTTGTTTGTCCTGTTTCCTGCTGTCCCCTCGACCGCAAGTCTTCAGATTGGGAAAAGATGCCGCAGTGCTGTCACTTGGATCAAATCACAGCAGTGGATAAAAAATAGCAGATTTTAAGACGGCCCCAGAACAGAGCCCTGGAGAACACCTCACTTGACCTTCGATAACACATCTAAAGAGAGAGCTAATTGAACATATAGATAAAGTATTCAACCGTTACAATTAGTATCTTCAAAGGCAATGACATTTAATGTATACTGTATATAACAAATAACTTGAGACATGGTGATTAAATGTACCGTCATGTTAGTTTTCTCATCTCTTTCCCACAGTATGTTTAGTTTTTTGCTCTTCTATTTATATGTAATTATCTCTGTAATTTCACACTGGTGCAAACACTAGATAAATCTGGCACACAATTTTCAATATCAACACAGTACCAAATTACAACAAACACAGTTGAGATCTTTCTCATACAGATGTTTTGCTGTTGCTGGCACGTCTTTTTCTCAAAGACCTTGAGTGATCTTGAGGACCTTATGCATCTTGGCAACTGTCTCTGTCACCTAATGATCAGCCCTGTTGTTATCATTCCATACCCTCCTCTCTCTCTCACACACTGTGATGCATACCAATTGATATGCAAGGGAAGTTACCCTCTGATATCGGACTGTGTGTTTATGGCAGAGCCAAAATATTAGCTCTTTGCATTGCACCTCAGGTTTATCATCCTTCTCTCTCATTGACTTATCTAAACTATCTAGACAACCGACTTAACCTTCCAGCTTAGCCATTGATAGTCACAACAATAGCTCATGTCGGCATCAAGCTTATCATGACCGTGCATGTAGATTTTTATAAAGCCTTTATGCATCCCTCAAGTATACAGTGCCTATCATAAGTATTTACCCCCTTGGATTTTTTCACATTTTGTTGAGTTACAATGTGGGATTGAAATAGAGGCAGTCAAATGACCAAAGCGCCCTCTAGAGGCCTCATGGGTGGAGTTATTAATATTAATACGTTTCTTTCTTTCGCTGAAAATCTGATGTTCTTATGTCAAATGGTTTTGTTATATTTCTGTCTTCTGTGATGTGTATATATAGTGTAATATTGGGATGCAAACTCAATGTAATTTATCTATCTGACACGGTATAGATGTCTTATTCTTTTATGCACTTAACCCTATGTGTGAAGAGTATACTTTTGTTTCAAAGGAGATTTGTTTAAAACTACCAAGAAACACTGAGTGACCCTGATTTAACCCGCTTTTTTTTTGTAGGGGGGGGTCCCTGATATACACAAAATTCTCCGTAATGTCAAAGCAAAAATAAAATTCTATAAATAATAAGACATAATAAGTTGCATGGACTCACTCTGTGTGCAATAATAGGGATTAACATGAATTTCTAATTAATACCCCATCTCTGAACCCCCCACACACAATTATCTAAGTTCTCTCAGTCGAATATGAATTCAATGTACAGATTCAACCACAAAGACCAGGGAGCTTTCCCAATGCCTCGCAATGAAAGGCACAGATTGTTTGGTGTGTTTTTTTTTTTTTTTCTTTTCTTTTTTTAAGCAGACATTGAAATAAAATTGATTTAATTAGGGTGTATCAATACATCCAGTCACTACAAAGTTACAGGCGTCCTTCCTAACTGAGTATAGGGGTTGCGTAACTGGTTGCAGAGAAGTCAGGCGCAGGAGAGCAAAACTGGGTGATAAACTTAGTAGTTTAATTAATAAACAACCCAAATGTTACAAACAACACGAGAGTAAATGGACACAAAATAGCCCGTGGCGCACCAGTAAATAAAGTGCACAAGCACTACAATGAACAATCCCACACAAAAACATGGGGGGGAACAGAGGGTTATATACAAAACATGTAATGAGGCAATTGAAACCAGGTGTGGAAAACACAGACAAAACAAATGGAAAATGAAAAGCGGATCGGTGATGGCTAGAAGACCGGCGACGTCGACCCCCGAACACCACCCGAACAAGGAGAGGCGCCAACTTCGGCGGAAGTTGTGACACTGAGCTGCCGGAAAGGAAGGAAAGGACAATGGCTGTCAACAACCAACTTGACCAAGCTTGAAGAATTTTGAAACTAATAATGGGCAAATATATCACAATCCAGGTGTGCAAAGCTCTTAGAGATTTACCGAAAGTATGTTTTAAACATGTATTGACTCAGGGGGGTGCATACTTACAGTATCAAATAAAGATATATTAGTGTTGTATTTTTAATTATTTATTTTGTTTTTCTTCCAGAGTATTTTGTGTGGCTCATTTGACAAAAAATTGCAATGAAATACATTTTAATCCATCTTGTGACAATTAAAATGTGAAGAAATCCAAGAGTGGTGAATACTTACAGTTGAAGTCGGAAGTTTACATACACTTAGGTTGGAGTCATTAAAACTAGTTTTTCAACTACTCCACAAATTTCTTGTTAACAAACTATAGTTTTGGCAAGTCTGTTAGGACATCTACTTTGTGCATGACAAGTAATTTTTCCAACAATTGTTTACAGACAGATTATTTCACTTATAATTCACTGTATCACAATTCCAGTGGGTCAGAAGTTTACATACACTAAATTGACTGTGCCTTTAAACAGCTTGGAAAAATCCAGAAAATGATGTCATGGCTTTAGAAGCTTCTGATAGGCTAATTGACATAATTTGAGTCAATTGGAGGTGTACCTGTGGATGTATTTCAAGGCCTACCTTCAAACTCAGTTCCTCTTTGCTTGACATGGGAAAATGAAAATAAATCAGCCAAGACCTCAGAAAAAAATTGTAGACCTCCATAAGTCTGGTTCATCCTTGGGAGCAATTTCCAAATGCCTGAAGGTACCACGTTCATCTGTACAAACAATAGTGCGCAAGTATAAACACCATACCACTCAGGAAGGAGATGCGTTCTGTCTCCTAGAGATGAACGTACTTTGGTGCAAAAAGTGCAAATCAATCACAGAACAACAGCAAAGGACCTTGTGAAGATGCTGGAGGAAACGCGTACAAAAGTATCTATATCCACAGTAAAACGGGTCCTATATCGACATAACCTGAAAGGCCGCTCCGCAAAGAAGAAGCCACTGCTCCAAAACCACCATAAAAAAGCCAGACTACGGTTCACAACTGCACATGGGGACAAAGATCATACTTTTTGGAGAAATGTCCTCTGGTCTGATGAAACAAAAATAGAACTGTTTGGCCATGATGGCCATCGTTATGTTTGGAGAGAAAAAAGGGGGAGGCTTGCAAGCCAAAGAACACCATCCCAACCGTGAAGCACGGAGGTGGCAGCATCATGCTGCTATTGGACCAGGTCTCTCTTGGAAAAGAGATGTTATCTCAATGAGAAAAATCTGTATAAATGAAGGTAAAATAAAAAAAAATAATGTTGTGGGGGTGCTTTGTTGCAGGAGGGACTGGTGCACTTCACAAAATAGATGGCATCATGAGGAAGGAAAATTATGTGGATATATTGAAGCAACATCTCAAGACATCAGTCAGGAAGTTAAAGCTTGGTCGCAAATGGGTCCTCCAAATAGACAATGACCCCAAGCATACTTCCAAAGTTTTGGCAAAATTGCTTAAGGACAACAAAGTCAAGGAGGCGGCAGGGTAGCCTAATGGTTAGAGCGTTGGACTGGTAACCGAAAGGTTGCAAGTTCAATTCCCCGAGCTGACAAGGTACAAATCTGTCGTTCTGCCCCTGAACAGGCAGTTAACCCACTGTTCCTAGACCGTCATTGAAAATAAGAATTTGTTCTTAACTGACTTGCCTAGTAAAAAAATTATAATAAAATAAAAAAGAGGTATTGGAGCCCTGACCTCAACATTTGTGGGCAGAACTGAAAAAGCGGGTGCGAGCAAAGAGGCCCACAAACCTGACTCAGTTACACCAGGCCTGTCAGGAGGAATTGTGGGAAGCTTATTGTGGGAGGCTTGTGGAAGGCTACCTGAAACATTTGACCTAAGTTAAACAATTAAAAGGCAATGCTACCAAATACTAATTGAGTGTATGTAAACTTCTGACCCACTGGGAATGTGATGAAAGAAAAGCTGAAATAAATCATTCTCTCTACTATTATTCTGACATTTCACATTCTTAAGATAAAGTGGTGATCCTAACTGACCTGAGATGGAATTTTTACTAGGATTAAATGTCAGGAATTGTGAAAAACTGAGTTTAAATGTATTTGGCTAAGGTGTATGTAAACTTCTGACTTCAACTGTATGATAGGCACTGTAAGTGGAAACCGAGAGAACAACAGAGTAAACAGGTGAAAGGGGCAAGAGTTCAAAGTGAAGTTAGATTGACATTTGGGGTGCTGACGCAGGGGTATAGAGAAAGGGGAGAGTTTGAGGACCGGACGGATGGCGTGACAGGAGTGACCATGGAGCAGGTGATGGAGGTAGAGTACTGTAGATGCTCAGCCCCTCCAAGGAGCAGAGGGGCCAAATGGAGCGGGCATGAGAGTCGCCTGTTTGCTGCGCTTAATAAGAAGTGACGTTACACAACTTCATTCACCTCAGCAGTACGTGGCCTTATTGCGGAGTCTGTGGTTGTGCCAAGTTATTTTTAAAAAGAAGGTGCACACTGTGTGGGAGACTGCAGTGTAACACACACTGACAGCAGAGACTCCGTCTGAATAATTGGTAACACACTCACACATACACACTTAGTCATACTGTAAGTCAGTGGTTCCCAATCGTTTTCTGTTACTGTACAACAACTGAATTTTGCTCTTCCCGGAGTACTCCTGAAGTACCCCCTCGTGTATTTTGCCAGTATGCCTATGGTCTCATGAGTCTTCTCAAGTCTTCTCCCTGTACCACCAATCTTAGTACCCCTGGTTAGCAACCACTGATCTAATTCATACACTCATGCAGGTAGTCAGTCACACACTTAGCTACACACACAGACAACCCAACCAGACACCCACTCAAACACACAGACAAAGGATGTTTACCCACGTGTGTTCTGGCCCTGGCCCACACACAGTGCCACACACAAATAGGCACACAGTGAACCATCCAAGAACAGAGGGCCAATCCCTCCCACAAACAAAATACACCATGTACTTTCCTAATGTGTGCTTAACCATCCCAACCCTTCTTCCTCTTCCACCCCCCTAGGATTACACCATCACCATGTACTTCCAGCAGTCCTGGAGGGACAAGCGTTTGTCCTACACAGGGATTCCCCTCAACCTGACGCTGGACAACAGGGTGGCCGACTCGCTCTGGGTCCCAGACACCTACTTCATCAACGATAAGAAGTCCTTTGTGCACGGGGTCACAGTGAAGAACAGAATGATCCGACTGCATCCAGACGGAACTGTGCTCTACGGCCTCAGGTGAGTGTGTGCGTATCAGCGTTATGTGTTCTTGGGCTCCTCTGTATCTCAGTTGGTAGAGCATGGCTCCTGCAATGCCAGGGTAGTGGTTTCGATTCCCAGGACCTCCCATACAATAAAAAAAAATGTATACACGCATGACCGTAAGTGTCTGCTTATATTTTGGGGAGTTGGGTGGTCCCTAGTTCGGGGGGGGATAATTTACCTACCTAAACAATATATACTGGCAAAAGCACATACCGCGGAGGGTGTGAGGTCAGTTCTGGTGACTATGTAAAAAGGACATTCTCCTCCAAAATAGAAAGATGCTGACAACTTACATATAATTTCCAGTTACAGAAATTAGCTCAAGAACATATTGGTCCATATTATCAGGCAGGTGTGCTATGTATCACCTGATGTACTCCACCTGATGCAGCATAGTGGCTATACATAGGCTGGGGGTATTTCCATCTGCATTTACCCAATTGGGCCCAAATATTAGCCAGAACACAAACTCTAGTTAGCAACTGATATATTGATGTGACTTGAATGTCATAAAAACATTCCACTGGCACTCAGCCAACTAAGGATCATATACTGTGAATGTATGCCTACCTGTTATACCTGAACCCTGTTACATTTAGCTTCTGTCTTCCCTATGAATGCAACGCCATTGGCGAGATCTAATGCGCATAAACCATGCACCTGATAAAAACTCAGGGTCTCAAATGGTGAATTTGACAAATTTCTTGGACTTGAGAAATAAGTGTAGCCTAGTAACACTAGAAAGCTCTGTGATCCTTCTCTTTTAACAGTGGGCATCAAAACTGCTTTCAAAGGTGTGTTTTCCCACAACTGCATTAACAATGTTGTACAATGACTGGACATGCATATTTTTCTATCTGTGTGGCTCTCGCAATTTGAATGTGCCTCGAGAGGAATATAATTTTCTTGCATAGAATGCGACAGGCTGAGCAATTGAATAGGTAAACTATTCTACTATGGATTTGTCTGATTTTGCTGTTGCTTACTCGTGTTGTTGGCTGTGTAAAGTTAAATGTGGACAACAATTTTTCATTAGATAATTCCAATAACCAAAGGTACTGGGTTACAGCTCCGCCTGATTCTCATTTGGATCAGACTGTAGGTGCCGGGTCTCGGACCAGGCGGGATCCGGTCCAATTTAACCTCTGTGTGTGTGTGCATGCGTGTCTATGTCTTAGTGTCTGTGTGTGCATTTGTGTGAGCTTATGTGTGATAATGAGAGCCGCCCTTCATTTTTTGCAGACTGGGGTTTGGTTTTAAGAGCATGCAACCAAAGCTCCTGCACATCATCTCTTGGTGTGTGTGTGCTGCAACTGTACTGGAAAAAACTGCACATAGGCAAGGAGACCATCCATTCCTCAAAGCCCTATAAAACAACCACCATTGCTCTTTCTCCTCTGCCTCTGGAGTGTGAGAGGAAGATCCAGGTGGTGAATAATTTATGGAGCCGTACTCCCCTGCACGGCAGTAGCGTAGACTCGTAGGCTACATGCTCCTTGTCGGGCTACCCAAACTCCTTGCTCCCGCCAAACGCTACGCCACACCCACACGTTAATTTCTTCTCCGCAATGAGTCTGGATCTGAGCACCTCCCCGACGATTACTAGAATGGAAGTACATTCTAGACCGCCTGATTGGTCCCAGAAACAGATGGGTTGGGCCAGAGCCAGAATGTGGGTTAAGCATTGTTTAAAAATGTGTTATTGGCTTTGATACTCTGATTGATTAGAGATGAACCAATCGCTGATTACTTTTTTTTTGTACAACACCCCTCATTTTGACGTCACCACAAACGACTTCAATGATGGCATCGAAGGAATTCAGTTTGAGTTGTCAGGCAAACATGCTACCCTCCTTGCCTCTGCAGTGCTGATCCGCACCGAGCTAACGAAGGGAACTGAAGGGCAGCCACTGTCAATAATGCAGTGGAGATCAGAGGGATTCAACGCTTTGGTGGGGGAGAATGATGACTTGACAGTTTTTCTAGTTAGATATCCTTTTTTTGAGCTACGAGGCAGATCTCTAGGGTTTGTAGGGAAGATCCAAAACATGTTTATTACTTTAGTCGGGTGGCATATCTTGCAATCATGACAATGGATGTGGATTTTGTCATTAGTGCTCTTTTGAATGTTTGTTCTAGCCAAAAAGTATAGTTTGTCTGGGAAGGAATTATTTGTATTTTGTTTTCGTTAACCAGTAGTTGCCGGGACCACCAGGGTCGGATTAAAGTAATCCTGCTTTAGCCAATCACAGACATTCATTTATCAATTAAGTGTGAGGGAGCAAAGGAAACACAGTAGAAACTGAGGACCTCAAGGGCAAGAGTTAGTCACCCCCTGCTGTAGCTCATTAACTGGCTGAGTTAAAGGCTAGCTGGTAGTTCTGGGAGATCTTGCCTGAATCTTCGAGACAGATGTTATCACCACAGTACAACCCAGTAATCTCACTCAGATACATCTCCCCTTTAACCTCATCAGCTCATCAGTGACCTCAGCTGCTGACAAGAGACTTGGCGTGTGATCTGAGTCACGGAACCAATGTGACCATTGACTTGAAGCAAACCTGTGTTGACAGCGAGACACGCCCATCACAAAGAGGACTGTGTTAGGTCTCTGATCTAGCCGTTACCTCTGAAGGCTAACATCTGGCACTAACATCTGTCTTCAGGTCTCGGGCTAGGTTACATCATGGCGGAAGCTAACGACAACCAGGCAATCATTTCCATTAGCTACATTTGCATGAGTTGTTGTGATTGAGCTCAATGTCTAGATTAAAAGGCAGTTTGTGTGGTTCATATCTTTGTGAAGACGCTGCAGTGTTTTGTACACATCTATGTGTCTTGTTAGGTTAATTAGGGCTGAGAGGGTGTTGAGCATGTGGCTAACCTGGTGTGGTCCTGGGGTGGAAGGTCTTAGATGTGATTTGATTATTGGTTTATGGCTACATAAACGGGCCTGCAGGTAGCCTAGTGGTTAGAGCGTTGGGCCAGTAACCGAAAGGTTGCTAGATCGAATCCCCGAGCTGACAAGGTAAAAATCTGTCGTTCTGCCCCTGAACAAGGCAGTTAACCCACTGTTCCTAGGCCGTCATTGTAAATAAGAATTTGTTCTTAACTGATTTGCCTAGTTAAATAAAACACTATCGTCTGTTCCCATTATAAATCTTAGGAGTTATTTTTGGTGCATAGAAATAGTGACTGTAGTATCATTTGGTGAAAGCCCACTGGGCACAGACGTAATTTCAATGTCTAGTTTTGATTTACATTTGGTTGAGTTGTCAACTAACATGATTTCAACGTGAAATCAACAACAAAAAATTCACCATGTTATTGGATTTAGGTTAAAAGTTGGGTGAATACACAATTCTCCAATCAGTTTTCCACGTTGATTTAACTTCATCACATTACATTTTTTATTTTTTATTGCGTGGATACAACGTTGATTCAATCAGATTTACCCAGTGGGAAGGCAAATGTATCAGCATTTTGTTGTTTTGGTTGACGCCAAAGGATTTGGTTTTGTGTACCAGGTGGCTGAACAGCATGCTCCTTATTGGCATGAACATGTGTGCCAATAAATACATGATTATCATGGTAACATTTAGGGCCGGATTTAAACCTGCCATAGCAATGTTTATGCAACCGCTTTATTTACACATTGAAATCTAATTCACCCCATGAATTGACTGAATTGAAATTCAATACACACACCAACTGTCTATAGGCCAACGCTCAACTCACCTTCAGCCTCTTCCTTAGTCCTTTGAAGGGCATATTTAAAGGTAGACTCAGCAACATGACATCATCATACACAGCAGGACAGATTGCCATGGCTCTTGCCAGTGTGGGCATGCCCACATACTAGTAGTTTGGCCGATTTGAATTCTGTTGTTGTTGACGTCTGTAAGCAGGAAGTAGCCCCGCTGTGTATGATGACGTCTTATTGCTTAGTGTACCTTTAACAAATCCTTTTAATTGACATTTCAAGCTAGCCTACTGTAGAAAACCACATTAATATATTAAAATATTATTATTAGCTTGGTTTTTTAGTGGAGCTGTCAACCTGTTGGGTGAGCAGCAGTGGCCTGAGTGCTGGCTGGCACGGGCCTGTGGAGAGATTCATTAGCGATAGCCATGCCTCTCAGGAGGATCAGGTGAGTCACCCTGCTGGCGCTGGCAGCTCCAGTCTGCCCCAACCATACGCTGCTCTCCCCAGGAAGACTACCAGGAAAACCTGCTCCGCTCGCCTCATCTCGTCCCTTTAAAGGTAAATGATGCCCAGTGCATCCAGTTACCCAGTGGTACTGTAGTGTACATCCCTTGTTGGTACCAGTTTATAGTTACAGGAACTGATGATGTTTCAGTTCTCCCCATGTCCCTGACCACTGCTGCAATACTTTTGTTTGTTAACACTAAACATATCTTTGGTATGGCTCTGTCATTTCCTAAGGCCCTTCATATGTAAATATCCTATGCCATGATTGTAATTGTCTTTGACGCGTAGTCATGTAATGCTAGGATATTATGAACCATGACAACGTAATTGTTATGATACTCAGTCGAGCATTACTAATTGACTAACATCCTAAACCATGGCTATGTCTTAAGCACAGCCCTGTCGTTCTACATTCAACAGACAGTTACTACGCACCATAAGCATGTCATTCGTGTGGCTATCTGTCAGTGTCTCCCCTGCTCTGATGTCTCTCTCTGATGTCTGGGTCTATTGTGAGGGAGTGCCTGTCTGTGTATAATCTAAATACTACTCTGCCGTTCAGTCTTCCTCTCGTCTTCTCTCCCTGCCTCCCTCACGAGAAAACCCAGAAATAACTTGCATGTCATTGTGACAACTTTTCACTTTCATCTGCTTCGCTCCTCACACACAATTCTCCCAGTTTCACGTAGAGAAGGGAGACGTCTTCATACTCGAATGCTGCAGAATTATTATTCCCCCGCAGACCACACAATTATTCAGCCAGTGTGCTTCTGCCTGCTGCCTACAGTGAGCCGGCTATATTTAGGCTGCCTGGAATGACCTCACCACTTACTGTAGTGTACACGTCTGCTGCTACGCTACCTTCACGTTTTTAATGTATCCATCAATGCGCATATGGCCAGTCTGAATGGTCACTGCACACGCTATCAAACAGAAGGCCTATTAGTTATGCTCAATGAAGATTGATTGAATATGGCAACATGTTTTTAATTCAACCTTTAATCAAATCTAGCATAACATTCATTGCTGTAATTCCACATTTTTAGGCAGCACTGCCACCTCTACTCCCGGTGCATCAGCATGTGAAGGAAAAGAGTGTCTGTGTGATTAACATTTTATGAAGTATAGCAGTCATAACAAAAAGCTTTAATCACAGTAAAATGTTAGATTATTTAACAGAACAACATCTCTCTAGCTAGCACCCTTTTCCAGTTTGTTGTATTTTTAAAGCAAGACAATAGAGTTGAGCATGTTTTACCTTAGTCTTCGCCTGGAAAACAATATCAATCGTTACTGAGTGGAATATCCTTGCTAAATGAAATTACAATCTTATAACCACTATACTAGTATAACTGCAGACATTTTCAGAGCATCACTTCTCCAATATCAGTCATCCCAGTAGACAAGATTCCTCTCACATGAACAATGCAATACTCTCACCAACTGCATTAGCAATCTCAGAAAACACAAACCAATACTAATGCTGCAGTCAGTCACACCCGTAACATCTATCACGTAACATGACGCTTATTACCATCACGGTTGCAAAGCCCACCTGTTTTCCTGATATGTGTTTGATCTGCATTGATCTGATGGGGAGGGGAGGTTTACACACTGGGGTAATAGATTGGGAGTGGGCATAGTGCTCCGAGCTCCCTGCTGGAAAGTAGGGTGAACCCTTACTGACACCCCTACGGTATGGAGGAGTTGATGCTCTATTTTTACCCCATCACTGCAGCTGCTTTATAATTCATCCAGACCACCCTAATGCATTTGGTGGGTTTGAGACATGGTCGACAGCCAAAGAATATTCAGCTGCAGAAATGTTTGATGAAATGCTGAATATTCATGCCCAGGGCTTTTCAGTTCTCAACATCGTTGCGGCTGAAATTGACAGATATTGGTCTCACTGGACACTCGCTATCACTCAGTGAGGAGAATGGCTATGGGCCAGTGAGCTTCTTTTTTACAAGGCAGGGCTCTTGGATTGGACGAAGATCAGGACTAATGCACAGCAGACTGCCACTGGACTTTTAGAATGCCCTTTACATGGATGGTTGTATTGCTACATTCCAAATCAATCCCTAGCCCCTTGGGACTACATCTGGATCTGAAAGGATTGGTATACTAAACAGTATTGTTATAGATCAGCCTTGACTTCTGATAGGTAATATTGGAGATAACTATCCAATGCTTTCAGATCAACAGACTGTAGGTGCATAGGTATGGGCATTGGGATGGATTTCAAATTTAGCATGTATTACTATGCTTTTTACATTTTGACGACGGTTTCGTCACCCAAAACAAACAAGTGGCAGCTTGAGTGAGTTTTAGGTGCTCAGCGATCCATGACATTTTGCAGCAGGAGAAGCTGGAGAATAAATGGGGAAACTGCAGAGGATCCCTGGAAATGTCTCAAACAGCTAGAGGGCTCAGGTTGGGTTAGGTGAATGCATTGCTGGCTATGACTCACATCCTGGCAGTCTCACTGCCTGTGTGTGTGTGTGTGTGTGTGTGTGTGTGTGTGTGTGTGTGTGTGTGTGTGTGTGTGTGTCAAGTCTCCTCTCATTTTACACAGGGATTATGCAGTGGAAAAGGGACACATACACTTTACAGTAATGGTTCCCCGTTCACAATGATGAACCAATGTGCAAACATGTTAGATGCACTTATTCTCTGAACATCTTATGTAATTTATGCGACATCTTTTTGAGTGAGGACCCATTACACCTTTTTGTTTGTCTGAATTTGCGGGTTTTACGCACCAGCCAAGCTTCTAGGTGTCACGACTTCCGTCACGACTTCGGCCCCCTTGCCTTGTTCAGGTCGGCGTCGCCGGTCTTCTAGCCATCGTCGATCCACATTTCATTTTCCATTTGTTTTGTCTGTGTTTTCCACACCTGGTTTCAATTCCCTCAATTACATGTTTTGTATATAACCCTCTGTTCCCCCCCATGTCTTTGTGTGGGATTGTTGTTTGTAGTGCTTGTGCACATTATTAACTGGTGCGTTACGGGTTATTTTGTGCCCATGTACTCTCGTGTTGTTTGAACCGTTGGGTTGTATAACAAAAGACTACGAATATTGCCTAGTTTTGCTCTCCTGCGCCTGACTTCTCTGCCACCAGTTACGCAACCCGTACACTGGGAGAGGGAAATGATTTTGATTAGTTATGAACAGTGACTCCTCCACACTATGCTTTAAGTTGAATCCTTTACTCAGCATAAGCGGTTTACATTAAAATCAATATTAAATCGACATCCTATTCTTATCGTATGTGGTTTCTGAGCAGTGAGAACACAACAACAGATGTAACTCTGACCCTTTCCCTTCCAAGGACCAGCCAACCCCTCGGCAAGCAGCCTGTAATAACATGGCTGCATGTGGCCACAACCTTGACCCTTTTCTGTCAGAGACCAAATGAACGCAATGAGTACATAAGCACAGCAATCTCACTGTTGGGGAACATTTTGAGTTGACTCAATACTAAAAGAATGAAAGCGGTGTAGCACAAATTCAATCCCAAATAGTCAAATTGAAGTGTGCTCCTTCAAATGAGACCTCAAAGCGAAGAAGTCACGGATTTTAAAGTCCACCGATTGCCTGGATTTTTTTTGTGTTCATTCTTAATTAATCATAGTGCTAATTAAGATGGAACATGGAGCATTTCAAAGAGGGAGGGCACAGTCATGACTTAAGCAGTATGAAGGCAATTATGGGTGAGAAACGGTGAGTTCAATTTCCAGTGAAACCATGGAGGGATTTGTGCAATAGAATGCTGAGTATGTACTGTGTGTGCTTCCTGAGTCATTGTGTGTGAGAAGGATGCGTTTTTCATTTTGCTCCGTTATTAGGTCAACCTTTTTCACTGTGCACCTGAAAGTGTTTATATAAAATGTTATGAAATGCAACACACCCCAAAAAACGACATTAAGTAGGTCTCATATTTACTCTTGTTTCTCTGTACATGATATACAGTATGTGTGTTCACAGATGTTATACTGTATACTCTGCACTTGTAAGGACATACATCATGGTAAGGGTTTGAGACATTAGTCCTATGGGATGTGGGGGTATATTTAAAATTCCTGTGCTAGATACAAGAAAAATTATAGAATGTCTACCTTCCCCCAACCCCTCTACTTCTCTCTCTCTACATTCCTACTCCCCCTCTCTCTCGTTATCACTCTCTTTATCCCCCCCCTCTCAGGATCACCACTACGGCAGCTTGCATGATGGATTTGCGTAGATACCCTCTGGACGAGCAGAACTGCACCCTGGAGATCGAGAGCTGTAAGTGCCAGTGTGTGTGTGTGTGTGTGACATCACCGTAGAGACTTATCTCAGCTTCACTTGTGCCATTTATCAATACTGGGCATGTTTACGAAAGCTTGTCCCTACACACAGATCTGAGGTCTATGTGACTCTATGGGTGCTATTGAATAAACCCTAAGAGACAGTTTCCAGACCCAGATTGAGGCTATTAATGTAGTAAAAGGCACGTTCAATGGAGATTTCCTATTGAGCATGCTTTTTAGTCCAGGAATAGGCATAATCTAGGTCACTGAAACTGGCCCAAGCTACATTTTACAATTCTAACATTCTTTCTGTTTTACTTAATCTACACATCTCATGATGACTTTCTCTCAGTCCATTCATTTTCACTCATTATTCTGTTACACAGGTCTATGTGCCTCAGGTAAGGGATTAATCTATTCCAAACCGTAGCAAAATATCTTCCCCATCGAGGACATAACGTACATTAAGCAGGAAAAAAACTGCAGCACTTTACGCCAACTAATGCAAACTGGCGTTTCTTGTTAAATCAAACTTGGCCAGAGTGCTTCATTTAAATAATAGATGGTACCTGCATGCATAGTTAAATCAATCTGCACAGACGTGGACGCTTGGCTTTGGGTATTATGACAAGGTTCTGGAAATCACTATAAGATCTTGTGGAGCTGCTGGATTAATGAATTGACTAGGTTGATGTATTTAATAATTTTGGAAACACCTTACTCAAACCTTCTATCATGACATCTGTCTTAATTATGACATACAATTACCTAGCGTAATATTTTTTCTTAGCAACATTAAAGACTAAGGTTACTCCTCTTCGATGCACCAATACTGCTAGCACTGATGTGGCCAGGTCTTAAAGTTATCTTAATTTAACTTTTTGTAATTTATTTGTATTTTATACCCTAATGGGAAATATCAGGTCTAACCTTTGCACTTTGCAGTTTCTAGCTGTGGGCAATCTAGTCCCATTTCTAGCTGTGGACAATCTGGTCCAGGTTCTAGCTGTGGCCAATCTGGTCCAGGTTCTAGCTGTGGACAATCTGGTCCAGGTTCTAGCTGTGGACACTGATACATGGGAAAACATCCAGTTCTGCTGTTTTATTCTTCGCAGTCTCGTAAAAAAAACGATCTCCATATTGGTGTACACGTTTTTTTACACGTCATTCTCCTATACCCTTATGGCTTCAGGGGTGATCTGATAACCCAAGACCCTCTCACACATACATTAAATGGCGAATGGGAAAGAAAGACAAAACCACTGAGTACAGACAGTAAGGAGAAGCAGCTAATTCCCTGAAATCCTGCGGTTCCCTTTAGATAAGCGGAAGAGTCCGAGGGGAGAAAAAGCCAACCCAGTCCAATTAAGTTTACCTAATTACTGAAAGGCCAATAACTGACTGTTTCATTCCTGTTCCATCTAATACCAGGCAAAGAGAAGTGTTAGAAAAAGACTTGACCCACCGCTTCAGACAAGTACACTCTCAATGACACAGCAGCTTTCTGCCTGTCTGTCTGTTGAATGGCGTTCCATTCTGTCAGATTCTCAGGTGGGTACACCGCCCGTGACATACGGTAGGTAGCCTTCTGTCTGTCCATTTTAGATGATGTAACAGTCTCTCCCTCTCACAGATGGGTACACCACTGATGACATCGAGTTCTACTGGAAAGGTGATAATTCAGTGACTGGGGTGGAGAACATCGAACTTCCCCAATTCTCTATTATAGACTACCACATCCAATCCACAAAAGCAGTGTTTGCTACAGGTAACAATCTGATTACTAACCCTTACAATAGTCTATTATTAATTAAAGTTTCTGATGTTCCACTTAAGAGTGTCTAACATTAGAGAATGTGGCAGAATGTAACTGCCACATAAGCACCGGGTAGAAGTTCTCTCAGGCACAAAGATAGGATAATCTTACCCCTAAATGCTAAACTGACCTTAGTTCAGCGTCTAGGGGGAAACTTTATCCTACTCCGACGTGAAAACTGTGTTTGGTCTCCCAGGCTCCTACCCGAGGCTCTCTCTGAGTTTTAAGCTGAAGAGGAACATTGGCTACTTCATCCTACAGACCTACATGCCCTCCACCCTGATCACCATCCTATCCTGGGTCTCCTTCTGGATCAACTATGACGCGTCTGCGGCCAGAGTCGCTTTAGGTCGGTGTCTTTGGGTTATTCTATGGGTTGTCCATATGGGGGGCTTAAGGTCGGTGTCTTTGGGTTATTCTATGGGTTGTCCAGGTCGTTGTCTTTGGGTTATTCTATGGGTTGTCCATGTGGGGGTTGTTTAGGTCGGTGTCTTTGGGTTATTCTATGGCTTGTCCATGTGGGGGTTGTTTAGGTCGGTGTCTTTGGGTTATTCTATGGCTTGTCCATGTGGGGGTTGTTTAGGTCGGTGTCTTTGGGTTATTCTATGGGTTGTCCATGTGGGGGTTGTTTAGGTCGTTGTCTTTGGGTTATTCTATGGGTTGTCCATGTGGGGGTTGTTTAGGTCGTTGTCTTTGGGCTATTCTATGGGTTGTCCATGTGGGGGTTGTTTAGGTCGTTGTCTTTGGGTTATTCTATGGGTTGTCCATGGCGGGGGTTCAATAAAGAGTCACGGCTGAATATGTCTTCAGTAGCTTTGGGTTACCAGGTGTAGGCATGTGTTGTACTGCCTCCGAGGCAAGCAGAAGGCGCCCCTACACACAGCAGAGCATAGTGTCTCTCAACGCACAGTCCCCACGGCAGTGTATACTTGCACACTGCTCCCTTAGGCAGATTGCACACATCCCTCTCGGCAGAGTGTATCCTTGCACAAAGCCACCTAGGTAGCGTAGAGTGTATACTTACACACACACAGCCCCCTTAGGCAGAACTTCTACTTACACACTGCCCCCTAGGCGGTGTGCATCACAGTCTGAAGATAGAATGACACACACAGCCCCAAAGGTACAGTTGGGGCTACCTATTCATCCTCTAAAACACAGTGATTATTTTACCACATCCACCGACCCATGGGAATATGGGTTTCCTTACACCCACAACATGGAGGTCAGAGATTAATCCTGAAATTCTCAGTCATCCCCGAGTGTGCACACAAACACACACATACACACCCCTCAGCAGAGTGTGTCCTTGTGTCCTCACATTCATGGTTGTCCTAACCCTGAGGCAGTTTGTACCCTTACAAAAAACACCCCTGACTAGCTACTGACTCATTGGTGTGCATCAGGGATATAACCTGAGTTTAAGGTGAGAGCTGAAATGTACAAAAGCAAACTCATCAGACCTTCTCTGGAACAAGCAGAGAACTAGAGAATCAGTAAACAACATTTTGGGAGGCATTATGAGGGAGCGTTACCGTGGCTAGCAAAGAAACAGTTGCTAACTAACTAACTGTAAATGTGTAAATATTTAACGCCACAGTTATTAAGCTAGCTAGAGCTACTGCTGCTCCTGTACTCTTTGGCTAAATACCATGACGCTGCTTCCGGTCCTTGTTCCTGGTTACAAAAATGGTGGCTCCAGTTTTGTTCACATTTTTTTCTGATTGGGACGTATCCACTTTCACAGGCTACTGGGTTTAAAGAAAACACATATGGCATATACAGATACTGCATGTGCTTTGAATGGTCAAATGCCTGAAATGTGTTTGCATTTTCCATGTATTTCACACTTGTCGGTCACCTTTTAATGCCTACTGTTTATAGTGTGCAGTCTGGCAGGCTTACTGTTATCAAGATGATGGCACGCTTGGGGGAGTGCTTTACAAGGGTTTCTTTATTTTTAATATTTTCTACGTTGTAGAATAATAGTGAAGACATCAAAACTATGAAATAACACATGGAATCATGTAGTAACCAAAAAAAGTGTTAAAAAAATCGAAATCTTTTATATTTGAGATTCTTCAAAGTAGCCACCCTTTGCCTTGATTACAGCTTTGCACACTCTTGGCATTCTCTCAGCCAGTTTCATGAGGTAGTCAATTAACAGGTGTGCCTTGTGAAAAGTGAATTTGTGGATTTTCTTTCCATTTGAGCAAATCAGTTATGTTGTGACAAGGTAGGGGTGGTAAACAGAAGATAGCCCTATTTGGTAAAAGTCCATATTGTGGCAAAAACAGTTCAAATAAGCAAAGAGAAATTACAGTCAATCATAACTTTAAGACATGAAGGTCAGTCAATCCACAAAATTTCAAGAACACTTTGAAAGTGCAGTTGCAAAAACCATCAAGCGCTATGATGAAACTGGCTCTCATGAGGACCGCCACAGGAAAGGAAGACCCCGAGTTACCTCTGCTGTAGAGGATAAGTTCATTAGAGTTAAAAAGCCTCAGAAATTTCACCCCAAATAAATGTTTCAGAGTTCAAGTAACAGACACATCTCAACATCAACTGTTCAGAGGAGACTGTGTGAATCAGGCCTTCATGGTTGAAATGCTGCAAAGAAACCACTACTAAAGGACACCAAGAAGAAGAAGAGACTTGCTTGGGCCAAGAAACACGAGCACAGGACAATGACCCAAAACGCACCTCCAGGCTGTGTAAGGGCTATTTGACCAAGAAGGAGAGTGATGGAGTGCTGCATCAGATGACCTGGCCTCCATAATCACCCGACCTCAACCCAATTGTGATGGTTTGGGGTGAGTTGGGCCGCAGAGTGAAGGAAAAGCAGCCAACAAGTGCTCAGCATATGTGGGAACTCCTTCAAGACTGTTGGAAAAGCATTCCAGGTGAAGCTGGTTGAGAGAATACCAAGAGTGTACAAAGCTGTCATTAAGGCAAAGGGTGGCTACTTTGAAGTATATGAAATATATTTTGATTTGTTTAACACTTTTTTTTGGTTACTACTGTACATGATTCCATATGTTATTTCATAGTTTGTCTTCACTATTATTCTACAATGTAGAAAATAGTAAAAATAAAGAAAAACCCTTGAATGAGTAGACGTGTCCAAACTTTTGACTGGTACTGTACGTGAAAAAAATGTAGAATCTTGTCTACGAACTAGAGTACTGTGAAAAAGTATTTGTAATTTTCTCAACTTTTGCATATTTTTGATACTGAATGTTATTAGATCTTCAACCAAAGCCTAATAAAGGATTGCGGGAACAAATAACTCAATAATGACATACTTATTTAATTTATATCATAAACAAAAGTTATGCAACACCTAATGCCCCTATGTGAAAAAGTAATTGCCCCCTTACACTCAATAACTGGACAACATGCATTAATGGAAGGATACATGAATTCTGCTCTGTATCAGAGAATTCTACAGGAGAATGTCAGGCCATCTGTGTGAGCTGAAACTGAAGCGCAGCTGGGTCATGCAGCAAGACAAGGATCCAAAACCCACAATCAAGTATGCATGAAAATGGTTAAAAAGCTACAAAACAAAGTTTTGGAATGACCTATTCAAAGTCCAGACCTAATCCCAATTAAGATGCTTGAAACGAGCAGTTCATGCATGAAAACCCACAAATGTCGCTGAGTTAAAGCAGTTTTGTATGCAAGAGTTGGCCAAAATTCCTCTGCAGCATTGTGAGAGACTGATCAACCACTACAGAAAGCATTTGGTTGCAGTCATTGCAGCTAAAGGTGGCACAACCAGTTATTGAGTGTTAGGGGACAGTTACTTTTTCACACAAGGGAATTGGGTATTGCATAACTTTGTTAATTAAATTATTTATTTATATATATATATATATATATATATATATATATATTTATTTATTTAAACAAACTCAGGTTTCCTTAATCTAATATTAGGTTTTGGTTGGAGATCTGATAATTCAGAATAAAAAATATGCAAAAATAGAGAATCAGAAAGGGGGCAAATACTTTTTCACACCGCTGTATCTAATGTGGAACTAATTATCCATGGCTGAGTATTATAGGAGCGTGTTTCTTCCTTTTGAGTCTTACGCCTAAGTGAGTAATATACTGTACATAATTTTATACATGTAGCCTACATTGGTGTACATAGGTTTGTAAGACTTTGGTATACAAAACTAAGTCTTATATACTGATAATGACATGAAATTCATGTTATTTTAATGTAACAATTTCGTGTAGACCAAACATTGTACGTATAGACAACAAAAAAATTCCAAACGAAGTGTGATCTTGAATCTTGTGATCCCAGTACAATTAGCTAATGCAGGGCACTATTTTTTGCATCCATCTGTTTGTATGAAGTGAGCAGTTGACTGATATGAGGTGAAGTGTATGAGGGATTGGAATGCCTGTGTACTGAGCCATGTTGAGTTGGGTCAGCTTGTTCTTGTCAACTCAGGCTCTCAAGAGTCTCTGTGTCACAGTCAATGTAGCGTTGTGGCTGAGTGACAACTTCACACCAAGGCACTCTGTGTATTGCTCTTCTGAGGACTGTCGCACAAGAATAGAATATCACACTGTTCTGATGTTCTGGATCTATGCTTGTCCAGTGTTTTCTCCTGGAGCTCAGAGGTGTCATGCATGTGACGGGCACTGATGGCCACAGTCATCTGACATTTTCACAGGTAAATTTAAACAAGGTATGTATCAGGTCAACGTAGGTAACATAATGGTATGAACCTCCTTCAGATCCAAACAATTCATAATTTTTCCCTTGTTTCCACAATTTGGTTTAATACAGAGCCAATAATATGAGTGGTTTATTAGCATTCTGACCTTGTACCCCATCCAGAAGTCAATGCATTTAAAATGCATCTTTGGACTGGGTTGTGTTATTGGGGTGAAGGAATCTTCAAGTCATGCAGAGGGCATTTCCACATCCTTTCCCCCAGTGCATTCGGAAAGTATTCCGACCCCTTGACTTTTTCCACATTTTGCTACATTACAGCCTTATTCTAAAATGGATACAATTCTTTTTTTTCCTCATATATATATATATATATATATATATATATATATATATATATATATATATATATATATATATTCACCTAATACCCCATAATGACAAAGCGAAAACAGGGTATGAGACATATTATTTACATAAGTATTCAGACCCTTTGCTATGATACTTGAAATTGAGCTCAGGTGCATTCTCTTTCCATTGAGTATCCTTGAGATGTTTCTACAACTTGATTCGAGTCCACCTGTGGTAAAATTTAATTGATTGGACATGATTTAGAAAGGCACACACCTGTCTATATAAGGTCCCACAGTTGACAGTGCATGTCTGAGCAAAAACCAAGCCAAGTGGCCTCCATCATTCATAAATGGAAGAAGTTTGGAACCACCGAGACTCTTCCAAGAGCTGACCGCCCGGACAAACTGAGCAATAGGGGGAGAATGGCCTTGGTCAGGGAGGTGGTCACTCTGACAGAGCTCCAGAGTTCCTCTGTGGAGATGGGTGAACCTTCCGGAAGGTCAACCATCTCTGCAGCACTCCACCAAGATTGAACTCTTTGGCCTGAATGCCAAGCATCATGTCTGGAGGAAACCTGGCACCATCCCTACGGTGAAGCATGGTGGTGGCAGCATCATGCGGTGGGGATGTTTTTAAGCGGCAGGGACTGGGAGACTAGTCAGGAATGAAGGAAAGATGAACAGCGCAAAGTAGAGAGAGATCCTTGATGAAAACTTGCTCCAGAGCTCTCAGGACCTCAGACTGGGGTGAAGGTTCACCTTCCAACAGGACAACAACCCTAAGCACACAGCCAAGACAACGCAGGAGTGGCTTCGGGACAAGTCTCTGAATGTCCTTGAGTGGCCCAGCCAGAGCCCGGACTTGAACCCGATTTAACATTTCTAGAGAGACCTGAAAATGGCTGTGCAGCAACGCTCCCCATCCAACCTGACAGAGCTTGAGAGGATCTGCCGTTCTTAAATCTGTCATTCTGCCCCTGAACAAGGCAATTAACCCACTGGTCCCGGTAGGCCGTCATTGTAAATAAGAATTTGTCCTTAACTGACTTACCTAGTTAAAAAGGTTACATTTTATTTTAATATTTTTACATCCGCAGAGAAAAATAAACTCCCCAAATACAGGTGTTCCAAGCTTGTAGCATCATACCCAAGAAGAGTCGAAGCTGTAATCGCTGCCAATGGTGCTTAAAAGTACTGAGTAAAGGGTCTGTCTGAATACTGATATTTCCGTTTTCTATTTTTAATACATTTGCAAAAAACAATTTTTGCTTTGTCATTATGGGGTATTGTGTGTAGATGGATGAGGATAAAAAACTACTGAATCCATTTTAGAATAAGGCTGTAACAAAATGTGGAAAAAGTCAAGGAGTCTGAATACTTTCCGAATGCACTGTATATGGTGGTACTCAGAAGTCTGCTATTACTTAGGGCATGTGTCTAGAAAGACAAAAGCCTCCACACCCTGTATAGGAGTTGAAGTGCCCTCATCTGAACCCTAAACTAACCCTGACCCTGAGCCTTCCTTCATTTCCCTTCCTCCACCAGGTATAACCACTGTGCTGACCATGACCACCATCAACACCCACTTGAGAGAGACTTTACCCAAAATCCCCTATGTCAAGGCTATAGACATCTACCTGATGGGCTGCTTCGTGTTTGTCTTCCTGGCCCTGCTGGAGTACGCATTCGTTAACTACATCTTCTTCGGTCGGGGGCCTCACTTGCAGAAAAAGGTGGCGGAGAAAGCAGCTAAAACCAATAACGAAAACAAGAGCCGTCTGGAGAGTAACAAAGTGCAGGTAGGGAATGAGAGTAATCTCACGTGTCGTATTCAAAGTCTCTGGCATATTAAAATCGACGAGAGATTAGAATTGGCATTATGAGCTTAAATGTTATCCAAACTTCAAATGCTCAAAGCTCATGGTCTGTTGTGTTCTGTAATATATTGTGACCTCTCTTCCTGTTCCCATCTCCCTCCCCAGGTGGACGCCCACGGCAACATCCTCCTGACCAATCTGGAGATCCGTAACGAGATGGGTGGGATGGGTGGCATGGCCGGGATGACCGGGGCCGAGATGATAGGGGCTCTCAACGACCCGCGGGCCACCATGTTCTCCTACGACAGCGCCAGCATACAGTACCGCAAGCCCATGGCCAGCCGAGACCTTTATGGTCGACCGGCCCTCGACCGGCCTGTCGGCCACAAGAAGAGTCGTTTGAGGAGGAGGGCGTCGCAGCTCAAAGTCAAGATTCCCGACCTGACGGATGTCAACGCCATAGACAAGTGGTCCCGCGTCATCTTCCCCATCGCCTTCACATTCTTCAACCTGGTCTACTGGATGTACTATGTCCACTAAAGGATGTGGCTATTCTCACTAGAGGTTTGTTTAGCTAGCTAGGTTCTTGTACAGCGAGGGTAAAAGAGAGGGGCGTTAAATTCAGCCCCATTTATATGACTTCTGTTTGAGGAATGCGATTCGAAGCGGATGTCTTTTCAATGTAAATACATTTTAATATATTATATAAATATATATATATATATATATAAAAAATAGAAATTTTATTTAATAAATTCTCCCACCTTTTTGCTGTATTCATCCGTAAAAAATAGAAATAGTGAAAATTAGTACAGAATTAAAGACTCGGTGAAGCCTGCATTTGTAAGTCTGAACTTTGTGCCAAAAAGAGACTTTGGTGACTTCATTGTTACTCTTAGGCAGCAACTGAATTTTATTTATTGGAAATCCTGTTCTCACCCTATTCCCTCTCATCCTCTGCATGCGGACTGTAACACAACTTTTATTTGCTTCTAAAGAGAAAAAAAGCCCAGTGCAAAAACTGTGGGTAATAACAAAGACAATTTTCTCTTGGTTAAACCCTATCTTGTGATTGAAGTAAATCCTTGCTTATTTAAACTTCATCCTGTGGTTTAGGAAGTCCTTGTTTGGTTGAACTCCATATCTGTGAATAAGGTAGTCCTCATTTGGTTTAACACCATGCTATGACTAAGTTCATCCTCAATGAAGTATTAACTCTCCATACCATGATTAAGGCAGTTCTCATTGTGTTGAGTCCCCCACCTTGTGACTAAGGCGGTATTCAGCGAGTTGAAGAACATGCTACCTTGCATGTTCTTAATGTGTGACATGATTTTGTTGGTTTATGCTAGGTGCATGTGCGCTTACCAGCTTTTTGCACTGTAAAACAAAGCCTGTTTTCTTTCATTTGTATAAAAAGCTTAGCAAAGCCTCCATAGTTGAGCCTACCTGTATTATAATCATTCTACTGTGTGCTTTTGAACAACAAGCATTGCATTTAGCGTAAGTACAGGACAGAAGTGAATTGGAAATAGACTAATCTCAAAAAGCGAAATTTGTATCTATTCTCACAGCGTCTGTGAGCATGTAAAATGTAATTTTCTTTAAAAGAAATCAGGTAAAGAATGACTTATGATGTCACCACGCTTTCGAAACCACATCAAAACATGCAAGCCCTGATAATACATGCTGTAGCTGGTTGAGCCAAGTGCAGCCAAGACAAGATATTTTCAAATACACAGTACTGTATAGCATATTTGCACAAAGTATAGTAGTCTAAAGTGCAGCTCAGCTATTCAAAAAGTAATTTAAGGTGTTAACTAACGTTAACATTAGCATTATACTAAATTCCACTAAAACACCTCGACCCCTGTGAAAACTGTTCCAGCATAAAAAGAAAAACTGGCATAGAATAACAATAGGTTTTCTACACCTATAAGATTTGGCATGGAAATCTATTGACCTCATTGCTTTGGTGCATAAAAAACAGGAGCGATGGTCTGGGGTTATTTGGATTTCAATGGATTTCTTGACTCCCTGTTATAGTACTCAAGACTCAATTGTATGAACTGAACAATTCCCTGTAATTCCTACTTGTTTCATTGCTATTGTAGAAAAAGCTATGCTAGAATGGCTACTATATTAGATCAACAAAACAAATAGGATAAGTAGCTATAGCCTAGTTGTAAAGGTGTAATTTCGTAGCATTAAAGGGCAGCAATTAGTGCCACAATAGGTGCATTTAGTAAGCTTATGTGGTTTAAATTAAATTAGCGTAGGTTGGACTCATTACATAATTTGTAACCTTACAATTTGGATGATGGGGGGGAAAAAAAGCTAAACTGGCAACGCAGCATACTATGTGATCCTAACTTTTTTATTTACACACTGATAACATCCTGCAGTGTTCTCTGTTTGGTAGGCCACGCCACATCCAAATCTGGCTAGTCCATTTCTACAGTCCTCAGATGATATTTTGCTCACATTTGGAACTAAAATACGTTTTTTTCTGAATAAACAATGGTAGCGTTTCCCTCTAAAATATATCACAGTACTTTTTCATGGCTAAAATGGTATTGCCCATGACTATTGCTTTGCTATCAAAATGGCCAGTGACTACTTTATTATTATAATAGCGGGTGGATTCCAAGTAGAAATCTGAACTGCTTGTGTTATCAGGGCTTACCAAAAAAAAGCTAAACCAGATAGGCTTCTACATGACACAATAAGTAGCAGTGTGCTCTCTCCTATTGGCTGAATATTGTGCCTTTAACAAGAATCTCAATATTTTCACAGGGTTTAACTTAACTTATAACTAGTGTGTAGAATTTAAAACAAATAAACTTGTACTTTTTTTTAGAGAAGATTAAGAAATGAAACTGCGGTCAACAACACAGACTGACTTTTATGACGCTCTAAATACATACTCAGTAGGTAGTAGTCAGACATTCCAGCATTTATGATGACAATCTGTGAATTCAATGCAGAAAATGTCCTGCAAGTTTGGTTTTGTTGCTGTTACTGTCATTGTTTTCAGGCGGAATGGAATTCTATGGACTGGTGAAAAATAAAATTGTCTTTCCAATCAGCAGACTCTCACATACAGTAACAGATGGGACACATGTTGTTTTCTTTGGACGGCCGTAGTGAAATGGAAGCCTTAACAACTGGCTTCCCGTGTACTGAACTCTATTGTGTGAAATTACTGTACAATTTTCTCTCGTGCTCTATATGTGCTCTCATGTATAAAGGAGTGTGTGTGTGAGTGAGAGAGTGTGTGTTTGAGTGTCCTGGCGTGTTTGTCAGCAAGCATGTGTGTTTTTCTGCTTGGTAACATGTGTACAAGCAAGCATGTGCGACCGGGAATGTGTGTGGGTGTTTGTGTGTGCGTGTAAGAGAGAACACAATCATACAAATCCTTTGTTTGAGATGGTAAGAAATTCAAATAAAATAACTGACATCTCACCAACCCAATAAAAGCTTCACTCTCATTTAACAATACTAACTCAAAGTGTCTTAGTTTGTCTCCAATATAGTGCTGTTTGCTAAACGGCATCATCAATTCAGTGGCGAAAACATGATGCGTGGGAGAAATAACGAACTTAATAGTATACACCCATTCTGTACTGGCATCTTTAGAAAGTCAATCTACATTCTCCTCGAGATCTAAGGTCGAAGATAAAACTCAAGCGACTGAGCAAAGAGTAATGCCATTAGACCAGTTAGTAGGGCCATGCGCTGTAGTACCACTCACATTAATAATCAGACAGGCTGCCATCTACTGTAGGGGCATGGCTATGACACAAACGTCACCATGTGATAGCGGTCCAGTTAGAGGGAATCCGTGTGGATGAGTTACGGAGCTTCATTTGGATGTAATTGCCTTTATTCCACACAGTGGGCAGTTGTGGAGTCTTCAAATTAAGCCTTCGGACATATAGGCTATGTAACACTGTCATTAGAATGACCTAAGTATTATTGCATTGAAAAAATGTTTGTTTTTATGGCCTGTGTAACATTAGTGAAGTTCAGTTTACATGGTTACCATGACCTTTTTTAGGACAGCCTCATGAGGACAATGACGAGCAGGATAAGATGAGACATGATCAAATCATAAGCAACATTTGGCAGGGCGTTAGGACACTTGCATCTTCTCTTAAACAAGCTTTAGGGCATTATGCTTCTGTGTGTGTGTGTGTGTATTACAGAATGAGACATGAGTTCCCCTAAAGGCACCAAAAAGTCAAACTTTGGGGGGGAGGGGGTCTCTAAATATTGATAATTTGAAGAGACGCGCGCCGACAGCAAGATGCATCAGTCGCACCCGAGAAAGCATCCGAGTGAGCGAAACAGCGCCCCCCTGTCTCAGTATGTGTAGCCAATGTATCTGATGCTGTCTGGCCAAAAAGGAGTATGACATGTCTTTTTGGCCAAGCAGCATCAGATACATTCAGCCACTTGCAAATTGAAGGAAGATTATTAAAAGACAAGAAAGAAATGATTTATTGTTAACATTTTGGGGGAAGCATGGCTTCCTTTGGCATCCATGAATACACACCACTGTGTAGGCCTAATGACAAGTGCCAAATGTCATTACACTTATGGTTTTTAAGAGCATATACCCACGTGGGTGATTGTAAGATGAATGAGCTCCACACTCCAGTCCAGTTGATTGCGGTAATGCACCTTGAAGTTGGTTTCCAACCTCCATAGATTACTAGAAACTAACTAGGTTTCCCATATTTATCTGTGGATTAATTGTTGGGAGTAGAGAACACACAATTTTGTGGCTCAATTTGTCCAAATTCTACAAAGCTCCAGCAACAAAAAGAACCTTGTACATTTCAGGTGAAATAACAACACAATGTTTTTTATCCCAGGACAAATGACCTAGCAACAGCAAGCTAGCTAGTTAAATGTCCATTTAATATTTCGACCTGTCCCCAAATAAATGTTTGATATTTCAACCTGCGTGTCCTAAACTGTCTGGTGGAGATAGACAAACTCAACATGCAGGCACAGAGCCGGTTTGGTCATTATATAAAACATTTTCGTACACCCAATAGAATGCCACAGTATAATTTGCACTCTGTGTGTATTTGTTCAGGCAAGATGCACATCTGTGGTCTCACTGCCTCTAAATATCTAGCAAGACCAGGTTACTTCTATTAGAAAAGACTACAGTAACTATAAGTATATGTATATGACCAACTAGAACACGCACTGGGTTCTCATGCAACGTGGTCTTTCTTTTTTATATCTCATCATAACATTAATGCATTATAGTGTTGCCATATTGTGGTCCAGATGTGATGAATTTAGGAAAACGGAAAGTTAGGCCCTCCATGATTCACTACCCCCCGCTGCTGTTTTCATGCATAACATCATAGGCATGCTGACTAGTACACAGGCATACGCAAAGGAAGATTTTGCACAGTGTGATCTGTATTAAATATTCAATAGACAGATGAAAAGTGCATTTTCAACCTTTATGGAAGGGGTATTATTTGGTCTGATATATAACATTAGTGCAACCCTCATGGAAGGGGTATTATTTGGTCTGATATATAACATTGCCTCTGGAGATGGATGACCTTGCCAATATTTTAACCTAGCCAATCAACAAAGATCAGGAAGGACGAGAGACAAAGAGATGAAGCCATTTCAGAGTATGGAGACAGCCTAGAGCTCTAAAATACATTCCATTGAAGAAAAGGTCAAATAAAGGTTAAACATTCATATTTTTTATACAGTAATGGAATGGATTACAAAAAAAACCAGCAAAACAACAAGTACAAAAAAAAGACTGCTGCAGTCTTGGGAATATATCTCAGGCTGCAGTACGATTCTCTACCCTTCTCCCCAAAATGTGCACTCATTCACTCCCCCTAATGGATTTAAAAGAAATGGAATAAAAGGAATATGGTGCAACAGCCACTATCCCATGCTTACACAAATTCAATGCTTTTGAAATCATTAGGGGAGTGATCGAGTACCCATTAGAGGTGAAGTGTAACGCCTCGATCACACAGACAGCATCATTGCGTGTTGGTACACCAGAAGTACATTAATTTCCAATGGAACACTGCATGTGCCTTGCAGCATTGCGTTGCAGAGGCAGTTGCAGTGCGTTCTGTGTGGTGCATACGTTGGATTTATCGAACATATGCATCAAATTATATGTGTAGATGGATTGACAGAAATGGTATCAGAAGGTGAATGTTGAACTTTTGTTGCACACATATCCAGATGATGCTGTGTACCATTTTGCGCAATGACGCTGTTGGTGTGATCGAGGCGTAAGGAATCAGTACTTAGTGGGTTGAAGGCGAAGAGTTGTTTCCCTGCATCATAGCTCAGTGTCCCTGATGACATAACACATCCCCTTAATAAGAGACATAAATAAAAGGGCACAGTGAAATGTCCATCGACGCCATCACTTCAACTGCAGTACCACCTGTAAGGTCACAAACACACACACTGTCAGGATACACACACAGAGGTAAAGTGTGCACATAGAGATGGATAGAGAGCTCTTGTGCCACAAATCCTGCTTTAGCATAGACAGCACCATTGAGGGCTTCCACCATTTTAAAGTCGTCAACTTGGTGGGACGTACTATGTGTTAAGAAAGGATTAGAGCTTGAATTATATGATTTTTTTGGGTCCGATACCGATTCCCATTTTTTGGGGGGCAAAACGTACCGATATATCTGCCGATATACTGTTTAACAGCAGGGAACTGAAAAGGTGTCATTTTCCCACACTGTTCTCAAATTGCCATCCAGAAGAGCAATTGTCAAATAACTATGCTTCAAATGTTGATTTCATACATTTTAACAATAATGACACATAATGAGATTGGCAGCATGTGTTCAGATAAGCATGAGATTCCCTTTTTTCATCCTATTTATTGAATAGCGGTTATCAGTGGAGTTATCAGCCGATACCGATATAGCGTTAAAAGGCTAATATCGGTGAACCGATATCGGTCGGGCTCTAGAAAGGACCCAGGTCAGCAGGAGGGGGTCAGCCAATGAATTACATTCTTAGCAAACATTCCATAACTGCAGGTTGCAGTATATCACCAACATTGGCTTTATACCCGTTCAGACTATACACACTCCAGCACGGTAGCTGGAGCTGACCATTTGGTAGCTGACCATTTTCAGTTTATTTACAAACTGCCAATAAACTCAAAAGTAGAATAATAAGTTGACTACTTTAAACGGGAGATAGGCAGTACCTTTGAGGCCTATGCTGTCAAAGAAAAGGCCAGTGTATATATAGGAGAAGGGCTCTCTAGAGCCGTGTCTAGACTTGACAGTTCACGCAGCTTTAGTATTCTGATCATAGAGTTTTGTTTATGGAATTCCGAATGAGTCATGCATCTATACCTACACTACCGTTCAAAAGTTTTGGGCCACTTAGAAATGTCTTTGTTTTTGAAAGAAAGGCAACTTTTTTTGTCCATTAAAGTAACATCAAATGGATCAGAAATACAGTGTAGACATTGAAATGTTGTAAATTACTATTGTGGCTGGAAACGGCTGATTTTTTACGGGAATATCTACATAGGCGTACAGAGGCCCATTATCAGCAACCATCACTCCTGTTTTCCAATGGCACGTTGTTAGCTAATCCAAGTTTATCATTTTAAAAGGCTAATTGATCATTAGAAAACCCTTTTGCAATTATGTTAGCACAGCTGAAACCTGTTGTGCTGATTAAAGAAGTAATAAAACTGGCCTTTAGACTAGTTGAATATCTGGAGCATCAGCATTTGTGGGTTCGATTACAGGCTCAAAATGGCCAGAAACAAAGAACAGCACAAAGGCTGGCAGAAATCACCAGCTATTGCACCTCTGACATCAGTAGGTGTAATGGTATTAGACTATTTGGCGGAACTGCCATGAAAACTGTTCTCAAGCCATCCAAATCATACCCTCCACTGATGCTGGCTAAACTCACACACACACACACACACATACATGAAAGCACTCACACACATGCTTTGCATAACTATGCACCACTGAAACATTGGACAAACACACTGACACAGACACAAACGCATTTGATCGGCAATGACCCACACAAGTCAATACCCTAATAATGTGTGTATGTGTGTGTAAGTGCATGCACTTGTCCCCCCGAAGGTTGTACCTTATTGGCAGCCTCCAATGAGCTGATGAGTGTTTGTAATTCCTCTCTGTTCATCTCGACAGACAGAGGCTTCAGGGCACCATTCTCCTTCACATCCAAACAGAGGTTGAGTAGAGGGGTCTGGAGAGAAGAGATCTTATCACTGGACAATGCCAGCTGAACAGAGAAACAGAGAGCGAGAGAAAGGCTTAGGATTCAAATGTATAGAAATCATTGTGGTAGCAGTAGTAGCATAGGTAGTGAACCATACACCTCAGTATTTCACCCCAAATCAATGACTGATAAAGCATAATTTCTCACGTAATTTCTGCACACCAAGTAAAAACACTTTTTTCATTTGACCTGTATTTAACCAAGATATGCCTTTGAGATGAAAAATATATATTGTTTTAAGGGAGTTCCGACCAATCAGTTTCCCAATCAAACTGTTATCTCCTCACTATAGTGCAGGGAATTCACCTTCATCTGCCAGTCAAAATCCTGGAGGGTAGAGCTGGACACGTTGTTGGTCCTCTCCACCAGGGCCTGACGGATCTCCTCTCGTCTGGCCCTCAGGACAGTCAGCACGGCCTCCCCATACCCACTGCCCACGTCTGACAACGATGCCAGCACCTGCCCAAAGCAGAAGAGGTTGGCAGTTGCAGTAATCAATAAATCACTCATGCTGTATATTCAATATTACTACTACAAACTACACAGTTCACATTCAAAATAACTTGTGTGGGATGGTACAGGTAACTACCAAAATAAAGGAAACACTTCAGTAAATGAGGGATACAAAATATTGAAAACAGGTGTGGAGCAATTAATATCCCATAATACTTAGGGTCATATTTAGAAATACCCAGTTGCCCATTATTTTCGGTACCATGGCTAGAAGACATCTCAGTGAATTTGTAAAGGAGCATAGGGGGTTTAAAGAATGTGTGTGTGTAAGTCACCAGAGATTCTGGAGCGGTGCCTGAGACAGCGTTTTCCACCACCCTCAACAAAACACCAAATTATAGAATTTCTCATTGAAGAATAGTGTCATATCCCTCCAATAGATTTCCAGACACTTGTCAAATCTATGCCAAGGACCATTAAAGCTTTTCTAGCGGCTCGTGGTACTCCAACGCCCTATTAAGACACTATGTTGGTGTTTCATTTATTTTGGCAGTTACCTGCACATTGGCCTACATTAAACAACACGCAGGGTAGCCTAGTGGTTAGAGCGGTGGACTAGTAACCGAAAGGTTGTTCAAATCCCCGAGCTGACAAGGTACAATCTGTCGTTCTGCCCCTGAATAGGCAGTTAACCCACTGTTCCAAGGCCGTCATTGTAAATAAGAATTTGTTCTTAACTGACTTGCCTAGTGAAATAAATTTCAAAAATACACAAACTGTCAACCCTGGACGTATTAATAAATATTGTATGTCCAGGGTTGACAGTTTGTGTATTTATTTTTACCTTTATTTTACTAGGCAAGTCAGTTAAGAACAAATTCTTATTTAAAAAGTAAAAATAAAAATAAAAATACACAAACTGTCAACCCTGGACATAAAATATTTATTAATACAACATGACTTTTGTAAATATGTTCCGCATCTTGTGCCACAGCTCCTGGTGATTGTGCAATGAATATCAAATGGCTGGTCTTGTTTCAGTCTGCCTGTAATTCTATTTACACATAAAACATTCAGTTTCGCAACTGAAACAGATGAGTCTGTGTCCCTGTAATTTTTCATTAGTATTGTCAATAACTCGCTACTGAAATAACTTTGCTACAAATTAACTCATATAGTGCCTAGAGAAAGTCTACACAACCGTCACATTTTGCTCCCTTAAATTAAAATCTAACAATAGATTCAATTGGGATTTTACCCCACTGATCGACAGCCTACTTCACACTTTCAAAGTGAAAGAAAAAATTACCCCAAAATTTAGATATATTGATTTAGTAGGTCTTCACACCCCTCACAAGTACCTTTGGCAGCAATTACAGCTGAAAATTATTTTGAATAAGGTTCCACCAACTTTGCACAGCCCTTAGGGCAACATCTATTCATTGTTCTTGTCAAAATTGATCAAGCTCATTCAATTTTGTAGATCATTGATGGACAGCAATATTCAAGTATTGTCGCTGATTGTCACACAGATTTAAGCCAGGGCTGAGACTAGACGACTCAGAATCACTGAACACCTCTCAAGTGTCTTTGGCTTTATAATTTGTTGCCCTTAAACATAAATCTATATCCTTAGTGTAAGGTCTTCAGAATACTGTTTTTTCATATTTATTTTGGTCCTGACAAAACGAAGGTTCACTCTGTGATGTGTCGTGTTGGATTTGCCCTAAACCGAAAGTATTTGCAAAAAAGTTAATTTATTTGCTATGTTCTCTTAAAGTATTACTTAAATGACCATTTTGCAAACAGGAAGGGTGGTGTGGAATGGATTTTTTAGCATATGCTTTCTTATTTCCACTGTCATATAGGCCAGTAATGGGGAATGAACACAATGTTGCTAAACCATCCACAGTTCTCAAAGCTCAGCAAATTAACTCGGTGTCTGTTTTAAAATCACATTTGGCCTTATAGTGATATCTCTGAGCAGTTCTCATTCTCTCCCATAGCTCTGTTAAGAAGGACTGACAGATCCTCTCAGTACCCAGTTGATATGTAACACCATCAACAGCTTAATTGCCATACTTGTCCATATTCAAAAGGGTTATTAAGGAATTTTGGAATTGTTTCATCACCTTATCTGTAACTATATACACATTTTTAAAGCACTTTGGTGGCTTTAAGGTTAAATCTGTTAGAATTTTACTGAGAAAGAGGAAGTTATTCATATTTTTGCCACTATTACTTTTGCACAAACGAAACTACACTGAACAAAAATATAAATGCAACACGTAGAGTGTTGGTCCATCCACCTGACATGTGGCTAATCAAAAAGCTGATTAAACAGCATAATCATTACACAGGTGCACCTTGTGCTGGAAACAATAAAAGGCCACTAAAATGTGAAGTTGTCACACAACACAAAGCCACAGATGTCTCAAGTTGAGGGAGAGTGCAATTGACATGCTGACAGCAGGAATATCCACCAGAGCTGTTGCCAGAGAATTGAATGTTAATTTCGCTACCATAAGCTTCCTCCAATGTTATTTTAGAGAATTTGGTTGTACATCCAACCAGTCTCACAACCGCAGACCATGTGTAACCACACCATCCCAGGACCTCCATATCCGGCTTCTTCACCTGAAGGATCGTCTGAGACCAGCTTACCGGACAGCTGATGAAACTGTGGGTTTGCATAACTGAAGAATTTCTGCATAAACTGTCAGAAACCATCTCGGGGAAGCTCATCTGAGTGCTCGCCATCCTCACCAGGGTCTTAACCTGACAGCAGTTTGCCGGCGTAACCGACTTCAGTGGGCAAATGCTCACTTTCGGTGGCCACTGGCAAGCTGGAGAAGTGTGCTCTTCACGGATGAATCCCGGTTTCAACTGTACCTGTATGGCGTTGTGTGGGCCGAGCGGTTTACTGATGTCAACGTTGTGAACAGAGTGCCCCATGGTGGAGGTGGGATTATGGTATGGGCAGGCATAAGCTACGTACAACGAACACAATTGCATTTTATCGATGGCAATTTGAATGCACAGAGATACTGTTAAGAAATCCTAAGGCCCATTGTCGTACCATTCATCCGCCGACATCACCTCATGTTTCAGCATGATAATGCACAGTCCCATGTCGCAAGGATGTGTACACGATTTCTGGATACTGAAAATGTCCCAGTTCTTCCATGGCCTGCACACTCACCAGACATGTCACTCATTAAGCATGTTTGGGATACTCTGGATCAACGTGTACAACAGTGTGTTCCAGTTCCCGCCAATATCCAGAAACTTCGCACAGCCATTGAAGAGGTGTGTGACAACATTTCACAGGCCACAATCAACAGCCTGATCAACTCTATGCGAAGGAGATGTGTTGCGCTGCTTGAGGCAAATGGTGGTCACACCAGACACTGACTGATTCTGATCTACAGCCCTACTATTTTTTTAAGGTATCTGTGACCAAAATATATCTGTATTCCAAGTCATGTGAAATCCATAGATTAGGGCCTAATGAATTTACTTCAATTGACTGATTTCCTTATATGAACTGTAACTACGGTTGCAAAGAGTCGGAAACTTTCCGGTAAATTTCCAGCATTTTTTTGGAAGTTTTCCATGGGAAGTTAAGCACGGGAATTTGGGGAATTTTGCTTAAATTCATCAAAAAAGTTAGCTTATAACAGTGAACCTTTTTTGTGGGATACACATAAGGCAATTCTAGGTCTTGTGGCATATTTTGGTTAAACTACCCCAATTCAATGGAATTGCAACCCTCTGCATGCACAGTGCATTCTTCCATCACATGTGCAGTGCACTCTTCCATCACATGTACAGCTGATTCTCAAGATCTTGCACACAAATGAGATGCTGTTGAGCCCACACTACTACACTGTCTGAGCCAAGGACTACATGCTTTCTGGTAAGTTTTGATTACAATACTGGGTGGGGTGAATATATCTTATATGACATACATTCTTTTTTTGTTAACTAGTAAATAGTAGCCTACAGAAAAGTGTGTTTAAATAATTTCTAACTTGTTAACAATTTCTGCTAGTTAGTTATTGCTACCATGTGGGTTTTAGCTTGCTTGAGCCTGCTAACTGAGGAGTGTTAATTAACCTGCTCCCATACATGTTTCATTTAAAATGTTTATCGTACAAAGAAGTTGTTTAATCTTTTTTTTCTAATCTTTAAAGGAAAATGTCCCGGGCACTGTCTGATGTGTGGAGACATTCCACTACAGCTAATGTAGAAGGAAAAGCTGTGTACATTTGCAAATACTGTGCCAAATCATATGTGAAGAATACAACAAAGATGCAGAATCATCTGGCCAAGTGCATAAAGTTCCCTCAGCGCTCATAACAGTTAACCTCTGACAAAAGTCCCTCTACTTCTATTCGAGGTGAAAATTATGAATCAGACACCTTATCGATAGCAACAGCTTATGGTCCTCCTGGAATCAGAAGTTCTTTTGACTCAATGGAGGAACGTAGTAAGAGAAATGCTGATGAATGTCTTGCTTGAGCTGTGTATGCAACTGGTTCACCTCTGATGCGCACAGGCAATGTGTATTGGAAGATATTTCTGAATGTTCTTCACCCAGCATACACCCCTCCAAACAGACATGCTTTATCTACTTTATCTACTCTATTTGCTGGATGCAGAGTTCAACAGAGTTCAAGTGAAGGTCAAGCAAATCATAGAGAAACCAGACTGTATTGCAATCATCTCTGATGGGTGGTCGAATGTTCGTGGGCAAGGAATAATTAACTACATCATCTCCACCCCTCAACCAGTATTCTACAAGAGCACAGACACACGGGACAACAGACACACCGGTCTCTACATTGCAGATGAGCTGAAGGCAGTCATCAATGACCTTGATCCACAGAAGGTATTTGCACTGGTGACAGACAATGCTGCGAACATGAAGGCTGCTTGGTCTAAAGTGGAGGAGTCCTACCCTCACATCACACCCATTGGCTGTGCTGCTCATGCATTGATTCTGCTCCTCAAGGACATCATGGCACTGAAAACAATGGATACACTCTACAAGAGAGCTAAAGAAATAGTTAGGTATGTGAAGAGTCATCAAGTTATAGCAGCAATCTACATCACCAAGCAAAGTGAGAAGAATAAGAGCACCACATTGAAGCTGCCCAGCAACACATGTTAGGGTGGTGTTGTCATCATGTTTGACAGTCTCCTGGAGGGGAAGGAGTCTCTCCAAGAAATGTCCATATCACAGTCTGCTTATATGGACAGCCCCATCAAGAGGATCCTCCTGGATGATGTATTTTGGGAGAGTGGTAAGCAGCCTGAAACTCCTGAAACCTATAGCAGTAGCCATTGTACAGATTGAGGGAGACAATGCCATCCTGTCTGATGTTCAGGCTTGCCGATGTAAGAGAAGAAATCCGTACTGCCCTGCCCACTTCACTGTTGCTCCAAGAAGAGGAAACTGCAGTTCTGCAGTTCTGAAATACAAGACTTCTGCCTGAAGCCCATTCTCGACGCAGCATACATGTTGGACCCCAAGTATGCTGGCAAGAGCCTCCTGTCTGGTGCAGAGATCAACAAGGCCTATGGTGGCATCACTATCGTGTCTCGCCACCTTGGCCTGAATGAGGGCAAGGTTCTTGGCATTCTGGCAAAGTACACTTCCAAGCAAGGGCTTTGGGATTGAGATGCAATATGGCAGACGTGCCAACATATATCATCAGCCACCTGGTGGAAGGAACTTGTTTGGGAACACACACACCAAAGCACGCAACAGGCTGACCAATACAAGGGTTGAAAAATTGGTGGCCATCCATGAAAATTTGAGGCTTTTTGGGCCTGACAACGAGCCATCCTCAACAAGGTTGGAAAGTGACAGTGAAGATGAGGCCTCAGAGTCTGATGTTCAAGAGGTGGACATTGAGGAGGTCCAGGGAGAAGACATGGAAGCCTGAGAGAAAGACAACCAAAGCTTTAGTTTCTAGACTATAATTTTACAGATGTATGTTGAAAACGTTTTTGGGAGATGCAATGGATCATTGGGGATCATTCAATATTCCCTTTCTGTTGTTGTTCAGCGAAATCATCCCATGTGAAGAGTCAACTCATTTAATTAAAGTTCAATTCGTAATTAAATAGTTTAAAAAATGATTTAATCATTTGCAATTATGTCTACTTATGATAAGGTAAAAGGTTTATGTTTCTGTATCCAAATGATATGGTAAATATATCCAATACAAAAAACATCTACATTTAAATGATATTAATTTGCATATATTCCCGTTAATTCCCATATATTCCTGTTAATTCCCACAGAAAGTTTCCACCTATGAATATTTCCCAAAATGTGCAACCCTGACTGTAACTCAGTAAAATCGTTGAAATGTTATTTTGTTCAGTGTAATTGCAAGATTTTTTCAGAAAATACTGTGCCAAAGGGGTGTGTAGACCTTTGCAATCAATATATATTATTTTTCTCCCCTTAAATATTGAAAATGTCAACAACAAAAAACTGTATGTAACGTTTATCAATTGAAAATGTAGGACTGGGTGTTAGCATTGAATGTTACTATGCCGTGCCAAAGACACATTCTAGGGGAACACAGTAGTCTGATGCATGGTTGAACTTTCAATGGACCCTCCTGTCAAGAGTCAGAAAACAGATAGTAGATATCCCAGCAGAGTCTGAAACCTGATGCCTGCCTTCCATCGGAGTGGCAAACACACTGAAACCTGAGACCAACACAGAGTATACACCTGACACACCAAATCCACTGTCTACTCTGCAGGCATAACAAAACACAACATACCACACACTGCAGCCCTCACAGAGGGGGTGCCCATTGCCCACTTTTGTTCTAGCCCAGCAATAAAACACATGGTTCAATCAAAATGTACACACCCTGAGCATCCCTCAGGAATGGATTGAGAAACATTGACCAAACCCAATACTCTTCACACTCCTTACAAATCCAGTACACAAGACATTGCAGCCGTCAAGAGGCGCTACACAAACATTATACACACTGAAGAGCCCAACACAATATAACTGTCAAAAGAACCCTCACAAACCAGTGAGCCACTGCATTGGATATCTTAGAAACACAACTCCCCTCACATCTGAGTCAAGGGCCAGTCATGCATGGAACATGACTCAAAGTCAAACATTCATGATAAAACTCAAAAGACTGCTCCAATCTCACTGACTATGGTCTCACCTCTTCGTCTGGGGTCTTCTTACCCACGGCCAGCCGGAACAGAGAGGAGAGGGAGTCGAGGAGCTCCATCCATTCTACAAGGGTCCACGTATTACCGTAGTCTGCCATCCGAGGTGGCTCCGGCCCACACACACCGTCTACCACCCAGTGTAATAGCTGGAGGAGAGAGTGTGTATCATCATCAATGTGAAAAAATGTATTGCAGTCCTTTTGTAGCCTGTTGGGATTTAATCTATCCACCCAAAACAAGTCAGTAAACAATGCCATGCCCATATTTGTGTGGCGGTCATAGTGTTTTTGAGTAACCGACTTATCTGTATGCTTTGGATTTACAATCAAGCATCATGCTCCCTCTGCTGTTCAATAGTTGGTTCAGCATGTGCTTATAACAATGACACACTTTGCCAAATCAACCCCTAACACTTGTGTGCCAGCTAATGAAAAATGTATTTTATTAATTACATTTTCCTCCTACAATGGCCTGTTGCTATGTAGCTACACATTGTAAAGGTGATATGAGAATGCTTCCATACAGCTGTTACACCTTAGCTACTGTAAAGTGTAGCATGAAAGGTTTCAATTAAGTTGTTCTTGGTGATACTTTGTACGTTCTCAATTCAGGAAAAAAAATTGTATCATATAATTGTCTGTGTCTCGTTGCATGTGGTTCTACAAAAATCAGAGAACATTCAGAAAAATACATGTTCTGTACGACACGAAGAGGTTCCTCACCATGATAGCTGCCACACATCTAGTATTTACCTCCCTCAGATGATCACTAAAGCCAAGAACTTTCTAATGACCAGTGGTGGAAAAAGTACACAATTGTCATACTTGAGTAAAAGTAAAGATACAAAAAAATGACAAGTCAAAGTGAAAGTCACCCAGTCAAATAATACTCTAGTAAAAGTCTAAGAGTATTTGGTTTTAAATATACTTAAGTACCAAAAGTAAAAGAACAAATAATGTGAAATTGATTATAGTAAGCAAAACAAACAGCACAATTTTCTTGGGGCACACTCCAACACTCTCATTTGTGTGTATAGAGTTTGCCAGATCAGAGGCAGTAGGGATTACCAGGGATGTTCTCTTGATAAGTGCGTGAATTTGACCTTTTTCCTGTCGTGCTAAGCATTCAAAATGTAACAAATACTTTTGGGTGTCAGGAAAAATGTATGGAGTAAAAAGTATGAGATTTTTTTTTTAGGAATGTAGTAGAGTAAAAGTAAAAGTTGTAAAAAATAGAAATAGTAAAGTAGGCCTACAGATCCCCCCCCCCCAAAACTACTTAAGTACCCTAAATAATTTTTACTTAAGCATTTTACACCACTGCTAATGACTGTCTATCTCATGTTGTTTTTCTAAATTAGTTGTCTTTTTGTGTGCTTTGAAGCGCTTTGAGGTTCTTTGAAAAGCGCTATATAAGTAGAACATATTCTTCTTATTATGATCATTTGCCAGCATCTATGCTACGTGTAGAAGTAGATGACAGCATGTCACACAGTACGACCAAAACAAAGAGCTACACCAGTGGAGGCTCCTCAGCGGATGACTATCCTCCTCAGTGAATGTCAAAAATAAAATAGTGAAACATAAAAAAATCTATTATTTTTAGATAAAACTATACCAAATAATTGATTAAAACACTGTTTTGCAATGAAGGTCTACAGTAGCCTCAACAGCACTCTGTAGGGTAGCTCTATGGTGTAGCCAGAGGACATATAAATTACGTCCTCCTCTGGCTTGTGGTTCTCATCCCCTTCCAACAGTAATTATGACAACTTCCAGAGGATGTCCTCCAACCTATCAGAGTTCTTGCAGCATGAACTGAAATGTTGTTCACCCAATCAAAGGATCGGAGAATGAATGTAGTGCTGAAAGCATAAGCTACAGCTAGCTAGCATTGTAGTGCATAAAATGTGATAAGAGGTTGATTCAGCGAGAGAAAGACAATAGTTGAACAAATTCATTTCTTCAAAAATGAAAAGGCAAGAGAGCTATATTTCTTTATTTTTTCCCCCACTTACTTAGCTAGGGAATGTAGCAAGCTAGTTTAGCTTACTAAAACAGAGAAGGATGCTATGTTAGCTAGCTGGCTATCCAACACTAGAACTCTTCCAAGTCAAGGTAAGCTTTTGGTTTTATTAATGAATTGCCACCGGTGCCGGCCCGGTGTAACTGCTAAACTGCTTGCTGACTATATCTGCTAGATGCAGGTAAGAGTGTGCAAGGCAGTATTGAATGTGTCAATGTCTGTCACCTTAATTACTCAAATTTCTCTCGACCTGTGCACCTACGTTGCAAACGTTCATTCATAGGCTAGGTTGTAGCAACCTGATGATGGGTATAGGGAAAATTGTATTATGTAGAATGTAGCCTAAACCTATACAATGTTACACTGAGCTGGGTGAAAGGAATATGAATGACAGTCATCCAATATGCTGTAATAGAAATAAGGCCATGCTCATAAAAAAATATCGTCCTCCATCTTAAACGGCACCGACCGCCACTGATCTACACACATGCAAGTGGCATTTCTCACTCGATACAAAACATGGATTTAATACCTTAATGAATGTATTTTTTTGTAGAACCACCTGCAACCGGACGCTGTTGGCATTTATGTGATACTTTCTTCGTTATTGATACGCGAAAAGTGTATCCTATTGAATAGGTTAGTTAAAAAGTAATTGCTACACTTTAGTGGCTAAGGTGTAACACCTGTACTATGGAAGCATTCACATATCGCTCCTCTTTTCAGTTTGCTGCAGCTAGCGACTGGAACGAGCTGCAACAAACACTCAAACTGGACAGTTGTATCTCAATCTCTTCATTCAAAGACTCAATCGTGGACACTCTTACTGACAGTTGTGGCTGCTTTGTGTGATGTATTGTTGTCTCTACCTTCTTGACCGTTGTGCTGTTGACTGTGCGCAGTAATGTTTCTACCATGTTTTGTGATGCTACATTGCTATGTTGTCGTCGTAGGTTTCTCTTTGTAGTGTTGTGATGTGTTTTGTCCTATATTTATATTGGGGTTTTTTTTATCCCAGGCCCCCGTCCCAGTAGGAGGCCTTTTGGTAGGCCGTCATTGTAAATAAGAATTTGTTCTTAACTGACTTGCCGAGTTACATAAAATAAAAATATAACCGTTACAATGTGTAGCTAGTTGCTATGTAAATAGTGAATGCATGCACGGGTTCTCCTGATATTGCATTGACTAGCTCCAGGACTGCTGACAAAATCCTGCACATTTATGAATCAAACATTCAAGGAAATGACAGTAACGATTGCATTTTTAAATTATTCTTACTTTTGGACATTCTTCAGAAGGTAATTTGCCAAGTAAATGTACCATGTTTTGCTTTCAAGTTCCGCCTTCCGTGTTAAACGTCACGAATCAGCTGATAGTGGTCACGTGTTGGGCGTATTCTACATTGGACTCTTGCAATGAGGTTTATACCAGAACATGTATTTTTGAGCAATCGGCCTGTGGAAAACATTTTATAAAAAAGTGTACGGAGCTCGTATTGAAACAGTCTCCTAAAAATATTTTTGTAGTGTGGCAAAATTCTATAATATTATTCCACGCGCCACAGTGCATGTAAAACGCTCTGTAAAGCTTTTCACTTCCTTTGCATTATGTGTTTATAAAATCGGCTTCTTTCTTGGAGGATTATTAAAGTGAAAACAGAAGTGCTATGGTGAAACTAGATGACACGTCCAGCAGTAATGCACAGGACAGCGTTGTTTGCACAACACTGGGATTTTGAATATAACCCTCTGGTCCAGGAACAATTTAATCTTCAAAATAAAAGTATCAACTACTGTAAATGAAAGTAATTCACACACAGTAATGTCTATTTACAGTAACATCGTTTGGCAGGCATGGAAAAAATGTAATGTAACTGAATGAAAGACCCATCTCTGGTGGGCAGTGGTGTTCGAGCTCTTTACACCCAGGAACAACACTAATTATCTTGTGACATCAAATTAATGTCAAAAGTTGTTTTTTGGGGGGCATTTTATCCATTTTCATAACCTTAACCTAATTCTCCTAACCTGCTATGTTAATACTCGCTCCTAACCTGCTGCGTAAGTTCTCCTAACCTGCTACAAAAAGTTAAATCTGACAAAAGCTGGATTCCTTCTAGCCATGACCTCTTAACCCCTAACCTTACCCTAACATTTACTATTTCACATTTATCAATGGGGTGGGGTAATGGGGCTCCCGAGTGGTGCAGCGTTTTAAGGCACTGCATCTCAGTGCTTGAGAAGTCACTACAGACACCCTGGTTCGATTCCAGACTGTATCACAACCAGCTGTGATTGGGAGTCCCATAGGGCGGCGCACAATTGGCCCAGCGTCACCTGGGTTTGGCCGGGGTAGGCCGTCATTGTAAATAAGAATTTGTTTTGAACTTACAGTGAGGGAAAAAAGTATTTGATCCCCTGCTGATTTTGTATGTTTGCCCACTGACAAAGAAATGATCAGTCTATAATTTTAATGGTAGGTGTATTTGAACAGTGAGAGACAGAATAACAACAAAAAGATCCAGAAAAACACATGTGAAAAATGTTATAAATTGATTTGCATTTTAATGAGGGAAATAAGTTATTTGAACCCCTCTCAATCAGAAAGATTTCTGGCTCCCAGGTGTCTTTTATACAGGTAACGAGCTGAGATTAGGAGCACACTCTTAAAGGGAGTGCTCCTAATCTCAGTTTGTTACCTGTATAAAAGACACCTGTCCACAGAAGCAATTAATCAATCAGATTCCAAACTCTCCACCATGGCCAAGACCAAAGAGCTCTCCAAGGATGTCAGGGACAAGATTGTAGACCTACACAAGGCTGTAATGGGCTACAAGACCATTGCCAATCAGCTTGGTGAGAAGGTGACAACAGTTGGTGCGATTATTTGCAAATGGAAAAAACACAAAATAACTGTTAATCTCCCTCGGCCTGGGGCTCCATGCAAGATCTCACCTCGTGGAGTTGCAATGATCATGAGAACGGTGAGGAATCAGCCCAGAACTACACAGGAGGATCTTGTCAATGATCTCAAGGCAGCTGGGACCATAGTCACCAAGAAAACAATTGGTAACACACTACGCCGTGAAGGACTGAAATCCTGCAGCGCCCGCAAGGTCCCCCTGCTCAAGAAAGCACATATACAGTGGGGCAAACAAGTATTTAGTCAGCCACCAATTGTGCAAGTTCTCTCACTTAAAAAGATGAGAGGCCTGTAATTTTCATCATAGGTACACTTCAACTATGACAGACAAAATGAGGAAAACAAATCCAGAAAATCACATTGTAGGATTTTTTATGAATTTATTTGCAAATTATGGTGGAAAATAAGTATTTGGTCACATACAAACAAGCAAGATTTCTGGCTCTCACAGACCTGTAACTTCTTCTTTAAGAGGCTCCTCTGTCCTCCACTCGTTACCTGTATTAATGGCACCTGTTTGAACTTGTTATCAGTATAAAAGACACCTGTCCACAACCTCAAACAGTCACACTCCAAACTCCACTATGGCCAAGACCAAAGAGCTGTCAAAGGACACTAGAAACAAAATTGTAGACATGCACCAGGTTGGGAAGACTGAATCTGCAATAGGTAAGCAGCTTGGTTTGAAGAAATCAACTGTGGGAGCAATTATTAGGAAATGGAAGACATACAAGACCACTGATAATCTTCCTCGATCTGGGGCTCCACGCAAGATCTCACCCCGTGGGGTCAAAATGATCACAAGAACGGTGAGCAAAAATCCCAGAACCACATGGGGGGACCTAGTGAATGACCTGCAGAGAGCTGGGACCAAAGAAACAAAGCCTACCATCAGTAACACACTACGCCGCCAGGGACTCAAATCCTGCAGTGCCAGACGTGTCCCCTGCTTAAGCCAGTACATGTTCAGGCCCGTCTGAAGTTTGCTAGAGAGCATTTGGATGATCCAGATGAGGATTGGGAGAATGTCATATGGTCAGATGAAACCAAAATAGAACTTTTTGGTAAAAACTGAACTCGTCGTGTTTGGAGGACAAAGAATGCTGAGTTGCATCCAAAGGACACCATACCTACTGTGAAGCATGGGGGTGGAAACATCATGCTTTGGGGCTGTTTTTCTGCAAAGGGACCAGGACGACTGATCCATGTAAAGGAAAGAATGAATGGGGCCATGTATCGTGAGATTTTGAGTGAAAACCTCCTTCCATCAGCAAGGGCATTGAAGATGAAACGTGGCTGGGTCTTTTAGCATGACAATGATCCCAAACACACCGCCCGGGCAACGAAGGAGTGGCTTCGTAAGAAGCATTTCAAGGTCTTGGAGTGGCCTAGCCAGTCTCCAGATCTCAACCCCATAGAAAATCTTTGGAGGGAGTTGAAAGTCCGTGTTGCCCAGCGACAGCCCCAAACATCACTGCTCTAGAGGAGATCTGCATGGAGGAATGGGCCAAAATACCAGCAACAGTGTGTGAAAACCTTGTGAAGACTTACAGAAAACGTTTGACCTCTGTCATTGCCAACAAAGGGTATATAACAAAGTATTGAGAGAAACTTTTGTTATTGACCAAATACTTATTTTCCACCATAATTTGCAAATAAATAAATTTAAAATCCTACAATGTGATTTTCTGGATTTCTTTTTCTCATTTTGTCTGTCATAGTTGAAGTGTACCTATGATGAAAATTACAGGCCTCTCTCATCTTTTTAAGTTGGAGAACTTGCACAATTGGTGGCTGACTAAATACTTTTTTGCCCCACTGTACATGCCCGTCTGACGTTTGCCAATGAACATCTGAATGATTCAGAGGACAACTGGGTGAAAGTGTTGTGGTCAGATGAGACCAAAATGGTGCTCTTTGGCATCAACTCAACTCGCCGTGTTTGGAGGAGGAGGAATGCTGCCTATGCCCCCAAGAACACCATCCCCACCGTCAAACATGGAGGTGGAAACATTATGCTTTGGGGGTGTTTTTCTGCTAAGGGGACAGAACAACTTCACCGCATCAAAGGGAAGATGGACGGGGCCATGTACCGTCAAATATTGGGTGAGAACCTCCTTCCCTCAGCCAGGGCATTGAAAATGGGTCGTGGATGGGTATTCCAGCATGACAATGACCCAAAACTCACGGCCAAGGCAACAAAGGAGTGGCTCAAGAAGAAGCACATTAAGGTCCTGGAGTGGCCTAGCCAGTCTCCAGACCTTAATCCCATAGGAAATCTGTGGAGGGAGCTGAAGGTTCGAGTTGCCAAACGTCAGCCTCGAAACCTTAATGACTTGGAGAAGATCTGCAAAGAGGAGTGGGACAAAATCCCTCCTGAGATGTGTGCAAACCTGGTGGCCAACTACAAGAAACGTCTGACCTCTGTGACTGCCAACAAGGGTTTTGCCACCAAGTACTAAGTCATGTTTTGCAGAGGGGTCAAATACTTATTTCCCTCATTAAAATGCAAATCAATTTATAACATTTTTCACATGTGTTTTTCTGGATTTTTGTTGTTGTTATTCTGTCTCTCACTGTTCACATAAACCTACCATTTAACATTATAGACTGATCATTTCCTTGTCAGTGGGCAAATGTACAAAATCAGCAGGGGATCAAATACTTTTTTCCCTGTACTTGCCTAGTTAAATAAATACACATGTATTGTGCCCCACCCTCCAATGTTTATAAACAAAGTAAAATGCAATTGTTACTGTAATTTCCTTGAATGTTTGATTCATAAATGACTAAATGATCTACAAATAATAATGGGTCATTATTTTTATTTTATGATGACAGGTGATTTGTAAATCAGTCAGTCAGCAGTCGCATGCAATCATTTTGATGCTCTCGAACATGACCAATGCCTAACCACTAACCTTAAAGGGGCAGTAGTGGCTACATGAAAAAAAAATTGACATAACATATATAATTAATTTATAACATTGATTATTGAAGAATATAACTTAGAAATGCCTCATGGGTTGTCATACCCAATCAGAACCCAACATCTAATCTTGCTTTACTCCAATGTTTATAAACAAAGTCAATGTAAACAAACACGGTATTGCCTAAAACAGTGGTTTCCAAACTTTTTATAGTGCTTTTTATTTAGCCATCTTACATAAAACCTTATTTGTTCATCAACATATGTGAATAACTCACCACAGATTAATGAGAAGGGTGTGCTTGAAAGGATGAACATGAAAATAAAAATAAAACACTGCAATGTTGGGTTGTATTGGAGAGAGTCACACAGACACACAGTCTGTGCCTGTATTTAATTTTCATGCTAGTGAGGGCCGAGAATCCACTCTCACATAGGTACTTGGTTGCTAAGGGCATCAGTGTTTTAACAGCACGTTTTGCCAAGGCAGGATACTTTGAGAGCAGCCCAATTCAGAAATCTGGCAGTGGTTTCTGATTTAAATTCTATCTTCACAGAACCGCTTGTTGCAATTCCGATGAGGCTCTCTTGTTCAGATATCGGTGAGTGGACTGGAGGCAGGGCATGAAAGGGATAACGAATCCAGTTGTTTGCGTCATCCATTTCGTGAAAGTACCTGCGTAATTGCGCAACCAACTCACTCAGGTGCTTTGCTATAACACATTTGACATTGTCCGTAAGCTTGAGTTCATTTGCACACAAAAAATCATACAATGATGGAAAGACCTGTGTGTTGTCCTTGTTAAGGCAGACAGAGAAAAGCTCCAACTTCTTAATCATAGCCTCAATTTTGTTCTGCACACTGTTATACAGTTGCGGAGAGTCCCTGTAATCCTAGATTTAGATCATTCAGGCGAGAAAAAACATCACCCAGAAAGGCCAGTCGTGTGAGAAACTCATGCAAGCGGTCAGACAAGTGAAAATTAGTCAGTAAAGTTGGTCAGTAAAGAACTTTAAGCTTGTATCTCTATTAAAAATGTTTTGTCAATACTTTGCTCCTTGATAACCAGCGCACTTCTCTGTGCTGTAAAAGCATTACATGGTCGCTGCCCATATCATTGCATAGTGCAGAAAATACACGAGAGTTCAGGGGCCTTGCTTTAACAAAGTTAACCATTTTCACTGTAGTGTCCAAAATTCTTTCAAACTGTCAGGCATTCCCTTGGCAGCAAGAGCCTTTCGGTGGATGCTGCAGTGTACCCAAGTGGCGTCGGGAGCAACTACTTGCGCGCGCGTTACCACTCCACTATGTCTCCCTGTCATGGCTTTTGCGGCATCAGTACAGATACCAACACATCTTGACCACCAAAGTCCGTCCGTCTGTTGACTCATCCAGCTGTAACGCACATAATTCACTGGCTTGTATGCAAAGCAGTAATTGTTTCAAAACATCTCCTGCCATGTCACTGATGCGTCGTGAAACAGTGTTGCTTGATAAAGGCATTGTCTGTATATTTGTTTTGGCCTTTTCCCCCCAGCATTGTCCCAGCCATATCCGCAGCAGCAGGAAGAATGAAGTCCTCAAAAATAGTATGGGGCTTGCCTGTCCTAGCCACTTGGTAGCTCACCATACAATACTTTTATTTTATTTTATTTCACCTTTATTTAACCAGATAGGCAAGTTGAGAAAAAGTTATCATTTACAACTGCGACCTGGCCAAGATAAAGCAGAGCAGTTCGACACATATAACAACGCAGAGTTACACATGGAGTAAAACAAACATACAGTCAATAATACAGTAGAAAAAAAACAAATCTATATACAAAGAGTACAAATGAGGTAGGATAAGGAAGGTAAGGCAATAAATAAGCCATGGTGGCAAGGTAATTACAATATAGCATTTAAACACTGGAATGGTAGATGTGCAGTAGATGAATGTGCAATGTAGAAAAAAACTGGGGTGCAAAGGAACAAGATAAAGAAATACATACGGTAGGGGATGAGGTAGTTGGTCTGGCTATTTACAGATGGGCTATATACAGGTGCATGGGTCTGTGAACTGCTCTGACAGCTGGTTCTTAAAGCTGGTGAGGGAGATAAGTGTCTCCAGTTTCAATAGATTTTTGTAGTTCGTTCCAGTCATTGGCAGCAGAGAACTGGAAGGAGAGTCGGCCAAAGGAGGAATTTGCTTTGGGGGTGACCAGTGAGATATACCTGCTGGAGCGAGTGCTACGGGTTGGTGCTGCTATGGTGACCAGCGAGCTGAGATAAGGCGGGACTTTACCTAGCAGGGACTTGTAGATGACCTGGAGCCAGTGGGTATGGCGACGAGTGTAAAGCGAGGGCCAGCCAACGAGAGCGTACAGGTCGCAGTGGTGGGTGGTATATGGGGCTTTGGTGACAAAACGGATGGCACTGTGATAGACTGCATCCAATTTGTTGAGTAGAGTATTGGAGGCTATTTTGTAAATGACATCACCGAAGTCGAGGATCGGTAGGATGGCCAGTTTTACGAGGGTATGTTTAGCAGCATGCGTGAAGGATGCTTTGTTGCGAAATAGGAAGCCAATTCTAGATTTAATTTTAGATTGGAGATGTTTGATGTGAGTCTGGAAGGTGAGTTTACAGTCTAACCAGACACCTAGATATTTGTAGTTGTCCACATAATCTAAGACAGAACCGTCCAGAGTAGTGATGCTGGACGGGGGGACAGGTGCAGGCAGCGATCGGTTGAAGAGCATGCATTTAGTTTTACTTGCGTTTAAGAGCAGTTGTAGGCCACGGAAGGAGAGTTATATGGCAATGAAGCTTGTCTGGAGGGTAGTTAACACAGTATCCAAAGAGGGGCCAGAAGTATGCAGAATGGTGTCGTCTGCGTAGGTGGATCAGAGACTCACCTGCAGCAAGAGCGACATCATTGATGTATACAGAGAAGAGAGTCGGCCCAAGAATTGAACCCTGTGGCACCCCCATAGAGACTGCCAGAGGCCCGGACAACAGGCCCTCTGATTTGACACACTGAACTCTATCTGAGAAGTAGTTGGTGAACCATGCGAGGCAATCATTTGAGAAACCAAGGCTGTCGAGTCTGCCGATAAGGATGTGGTGATTTACAGAGTCAAAAGCCTTGGCCAGATCAATGAATACGGCTGCACAGTAATGTCTCTTATCGATGGCGGTTATGATGTCATTTAGGACCTTGAGCGTGGCTGAGGTGCACCCATGACCAGCTCTGAAACCAGATTGCATAGCGGAGAAGGTACAGTGGGATTCGAGATGGTCGGTAATTTGTTTGTTGACTTGGCTTTCAAAGACCTTAGATAGATATAGGTCTGTAGCAGTTTTGGGTCAAGAGTGTCTCCCCCTTTGAAGAGGGGGATGACCGCAGCTGCTTTCCAGTCTTTGGGAATCTCAGACTTCATGAAAGAGAGGTTGAACAGGCTAGTAATGGGGGTTGCAACAATTTCAGCAGATAATTTTAGAAAGAAAGGGTCCAGATTGTCTAGCACGGCTGATTTCTAGGGGTCCAGATTTTGCAGCTCTTTCAGAACATCAGCTAACTGGATAGCGGAGAAGGGAGAAATGGGGGAGGCTTTGGTGAGTTACTGAGGGGGGTGCAGGGCTGTTGACCAGGGTAGGGGTAGCCAGGTGGAAAGCATGGCCAGCCGTAGAAAAATGCTTATTGAAATTCTCAATTATTGTGGGGTTATCGGTGGTGACAGCGTTTCCTATCCTCAGTGCAGTGGGCAGCTGGGAGGAGGTGCTCTTATTCTCCATGGACTTTACAGTGTCCCAGAACTTTTTTGAATTTGTGTTACAGGAAGCAGATTTCTGCTTGAAAAAGCTAGCCTTGGCTTTCCTAACTGCCAGTGAATATTGGTTCCTGACTTCCCTGAAAAGTTGCATATCACGGGGGCTGTTCGATGCTAATGCAGAACGCCACAGGATGTTTTTGTGCCGGTCAAGGGCAGTAAGGTCTGGAGAGAACCAAGGGCTATATCTGTTCCCGGTTCTAAATTTCTTGAGCATGGGGCATGCTTATTTAAGATGGTGAGGAAGGCACTTTTAAAGAATAACCAGGCATCCTCTACTGACGGATGAGGTCAATATCCTTCCAGGATACCCAGGCCAGGTCGATTAGAAAGGCCTGCTCGCTGAAGTGTTTTAGGGAACGTTTAACGGTAATGAGGGGAGATCGTTTGACCACAAACCCATTACGGATGCAGGCAACGAGGCAGTGATCGCTGAGATCTTGCAGGGGTGTATTTGGAGGGCAGGTTAGTTAAGATGACATCTATGAGGGGTGCCCGTGTTTACGGCTTTGGGGTTATACCTAGTAGGTTCAATTATGATTTGTGTGAGGTTTAGGGCATCAAGCTTAGATTGTAGGATGGCCGGGGTGTTTAGCATGTCCCAGTTTAGGTCACCTAGCAGCACGAACTCTGAAGATAGATGGGGGGCAATCAGTTCACATATGGTGTCCAGAGCACAGCTGGGGGCAGAGGGTGATCTATAGCAAGCGGCTACAGTGAGAGACTTGTTTCTAGAAAGGTGGATTTTTAAAATTGTTTGGGTACAGACCTGGATAGTAAGACAGAACTCTGCAGGCTATCTCTGCAGTAGATTGCAACACCGCCCCCTTTGGCCGTTCTATCTTGTCAGAAGATGTTATAGTTAGGTATGGAAATTTCAGGGTTTTTGGTGGACTTCCTAAACCAGGATTCCGACACCTCTAGGACATCCGGGTTGGCAGAGTGTGTGCTAGGGCAGTGAATAAAACAAATTTAGGAAGGAGGCTTCTAATGTTAACATGCATGAAACCAAGGCTTTTACGGTTGCATAAATCAACAAATGAGAGCGCCTGGGGAATAGGAGTGGAGCTGGGCACTGCAGGGCCTGGATTAACCTCTATATCACCAGAGGAACAGAGGAGGAGTAGGATAAGGGCACGGCTAAAGGCTAAAATGACTGGTCGTCTAGGACGTTCTGAACAGAGAGTAAAAAGAACAGGTTTCAGGGGGCGATAAAATAGATTAAAGGCATAAAGTACAGACAAAGGTATGTTAGGATGTAAATACAGTGGAGGTAAACCTAGGCATTGAGTGATGATGAAAGAGATATTGTCTCTAGAAACATTTAAACCAGGTGATGTCATCGCATGTGTGGGTGGTGGAACTGAAGGGTTGGATAAGGTACATTGAGCAGGGCTAGAGGCTCTACAGTGAAATAAGACAAACAATAACCAGAACAGCAATGGACAAGGCATATTGACATTGAGAAGAGGCATGCTTAGCCGAGTGATCATAAGGGTTCAGTTAGTAGTGAGGCTGGTTGGGGACATGCCGACTCAGACAGCTAGCCGGGGACAGCAAGCTAGCAGAGGCTAGCAGGCCGGCTAACAAAGACGGAGGAAGTCTGTTTATAGCCTCCTCGTACGTTTCCGTCGGTAGACCAGTCGTGATGGGTTAGTGTGGTTCCGTGTGGTGAAGGGGACCAGGCCGATTGGCAAAAATAGGTAATAGTGGCCCAAGAAATTGTCCGATGGACCTGTTTAGCTAGCAGCCGATATGCTCTAGACAGCTAACGTTAGCTGATGGGCGTTCAGGTGACGTCGCGACGGAGGGCCGGTTGAATAACCCCCTCGGGCAGATAACGTCGGTAGTCCACTCGTGAAGGCCCGGTGAGGCTCCGCACCGGCACTAAAAACGGGTCCGGATAGGTGTTGTAGCCCAGGAGTGGCTGATGGGACTCTTCAGCCAGCCGGGAGATGGGTCAAGGTTTCATTGAGTTGTGAGATAGTACTTTTGCACATATAACACACTGTGGCTGAGGAAAGGCACTACTCCCAATATAAGTGAACCCCAAATCAATGTAGTTCTCATCATATTTGTGCCCGTGCTAGCTGGGCTAACAAATGTAGAATTACTGATGCTAGCATTGGATGTGCTCGTGGAAGCAGAACTTGTGTCGTCGACAGGTGTAGTACTGCTGGTAGTAGCAGTACTACCATTTGAGCTGGTATGTGTCTCTATGGACCCGGGCCTTACTTTTTTTTTAACAATGTATCCATTTTAGAGCAAACAGGAATGAGCAGCAGCTACGTTTGGCTACATCCGGAGAGTAACGGTTAATGTGATTGGATGTTAATTATTTGACTAATCTACCTGTATTTGACATTGTTTTGTTATTTCGCTGAACACTAGATGATTTAATTTTATTTTTGGTAGTGAAACGAGGCCAGTCAGGAGAGAAAAAAAACTCACCCAAATGTATAGCCCCGTTGGAAAATATAAATGGACTGTTTGAAAATGTGAAGAATTGGTTATTTATTTAAAAAAATGTGAATCACATTTTTATTTGGCGTACCCCCGACGGCATTGCGCGTGTACCCCAGTTTGGGAATACCTGGCCTAAAAGCATGGTTAAAACTACAATTCTAGACCATGGATGGTCAGTCCTTGCAATCAATAGCTCTGTCTTTGAATTTGAGAGTGGTTACATCCATCCCCTTCCATCTGCTTTTTTATCTAAACGGGTGGGCAGGTCTCTTTGTCATTCTTTCAACTGCTGAGTACCGCTTTCAAATCGCATTTTTGTTTTTATACAATTTTATGATATAGACAAGTTTGACTTTGTGGCTGTGGTAACATGTGGAAACACAAGATTCTTCACCCACATCCTAGTTAGTGGTGCTGCGCAAGTTATTTATTTTTTAACAAGATCTGCGCAAGTATGAATATGACCTACTTTACATTCTTAAGATCGGTAATGTGATGTGACCACTACGGATTTTTGTTTTTAAGAACCACAAATGTATACTGTTACACAGGGAACAATGCATACTACTGGGTAAGTTATTGAAACATTTTCGCATCTGTTGATTTCTTTACAACTCAAGGTGTAACGCGGGGAACAATAATTGATGTAAAGAGCAATAGTAATGCTAGCGTCTTTTTGTATGGCCTAACTCCGCCATGGCTCTTTGGTCAAAGCCCACAGTATACTTATACTACAACATTCTATAAGTGATACACATGATTGAGGTGTGTAGTAAAATATGCTACAGAGTTAATACATAAAGTATTGTAGTATTTTATTGTAAACTGTAATATTTGTTTCGTGTGGGCTTCACAACTTTGAAGCATGTATGTAATCAAAACAAGCACAAAGACGTCATTCTTAAAGGTCATGTTAACTGACCTTATCTAGAACAAAACATATATCTCCTAAACGTGTGTTAACCTCAGTCCTTATTTTCGGCGTTTATCCCAAAACCGCGTTTTTTCCCCATTAATTTCACACAAGGAATGGCTGAAACACAGAGTTTCCAAACCCAGAGGCGCAACATCGCGAAACTTCCGGAAACGCTTGCGAAATACCCAAAACAGACGAGGCCGGGGTTTGGGGTTTGAGAAGTCAATGAGAGAAGTGGAAGAATATTCCTTAATTGTTCATTTTCTCGAAATCTAAGGGCACAACCTAGACTCAAACCAATGTTTTAAGTAGTTGAACAAGTTATTACTCCAACCTTGTGGAAGTGACATACTGACACGTTTTCATTTTCGTCAAAAACAACTTTATATCAGTGCCTTTGAGTTGACGCCGTGCACACGCGCAGTTCGGCGCGAGACGACCATTAGACGTGTTTCTGCGCATGAGTTTAGCTAGCCAACATCTACATGACATCGCCTACAAGTGTGATCGGGATTTCTATTGGAGAAGCAGTTTCTACCTATCTTCATACTGTATTGTTTTTGACTGAACAAACCAGAAGCAACTAATTTCCGTTTTTTAGGACTACAAGCTAGCGAGCGAGCTCATGGTAATGAAAGAACGTTACCAGATTAGTTAACCTACATTTAATTAAAATCTATTTTGCTGCAATAAAGCTACAAAATGGAAAAGACCAAACCAGAACTGAATTGGTTTTGTGTAACAGTATGAGAAATGCTGATGTGCTGAACTGTTAATACGTGATGTGTTTCAAGGCTGCTAGTGGATAACTAAACTCAGCAATAAAAAGAAACGTCCCTTTTTCAGGACTCTGTCTTTCAAAGATAATTTGTAAAAATCCAAATAACTTCACAGATCTTCATTGTAAAGGGTTTAACCCATGCTTGTTCAATTAACCTGTGGAACGGTTGTTAAGACACTAACAGCTTACAGACGGTATACAATTAAGGTCACAGTTATGAAAACTAAGGACAGTAAAGAGGCCTTTCTACTGACTCTGAAAAACACCAAAAGAAAGATGCCCAGGGTCCCTGCTCATCTGTGTGAACGTGCCTTAGGCATGCCGCAAGGAGGCATGAGGACTACAGATGTGGCCAGGGCAATAAATTGCAATGTCTGTACTGTGAGACGCTTAAGACAACGCTACAGGTGGGACAGCTGATCGTCCTCGCAGTGGCAGACCACGTGTAACAACACCTGCACAGGATCGGTACATCCGAACATCACAGCTGCGTGACAGGTACAGGATTGCAACAACAACTGCCCGAGTTAGACCAGGAACGGACAATCTCTCCATCAGTGCTCAGACTGTCCGCAGTAGGCTAAAAGAGGCTGGACTGAGGGCTTGCAGGCCAGTTGTAAGGCAGGTCTTCACCAGACATCATCGACAACAATGACGCCTATGGGCACAAACCCACCGTCGCTGGACCAGACAGGACTGCCAAAAAGTGCTCTTCACTGACGAGTCATGGTTTTGTCTCACCAGGGGTGATGAACGGATTCGCGTTTATCGTCGAAGGAATGAGCGTTACACCGAGGCCTGTACTCTGGAGCGGGATTGAGGTGGAGGGTCCGTCATGGTCTGGGGCAGTGTGTCACAGCATCATCGGACTGAGCTTGTTGTCATTGCAGGCAATCTCAACGCTGTGCGTTACAGGAAAGACATTCTCCTCCCTCATGTGGTACCCTTCCTGCAGGCTCATCCTGACATGACCCTCCAGCATGGCAATGCCACCAGCCATACTGCTCGTTCTGTGAGTGATTTCCTGCAAGACAGGAATGTCAGTGTTCTGCCATGGCCAGCGAAGAGCCTGGATCTTAATCACATTGAGCACATCTGGGACCTGTTGGATCGGAGGGTGAGGGCTAGGGCCATTCCCCCCCACCCAAAAAAAAATCTGAAATTTGCAGGTGCCTTGTTGGAAGAGTGGGGTAACATCTCACAGCAAGAACTGGCAAATCTGGTGCAGTCCATAATGCAGCTGGTGGCCACACCAGATACTGTCTGTTACTTTTGATTATGACCCGCCTCTTTGTTCAGGGACACATTATTCAATGTCTGTGGAACTTGTTCAGTTTATGTCTCAGTTGTTGAATCTTGTTATGTTCATACAAATATTTACACATGTTAAGTTTGCTGAAAATAAACGCAGTTGACAGTGAGAGGACGTTTTTTTTTGCTGAGTTTATATACAGTGCCTTCAGAAAGTATTCACACCCCTTGACTTTTCCACATTTTCTAATATTACAGCCTGAATTTTTTTTTTCAATGGCCTACACACAATACCGTCAAAGTGGAATTATGTTAAAACATTTTTTTACAAATTAATGAAATTCAAAGCTGAAATGTCTTGAGTCAATAAGTATTCAACCCCTTTGTTATGGCAACCCTAAACAAGTTCAGGAGTAAAAGATTGCTTAACCAGTCGCATAAGTTGCATGGACTTACTCAATGTGCAATAATAGTGTTTAACATGATTTTTGAATGACTACCTCATCTCTGTACTCCACACATACAGACTGTAAGGTCCCTCACTTGAACAGTGAATTTCAAACACAGATTCAACCAGAAAGACCAGGGAGGTTTTCCAATTCCTTGCAAAGAAGGGCACCTATTGGTATATGAGTAAAAATAAAAAAGCAGACATTGAATATCTCTTTGAGAATGGTGAAGTTATTAATTACCCTTTGGATGTAACACCCAGTTACTACAAAGATACAGGCGTCCTTCCTAACTCCGTTGCCGGAGAGGAAGTAAACCACTCAGGGATTTCCCCATGAGGACAATTGTTAACTGTTACAGATTTAATGGCTGTGATAGGAGAACTGAGGATGGATCAATAACATTGTATTTACTCCACAATACTAACTTAAATGACAGAGTGAAAAGACAAACTTGTACAGAAAAAAAAAAAAGATAAAGGCACTAAAGTAATACTACAAAAAATGTGGCAAAGCAATTTACTTTTTTTCCTGAATACAAAGTGTTATTTTTGGGACAAATCCAATTAGGGTAAGGGGGATACCTAATCAGTTGTACAACTGAATGCATTAAACTGAAATGTGTCTTCCGCATTTAACCGAACCCCTCTGAAACAGAGCGGTGCAGGGGCTGCCATAATCGACATCCATGTCTTCGGCGCCCGGGGAACAGTGGGTTAACTGCCTTGCTCAGGGGCAGAACAACAGATTTTTACCTATGGTTACTGGCCCAACGCTCTAACCAATACAACACATTACTGTGTACCACTCTCCATATTTTCAAGCATAGAAGCGGCTCCAGGTTATGGGTATCCTTGAAATCGGCAACGACAGGGGAGTTTTTCAGGATATAAAAGAAACGCAATAGAGCTAAGCACAGGCAAAATCCTAGAGGAAAACCTGGTTCAGTCTGCTTTCTACCAGACAATGGGAGATTAATTACTCTTTCAGCAGGACAATAACCTAAAACACAAGGCCAAATGTACACTGGAGTTGCTTATCAAAAAGACAGTGAATGTTCCAGAGTGGCCAATTTACAGTTTTGACTTAAATCTACTTGAAAATCTATGGCAAGTAACGAAATTGCAATAAGATGAAAAATAAGTATTTTTCAACAAAGTGTTTTACCTAGCTTCAACACACCAAACCCATCTTCTTTCAGTTGGATCTGGTCTAACCACACATCTGAAAATGGTTGTATAGCAGTGATCAACAACCAATTTGACAACCAATCAACAACCAATAATGAGCAAGTTGCATAATCCAGGTGTGGAAAGCTCTTACAGATTTACCCAGAAAGACCAACAGCTGTAATCGCTGCCAAAGGTGGTTCTACAAAGTATTGACTCGGGTGTGAATACTTATGTAAATGAGCCATTTCCGTACTTGATTTTAATAGATTTTGCTAAAAAAAAACTTGTTTTCGCTTTGTCATCATGGGGTATTGTGTGGGTGAGGAAAAAAAATCTATTGAATTCAGACTGTAACACAACAAAATGTGGATAAGTCAAGGCTTTAGTAGTCTATGCCTGGGAAGTACTAGGCTATATGGATCATGTATCCATTCCTCTCAGTTCCTTTTGACTTTGTTGTTTCAGTTTTATTTCTTTAGTTTGACAGAATTGACAGCCTTTGCATTTCAACAGCTTTCCCAGTTGTATGCTAAGGCCGGGTCTCACTGTTATGTTATTATGAACAAGTAGGCCTAAACTCACATAATTACTGTTACTAAAATCACCAGTTTTTATCATGTGCTCTTAAGTTATATTATTAGCAACTGATATAACTTCAGGGGTCTAGGTCTCGTGTGTTGCAAATCCACATTCCTGAGAATAAGTAAGTAATCATACAGAGTTCAGCCTAATCCACCATGTTTGCTTGAATATGCTTATGACTCACAGAGCCTGATAAAATCAGACATTTGCAATGGTGGGGGAAGGGACGGCTTGACACTTTGGGTTATGAGGATCTCATTTTAGAAGCCTCTTTACATCCTATTCCTTAGTTCTCACTGATATTAAAGCCTTTGGTTTAGAATATCTAGGCTAGTGTTAGCTAGCTTGCCTTAAAATAGAGCAACAATAGAGTTTCACCTATTCAGAAGACCGGAACATGATTAAGACAAAGGAAGTATTTCAAAGGATTGAAACACTGGCAGTCTTGGAGCAGACCAGACTTCATGAGAAAAACATGTTAACTTGAAAAAGTTATCTTAAATAGGTCAGTTGGTGAAACACAAACAGTCTATATTAACTGACAGTTGAAGTTGGAAGTTTACATACACTTAGGTTGGAGTCATTAAAACTCATTTTTCAACCACTCCACAAATGTATTGTTAACAAACAATAGTTTTGGCAAGTTGTTTAGGACATCTACTTTGTGCATGACACAAATATTTTTTCAGATTATTTCACTTATAATTCACTGTATCACAATTCCAGTGGGTCAGAAGTTTACATACACTAAGTTAACTGTGCCTTTATACAGCTTGGAAAATTCCAGAAAATGATATCATGGCTTTAGAAGCTTCTGATAGGCTAATTGACATAATTTGAGTCAATTGGAGGTGTACCTGTGGATGTATTTCAAGGCCTACCTTCAAACTCAGTGCCTCTTTGCTTGACATCATGGGAAAATCAAAATAAATCAGCCAAGACCTCAGAAAACAATTTGTAGACCTCCACAAGTCTGGTTCATCCTTGGGAGCAATTTTCAAACGCCTGAAGGTACCACGTTCATCTGTACAAACAATAGTACGCAAGTATAAACACAATGGGACCACGCAGCCGTCATACCAGTCAGGAAGGAGACGCGTTCTGTCTCCTAGAGATGAACGTACTTTGGTGCAAAAAGTGCAAATCAATCCCAGAACAACCGCAAAGGACCTTGTGAAGATGCTGGAGGAAACGGGTACGAAAGTATTTATATCCACAGTAAAATGAGTCCTATATCGACGTAACCTGAAAGGCCGCTCAGCAAGGAAAAAGCCACTGCTGCAAAACCGCAATTAAAAAAGCCATACTACGGTTTGCAACTGCACATGGGGACAAAGATTGTACTTTTTGGAGAAATGTCCTCTGGTCTGATGAAACAAAAATAGAACGGTTTGCCCATAATGACCATCGTTATGTTTGGAGGAAAAAGTGTGAGGCTTGCAAGCCGAAGAACACCATCCCAACCGTGAAGAACGGGGGTGGCAGCATCATGTTGTGAGGGTGCTTTGCTGCATGAGGAATTGGTGCACTTCACAAAATAGATGGCATCATGAGGAAGAAAGATTATGTGGATATATTGAAGCAACATCTCAAGACATCCGTCAGGAAGTTAAAGCTTGGTCGCATATAGGTCTTCCAAATGGACAATGACCCCAAGCATACTTCCAAAGTTGTGGCAAAAAGGCTTAAGGACAACAAAGTCAAGGTATTGGAGTGGCCATCACAAAGCCCTGGCCTCAATCCTATAAAACATTTGTGGCAGAACTGAAAAGGCGTGTGCGAGCAAGGAGGCCTACAAACCTGATTCAGTTACACCAGCTCTGTCAGGAGGAATGGGCCAAAATTCACCCAACTTATTGTGGGAAGCTTGTGGAAGGCTACCCAAAACGTTTGACCCAAGTAAACATTTTTTAGGCAATGCTACCAAATACTAATTGAGTGTGTAAACTTCTGACCCATTGGGAATGTGATGAAAGAAATAAAAGCTGAAAGAAATAATTCTCTCTACTATTATTCTGACATTTCACATTCTTAAAATAAAGTAGTGATTCTGACTGCTGTAAGACAGGGAATTTTCAGAGGGATTAAATGTCAGGAATTGTGAAGAACTGAGTTTAAATGTATTTGGCTAAGGTGTATGTAAACTTCCGATTTCAACTGTATACAGTACATCAATGTCAGTGATGATTGCACACTTATTTGAAAGGGGCCCTAATAATTGCTTAGGGGTTTCCACATGTACTGAGCAGCCTCTACTAATAAGTACAGCTAACCTAATCTTCCCAACACCCTTGTTAACATTACAGGGTTATAATTAGCGATTAGTGCAAAGTATTGGAAATATTAGCTAAAAACATCTCCAGTGAGGGCTCCCCTTCATAAGTTATTTTCTTTCCTTGTGTGTATTTTTCGAAATAGTATTTTTTTTTCTTCACCTTACTGCTGTTTTAGATGGGGTTTCAGGTGAAATTCTAGATACCAGTACATAGCTAAGAAGCTGCTGGGAAAGAAAACATCTAGAGAAAGGGTCCGTCTTGTTTCAAAGAACTATAAGTTGTTGCCCTTCAAATGCAGGCCTGAAAAAGGGGTTGGGTGCATTGCCTAAAACAATAGAACATTAGTCATAGCTATGTCACTTATTCAATAAGTATCTCAAGGACATTTAAGTCTCTCTCACCTACTATCTGTCCTAATTCTTTCCCCACAAAGTCACTACTTTTGAAACCTTTCTGATTGTTTTGTATTTTTCTCTTTTAGTAGAACTGCACTGTGAGCGGTCCTCAGGAACCAGAGGACTAGGTCTGACCACCCAGTCCCAGGGAGGGTGCAGTGTCCTGGGTGTAGGGTGCCCTGGCCACTGGGCCAATGGAGCAGATCCACTGGGTGAGACACCGCTGGCAGCAGCTGGTGGCCGCAGAGTCAGGTCGAGGCAGGTACTCTGCTCCTGACGCCCTGCCCACCAAAACTTCCCGGAAGCTCCACAATGCACAGCGGCTCACTGGCAAACGGAGAACGGTCATCGCCCGCCACGGACCCCACCAGCATGAGTACGACAGCGTCTCCAAGGGATGCCAGGGCAACTGCATCCGCACCACCAAGTACAGCCTTCTGAGCTTCATTCCCATGAACCTGTTCCAGCAGTTCCACAGGTGAGAGGGATCCCTAACCACATGCTGATTTACACAGGGGATGGGGTAGATCATAGTTGATTATGATCGGGCAATCATGTTTTTTCGATGTCGGGAATTAACTCACTTCAAGCAGGAGTGCCTTGGAGGCACTTGATTATAGTCTGGTAATCATGTACGTTGTAAATGAACTCAAAATGAGCAGATTACAAATGGAGACTGCAGTGCACCCATAAGGGTACAGGTAACTTTAGGGCTGGGGTTCCCAAACTTTTATGGTCCGTGAACCCATTTTGATATCAAAACATTTTTGCGACCCCACTATGTAAAAAATGTTTATGTAGTCAACTAACAATCCCACTGGGCAAAAACTGGTTGCATTAATGTTGTTTCCACGTCATTTCTAAAAAATATATAATTCTGATGACATTGAATCCATGTGGAAAACTGATTGGATTTTCAAAAAGTCATCAACGTAAGGCAATTTTAGTATTTTTTTCACCCAACTTTTAACCCAAATCCAATGACATGGTGAAATGTTTTCTTGATTCCACGATTAATTCACGTTAGTTGACATCTCAACCAAATGTAAATCAAAATTAGATGTTGAAATGACATCCTAGCCCAGTGAGATTTATTTGGGCTATGTATTTTACAAATTAGTCTGACAGTATTTTTGACAGTATTTCAATCAGAAGACAGAATGGTTTTAAGTGACTGAAATGTATTGGGAAATTCAGAAGATCATCAGGCAGTAATGTTGTATGATTTTCTGTGTAGAAAAGTCATTGATAAATAATTTGTTATTTTTCCCCCAGTCTGATTTAGTGCCTGGTCTTGTACACTCAGTTATAAAGGCTTGTGGGCATAGCAGAGGAAAACAGTACTTACATATTTACGTTTTCCGGCGAGTCTTATCTTTCAGTGATGGGGTCATTATATTTTGTAGCTTAAACCATTCAAAAGAAAGAGCCACATTCGTAGGAAGAAAACAGAAACCGCTCTTTTTATTAAAACCGCATCTAGCAGAGGTTACGGACGTAACCCTGCCTTAAAGGGTCGGTGTGGAATTTATCAAACCCCTGTTGCCTCTTCTCATCAGGGTGGCCAACCTATATTTCCTGTTCCTGGTGATGCTGAACTGGGTCCCGGTGGTGGAGGCCTTTCAGAAGGAGCTCACCATGATTCCCCTGGTAGTGGTGCTCATCATCATCGCGATCAAGGATGCCCTGGAGGACTACCGCCGCTGCCGCTTTGACCAGAAGGTCAACAACAACGTCGCCACAGTTTACAGCGGGTGAGTGATCCGGCTGGGCAATAGTGGCCAGTGTTTATCTTTTTTAATAGATCACCAACAGTCACTGATGATCTCAATTAGCCTATCAGAAGCTTGTTACATACTACTACATACATAGTTATGGAGTTGAGCCTTTTTAGTTATTACACAATACACAAGCGGAAAAAGTAATAGTGTTACACAATAGTAATTATTACTGTGTTAATAAAATGTTCTTAGTTACCAGAGAAATTACAGCATTACGACAGGTTTATAGATTTTTATGATGCTAGCATTCAAATTGAAGATCTCAAAACGTCTTGGAACACAAACTTCATATCCCATAGTGCGCTGTGTTAATCAGCACCAAAGCACCATGAATTGCATACTGGGACTTCCTGTAACAGTAGGATCAAAGGTGAAGTAGCAATTTACATGATACAGCCTACAGTTCTGTATAACCATTAGCATACCAAACATGAACCTTAAGCTGAGGACCGGTGATCCTGGATCTGATGTTGATTGTTGTAGATTCAGTTGTCTGTGTGTGGTATTAAAGAGCACCATACATACAGCACAGATCATCTATGGGGTTACTCATTTATCCATTCCTTTGTGCTGTCCAGAGTTTCACAGACCATCTAGGAAGTCATAAAAGTTCAACTTTGAGTTGTTTATGATGTGATGGAGTCGGGAAGATTTGGTATTTTGGTCTCTAAGGCAGCGAGGTGTAGTGTTAGTGATCAAGGAATTAAGCTCAAGAAGTTAAGCTCTCCCCAGCAAAGTAGATATATTTTCTCTATCTAAACCTCACCCTGGAGACTCAGCGTCCTGGATCAGGATAGACAACGACAGTAAAACAGAATGGGCATGTGTATCAAGAGGCAGAGCTCAGTTGATCGTGAGTGGCTGGAAATGCTGGAGAGATCCAAAGGTCGGCTTGGATTTAAGTCAAGTTTACCAGTGAGTAAACCCTCACAGGTCTTAGGAATCATGTACAGCTTGGTGTGGCCAGTCCAAGGACAAAGTTCCAGGCCGAATGACCAACTGGGGAGGAAGCGGAGGACGGTGGTGTCCTCCCTCACAGAGGATGAAGAGCTGACGGAGGTCCTAAAGTCATACTGTAGCAACAAGGTGAACACCACCAAGTACTCCTTCCTCTCATTTGTCCCCAAGAACCTGTTTGAACAACTCCACCGCTTCGCAAATGTCTATTTTCTATTCCTGGCAGCTCTGAACTTTATCCCAGTGGTCAATGTCTTTCATCCAGCATTATTCCCATTCTCCTGGTGCTGTCAGTGACTGCCGTGAAGGATATCTGGGAAGACTATAGAAGAGACAAATCAGACAAGATCGTCAACGGACGCATCTGTAAGGTTTCAGGCAGGTAAATACACTAAGTGTACTAAACATTAGTTGCACCCCCTTTTGCCCTCAGAACAGCTTAAATTCGGATGGTGGACCATTCTTGATACACACTGGAAACTGTTGAGTGTGAAAAACCCAGCAGCTTTGCAGTTCTTGTCACACTGAAACCGGTGAGCCTGGCACCTACTACCATACCCAGTTCAAAGGCACTTAAATATTTTGTCTGAATGGCACACATACACAATCAATGTCTCAAGGCTTAACAATTCTTTAACCTGTCTCTTCCCCTTCATCTACATTGATTTAAAGTGGATTTAACAGGTGACATCAATAAGGGATCATAGATTGACCAGGTGAATCCAGGTAAAACTATGTCATGGAAAGAGCAGGTGTTCACAATGTTTTTTCGACACTCAGTGTACATTCATGGTAGATCTGCGTAGAGCAAAGTGCTGTTCATTATCTCTGAGTTGGAGCAAATGGAATTACTACTGCTCACAAACTGGTTAAACTGACTGAAAACGGTTTGAAATGCACAAGATCCGTTTATACTGTAGTTATTAGGAAAAAAAACACCATACTGTATGTGTGCTTTTATTAGGTAAACTGCTCTGTTATGACTGGTAAAACATACTGATACTGTATGTTTCTGTAACAGGTAAACATTCTGATAGCTATATAAGCATACTGGTCTGGGAATATTGCAAAGCATGGATAAGTGTGAGATAACAGGTTAACAAACTAACTGGTAGTTATATGTGACAACTACTTTAACATGTTAACAAAACCTACAGACCTATAGAGCTGCAGCTTATTTTTTATACTTACTAGTGCTGTATATGGTGCCATCGAACTGACTAGCATGCAACCTAGAGCAGGTATATGCTGAACTGAAAGTAGGACAAGTTGACACAATCTCTACTTCTACAAAAGGTAAATCATATGTTCTGTGATTGTAAAACATAATTATTGTGCCATGTGAGAGATGGACACACAGATCACTCAATTCCTCTGATGGCTCTCTGCACATAAGGCCGTGACAAGAGAAATTCAATGTTCAGTGGCTGAGTTCTCACTTGTTGAAACCTATCCCCTTTTCCAGAGTCTTGGAGTGAGTGGTAGAGGTAGCCTGTTGGTTCTTCCTCCCAGGTCTACATGTCCCACCATGCAATAGCGCACCGCCTCAGGTATAGTGAGGCAAGAAAGTCCCTATAGCCTATCCACACCAACAAACCTTATTCAACATACTCTTTCATGTTGGGTGAATGTAAACAAACCACATTATTACAGTAATTGTCTCTAACCAGAAAACTCCCAGTTCTTGCCAGGAAAGGGTGGTAGTGGTGGACAATAAGGTTAATAATTTATCTCAAATTATATTCACACACTGGCCTGGTGGAACATTGTGTGTTTGAGAAGCCTTACACTCACACCCTGTGATTGATTTGAAGACTTGTTAACACCCACCCTACCAGCTACAGGTAGCACTACAGTTGGCGTGGTTCCGTCGTGTGCATGTTACTGTGTACCCAAACACACACCACACTCCCTGCTTCAAAGGAGGACACACACTGACAGTACACACAATTTAATCTTGACCCAGACCATAACACACAATGAACAGGTTAAATGCAGCACATGTAGTTCATGGTTGTCTGAAATAAATGTTCATTTTAAAGTCTCTTGTGGTGCTGAGCCCCATAGTTCAGTTAATTTGTAAAGGATTATTCCAACACACACGATTACCTCAGTCTTGTTTTGAGAGAGGTCACCAACTGAAATGTTGACAAAATAAAGTGCAGGGTTATTGTTGTCTTCTGGAGTTTTTTTTTTATGTGTAAAATACATACAGTTGAAGTCGGAAGTTTGCATACACCTTAGCCAAATAATTCCTGACATTTAATCCTAGTAAGAATTCCCTGCCTTAGGTCAGTTAGTATCACCACTTTATTTTAAGAATGTGAAATGTCAGAGTAATAGTAGAGAGAATCATTTATTTCAGCTTTTATTTCTTTCATCACATTCCCAGTGGGTCAGAAGTTTACATACACTCAATTAGTATTTGGTAGCATTGCCTTTAAATTGTTTAACTTGGGTCAAACATTTCGGGTAACCTTCCACAAGCTTCCCACAATAAGTTGGGTGAATTTTGGCCCATTCCTCCTGACAGAGCTGGTGTAACGGAGTCAGGTTTGTAGGCCTCCTTGCTCGCACACGCCTTTTCAGTTCTGCCCACATATTTTCTATAGGATTGAGGTCAGGTCTTTGCGATGGCCACTCCAATACCTTGACTTTGTTGTCCTTAAGCCATTTTGCCACAACTTTGGAAGTTGTCCATTTGGAAGACCCATTTGCGACCAAGCTTTAACTTCCTGACGGATGTCTTGAGATGTTGCTTCAATATATTCACATAATCTTTCTTCCTCATGATGCCATATATTTTGTGAAGTGCACCAGGCCCTCCTGCAGCAAAGCACCCCCACAACATGATGCTGCCACCTCCGTGCTTCACGGTTGGGATGGTGTTCTTCGGCTTGCAAGCCTCCCCCTTTTTCCTCCAAACATAACGATGGTCATTATGGCCAAACAGTTATGTTTTTGTTTCATCAGACCAGAGGACATTTCTCCAAAAGGTACGATCTTTGTCCCCATGTGCAGTTGCAAACCATAGTCTGGCTTTTTTAATTGCGGTTTTGGAGCAGTGGCTTTTTCCTTGCTGAGCGGCCTTTCAGGTTACGTCGATATAGGACTCGTTTTACTGTGGATATATGTTCTTTGTACCTGTTTTCTCCAGCATCTTCACAAGGTCCTTGGCGGTTGTTCTGGGATTGATTTGCACTTTTCCCACCAAAGTACATTAATCTCTAGGAGACAGAACGCGTCTCCTTCCTGAGCGGTATGACGGCTGCGTGGTCCCATGGTGTTTATACTTGCGTACTATTGTTTGTAAAGATGAACGTGGTACCTTCAGGCGTTTGCATATTGCTCCCAAGGATGAACCAGACTTGTGGAGGTCTACAATTGTTTTTCCTGAGGTCTTGGATTTTCCCATGATGTCAAGCAAAGAGGAACTGAGTTTGAAGGTAGGCCTTGAAATACATCCACAGGTACACCTCCAATTGACTCAAATGATGTCAATTAGCCTATCAGAAGCTTCTAAAGCCATGACATCATTTTCTGGAATTTTCCAAGCTGTTTAAAGGCACAGTCAACTTAGTGTATGTAAACTTCTTACCCACTAGAATTGTGACAGTGAATAATAAGTGAAATAATCTGTCTGTAAACAATTGTTGGAAAAATTACTTGTGTCATGCACAAAGTAGATGTCCTAACCGACTTGCAAAAACTATTGTTTGTCAACAAGAAATATGTGGAGTGGTTGAAAAACAAGTTTTAATGACTCCAACCTAAGTATATAAACTTCCGACTTCAACTGTAGCCATGTCTGTGTTTAGGCGCTTTTAATGGTTGGTTAAAGGCATGCTCCCTTGCTTGTGTGAATACTGTTCATATGTATGACATATTTTATTTTGTTGTAATTCTGCTCCTGTGGTATTGTTAGCAATGTTTCAGGCCTTTGTCATATTTGATAGTACCCACATGGTCCCACTCTGTGCCCTCAAGCAGTTAACAGGTTATCTTGTGGTATTTTTTGCAATAGAAAACAGCAGATGTATGTGGACCAGCGTTGGCAGGACGTCCTCGTGGGTGACTTTGTCCGTCTGTCTTGTAACGAGATCATCCCTGCAGACATGCTGCTGCTGTACTCCTCTGACCTCCACGGCGTCTGCTACATTGAGACGGCCAACCTGGACGGGGAGACCAACCTCAAACAGAGACAGGTGGTCAGAGACATGCCACAAGTATGAGGCTCACATCGCTCTCATTGGTTTGAACATGCTGTTATCATTGTCATGATTGCAAATAATTGAGGCTAAAGCATGCTTGCAAGAGACGGGGTGCCTCGCACCTGCCTAAACAAAACACTGCCGTTTATTGTACAGCTGAAGGTGGAGTGGTACAATAATCAATAAAAAGCTTGATAAAAACATGATGCAAGAAGCTGTGATTTACCTGCATTACACATCTGTACTGTATATCTGTGTGAAAAGCTGTACACTTCCTGTAAAGGTATGGTGTAATGAAGAAGAAAAAAATATTGTCCTTGGGTCTAGCAGGAAAATGACTGCAGAATTTCACAAGGAAATCTATAGAAGTTCTAACCAGAATGCATAGAGAGACATTTGAAATATTTACAGCGTGAGTGTCATCTGTTTCAGGGTTCCGAGTTGACTCCAGAGAACTTCCACAGCCGCATTGAATGTGAGAACCCCAACAACGACCTCAGCCGGTTCCGAGGTTACATGTGAGTCTCATTTTAGTCTGGTTTAATTGACTACAGATACTGTATGGAAACAGACTTAACTTTATAAACTTTTGAAAGGCAAGGTAACTTTCATATGTTTTTTACAGGGAGCACCCCAGTAAGGCTCGTGTGGGCTTACACAACGACAACCTCCTCCTGCGAAGCTGCACAATCCGCAACACAGAGACCATTATAGGCATCGTGGTCTATGCAGGTAAGAAGGTGAAACACTCCTCTATCCCCAGGTCTACCCCACGCTAGGGTTTGGAGTGTCCCATTACCCAACCCAGGTGTCCACATATTTCAAGTTATACCTGGGCAACCAGCAAGACTGCGGCCATTGAGCACTGGAGTTGTGGTGCAGCCCTGATGTGACAGGATATGCTGGTGAGAGTATATTCTGCCTCTAGTGTACTCAATAACCCTGTACTTGAACCTTCTGTCATAAAGCCTATATAATGCTGCCTTTATGGATAAGGGCTGTTAACCTCTTAGATGTAATGGCAAAATTTAGATTGCCGCCTAAATAGACATACCCAAAAGTGACTGCTATTCATGTGCAATTACATGATTCTGGTATATTTGGAAAGACATCTGGGAGATTGAGGAAATTATCAGGAGTTACATAGTTCAGAATACACGAGATCAAGCACACACAAAATACGTTTTTTTATTTTGAAAGTAATCTTTAATTGACAAGCTATGAGTGAATTATTGATGCCCAGAGCTGGAAACACATCAGATGGCTTCCACAACATGTGAACAATGGGATTGATAGACCTAACAACTAGAAATGGGCAGATATTTTAGTAAGTGGTGTCAGGTGTGGTCATGGGACGTTTCCAAGTGTCCCTAAACCTCTCCCGAGTGGCACATGTCTGTAAACTAGATAATTCCAGTGCTATATTACATATTTCCAATCCCTAAATGCTATGTTCATTATAAAAACACAATTTCTACCATATCAACCTCACTCAAACATTGTGGTGGTGTTATGGGGTTTCCAGGGTACATTCAAGTGTCCTTTCAACCTCTCCAAAGTGTCCGAATGTGGTAATTGCACTTTTTGCACACTGGATGTGCCTAAAAGTAAAATTTCTACAACACCAACCTCTCTCAAACATCGGTGGGGTCAGGGGACATACAGGGGCTATCCAAGTGTTTTTTCAACCTCTCCAAAGTGCCTGAACTTTTAGCCTAGGTATAGCCAAAGTATTGGTCCCACATACAAATGAACTGTTTACAAAAACAATATAAAAGCAACCGATATACATTCAAAAATATATACAAATGTCTTATCAAACAAACTTGGTTACACACGTGTCCTTCACTAAAATAGAAATAAGCTGAACTATTTACAAATGGCATTTGTTTTACAATCCAGCAGGTATTGGTGATTTAGATTTCACTTTCACAATAGCTTGTGCATGTCATGATAGTCTTCGAAGCAGTCCCTCTCCGCCAGGAAACAAGAAGTGAACTGCCATTTCGGACAGAAGATCTGCCCCCCCCCCACACGTTTTGTGCAATGCTTGCAGTTCTTCTTTTTGGCATGTGTGTTGGATAGTGTCGCTCACCTTGAGTGTGTGTGTGGGGGTCTTGTGATGGTTGTGAGGTTGCTTTGGGCCCCCAATTCAGCCAACACCAGCTGACCTTTTGCTTTGGCCATCTGCTTGTGGAGAATGAAGTAATTTACTGTAGCAATGTCCACAAAGTGGTAAAGAAATAATTATACCTCTTCCTTGTCTTATGGAGGACCTGGAAGTAGCCTATCAGAGCGTCAGATAGGTCGACACCCCACATGCTGACATTGTAGTCCTTCACAGAAACAGGAATGGGGACATTCTTCCTTTTTCACCCTCCTTGAGACATAGTTGCCTTATGCTGCGTGAGCATGGTTACTTCCCTAGTGTCCTTCCGTTTAACAAAAAGCAGCTTGTTAGTCCTGATCCAACGTATGGTCCACAAAATTAACAAAACATTTCTGTGAAGTAAAAACACCAAGCCTAAACTTAATCTGTACAGTGACTCGCATAGAGGGTGTGAAGCACAGACAAAATGCAAACAGTAATACTTGAGACAAAGGCAGGTGTGAGTACCACAAACAATGGCCATGAGGGGTTAGTGGCCTGGTGATTTAGATTACACTTTCACAATAGCTTGTGCATGTTGTGGTTGTGAGGTTCCTTTGGGCCCCCAATTCAGCCATTTCTAACACCAGCTGACCTTTTGCTTTGGCCATCTGCTTGTGGAGAACGAAGTGATTTACTGTAGCAATGTCCACAAAGTGGACATCTTAGGCTACTTCCAGGTCCTCCATATCAGAGCATCAGATAGGTTGAAGCACAGACACTCCAAAGATACAAGGATGAAACTTAGAACAGCAAACAGTGAACTAATATGAGACAGACAACTACTTTGGAATTATATAGCATTGAAATTACTTGTAAACTAAATCCAAAGCACAAAAAGCAGACAACTTATAAATACGAAATACATAGTCCAACGTGGATCCAATCCTTCTAGAAAGCAATCTTCGTCGGCCGAGACAATCAAATCGCTCCCTTGATCCGAGTCTGGCTCCAATATTTTATTCAAAGCTTCTATGTCGATATACTTATTTATAGCTGCCTTCTTTTTTAGTGTCCTGTTCGATATTTATTGTAATGAAACAGGCAGGGAGCAGGTCTCGAACCCTCGACCTTCTAGCCCGAAGTCCAGCGCGATATCGACTGTGACGCAAAAGCATGCTCAAGCGGCGGAGTCGAGATCCGCTCATAAACCCAGGTTCGTTTTTACCCATTTTATTTTGAGAATCCATATTTTATGCTAAAGCGATTAAATTTAAACCAATGAAAATCTGTTTACAATATAATGTAGCGTGCTTGGTGCTGCAATATAATGTAATGTAGCGTGCTCGTCTCTGAGGCAGGTAGCAACAGTTCGCATTACGCAAGGTTTTAGGGCTTGCTTTGTCCCACCCAGGTCAACTGCATAGCCCTGGAAAGCTTATCTCATTGGATACAAGACTGTCGATGTGCCATAGTAGCCAATCCCCTGTGTAATAGATGCATACGGCACGTAAGCAGGACACAACTCAAAAAAGTTCTGGGACACTGTAAAGTCCATGGAGAATAAGAGCACCTCCTCCCAGCTGCCCACTGCACTGAGGCTAGGAAATACTGTCACCACAGACAAGTCCACTGTAATTGAGAACTTCAATAAGCATTTTTCTACAGCTGGCCATGCTTTCCACCTGGCTACCCCTAACCCGGTTAACAGCCCTGCACTCCCCACAGCAACTCGCCCAAGCCTCCCCCATTTCTCCTTCACCAAAATCCAGATAGCTGATGTTCTGAAAGAGCTGCAAAATCTGGACCCCTACAAATCAGCCGGGCTAGACAATCTGGACCCTCTCTTTCAGCCACGCTCAAGGTCCTACGATATCATAACCGCCATCGATAAGAGAGATTACCGTGCAGCCGTATTCATTGATCTGGCCAATGTTTTCGACTCTGTCAATCACCACATTCTTATTGGCAGACTCAACAGCCTTGGTTTCTCAAATGATTGCCTCGCCTGGTTCACCAACTACTTCTTTTATAGAGTTCAGTGTGTCAAATCGGAGGGCCTGTTGTCCGGACCTCTGGCAGTCTCTATGGGGGTGCCACAGGGTTCAATTCTCGGACCGACTCTCTTCTCTGAATACATCAATGATGTCGCTCTTGCTGCTGGTGATTCTCTGATCCACCTACGCAGACGACACCATTCTGTATACTTCTGGCCCTTCTTTGGACACTGTGTTAACTAACCTCCAGATGAGCTTCAATGCCATACAACTCTCCTTCCATGGCCTCCAACTGCTCTTAAATGCAAGTAAAACTAAATGCATGCTCTTCAACCGATCACTGCCCGCACCTGACCGCCCGTCCAGCATCACTACTCTGGACGATTCTGACTTAGAATATGTGGACAACTATAAATACCTAGGTGTCTGACTAGACTGTAAACTCTACTTCCAGACTCACATTAAGCAGCTCCAATCCAAAATTAAATCTAGAATCGGCTTCCTATTCCGCAACAAAGCATCCTTCACGCATGCTGCCAAACATACCCTCGTAAAACTGACCATCCTACCAATCCTCGACTTCGGCGATGTCATTTATAAAATAGCCTCCAACACTCTACTCAACAAATTGGATGCAGTCTATCACAGTGCCATCCGTTTTGTCACCAAAGCCCCATATACTACCCACCACTGCGACCTGTACGCTCTCGTTGGCTGGCCCTCGCTTCATACTCGTTGCCAAACCCACTGGCTCCAGGTCATCTACAAGTCTTTGCTAGGTAAGCCCTGCCTTATCTCAGCTCACTGGTCACCATAGCAGCACCCACCCGTAGCACGCGCTCCAGCAGGTATATCTCACTGGTCACCCCCAATGCCAATTCCTCCTTTGGCCGCCTTTCCTTCCAGTTCTCTGCTGCCAATGACTGGAACGACCTACAAAAATCACTGAAGCTGGAGACTCATATTTCCCTCACTAGCTTTAAACACCAGCTGTCAGTGCAGCTCACAGGTCTCTGCACCTGCACATAGCCCATCTGTAAACAGCCCATCCTACTACCTCATCCCTATACTGTATTTATTTATCTTGCTCCTTTGCACCCCAGTATCTCTACTTGCATATTCAACTTCTGCACATCTACCATTCCAGTGTTTAATTGCTATATTGTAATTACCTCGCCACCATGGCCTATTTATAGCCCTACCTCCCTTATCTTACCTCATTTGCATTCACTGTATATAGACCTTTTTTTTCTACTGTATTATTGACTGTATGTTTGTTTATTCCATGTGTAACTCTTTGTTGTTGTATGTGTCGAACTGCTGTGCTTTTTTTTGGCCAGGCCGCAGTTGTAAATGAGAACTTGTTCTCAACTAGCCTACCTGGTTAAATAAAGGTGAAATATATATTTTTCTAAATAAATAAAAAACAAAGGTAGTCACTCGTGGACATTCGATGTTGCCATTAAGTCATACATCATCAGATAACATTGGTAATAGGCTAGATCTGTTCCTACCAACCTAAAGATGAATTTCATACCCCCCATGTAGCTATAGCTCAAACACAAATTGAAGCTTACCTTGTAAGATGTTTGGTGAAAACGTTGTGTAAAATAACATGTTTGACTCTCTGGGCTGGTGATCATTAACGGTAGGTCACAGGCAGACAAATAAGACATCCTCATGATCTGTGGGGTCCTGGCTTTCGGTGTGAACCAATGTATTCCATGTTTATTTCGTTTATGCTTCACAACGCTAACCGGAATGTAGGTAGTAGCCATATTGAAATGAGGTCATTGGCTCGGCCTGCCCATATATGGAAGTAAGTCACTCCAAATATTTTAAGGCACAGACCAATAGCCAAGATACTCCGCTTTCCGCAGACACTCTACTTTCGCAGATAGCGGCTATCATTCTCATATCAGACTGAATTGAATAAAACAAATCAAATGGGGTCCCCAAATATGGGGGCTTTACATTTAAGAGGTTAAGAGAACTACCACATTGTCCTGCCCCCATAGTCTATATCAGTGTTGGCTGCTAGGAGTGTAGCCTGCCCCCAGCTCCTTTTATGCCTTGTCCCCGCTAGACACATCAGGCAGGGCAGACCACAGCAGGCTAAACCTGTCTCTGAACAGTCAGATAAGGTTTCTGCTTCCATTGTTATTACTACAAAATCCATGGAGGTATACAGTTACACCAGCTTGGTACCAGCAAGGGCTTTCTATGCGCACCATTCATCTCATCTTCCTGCGTTTTCCAGCAGCAACTATGAAGGCTATTGTGATACAGTGGATAATCAACCTCTGACATCTTATGCGCTGCATTTCAGTGCCTATGCAATTTCATCGTAACTAATTTCTCTGTTGTTGTAAGGGTCCTATCACCTCTTCATGTTTATTCGACAGCCACTAACACAGGGTATTTTGACCCAGGTCTACTATAAAACCACATATACATGTATACAGCCATGGTCGTGTTGTGTGATCTTGAACACAGGTCACGAGACCAAAGGCATGAAGAACAACAGTGGGCCGCGGTATAAACGCAGTAAACTGGAGCGCAGGATGAACATGGACATACTGTGGAGCGTTGTCCTGCTGGTCATCATGTGTCTGACCGCAGCTATAGGTCCGTACTGATCAGAATAACTTATCATATCTATATGAACACGTGTCTGTACAGCTGTATTTGGTTGCTGACCAAATCTATATGAACACAATGCTTATCGTGTCCAACCACACAGTTATTGGTCTTTGCTGTTTTACCATAGCCATATAGTTTCTGTAAACAAGTCTTTTGACGCCATCTATATAATTATTTGTGTCCCTCAGGCCATGGTCTCTGGCTCAGGAACCTGGAGGAAGCTTCCTTTCTGATCCCTGACACCACATCTCCTGCCCTGACTGGCTTCTACCTGTTCTGGACCATGATCATAATACTACAGGTAGGTAGCACACTAAATGTCATAATACCGTGAGTCAATGTGAAAACTTCCTGGCTCTAAATTATATTCCATTCTCTCCTCGGCAGGTGCTCATCCCTATCTCCCTGTACGTATCCATCGAGATTGTCAAACTGGGTCAAATCTTCTTCATCCAGAACGACGTGGACTTTTACAATGAGTACCTGGACTCCAGGATCCAGTGTCGAGCCCTGAACATCACAGAGGACCTGGGTCAGATCCAGTATGTGTTCTCAGACAAGACTGGCACACTGACGGAGAACAAGATGGTGTTCCGGCGTTGTACCATTGCAGGGGTGGAGTACCCCCATGAGGAAAATGGTGAGAAGTCTAATTTAATTTTGCTACACCACTACATTTTCCACCAGGCCACTAATGAGAGATGGTATTGTGAATGTTTGATACCCAGAAACGAAGGATTTTGTACAATGCATTTAACCATTGCTTTCGTCCTTCCGTGTCTATCTTTCTGGCAGCGCGAAGGCTTGAAGTGTACAAGCAGGAAGAGGACGAGGCGATGGGCCGCTCCCACACGCTCAAGTCACGTGCCAGCGCCAAGTCCCTGAGCTGCAAGTCTCTCAGCTGCAACCGCAGCTCCGTGTCCCTGCACACACTGACAGGCCACTCCGAAGGGGAGGGGGAGGAGACCCCCAGCCCCACCCTGCCCCGACATAGCGCCTTCAGCAGCCCCATGGTGAGACTCATACACCGTGTTTCTTTAGTCATTCGCACTGAGACCGCCCAGAAGATGCATGTTTTTTTGTTCTAGCCAAGCACGAAGACACCTGATTCAGCTAATCAAAGACTTTGTGATTAGTTCATTAGTTGAATCACACACAACTGACAGCATGGTATGAGTTGTCTAATTCCTATCATCCTGTCTTCCATCTAGGAGAAGGATGTAGTCCCGGACCCTCTCCTGGTGCAGAAGCTGAACTGTCTGTCCTCCCCGAGGGATGGCAGTATGGAGCTCACCTACATCGTGGACTTCTTCATGGCTCTGGCCATCTGCAACACAGTGGTGGTGTCCTCACCCAACCAACCCCGCCATGTGGTACGTAACATAGCCTCATCCTAATAATTTTTAAAAGAATGGTAGATATTTCTAATGTTTTAATTCCAAACAATGTCCATTTGTAGTCTTCGAAGGGGGAAAGCACACACTGAATATAACAAAAATGTACATGTTAGAACAGGATTGGTGCCAGTTCCATTTAAAATTATCTTGTCAATTGCATTCCCAGGTCCAGGTGCCTGAGGTCTCCAGTACCCCCCTTAAATCCCTGGAGGACATCAGGATGCTGTTCCAGCGTTTCAGCCTCCCTCGCTTCTCCACACTCTCTCCTCCACACAGTGCAGAGAGTACTCGCAGCTTCACCGGCAGGCTATTCGCCAGGGGCAAGCCAGCCTCCTTCACCCTCAGCCCTTCCCCTATCCCAACCAAGAGGGGTACAGATCCAGACGGGGAGTCTAACTTTGAGGCCTCCATCTTGATTATCAAACCAGGGCTGGGTGGACCCCCTGGAGAGGATGGGGGCCGAGGGTATGAGGAGGATGAGGGAGAACACAGCTTTTGGAAAGGCGAAGAGGACAAGATGGTACAACTCAACCCAGGGGCCTGGAGCGGGCTGGAGAACTCTAACGGAGCCCAAGACCCTCCCGGTGAACTTGGGGCAGACGAACTGATCTATGAGGCGGAGAGCCCAGACGAGGCAGCTCTGGTCCACGCGGCAAGGGCCTACCACTGTACCCTACGGGGACACTCGTTGGAGCGTCTTCTGGTGGAGCTGCCGGGGATGGGCAGCCTGGCCGTGCGCCTGCTCCACATCCTGCCATTCGACTCCACCCGCAAGAGGATGTCTGTGGTGGTCCGCCACCCACTCACCAAGCAGGTGGTGGTCTACACTAAGGGAGCCGACTCAGTCATCATGGACCTGGCAGAGTCACCTAAAGGTGCTGAGCAGTCAGAGAGCAGGCAGGGTCACATCAGAGAACAAACCCAGAAACACCTAGACAACTATGCCAGGGAAGGCCTTCGCACCCTCTGCATCGCTAAAAGGGTACAGACGTCTACAGTGGTTCTGCTTTCTGTACCAGCTTAGAATACAATAGTTTATTGTACTCAGAAGATGACATTATTTTCACAAACTTATCAAACAAACCAAGAATATATTACCCCAAAATATCACAGTGGTTGACTGGTGACTTGTGCAAACAGGTGTTTTATTTTTTATTAGATTTTTATTGACCAATCTTCAGAGGACAAAATAACATGTTTTGTTTTTACAGCTATTTTGTTACATATACCGCACCAGTCAAACATTTGGAGACACCTACTCATTCCACGGTTTTTCTTTTTTTTACTATTTTCTACATTGTAGAATGATAGTAAAGATATCAAAACTACGAAATAACACATATGGAATCATGTGGTAACCAAAAAAGTGTTTAAAAAAATAAAAATAGCCGCCCTTTGCCTTGATGACAGATTTGCACACTCTAGGCATTCTCTCAACCGGCTTCATGAGGTAGTCAACCGGGAATGAATTTCAATTAACAGGTGTGCCTTGTTAATTTGTGGAGTTTGAGCCAAGCAGTTGTGTTGTGACATGGTAGGGGTGGTATACAGAAGATAGCCCTATTTGGTAAAAGATCAAGTCCATTTTATGGCAAGAACTCTTCCTTTGGTCTGAAGAGTCCAAATTGAGATTTTTGGTTCCAACCGCCGTGTCTTTGTGAGACGCAGAGTAGGTGAACGGATGATCTCTGCATGTGTGGTTACACCCGTGAAGCATGGAGGAGGAAATGTGGGGGTGCTTTCCTGGTGACACTGTCAGTGATTTATTTAGAATTCAAGGCGCACTTAACCAGCATAGCTACCACAATATTCTGCAGCGATACGCCACCCCATCTGGTTTGCGCTTAGTGGGACTATCATTTGTTTTTCAACAGGACAATGACCCAAAACACACATTCAGGCTGTGTAAGGGCTATTTGACCAAGAAGGAGAGTGATGGAGTGCTGCATCAGATGACCTGGCCTCCACAATCACCCGACCTCAACCCAATTAAGATGGTTTGGGATGAGTTGGACCGCAGAGTAAAGGAAAAGCAGCCAACAAGTGCTCAGCGTATGTGGGAAGTCCTTCAAGACGGTTGGAAAAGCATTCCTCATTAAGCAGATTGAGAGAATGCCAAGAGTGTGCAAATCTGTCATCAAGGCAAAGGGTGGCTACTTTGAAGAATCTAAATTCTAAAATATATTTTGATTTGTTTAACATCTTTTTGGTTACTACATGATTCCATATGTGCTATTTAATAGTTTTGATGTCTTCACTATTATTCTACAATGTAGAAAATTATAAAAATTAAGAAAAACCCTTGAATGAGTAGGTGTGTCAACTTTTGAGTGGTACTGTACATTTAAAAAAATAATAATTATACATAGAACTTTTATACACAATATTACTTAACAGAAAATAGTTTTTTAAATGTATATTACATTTGGATACATAGTACTCAGACAGATCCAGTATACATTATATAGTATTTTTGTTCATAACTCTTATAGATCATGAGCTTTTAATCCCACCCCCTAAGCTACTCTAAGTCCATCCCACCATAGCTTGATTTCCATGTGCCATATATTTTTCAACTGTGCTGTGGATACTATTCGCATAGTATCCACAGATTGTAAGATAAATTTGAATATTTTTGCTAAAAGTATTATGTTGTTGATTGACTATGGATTTGAAAATCGCCCAACAGTGATATTTGTAGGGTTTATTCTATTGTGCTAAAAGGTTTTGGAGGAGGAGGAGTATGAGGTTTGGTTGAAGCGTCATGCGTTTGCGCGGAGACCAGTATAGAGAACAGAGAGGAGCTTCTACTGGAGTCTGCACAAAGACTGGAGACCAACCTGACACTACTGGGTAAAACGCCACACTCCACAGACATGTTTTATTTACACCATTAGGAGAATAAGGGTGATTTCATTAAATGTATGGCTAAAGTACTAGTCATAGGGTCCCAATCAATTAAAAGTACAGACTGTAACTTTCATAGTCAAAAGTGCTGCTCCTACACTTGTTTATAACCTGAATGGGGTGAATTTAAGCAGCAACTTGGTTAGGGGTTAGCACCAACCAACTGAAATGGCTGATTGTAGTGTTACTGTTTCTGTCTCCAGGGGCAACAGGGATAGTGGATAGACTCCAGGAAGAGGTCCCAGAGACCATCGAGGCACTACAGAGAGCAGGGGTCAAAGTATGGGTCCTCACAGGGGACAAACAAGAGACTGCCATAAACATTGCCTGTGCCTGCAAACTACTCAGGTCCACAGACCAACTGTTGACTGCTAATTGTGGTAGCAAGGTGAATGTTATCCTGATAGTCTAAATTAGTTGTACTCCTTCAAATTGCTTTCCTGTCGTCCTGCTGTGTATCTTCCTCATCCTGGTGTGTCTCTCTTCAGGAGGCGTGCAAGGCCTTGTTGTTGGAGCTGCGGGCGGAGATGGAGTGCGGAGAGGCAGCTGAGGGCACGTCGGGCTTCACCCTGGTGGTAGACGGGCGCACGCTGGAGTTTGCCCTGCAGGAGGACCTGAAAGGGGACTTCCTGGAGCTGAGCCGGTGCTGCAGGTCCGTGATCTGCTGCCGCTCCACCCCCCTGCAGAAGAGCCAGGTGGTACGTCTGGTACAGGACCAGCTCCGAGTCATGACCCTCGCCATAGGTGAGTGGAAGAGTCTGTAACGCTTTAATAAATGAGTAGTACAGGATCTACTGTATACATATTTATACACATTTAGAATGCATTTTAAGTAGGAAAAGCCCTGTCTTAGTGTTTCAAATGTAGATTACTTAAGTCTGGGGCATCCTTTTTGTCTAGGTGATGGAGCCAATGATGTCAGTATGATCCAGGTGGCAGATGTTGGCATTGGGATATCTGGCCAGGAGGGCATGCAGGCTGTGATGTCCAGTGACTTTGCCATCTCCAGGTTTAAACACCTCCGCAAGCTGCTGTTGGTCCATGGACACTGGTGCTACACACGCCTGGCAAACATGATTCTCTACTTCTTCTACAAGAATGTGGTAAGAATATATCTCACTCACTGACAGACACACACTTAAAGACACATACACACTCACTATCTCTTTATTTTCTCTTCCTCCCTCCCTCCCGCTCTCTTCCTGTGTGTGTAGATGTATGTAAACCTGCTGTTCTGGTACCAGTTCTTCTGTGGATTCTCTGGGAGTGTTATGACCAACTCCTGGGTGCTCATCTTCTTCAACCTCCTCTTCACCTCTGCCCCTCCCCTTCTCTACGGGATCCTGGACAAAGACGTGTCTGCAGACACCCTCATTAAGTTACCGGAGCTCTACAAATCTGGACAGAATTCCAAGGTATGTGAAGGTGGAATCTGGTAGTATTAGGACAAAGTTTTCCAACTCCGGTCTTTGGGTACATTTTTGTTCTAGTCCAGCACTAACACACACACTAATTTATATATTTTGTTTATTTATCTCTCCAGGCCTACCTCACTTCTACCTTCTGGCTGACAATGCTGGACGCTATTTACCAAAGCCTTGTCTGTTTCTTTGTTCCTTACTTTGTGAGTACATTTACACTAGATTTGCACTAGTAGTTGTATTCCCATTGATTTATTGTGTTTTGTGTTCTGTGTCAACATTGTGTAATCCTATACCCTGAGAATGGGTCAGTGAGGTGGTGTTGTTCTCTGTAATCTGGGAGTAGTTTCGGTTTAATAGGACATCATGCCATACCCTGCCTTTAAAGACATCAAAGGATTTTCTCATTCATAATGAACTTTGTTTTGGTCTTTATTTTTGATCAGGCATACGCAGGGTCGGATGTAGACATACTCTCCTTTGGTTCTCCCATCAACGCCTCGTCCCTCCTCATTATCCTACTGCACCAGGTCATTGAGAGCCGCACACTGGTGAGACTCACACCTGACCCACCCATAGGCTGATAATGATACTGCATTTTGAAGGGGGCAACTAGTGGACTACACTAGTGTGAGGCATTTAGCTATAAGTGCACCTGGGATCCTGTTGTTCCATGTTATGTACTCATATATATACACACACATACACACACAGTGAGGGGGGGGGGGTATTTTATCCCCTGCTGATTTTGTATGTTTGACAAAGAAATGATCTGTGTATAATTTTAATGGTAGGTTTATTTGAACAGTGAGAGACAGAATAACCAAAAAATCCAGAAAAACACATGTGAAAAATGTTATAAATTGATTTGCATTTTAATGAGGGAAATAAGTATTTGACCCCTCTGCAAAACATTACTTAGTACTTGGTGGCAAAACCCTTGTTGGCAATCACAGAGGTCAGATGTTTCTTGTAGTTGGCCACCAGGTTTGCACACATCTCAGGAGGGATTTTGTCCCACTCCTCTTTGCAGATCTTCTCCAAGTCATTAAGGTTGAGGCTGACGTTTGGCAACTCTAACCTTCAGCTCCCTCCACAGATTTTCTATGGAATTAAGGTCTGGAGACTGGCTAGGCCACTCCAGGACCTTAATGTGCTTCTTCTTGAGCCACTCCTTTGTTGCCTTGGCCGTGAGTTTTGGGTCATTGTCATGCTGGAATAGACGGATCATTTCTTTGTCAGTGGGCAAACGTACAAAATCAGCAGGGGATCAAATACTTTTTTCCCCTCACTGTGTGTGTGTGTGTGTGTGTGTGTGTGTGTGTGTGTGTGTGTATATATATATATATATACATACACTGCTCAAAAAAATAAAGGGAACACTAAAATAACACATCATAGATCTGAATGAATGAAATAATCTTATTAAATACTTTTTTCTTTACATAGTTGAATGTGCTGACAACAAAATCACACAAATGATCAATGGAAATCAAATTTATCAACCCATGGAGGTCTGGATTTGGAGTCACACTCAAAATTAAAGTGGAAAACCACACTACAGGCTGATCCAACTTTGATGTAATGTCCTTAAAACAAGTCAAAATGAGGCTCAGTAGTGTGTGTGGCCTCCACGTGCCTGAATGACCTCCCTACAACGCCTGGGCATGCTTCTGATGAGATGGCGGATGGTCTCCTGAGGGATCTCCTCCCAGACCTGGACTAAAGCATCCGCCAACTCCTGGACAGTCTGTGGTGCAACGTGGCGTTGGTGGATGGAGCGAGACATGATGTCCCAGATGTGCTCAATTGGATTCAGGTCTGGGGAACGGGCGGGCCAGTCCTTAGCATCAATGCCTTCCTCTTGCAGGAACTGCTGACACACTCCAGCCACATGAGATCTAGCATTGTCTTGCATTAGGAGGAACCCTGGGCCAACCGCACCAGCATATGGTCTCACAAGGGGTCTGAGGATCTCATCTCGGTACCTAATGGCAGTCAGGCTACCTCTGGCGAGCACATGGAGGGCTGTGCGGCCCCCCAAAGAAATGCCACCCCACACCATGACTGACCCACCGCCAAACCGGTCATGCTGGAGGATGTTGCAGGCAGCAGAACGTTCTCCACGGCGTCTCGAGACTCTGTCACGTCTGTCACGTGCTCAGTGTGAACCTGCTTTCATCTGTGAAGAGCACAGGGCGCCAGTGGCGAATTTGCCAATCTTGGTGTTCTCTGGCAAATGCCAAACGTCCTGCACGGTGTTGGGCTGTAAGCACAACCCCCACCTGTGGACGTTGGGCCCTCATACCACCCTCATGGAGTCTGTTTCTGACCGTTTGAGCAGACACATGCACATTTGTGGCCTGCTGGAGGTCATTTTGCAGGGCTCTGGCAGTGCTCCTCCTTGCACAAAGGCGGAGGTAGTGGTCCTGCTGCTGGGTTGTTGCCCTCCTACGGCCTCCTCCACGTCTTCTGATGTACTGGCCTGTCTCCTGGTAGCGCCTCCATGCTCTGGACACTACGCTGACAGACACAGCAAACCTTCTTGCCACAGCTCGCATTGATGTGCCATCCTGGATGAGCTGCACTACCTGAGCCACTTGTGTGGGTTGTAGACTCCGTCTCATGCTACCACTAGAGTGAAAGCACCGCCAGCATTCAAAAGTGACCAAAACATCAGCCAGGAAGCATAGGAACTGAGAAGTGGTCTGTGGTCACCACCTTCAGAACCACTCCTTTATTGGGGGTGTCTTGCTAATTGCCTATAATTTCCACCTGTTGTCTATTCCATTTGCACAACAGCATGTGAAATTTATTGTCAATCAGTGTTGCTTCCTAAGTGGACAGTTTGATTTCACAGAAGTGTGATTGACTTGGAGTTACATTGTGTTGTTTAAGTGTTCCCTTTATTTTTTTGAGCAGTGTATATATATATTCCTATGTTGATCTGTGCTATGTTCCTGTGTTACAGACATGGCTACATGCATTACTGCTGATGGGTAGTGCTCTCTTCTACTTCTCTTTCACCCTGATCTTCAGTGTGGTGTGTGTGACATGTAGCCCCCCCACCAATCCCCTTGGTGTGGACAAGCTACAGATGTCCCAACCACTCTTCTACGGAGTGTGTGCCCTCACCACCATGCTAGCACTGCTACCAAGGTATACACTCACAAACACAGTGGTGCCAACCCTTTTCAGAGAGAATTGCTGCTCGATTTGAGACCCACATCATAAACCCATCTTTAAATAAAAAAATAATACAACTTTTATACGTTCCCTTTCTCACTGCCACTTTCAGATTCCTGTTCCATGCCCTGTGCAACAGCATCTGCCCCTCGGACACAGTGAAGGCTGCTCTGATGCACCAGCTCAATCCAGATGACTACTGTAGAAGAATGCAGGACTGGAACCAGACCCATGCCCAGAGTAAAACCAGGAGTCTCGTCATCAACGTGGAAGACTCAGACATCAAGGTCTCTGACCCTGACTTCAGACTCCCTTCAGAGCTGAAGGAATGCAATGCTGCCACTGGCTCTTTGCTCTCCTGACCTCAGAGGCTACAGGGGGTGGCTACCACAGGAGGCTGCTGAGGGGAGGACGGCTCATAATAATGTCTGGAATGGAGTGAATGGAATGGGATCAACCACATGGAAAATATGTTTGATACCATGCATTAATTAAGTTCCAGCCATTACTATGAGCCTGTCTTACAGGTGGTGGCTACAGGGGGAGGCTGCAGGGTTCAACCCTAACACCCTTCAAAACTAGCTGTCTTGCATGGGTTGGTCACTGATGATGATGGTTAAGATCACCATGCTGTCTATCCATGGGAAAGAGATGGATATGTTTCTCACATGTGCTTAGAGTTGCATTAACATGGCATCATGGATGTATAGCCTCTCCTGGTACTTAAGAAAAGATTGGGGATGTGGACTTTAATAAATATATATATATTTTTTTATTTTATTTAACTAGGCAAGTCAGTTAAGAACAAATTCTTATTTACAATGACAGCCTACAGGTGAATATACTGAATCCACACAAGTGCATCAAGGGTAAAGACACATTAGACATTCATAAATGTGTCTCAGCGGTACGCTAGTACTTTGACAAAATCAGGTGTGAGGCATAGTGCACTACACCCGAACATTCCGCTAGGCGTGGTCCACTCTGGCCCTCTTCAGAGTGCACTGAGCATGTAGGGAACAGAATGCTAGTAGTTATCACAGGCTTAGTCCCCAGTAGCTAGCTACTCTCAGAAGATTGCTTATAGGTTGATTTAGCGACTGTTTAACTCCTCATCCTGTCACCAAGTTATGAATGGGAGCTGTGAAACAATCGTTATGTGACGTGATATCAGAAGGTTGACAAGCATTTTTTGTTTTGTTTGTTCTATGAAAACATGTGTACTGCACTGGTTACATTCCTCTATTGAATCATGTTACGCAATCACAGGTAACGTGAAAGAATATTTGAATGTTATTTTTTCTGTCATTTACACTGCTTGGTTGAGAATGGTGAAACGATATGCTGGAGTGCGTGCAATGTTTGGAATGTGTTTACAATCCTTGAGCTGCGTACACTTTGTAAAGTTAGCATCAAAATATGACTTGTTTTGTGTTTACGCACATCTTTGTTGTTGGTGTTTCTTAAACAAACACACCAAAATGAAATTGTGAACGCATATTATTGCATATGAACCGTGGAGACGGGGAGGTCACATAGAGTACCAAAGTCATAATATCCATAAAATCGTTCCAATTGTTTTTCCACCCTTCATTTTTCCCATAGGAGATTTTAGAAACACTTAAAATAAGAGCTGTGTTTCGTGTAGGCTTACCCTGGTGTGACGTTTTGATAACCGTGTAAATCTCTCTAGGACAACAAAGTGACTTTTATCAATATATTCGCCTGTATTTACTCCCCCAAAATGAAATGCTAATTAGTTGCTAATGTGGCTATCATAAAGAACTACAAATGCCATGAGGATCTGGACGAGACTGCCGAAACGAGGCAAAGGTAGGAATCTCCGGATTAAATTGACACAATACCTGATAGCAAAGGTGTCAGCGAGAGATGACGTGCAGGGGCTTGCTGGGATTTGTAGTTTGGCATAATGTCTACTTTGATGCTGATTAGCATTTTCGATTCTGAGAGTAAATAGAGATTAATATATTGATAAAAGTCACCTTGTCGGAGAGATTTACATGTTATCAAAACGTCACACCAGGGTAAGCTTAAACAAAACAATCCTTATTTTAAGTGTTTCTAAAATTCCCTATGTGATAACTGAATGGTGGAAAAACTTCACGGCTAGGTTTTATGGGTATTATGACACCCCAATGCAGGGCTCTATAGTTGGGCAAAATCCAAATGCTGTAAAGTGGCCTTACCCTCCTAACCACTGATCTCTGGCTTGGGTAGGTGATAACAGTATGTAAATGTTTGAATCACAGTTGAATCTATTTTGACAGGAGTTTACATGGATTTGGCGTGGAACTGACCTTTCCCACCACTATTACCTACCAACCCGCACTTAGCTGTAGTCATGTTCAGTAAAGGAGCCTTGAAGTCCATTTAAACATGGGATGTATTGATTTATTTAACCTTTGTACCTCAATGAGAAAATAATCTCTTTCAAGAGAGACCTGGCCAAAGGGCAGCACACGTTTAGTTAGAAGACAAGGACCAAAATGCAATGTAAACTTACACACTGGAAAATTAAAATGCAATGTGGGAAGATGATGGAGATCCTGGGGCTTTTAAAGCAAGACAACCAAAAGTGCAACTTAATAGGCTTAAGTACAGGAAGAGGGTTCAGATATGGCCCTCCTGTATGTGAAGTAGGCTTTATAAATGTTAGCTTGAGTTTGCCTGGACAATGCCATTGCCATTTATATCTGCTTCTGAGAAGTGACCTCTATGCAACAGCCTCTACTACATGCAAGTCTTACCTGGTTTGGTCTTCTTTAGATCGATTAATCCTCAGTATTTTATGTGGTTAAATTAGACACATTTTTAAATCGTTTTTTTTACGGTAAAATCCTGCTTGTCAAATCCTACACAACATGGAAAATGCAGCTGATTTGACCTATAGTGAAATTGGAAACGTTTCAGAGCAAGGATTATAAATGAGTTGTGAACTATAATAAAATCATTATTTTATATCATCTTACTTCCAAATGTGTGTCCTGCTGTAAATACATTAGCAAATCCCATGTTCTGTGTCATGGTAATTATTTAAACTTAGTGTTAAATGTCATGTTCATTTGTGTACAATAATGAGGTTTATTATATGCCAGCAAACTACTTAATTTGCCTAGTATTCTAAACAAGGGTTAAGGGGTCTCAGTCAACCCCTCTACCTCCTCCCCTCTACCTTTTTATTTATTTTGAAATATAAAGAAGTGTAATCCTACAAGCATGCTGTGGACCTTGAGATGCAGTGGGCACATGACTATGGCACAGCGTTACGGTAGGCTTACAGAATGTTCTGTTTTGGAGTGACGTAGCATGTCTAGTTTAATCTTCCCAGCCAGCAGCCGAGACAACTTCCTCGTATGGTAGTTTTATTTTGATCAGTCAGTGTGTCGATTTCGGGCGGGGCTTTTTAGAATGTCGAGTCGCCTCGGTAACCTGACAGGTGGAGTCTGAGAAGCGCACAGGTGAACTGCCATCGTTTTACACGATGAGCTACTACAGTGATACGCAAAGTGTCGACGACGAGTTGGAGTCGTTAAGGTAAGAATGTCTTAATTATAATTTTGCCTATTCGTAAGTCTTATCTTAGAGCCTACCTGATCAAAAGGAAATGAAAATATTCTTCATGGGCAGAGCGTTTTTGCATTGTTCAGGAAGGAACGCTAGGTCAATATCTGAAAGCCGTTCTAGAGAAGGAAATCCCTTCGCTAGGCATCATAGTATTGTTTTCAACCTCAACTTAAAAATGCATGATATAAAGCTATTGAATCTTGAATAATACAATTTAAATGCCTAACATAAACTACTTCAACTGTATCATAACCCAATATATAAGCTTGTTTTACAACATTGTTTGTTAACAATATAATTGTAAACAAACACGGTATAGTTTCAAAACATGGTTAAAAATATATATTTTTTTATCTAATGGGTGTCCTTGCATCTATAGTTCCGTAGATTAATTTGAGTGGTTACATTTCTCTAACTCTAGCCCCCATCCTTCACCTGTTTACCCAAAAAAGTAGTGGGGTGATCACTTTATTCTTGTTTGAATTCCAAACTGCACCTTTGAATGAAGGAAAAATAAATATTCAAGTTCTCACTACATGACAATCTGTTGTACCTATTCTAGTGCAGGCGTTGGCGTTGAGTTTATTGAAGTGTGAAATAAGTACGACTCTGCCATCTGCAATGCAAATACCCAACTTTCACATCCACATTAGTTAGTGATTTTTTTTCTGCAGCTGTCTTGTTTGTTTGGGGGTCAACAGCTTTGTCTCAATGTCAGAAGTGGGTCAAACCATGAAGGGACCTCTAAAGTGCCTTTGCATGGTGAAGTCACTTGAGAACAATTGGTCAGTGTTTCTTACACACACTGCAGCTGTTCATTACATGGTGGCACTTTACTTTTCAGATCTTACAGTGCATGTTTCTATTGCCAATAACTCTTTGGGTTTAACATGCACTTCCTGCTAGTCTGTTGAACCTTAGAGGTACATCACTTCACACACAGTGACATGTCTGCTGTGGTTCTCTTTCATATATTTGTTTCGGTATTGCACTTATGGGATACGCCCCCAGCGTATTCGTTAGAAGCCTTTATTACACTACGCCAGCCTTGATTGGCTGGACGTCGAGTCATGTGCGCCAGGGAAGGATGTCCCTCCTACCCTATAAAGGTCCAACGCAGCGTTTCTGAGTTATTCAAACACCTCTTCTCGCTTTTCATCAGAAAGCTTACGACTGCATTTTCCAGAACTACCTAAACTGTCCACAGACGTGAGCTTACAACTCGCTCACTGGGCGCTATTCTCGGGACTGTGCGGTGGTGACAATTTTCCTTTTCTGTCACCATAGTTAGAGGAAAATTATTCGAGGGAGGAATGGGTACAGCTGTGACACGGCTAACTCGTTCACAACCAAGTTAGCTGTATCCAAACAGTGACTAGGCATTAGCAAGCTAGCCACCACGCTAGCTAGCTTTTGTGGTTTTACTTAGACAAGAAAAGTTTTACTAGCTACACCAAGCTATCTTTTCTAACCTGTTGTTTTGGAAACAGTATCCGTCCATCACAACGAGAACCCACTAAATCACTAGCTATCGGACTAGCCTACCACGCTAGTTTTTTTCTGACAGCTAAAAACATATCATTCAAGCTATGGCGACAAAAGCATCTCCACCCCAAACAAGGAGAAGCTCCCGGCATGAATCTTCTCCTGTGGAAACAAGATATAGGCTAAAGACACCCACTCTGTGTGCTCCGCTTGCCTTAGTTGCAACATGCCCAGGAAGCCTCCCCTGGCTCCTGTCCACACTGTGCCCTCTTCACTGTGAAGAGCCTCCGTTGCAGGCTAGCACGCCAAGCTAGCCTGAGTCAACAGGACCCTAACATGGGGGGCCGGCGTCCCCGATTGCTCACCAGAGGTGATGGATATTCAAACGGGGTATCGTAAAGCAACGGCTAGTGCTAGCTAGGGTGCCCCACTGATGGAGGACTCCAGCAACGACCTTACGGCCTCCCTGCCGAGCTTCCTGATTGAAGACGATAACTACTCCACAGGGTTTTCCGACAGCCTCCTTTTGGAATCATCGAATGGAGACGAAGACTCCTTCAACCCCTCAGGCCAGGAAACCAAGCCTCCTGCTGGGGAATCCAAAACCGGACATGCAGGCGGGGCGCCATCCCCACCGGTTCTCGGCGTGGACCTGCAGGACGTGTGCAAATGCACTGTGCATAAACTGGTGATTCCCAAGCCAATGCAGTAGAAGAGACCACCACGTCCCGCTAAGAGGGTAAGAGGCTACACAAAGCCAAACGGGCAGTCAGGCAATTACTATCAGTCTTCCCAGAATGCCTGGAAGAGGTTACCTGTACCTGGAGTACACCTCTCTCCTCCAAGAACCCTGTCCAAGGTGGGTTGGGATTGGACTGTGTTGACATGGCAGGGATTGCGCTTGCCCACACGCGCCCCCCAATCGAACCCCTGGTGGCTTCCCATCTACACCCCAGCCAGAAGTCCTCCATGACCTCAACTGGCCCCACCTTACCATCCAAGTACGAGCACTTCCAGTCCTCTGCAACAGAGAAGGTCTACAGGTTGGGTGCCACAGCGGTGAGGGCTCTCAGCGCCACATCCATGCTCTCAGCATACCAAGCTGAGCTACAGGATGAGCTAGTGGTCACACCGGAGCCTGGTCTGTGGGATGAGATCTGTATTGCCACAGACTTCAACCTGCGTCTGCTTAAAGCCACTGTCCAGGCATCAGGAAGAGCGATGGGGCTCATGATATCCCAGGAGAGGGCTCAATGGCTCAACTTATCCACGGTGTCTGATAGTGAGAAGCTGAAGATCCTGGATGCTCCTGTAGACCCTAAAGGTTTTTTCGGTCCCACCATCGAGATGATGCAGAAACGGTGCGAGGAGAAAGTGGGAGGGTGAAGCCCTCCAGCTCTGTCTGCCCAGGAAGACGGTGCCCAGTGTCTCCCCTGTGCCTCGCCGCATCTTCACCCAGGCTGCAGCAAGTCGACCCCCCTCGACCTTTAAGAGCCCAGGGCAGCAGAGAACCTTGGACCCTAAGGGCCCCTGGTCTAAGAAGCCTCCCTTCCCACCCATGGCACCAAGGAGCCAGCCTGCCCCTAACCCCACCCAGGGGGTAAGGAGGAAGAAGGGTATGGCCTAACAATGTCCCCATTGCCAGAGAGGCAAGAATGGCCACCCCCAAGCGCAGTTATATCTCCTCCGCCAATTCTGAGCCTGTTCCAGGGCGCAGTCAGACATGTTGTTTATCACAAAATCAAAACAAACAGGGTGCTTCCCTACAATGCCACCAGAGGGGGTTACCGCTCCGCCACATAAGCGCTCTCCAGCTACGGGCCAGCCGGACATGCGCAGTGCGTCGCGGACTGTCGTACACCCTCCCCCGGCCGATGGTGCTGCTGCACGGTCTATGGGGGGAAGCCCGGGCAGCCCTCTCTCGGAGCGGATAGAGAACTGGCGGGCATGCACCATGTAAAACTGGGTACAGAGCACGATAGACAGGGGATACAGACTACAATTTGCTGTCACTCCGCCTCGATTCAAGGGAATCATATACACTCGGGCTCAGGGGGAATCAGCTTGTGTACTCCGGTAGGAAATCACATCGCTAATAGGGAAAAGGGCAATAAGAATTGTTCCTCCCGAGCGAAGCCAATGCGTTTTTTTTACTCAAGATATTTCAAGGTTCCAAAAAAGGGGGCAGCATACGTCCGATCCTAGATCTACGTCCTCTGAACAGGCACATGAGAAAGTACACATTCAGAATGTTGACACACTCTGCTCTGCTACGTTCTGTGCGCCCAGGCGATTGGTTCGTATCTGTCGACCTGAAGGACGCTTACTTTCACATCTCAATATACAGTGGGGAAAAAAAGTATTTAGTCAGCCACCAATTGTGCAAGTTCTCTCACTTAAAAAGATGAGAGGCCTGTAATTTTCATCATAGGTACACTTCAACTATGACAGACAAAATGAGGAAAAAAAAATCCAGAAAATCACATTGTAGGATTTTTAATGAATTTATTTGCAAATTATGGTGGAAAATAAGTATTTGGTCACATACAAACAAGCAAGATTTCTGGCTCTCACAGACCTGTAACTTCTTCTTTAAGAGGCTCCTCTGTCCTCCACTCGTTACCTGTATTAATGGCACCTGTTTGAACTTGTTATCAGTATAAAGACACCTGTCCACAACCTCAAACAGTCACACTCCAAACTCCACTATGGCCAAGACCAAAGAGCTGTCAAAGGACACCAGAAACAAAATTGTAGACCTGCACCAGGTTGGGAAGACTGAATCTGCAATAGGTAAGCAGCTTGGTTTGAAGAAATCAACTGTGGGAGCAATTATTAGGAAATGGAAGACATACAAGACCACTGATAATCTTCCTCGATCTGGGGCTCCACGCAAGATCTCACCCGTGGGGTCAAAATGATCACAAGAACGGTGAGCAAAATCCCAGAACCACACGGAGGGGCCTAGTGAATGACCTGCAGAGAGCTGGGACCAAAGTAACAAAGCCTACCATCAGTAACACACTACGCCGCCAGGGACTCAAATCCTGCAGTGCCAGACGTGTCCCCCTGCTTAAGCCAGTACATGTTCAGGCCCGTCTAAAGTTTGCTAGAGAGCATTTGGATGATCCAGATGAGGATTGGGAGAATGTCAGATGAAACCAAAATATAACTTTTTGGTAAAAACTCAACTCGTCGTGTTTGGAGGACAAAGAATGCTGAGTTGCATCCAAAGAACACCATACCTACTGTGAAGCATGGGGGTGGAAACATCATGCTTTGGGGCTGTTTTTCTGCAAAGGGACCAGGACGACTGATCCGTGTAAAGGAAAGAAAGAATGGGGCCATGTATCGTAAGATTTTGAGTGAAAAACATTGAAGATGAAACGTGGCTGGGTCTTTCAGCATGACAATGATCCCAAACACACCGCCCGGGCAACGAAGGAGTGGCTTCGTAAGAAGCATTTCAAGGTCCTGGAGTGGCCTAGCCAGTCTCCAGATCTCAACCCCATAGAAAATCTTTGGAGGGAGTTGAAAGTCCGTGTTGCCCAGCGACAGCCCCAAAACATCACTGCTCTAGAGGAGATCTGCATGGAGGAATGGGCCAAAATACCAGCAACAGTGTGTGAAAACCTTGTGAAGACTTACAGAAAACATTTGACCTCTGTCATTGCCAACAAAGGGTATATAACAAAGTATTGAGATAAAGTTTTGTTATTGACCAAATACTTATTTTCCACCATAATTTGCAAATAAATTCATAAAAAATCCTACAATGTGATTTTCTGGATTTGTTTTCCTCATTTTGTCTGTCATAGTTGAAGTGTACCTATGATGAAAATTACAGGCCTCTCTCATCTTTTTAAGTGAGAGAACTTGCACAATTGGTGGCTGACTAAATACTTTTTTTTCCCCACTGTACCTTCTTCACAGGAAATTTCTCAGATTCGCTTTTCAAGGTGTAATCTACGAATTTCTGGTACTCCCTTTTGGCCTCTCACTGTCACCTCGTGTTTTACAAAGTGTACGGAGGCAGCCATAGCTCCAGAGAGAGGGGCATTCGGCTGATGACGTACATAGACGATTGGCTGCTGTGCTCGCAATCGAGACCAGGTCTTAGAACACAGTCAGCTACTATTGGAACACCTGACATTTCTAGGTTTCAGAATGAACACAGTAAAGAGTGTTCTGATTCCCATGCAGACAATCTCTTTCCTAGGTTTAATCCTAGTTTTGGATTCATTCAAAGCACGCATTTCAGTGGAACATATAAGAACATTCCAAGATTGCCTAGCACTGTTTCGTAGATTACACCTGTTAGGTTTGATGACATCGGCTTTAGTAGTAATCCCATTAGGACGTTTGAATATGAGTGTTTCAACACTGGGTCTCTTCTCTAGGTCTGAGCCCAATTCGTCACAAACATCACTGTGTACAGATCTCCATAGACTGCATGGTAGCACTGCACTCCTGGAGACACCGGACATTTCTGTCACAGGGTGTCCAAATGGCACTGTTTTATCCAGAAAAGTAGTGATTACAGACTCATTTCTCTCGGGTTGGGGTGCGACCCACGAGGGCAGAACAGTCAACGGGTATGTGGGGACCCCTCCCCACAGGCGCGAGGGGAGATTTTCCATCCTCACCTGGAATGGTTGGCACTCTGGGCCTGGCCTGTGAATGGTTCAACTTGAACACTGCCGGGCTTCCCCAAAATGTAATTTAAACTGTAAATGGTGCATGTTTGAGGAATGGTGCACTAAATCACATACAGTGCCATTCCAGTGCTCTGTCCCGGTAATCCTGAGGTTTCTACAGGAATTATTAGAAAAAGGTAAAGCTTTTTCTACTATTAAGGTATATCTAGCAGCTATTTCGGCTTGTGTTGTGGGTTTTGGGAGCACGACAGTGGAGCAACACCCAATTGTCGCCCGTTTTCTCAAGGGTGCTCGTTTGCGTCCGGTATCCAAACAGCTTGCCCCGTCATGGGATTTATCAATTGTTTTGGATGCTCTATGCCAACAACCTTTTGAGCCCCTGGATCAGTTGGAACTGAAGAGGCTTTCATTTAAGACCGCGCTATTACTAGCATTGGCCTCCGCCAACCCGGTAACAATAGGGTATCATTGCGGCCTAACCCTGCCTTTATCCCTAAGATTATTAACCCATCTTTGATGTGTCTTCTCCTTGAGCTGGTAGCTTTTTATCCCCTACCGTTTTCCTCTCCGGAACATCAACGATTGCATATGTTGTGCCCAGTACGCACTCTGCACATCTACATGGACAGGACTAAGGGATAATGAAAATGTTATCAGTTGTTTGTTTCCTGGGCGAAACCTCACACAGGTAAAGCGCTCACTAAACAACCCCTCTCCCACTGCATAGTGGGGGCTATCGCTTTAGCCTACACAAGTAAGGGTATTCAGTCTCCTGCTGGCCTACGGGCTCATTCCACTAGAAGAATGGCTACGTGCTAGGCTTTATTTAAGGGCATATCTAGCCAGGATATTTGCTCAGCAGCGAGTTAGGCTTCGTCTAATACATATGCGAAGTTCTATATCCTCGATGTCACTGGACCGACCCTGACGTATACTGTTTTACGTGTAGGATCTTCTGAGGGGCAAAGCCCATTTGTGTGAAATATCGCACAGGGCAGTCGATCGTCAGGATAAGCTTGTCTGACAATACAGGAGTCATTATATTCCATAATACCAAAACAAATACCTGAAAGAGAACTCTAGGTTACCACCGTAACCCCGGTTCTCTGATAGTATGAGTGAGGCATTTCACCAGACCACCCTCCTTTCATGAGCGAGGAAGAGGTGTTGCTTATTTTTGAATGATTTAGAGACGATCCATTGGGCCTTTTTTATAGGGTAGGAGGGACACCCTTCCCCGACGCACACGTCTCGACGTCCAGCCAATCATGGCTGGCGTCGTGTAATAAAGGCTTCTGACGAATACGCTGGAGGCGTATCCCATAAGTGAAATACATCACTCATACTCATACTATCAGAGAACCAGGGTTATGGTTGTAACCTAAAGATTTCATGAGTCTGCTCACCACTCACATTAGTGATGCATGTTTGTTAGCTGCTATACTCTGATTGGCTTTGTCTGTCTTCCACCTCTCCCAGATGGTACCACTTTGACCTGTCCCGCCATGCCGCTGAAGCTCTCCTCCTATCCAATGGGAAAGATGGCAGCTATCTCCTCCGAAACAGTCATGAGGGTCCTGGCAGCTTTGCCCTCTCTGTCAGGTGGGCCTACCTATCCCATCCCTATCCCAAAAATTCTCCCTCCCTTTTCCATGCCCCATTTCAGATGGATTCCCATTCACCACATGCTTTTTTCTTTCCTTATACAGAGCCAAGGATTCAGTTAAACATTTCCATGTGACACGGAAAAGCAGTGGCTACGCTTTTGGCTTCAATGAGTTTGCATCCCTCCAGGACTTTGTCAGCCATTTTGCCAACCAGCCTCTGCTGGGCAGTGAGACAGGTTTGCTTGAGACCAGTTCTTCAGACCTTACTGAATCCAAAGTCTAAACCTAACCATTTCCCTTCTGTTTATTTATATTTTCAATGACTGAAATATATCCCTTGGTATACCCTCAAGACTCCTAACCTGAACCTTGACCTTTTACTCAACCAGGTACCCTCATTGTCCTCAAATGCCCATATCCATGGCGTGTAGAAGAGCCGTCCATCTATGAGTCTGTGCGGGTTCACACCGCCATGCAGACAGGACGAACAGAGAGCGACCTGGTGGCTAATGCTCCATCGGTATGACCACAAGCTCATTTATTAGTGAAGCAAACACATGGGTTAATCATAACAACATAATTACTTAGGTCAAGTATCACAAACCTCACCTATTGTTTTTTTTTATGATTTTGTTCACAGTTTGGAACAAAGGAGGGCTATCTGGTAAAGTTAGGAGCTGTCGTAAAGGTGAGAGAAATAGGCAGCTGTACAGACCAGGTTTAGTGGACTGTTGTAAAGTTGTTCTGGTTGAAAGACTTTCAATTTGTTTGTTTTTTCAGAACTGGAAGCAGAGGTGGTTCACATTAAACAGAAATGATCTCAAATACTTTAAGGACAAAATGGTGAGTAGAAACCATATCTCTGATAGTGGTCATGGTTTATGATGCAGATGTAATATCATGAATGGCTAGATTTTATTTAATGTCAGTGTTTGTGACAGGATGGTGTTGCCATCTCTCATTTGCTCTCCTGTCTTAGTTTGATGAGCCTATTCGCACCTTGGATCTGACAGCATGCTCTGCAGTCCAGTTTGACTACTCCAAGGACAGAGTCAACTGCTTCTGGTGAGAGCTCCAATCCATTGAGTCAAGAGTGGGCCTACTAACTCTGGTGATTAAGGCCTTTACAGACGATTAAGGCCTTTACAGTTTTTTTCATTTTTATTTTTATTTCACCTTTATTTAACCAGGTAAGCTAGTTGAGAACAAGTTCTCATTTACAACTGCGACCTGGCCAAGATAAAGCAAAGCAGTGCGACACAAACAACAGAGTTACACATGGAATAAACAAGCATACAGTCAATAACACAATAGGAAAAAAAGAAAGTCTATATACAGTGTGTGCAAATGGCGTGAGGAGGTAAGGCAATAAATAGGCCATAGTAGTGAAGTAATTACAATTTAGCAGATTAACACTGGAGTGATAGATGAGCAGATGATGATGTGCAAGTAGAAATACTGGTGTGCAAAAGAGCAGAAAAGTAAATAAAAGCAATATGGGGATGAGGTAGGTAGATTGGGTGGGCTATTTACATATGGACTATGTACAGCTGCAGCGATCGGTTAGCTGCTCAGATTGCTGATGTTTAAAGTTAGTAAGGGAAATATAAGTCTCCAGCTTTAGCGATTTTTGCAATTCGTTCCAGTCATTGGCAGCAAGAAAACTGGAAGGAAAGGCAGCCAAAGGAGGTGTTTGCTTTGGGGATGACCAGTGAGATATACCTGCTGGAGCGCGTGCTGCTACGGGTGGGTGTTGTTATCGTGACCAGTGAGCTGAGATAAGGCGGAGCTTTACCTAGCATAGACTTCTAGATGACCTGGAGCCAGTGGGTCTGGCGACGAATATGTAGCGAGGGCCAGCCGAATACAGCATACATGTCGAGTGGTGGGTGGTATAAGGGGCTTTGGTGACAAAACGGATGGCACTGTGATAGACTGCATCCAGTTTGTTGAGTAGAGTATTGGAGGCTATTTTGTAAACGACATCGCCGAAGTCGAGGATCGGTAGGATAGTCAGTTTTACAAGGGTATGTTTGGCGGTGTGAGTGAAGGAGTCTTTGTTGCGAAATAGGAAGCCGATTCTAGATTTAATTTTGGATTGGAGATGTTTAATATGAGTCTGGAAGGAGAGTTTACAGTCTAGCCAGACACCTAGGTATTTATAGTTGTCCACATATTCTAAGTCAGAACCGTCCAGAGTAGTGATGTTAGTCGGGCAGGTCGGGTGCGGGCAGTGAACGGTTGAAAAGCATGCATTTGGTTTTACAAATGTTTAAGAGCAGTTGGAGGCCACGGGAGGAGTGTTGTATGGCATTGAAGCTCGTTTGGAGGTTATTTAACACAGTGTCCAAAGAAAGGCCAGATGTATACAGAATGGTGTCGTCTGCGTAGAGCTGGATCAGGGAATTACCCGCAGCAAGAGCGACATCGTTGATATATACAGAGAAAAGAGTCGGCCCGAGAATTTCACCCTGTGGTACACCCATAGACTGCCAGAGGTCCGGACAGCAGGCCCTCTGATTTGACACACTGAACTCTGTCTGAGAAGTCTTTGGTGAACCAGGCGAGGCAGTCATTTGAGAAACTAAGGCTGTTGAGTCTGCCGATAAGAATACGGTGATTGACAGAGTCGAAAGCCTTGGCCAGGTCGATGAAGACTGCTGCACAGTACTGTCTTTTATTGATGGCGGTTATGATATAATTGTTGGACTACAATACACTGCTGTTAAAGGTCAGCTTTCCCTTCAGGTGTTTTGTTTGCCACTGGTGCTAGTTTCATTGTTCAATCTTGAATTTGGTGAACCTCAGTGGGCATTTTTAAACATGTTATCGGTTGGTTTCACTTCCGCTTACAGAGGAATATAAAATATGGATCGTGGTGGCAGATAAGAGGAAGTGCAACCTCCAACCTCCACTCAGCTACTTTATTTTGTTGCTGGGTCTCTTTCTGTAGCTGCTGTTATTAAACCTAGCATTAATACTAATTCGGTCTCTTATTTAGTTTGGTGTTCCCTGAGAGGACATTTTATCTGTGTGCCAAGAGTTGTGTGGAGGCAGATGAGTGGATCAAGATAATACGATGGAAACTGGTGAGCCCATAATCCACTATTACTATTAAATTGTGTAAAACAGAAACAAATCTTGAACTGGCTACCTTAATCCAAATGCTTAACTAATGGGGGTAGTGCCAGAGCAAAAATTCCTAACAAATTAATGTTTGTTTTCAGTCACAGATAAGAAAAGGAAGATGACAACATGAAAAGGAGGAGCCAAAAGAGGAATATTCCCACAGTGAACTAAAATATCTTAACCTTAAGTCTGGTAGCTTGTCACTCCTGTTATCCTCCGAGATCCTTTCTGCTCCACAGATGACTGGCTGGTAACCCAAGACAAAAGACAATGGGGCTCTCTGACCATCAAAAATGACCATGTAATTTTAGGGACATTCACAATGACAATGTTTTGGATCTAATCACACTGTTTTTGTGATCGACTTGAGTTCCTCCAGGAATTTTATTTTCTCTAGATTGATATCTTTCACTGGTTGACATTTACTTGATCTTAATTTTACTTAACAAGATGTAACCCTCATACTGTGAATAAATATTTATTTTAGATAAATTAGCAACAAATGAGTCACTGTTTTATTAACTACAAACACGAGAAAGGGGTTACATTCAAGTATTAGAAAATTAAGGCAACAAACACAGCATCATGAGACTATCAAACAACATGTACTGTATCTATGTCTTGTGTGTGTGCACGATAGAGATATATAAAAAATATGTAATAGTTTCAGGTAGATCCTTTTTCATGGCGGATTCTGTCACAGAATAGTCCCATTGCTGTCAAGGTGATACACTCCTAAGTAACCACTACCTGCCATAGCTCTTCGATTAGTGGTACGAGCTCCTTCTCCAGACTGATAATCAAACCTACAAACAACAGTTTGGATAATACTTCAGAATGCTGTACTTGTTGTCTTCATGCAGAGGGTACATACATAAGTAGACATCTTTATCTTACCTGTTGGCACTACTGCTTGCGATGAAACTGATCATCGATGGTAACCGGTTAAACTGCACAATCTGGAAAAAGGTGAGATTTGTCAGCATAACAAGGCACATGGGTCAGTGTTTTTCAATCTGTTCTTGGGGAGAACCAGGGAATGCACATTTTTTTTTGTTCTAGCCCAGCACTAACACACCTGACTCAACTAATCACCAAGCCACCCCAGGCCTACATCCTTTATATGTTAGGTCCAGATTTAACTTACCTGGTATGTGTTATAGTAGCAGATGATACTCTTGTTTTTAGAGAGCCTTAGCTTACTGTCCTGGTCGGTGGCCAATGCAAAGGTGGAGAGGAAGCCTGGTCGTAGAGCATATTCTGGTGCATTATCTTTCGCCACTGAAAGAGAATACATCAGGTACACTGAGCACAACACATTGGACAAGGACAAGAAAAGGTAAACTAAATTACCTAGTTTTTAGAACAAAACACATTTGTGAGGGAGACCTACCTTTAATAACTGTGACACCATCCCTGTCTGTCACTACGATTGCATGAAGACCCTCAACACTGGTGGATAAGGAGAAAAAGAGCAGCACATGACATAACTCCTTAGTCATAATTCAAACTACTGAACTTCACTTTTCACATTAGGGAATCACAAGTTCAATATTAGGTTTCAGCAACAGAAGAATCACAATGAACACAATCATACAACAAACAAACATACCTTGGCACCTGTTTGTACAAGTGTCTATTCAAGTCCTGCAACAAAATGTGTCAAGATAGAGACAAGACGGGTAGCTACCAGGGGCGCAAGTTTGGTTTTAGAAGTTGGGGGGGCATAGTTATTATTTTTATTTGTCACATAAACACTCCAAACAGCCTACCGACCGCTAGGAGCTGTCCTTTGTATCTCATTCCAATGATAAAACTGTGGGGGACATATCCCCCCTGTCCCCAGTGAAAGTTGCGCCCCGGGTAGCTACTACACTGGTGTAGCAACTGGCTATGACTTCAGCTAGCTAGAAATTAATGTAATCAATGTTTGTGTTCAAATAATTTATACTTACATCAGCCATGGTGGAAATGTTATGTATTTTATTCCACCGTCAATTGCTAGAAGAGAACTGAAATATGGTAAGAATGTCTAGTATTTTTTGTGCTCTTCCTAGCTTTCCTTGCTATTTCGTTGACATCTAGCTCCAGCTGATACTGGGTTTAGCAAGGTAGCTAGCTAGTTAGCTGGACTTTTTCATATTTTCTATATGTATAACTAAATGTATTACTACCTTGTAAATGTACAAATGCTAATGCACTGTTACCCCTTTTTTAAATTATTATATTTTTTATTTTAAGTAAGCAGCTTTTCCCACAGGGAAATCATATGACTGGCTTAACCCATGTTGAGCCAGCAACATCTGATTTAAGTTGTTCGAAAATCCTTGAAAATGAGAGCCATGTAAACATTGGAAAATGTTAATTCTGTTCAGTAGAACCCAGTATCCAAAACCATTGCATTTCTGCAAATAGCTTAATTTGCATAAGACATATTACTAAACCTAGAAAAACGAGAAAAAAAAGAGAGAATAGGATATTAAAATATAGATTAGATGGAAAGTGGGCTACTTAGTCTACTTCTCTGGGGTTATCATGCCCCCAGCTCAAAGGAAACTATTTATAGTACATCCCCCACACAACCTTCAAATGTTCTTTCAAAACTCTCCCCTGACAACATAATAGGAGGTCTTGTTCAGAATGTACCTCAAGGTTTGAAATCTGAACTCAACAATAAGGCAATCCCAGGTACTAATTATGATCTGGCCTTAGCAGTTTGAGTGAAACCTGCTGTTTGAATATCTGGCATACCTTTTCTGCTGTAAAGTCAGTAAAGTATTGACCAAAGAATGAAGTGTAATAGGTCGTCTATTTGTATTTTAATTTGTAGCTTATAAAATTGTGATTTGGTTGGCAACTCGTTTTGTGATATAACATGTGGGAACTGAGCAGCCCTCCTCAAAAGGGCCCCTTACTTCACTCTACTGTTAGAGTCATGATCTTTATCTTTTCCACCTACTCCATAGCAATGGGGGACTATCAGAAATTTGAACAAGACTTCTACCAGTTAGGGTATTACATCGATGACCAGGGACAGGTGGCCTACGACTACAATGGCTATGACCTTAACCCAGAGTATGAGGATGAGTAAGTACAGTTGAAGTCGGAAGTTTACATACACTTAGGTTGGAGTCATTAAAACTCATTTTTTTCAACCACTCCACAAATTTCTTGTTAACAAACTATAGTTTTGGTAAGTCAGTTAGGACATCTACTTTGTGCATGACACAAGTCATTTTTCCAACAATTGTTTACAGAGATTATTTCACTTATAATTCACTGTATCACAATTCCAGTGGGTCAGAAGTTTACATACACTAAGTTGACTGTGCCTTTAAACAGCTTGGAAAATTCCAGAAAATGATGTCATGGCTTTAGAAGCTTCTGTTAGGCTCATTTGAGTCAATTGGAGGTGTACCTGTGGATGTATTTCAAGGCCTACCTTCAAACTCAGTACCTCTTTGCTTGACATCATGGGAAAATCAAAATAAATCAGCCAAGACCTCAGAAAAACTATTGTAGACCTCCACAAGTCTGGTTCATCCTTGGGAGCAATTTCCAAACACCTGAAGGTACCACGTTCATCTGTACAAACAATAGTACGCAAGTATAAACACCATGGGACCACGCAGCCGTCATACCACTCAGGAAGGAGTAATCTAGTAATCTAGAGATTAACGTACTTTGGTGCGAAAAGTGCAAATCAATCCCAGAACAACAGCAAAGGACCTTGTGAAGATGCTGGAGGAAACAGGTACAAAAGTATCTATATCCACAGTGAAACAGGTCCTATATCGACATAACTTGAAAGGCCGCCCAGCAAGGAAGAAGCCACTGCTCCAAAACCACCATAAAATAGCCAGACTACGGTTTGCAACTGCACATGGGGACAAAGATCGTACTTTTTGGAGAAATGTCCTCTGGTCTGATGAAACAAATACATGGCCATAATGACCATCGTTGTGTTTGTAGGAGAAAGGGGGAAGCTTGCAAGCTGAAAAACACCATCCCAACCGTGAAGCACAGGGGTGGCAGCATCATGTTGTGGGGGTGCTTTGCTGCAGGAGGGACTGGTGCACTTCACAAAATAGATGGCATCATGAGGTAGGAAAATGATGTGGATATATTGAAGCAACATCTCAAGACATCAGTCAGGAAGTTAAAGCTTGGTTGCAAATAGGTCTTCCAAATGGACAGTGACCCCAAGCATACTTCCAAAGTTGTGGCAAAATGGCTTAAGGACGGACAACAGTCAAGCCCTGACCCCATCACAAAGCCCTGACCTCAATCCTATAGAAAATCTGTGGGCAGATCTGAAAAAGTGTGTGTGAGCAAGGAGGCCTACAAACCTGACTCAGTTACACCAGCTCTGTCAGGAGGAATGGGCCAAAATTCACCCAATTTATTGTGGAAAGCTTGTGGAAGGCTACCTGAAACTTTTGACACAACAATTTAAAGGCAATGGAGGTGTTAATTTGTTATTAGTGGCATAGATGTGTCCATGCCTGGTATTTTCGCCCCCTCTATGGGCCATCAGTACACAGGGCAAGTTTACCAGCCCACAACACCCACTGGAACATATCAATACACAGCTGGAACAGACGGATCATATGAAGAGCCTCTTTTGCTGGACGGTAAGACCTGATTGACTAGTACTGCTCTAAACTGGTGGTTTATTCAACACATTGAAAGATTTAACAGAACTAGAATTAACGTAAGAACATATTTAAATGTGAAAGTGTATATACAGTGAAGGAAAAAAGTATTTGATCCCCTGCTGATTTTGTACATTTGCCCACTGACAAAGAAATGATCAGTCTACCATTTTAAAGGTAGGTTGATTTGAACAGTGAGAGACAGAATAACAAAAAAATCCAGAAAAACGCATGTGAAAAATGTTATAAATGGAATTGCATTTTAATGAGGGAAATAAGTATTTGACCCCTCTGCAAAACATGACTTAGTACTTGGTGGCAAAACCCTTGTTGGCAATCACAGAGGTCAGATGTTTCTTGCAGTTGGCCACCAGGTTAGCACACATCTCAGGAGGGATTTTGTCCCACTCCTCTTTGCAGATCTTCTCCAAGTCATTAAGGTTTGGGGCTGACGTTTGGCAACTCAAACCTTCAGCTCCCTCCACAGATTTTCTATGGGATTAAGGTCTGGAGACTGGCTAGGCCACTCCAGGACCTTAATGTGCTTCTTCTTGAGCCACTCCTTTGTTGCCTTGGCCGTGTGTTTTGGGTCATTGTCATGCTGGAATACCCATCCACGACCCATTTTCAATGCCCTGGCTGAGGGAAGGAGGTTCTCACCCAAGATTTGACGGTACATGGCCCCGTCCATCGTCATGCGGTGAAGTTGTCCTGTCTGAGATTAGGAGCAAACTGAGATTAGGAGCACTCCCTTTAAGAGTGTGCTCCTAATCTCAGCTCGTTACCTGTATAAAAGTCACCTGGGAGCCAGAAATCTTTCTGATTGAGAGGGGATCAAATACTTTTTTCCCTCACTGTAGGTCTTCTCATCTTCACATCTGTTTTTATTCATCTGTTGTGTATTTGTGTAGAGATTGGCATGAATTTTGAGCACATATGGCAGAAGACGTTGACAGTGCTTAACCCTATGATCCCAGCAGATGGCAGCATCATGAATGAGACTGACCTGACGGGCCCTATTCTGTTCTGAATCGCTCTGGGAGTCACTTTACTCATGGTGAAGAACCTCTCCAGCAGCTCATGTCCAAGTGTGTGTGTGTGTTGCATGTTTTCACAGCCCAAGTCATCATTGATCACTATTCAGATGGAAAATATTTGTAGCTTTGCTGTATGTAACTGTGCATGTACTGTCCTGAAACTAAATGTATTTACTCTTTATATAGGCAGTCAAATCCCACTTTGGCTATGTCTATGGGATCAGTACCATCGGCTGTATGGCGATCTATACCCTGTTGACCCTGATGAGTTCCCTGACTGTGTCCGATGGCTGTGTAGCCATCGTGCTGGGCTACCGCCTCCTCCCCATGGTGGCACGATCTGCATTTGCAGTCGTCTTTCCCCTACAGAGAGTAGGCCTTTCCAGTCCAAAAACAATTAAAAGGTTGCCTAAATAATATTGCGTAGAAAAACAAGAGTTTGCTCATCTTGATTTCTGTTCTGTCATGTCTTTTGTTCTGTCAAATCTGACTTTTGTTTTACGTCCAGAGGGATCATCGGAACGATCCTGGCCTTGCTGGTGATCAGCTTCCAAGATCTTCATCTCCACCCTGGCTATGGAGGGCCAGCAGCTGTTGGTAGCGTACCCCTGTGCCCTGCTCTATGGAGTCTTTGCCTTGCTAACAGTGTTCTGAAGGCCACTACTGTTACTGACTGTCAACAGAGATCTAATTTCTGAACCACTACATTGGGAAATACATGTCTGGTATGGGTGTCAGTCTGGTATTGAGTTTGAGTTTTGTTTGTTGAATTCCTAGATTTCTTTTCAATGTGGCTCAGTTTTTTCATAGGAGTTACTCTACATTGTGAAAAATGTCATCTGGGTGTGTAATTGGTTGACATTTGTGCATTGGAATGTGCCGATAAATTTTATTTGAAATGTTACATTGTGTCAAAATGCAACACGGACTTCAATTGAAATTATAGAACTAATGAACACCATGTTGAAAAGCTATAAAACTTTATTTAAGATTGTTTTTTAAACAGTATAATTCACTGTATCTTGTGTCTTAAAAAAACATACATTCAGGATATGAAAAAACATTCATCGAGTATAACATATTTGGGGCGGCAGGTAGCCTAGTGGTTAGAGCGTTGGACTAGTAACCGAAAGATTGCAAGATCAAATCCCCGAGCTGACAAGGTAAAAATCTGTCGTTCTGCCCCTGAACAAGGCAGTTAGCCTGCTGTTCTTAAGCCGTCATTGAAAATAAAAATGTGTTCTTAACTGGCTTGCCTAGTTAATGGTTAAAAAATATATATTTTATCTGGGAAATGAAAAAAAAAGCTAAAATTATTACCAGTGTATAACCTTACAAACCTACATGGTTCTTACTCTTTGAAATACAATAGTGCAAGAGCATGGTTAAACATGGTTTTACTATATAAAGAATGCATTGTTCTTCCAAGAATACAGTCTTAAATCATTTCATCCAATTTACACGCAGCCCACTTACAAAAACATTTAACTTTAGGATTATTTTAGGATTAAGGATTAGGATTAAACATCAGCAAAGAAATATGATGCATTCATTCTGATAACTTTTCCTTGGTGAAGTTACATGTCTGTCTTACAATCATAGGACTGTAACTTTTAGTGTTTTTTTACTGATCAAAAACAGATTTGTAGGACTTCAAGATTTTTATTTTGAATTCATCCATTCAATAGCACATGTCCAATGCAGGGTTTGGCATAGCTGATTTACACAGCCTCTAGAATAATGCAGTATTTAGAGGATTAGTCTGTTCATAACTGTAGGGTTTGGATCTCTACTGGTTTTAGGGTTGCATTGATTATTCCCTATTATCTCAACCATTCAGGTCATAAACCATAAGGGACCAGGGGGAGTAATTGAGACACTGGGCCTAGTGTGACTGTCCCTGAAGTAAATACATAAACACAAATCTTGAAGACCAAAGGTTGTGTGTTCTAATAGCCAGCAGAGTAAGTAGATGCAGTCTCATTTCCCATCATCTTTTTCCCATGGTATTTTTTTCAGATGAGGTCGGCTGCCACGCAGGTTACCCTTCAAGACGGCAGGTAGAGAAAGAAACAGATAAATACTGTTGTAAGTACTGTAACAATGTGTACCTTCACTGGAATTACCCTGTAATTGCATAGGTATTAGGGACACACTGTAAAGTGTGACAAGAAATGTGAATTGTTATTAAAGGGGAATTTTACTGAAACAATTTTTCATATATTATTCATTAGTTCGCTTTTGAAACATTGAAGTTGTATACTGCTTTCAGTCTCCTAATGCCCAAAATCAAGCATGATCAAAAAGTCTCATGATGATGTGTTTTGACACTGTGTGACTTTTCCATAAAGCAAACACAGGCCTGCTAGGATAGCTATGAGGAATATAACATTGTTAAATTACTCACTGTATACACGTTGGAGAGGTTGGAAAGGTTGTTGAACAGCGCTTGACCTGCACTGACTTTGTTCCTCACACCACGTACAGTCCCATTCTTGCTGCAGATATTAATGCGCTTGTTGCTAAAGAGCAGCTCCTTTTTGGTGCTAGCGTACATAAGCAGGTCATCCGGATCACTCCCGCAATCATCCGGCGCTGTGCCCACCAGCCCACACAGATGCCCATTTGCCTCGCTGGTTGGTGGGGAGCTCGCCTGCTCGCTCTCCGAGTTGCTGGTGCAGTCCGAGTCAACTGAGTCTGTCACTGAGCCACACAATGTCAATGTGTCATCCTTGAAAACCTCAGTCAAAATGCGACCACTATTTGCAGATGCCACCCGAAACCTTACGGTTCTCTGAGCCTTTTCTTTGTCTTGTCTTGAGGTTGTGCCCTCCATTGGAACGCAAGAGGTTGTTTTACATGGTCAACATCTCTCTTTCAGTGAAGTAAGATGCATTCTTGTAAGATTAAGCCATACCCTTATGCTATTGTTAATTTCCCAAATTGACATGTAAAATCTAAGTCCACAATGGTCTGAGTAAGAAAACTAGACACCAAAATGGTTAATAATAAATGAAGTTCTGCCATGGTAACAGTTAAAACAGGCAAACAGTAAATTGATATCCCCATGATGCATAATTAATTAATTGGTCAAATATGACCAAATAGGCAACCGAAGTTGAGGTCACTGCAGATCAACAACCCACCAGTTCTTGTGCCCACTGTCATACCTCCACAACCCCTCATCAGATGAAAGCTTCAGCAACCTTGAGGACCTATTATGTTATCAAGCATGCATCTGTTGTATAGGAGCATCCCTTTATGGTAGCAAGAGCAGGTTTCATTAAAAAGGGAAGAGTGGAGTCTTTCCTCAAGGACTTGATAAAATATTTCCCAACTAGGACTTTGCTGGGATCGACATAAAATCACTCATTACAAGACAATGAAATCTGTCTGGGTGAATCAACTACAGCCAAAGTAAGAGCACAGAGTTTGGTAATAAAATGTAGTGTAATATACTTTTTTTGTCAAATATTTATTGTGGATTATCCCTTTCATTTGAATACCGGAAGTGACCCTGTTGTCTTGCGGAAAAACCCAAACACACGTGTCTACCGGTGTCTCCCACCTACATTCTACCAGCAAGAATAAGCAAGACCTAGAAAGAATAAGGTCGTGACCATGACGAGTTCCCTTCAAAATAAAAGTCTCACAATGATGGTAAAAATGGATACAATTCATAACATTTTATGAGCAAATGTAATTGCCTTCATAGCACAAATAATATTATAGCATTAACATTAACAGCATTAAAAGTAAGGATTACTAGATAGTTATCAATGTAACAGCAGTAACACAAATAAAACATTTATCTACTGTTAATAATAGTAAAAACAATATTAATTATATAATTATAATAAACTTTAGAAAACACTTACATTCAGTACGTTTTTTCATATTGGACATACATATTGCACCATACACAATTTAATTCTGTATGTTGTGTCGCAGTAAAAGGGGGGTTCGTTCTACTCTGAGCACTTCTACTTTTCAAATCCCCAGTTTACACCCAGAGGAGCATCGCTGCTCATTCTACTAACAATGTTTATTCAAAAAATAATACCTAAAGGGGTCCTAAAATTCTAAATCATATAGCTAAATGATCCATGGTATAACCATCTGAAAACAATTCCATATGTTAGCTTAGTACCCCTACTTTGATGCTAATTAGCATTTTTAAATCAGAGTAAATAGTCGAATATATTGATTCAAGTCACCTTGTCCAATTGAGATTTACATGGTTATCAAACCAGGGTAAGCCTACACAAAGCACAGCCCTTATATGAAGTGTTTATAAAATCCCCTATGGGAAATGGTGGGAAAACAATTGGAACCATTTCCCTGTTTTTGCATTTAACCCCTTTTACATGATATCCAATTCGTAGTTAGTCTTGTCCAATTGCTGCAACTCCCCTATGAACTCGGGAGAGGCGAAGGTCGAGAGCCATGCGTCCTCCGAAACATGACCCTGCCAAGCCGCACTGCTTCTTGACACACTGCTCACTTAACCCGGAAGCCAGCCGCACCAATGTGTCGGACGAAACACCGTCCAGCTGGCGACCGAAGTCAGCTTGCAGACGCCCGGCCCGCCACAAAGAGACGCTAGAGCACGATGGGACAAGGAAATCCCGGCTAAGAGTGAATCACTTAACTGTGGTAATATCCTCACGGTGTGTTCTCCAGTGTCCACCCATCTACCAAAAGGATACTGACTATTCCCCAGAAAGGACCACACAACATTATTCAGCTCTGCACCTACACATTTTATTTAAAAAAATACAAAATTAAAAAAAAGTTTCCATAGGAAAGTGATACAAATGTGCAATCCCATCTCCTTCGTATCCTTTTTAAAATGCATCGTAAATAGTAACAATTATCATTAACTGACATATTACCTAGCATCAAAAGACAATTTAAAAAAAATTAAATACAGAAAAGGAGAAGAGGGACAGTCTGCATGTTGAGTCCCTACATTGAACAAAGGGTTCTGTATGAAAGAGGAGATCGGGGAAAATTAAATATCTGTAGCAGCCATTTCCTGGAGAAGTAATCCACCCTCAAACAGCCCCTTTAGAGTCATGAGATTAGGTTGTGGATTCAATTGAAACAGGGAGCCCTCTGGGAATTGGAGTTTACAAGAGAAAATCCCTACATCACTGCCATGTAACATTTACATTGTCATTTTGCAAATTCTCTCAATTTATGGTCAATGCAAATTAAGGTGTTTTGTGGCCCCTACTGGAATTGAACATACAATCTTTGTAGGCATTAGCTAATCAGACCCCTGTAACAATATGACTCCAACCCTCCGAGATGTACCTTTAGTGATGTTAAGAGAGATTCAGCCTCAGCTCAGGATTAGATCGCAGTCTTTCATACAGAAAAGTGAGAAATGTGCACTAACATGCCCCTCTCATTCTCCCATCAAGTAACTGGCCTTTCAACGGTATGAGTAAAAAAAAAATACATTAAATTGAAAATGAAAAAAAAAAAACAGGCTACTGGGCCGGTACAGTGGCAGTGGGTATATATGAGAATATGTTGGTGTTGTGTTTAGAGCACACAGGTCTGGCTAGACTTGGCGGGCAGCTCCAGGCTGCTCTCATGGCCACAGCTGGATGTCACACAGGACGCCTCCTCAACCGGAGTGGGCATCCCCTGGGCACAGATCTGCTGTATGCACTGCCTACACGGGACAAGAGAAAACCGAGACCGATTTAGAATCAGAAGGAAGGTTGAGAATTGATGATACATCCCTGTATGGAGAGATGCTGCCACAATCACATTCTATTTGTCTCTACATACAATACTACATTTCCAACAACTTACCAAGCAGTGCGGGACATGATGTAGTAGATGTCTGGCTTCTGAAAGCCGTTGAAGGTAGAGGAGGCAGCCACGGTGTAGGCTCCCATATTCTCAAACAGCAGCCACTCTCCCACCTGCATGTCCGGCAGAGTGCACACCTCAGCGATGCGATCCAGACCGTCACAGGTTGGTCCCCAGATGCTGCAGGGGTACATACGCTCATCTGGCTTTGGCTTCTGTAGATGGATAATGAGAACAGGGATTAACAAACAATTGTCAGACTTATTTTATTGGTTTTATGAACTAACTTTGTGTGAGTTAGTTTGGTTGATTGAAATGGTGTGTTAATCAACTTACCTTGTGCAGCGTAGGCAAGGGGTGAGCATGGTCATATAGAATACAGTTGAAGGAGCCATAGACGCCATCGTTCACATAGTACATCAGAGTCCGGTCACTGGTCCAATCGTCATCCTCTGTAGGGGCAGAGTTGTGTAAATTATAATGAAACTTGGCTCTCTATTACTTTGGATTGAGTGATGCAATTTTATTTGGCACGTCAGGCATTAACAACAGGTTTGCTGATTGAGTGAATTTGCTCATACCGTCAGAGGCAGACTGCTCGTTCATGATGACCTTCTTGGCGATGACGTTAACAGCTAGGGTGTAGGCAGAGGCCACGTAGTAGCGGCCTGGCTCAGCAATGATCCGGATCCCAGAGTCGGCAGGGAAATACTTGTCTAGTGCTGGGTTGATAACTGCCGTGATCTCCTCAAACTTGAGCTTGGTATCCTCAGACCCAGGGAAACCACCACCAATGTCCAGGAGGGTCATGTTGAAACCCACCTCGGCCTGCAAAAAAATAAAAGAACCAACAAAGATGAGTTAGACCTACAACTTGAGGGCCAACTGCAGGTTAAGGGTCCATTTATAAATTGAGGTGATAAGTTCCAAGCAGAGAAAGACACTCACCCCCATGTCAAAGACACAGCGGGCGTCAGAGATTGCCTGGCTGTAGGTGTCTGGGTCAGTGCAGCCGCTCCCCACGTGGAAGCTGACCCCAATAACATCCAGACCCAGTTCTTTAGCCCTCTCCAGGAGACCCCGGCATGCCTTCATGGTGGCACCAAACTTGACACTGAGCTGGCAAACAGCCTTGGAATCATCGGTGGCAATGCGCAGGACTAGTCTGGACAAGGAGAAATAAAAGTTGGAGGTGCACTTTTCTAGAGTAGCCAGATAAGTTACTTACAAAACCAAGTGTTTTCAGTGTGGCTAAAAAACGGCGGTGGAGAGGTTTCTTACTTGGCATTGTCGTGGCACCGAGCCACCTTCATGAGCTCCACGTCGCTGTCGAAGGTCATCATCTGCACTCCGTGGGCAGAGGCATACTTGATCTGGGACACCTGCTTGCAAGGGTTGGCATAGATGATCCTGCTAGCATCCACACCCAGAGACTGAACAATCTGGATCTCAGTCTGATGGGACAAAAATCAGACTGGATCAGAAAAGGAAACGCAATCATAGGGTAGCAGGGTTGGGGTCAAGGCCATTTCTTTCTAAACATCTCCTTGTTTATTGAGACATACCTTGCTTGCACAGTCAAAGCCGGCACCCAAGGAGGCCAGGGTCATAACAACAGTCCGGCTGTCGTTGCATTTGACAGCATAGAAGGGCGTTACGCGAGGCATGGCACGCGCCCATCGCATGTGCTTCTTCAGCACGTCACTCAAGTCGCACACGTAGAAGGCATCCTTATCATCCTGGAGGGCCAAAGACACAGATGTAAGCAAATAAGAAATACATCTTACAGTGACAAATGCCTCAACAAATCACAACAAATGCAGCAAAATCAGGGACAGCAGGAAGTTCTTCTTACCGACATGGACATCTCGTTGATCTTCTGCTCAACAATGTCACGGGCACAGAAGCCCTCCTCCAGGAAGGCAAAATCGGCAGGAGTGAATGTGTTCATCGTCGCAGAATAACTTTTAGATTGGTCACAAAAGAGAACTGTGGGAAAAAGTTGATCCAAGTTAAAAATGGTAGCACAGCTACAAGGAATAGCCTCAATGTTGGCTCAGTGACTTGCACATTTTACAAAGGACAATTCCCTAAAAGTAGCATTCAAATGAGTGTACAAAACTGCTCATTATCTGGAATGTTACTAGCATAATTACTCCTAGAGCTACAGTACATCAATTACAACCAACTCCAGTATCTCATAGGCATGTGCTGTTAACACCCATTATAGAATATTATGACATGTATGTTGGAAATGACCGTGGCTTGGAAAGCAACACTTACCTGGACAAGAAAGAGTTGGAATTTGGCAAAGTAGTTTAATCAGGTACAGAGCAGCCAAGGCGGTTCACCAGTGAAGTTGAAACCTTTCACATAACACTCTAGGCCGGGGCCTGCAGAGTAGCCGGTCTGCGCTTTCCTAAAGCGATTATTCTGCAAACAGTAAAATACAATTTGTAACATAAAGAGGACAGTGTCATTTGCTGTGTTGAGTTTAATGGCCCTTTCCTTCATTCAGTGTCAACCAGACGTATCATAATTTTAGATAATAGTATGTGAGGAGCAGTTCAGGCACAAAAAAAATTATTGACCAATTACCGACTTCGGCTTGCCTCAACAATAGGGAGTCGTCTATGGCGTGTTTGTAATTCAACTAGAAACCACCCATTGTCATGTAAATGTTTATCGCGAAATACTGCACCAAACATTTGAGCTTTTAGTTAGATGTAAAAACGCACGACATTTATTGAGTCATCGTAGATTAATTCTTACTATTTTGAGGAAGTATATAATGGATACAGCGTCTGAAATCACCAAACACTATTGCCGCTTTTTTTCAGATTTTCCAAGCGAAGGAATTTTAAGGGAGTATGACGAAGGGCCATAAGACTTCAGCTTGTCCCAAGAAAAAAAAAAAATCCTGTGCCCAACAACCGATTTTTTTACTGAAGTCCAAAATGAACAAAAACGTAATCATAATATGCACAAACACTTCCAACTGTTGTTTGGTAAGCATGTGGACGCCTTCTACTTTTATCTCGTGTGCAAAAACACGTCATAGGGCCCAACGGTCGTCTCGAGCCACACTGCGCGTGCGCAAACCGTCAAATCAAAGGCACTCCTTTAAATGAAAACGTGTCAATGTGTTACTTTCACGAGGTTGGAGTAATAACATGTTCAACTACTTAAGAAACTGGCTCGAATCTGGGTTGTGCCTTTAGATTGAGAAAATGAACTACTATGTAATAAATGTTCAATAAATGTTCAATTCCAACCCCTGGCCTGTTTCGCAAGCATTCCCTGAAGTCTCGCAATGTTGCGCCCCGGGTTAGAAACGCTGGGTCGTCACTAGTTACCACAGCCAAAGTCAAACCCAGCCTATTTATTCAATGTATCTTCTTAAAAACGTTATTGTAAACCTAACCATACTGTTAACCTTACGACTAACCCTAACCTTAAAATTAAGACCAAAAAGCTCATTTTCATGTATTTACGATATAGCCCATTTTGACTTTGAGGCTGTAATAACGAGTGGAAACCGAAAAGGACACAATCTTTGTCGAAGTAACCAACTACCACCAGTACTGGCAGTATGAATTTCTGCATAAAATACATTTACCAAGCGAACGTTACTGTAGCTAGCTAATGACATTCCCGAGGATATATAAAAATAAAAAAAAAATCATACTCCAAACCAATCACTTCCATCGAGCAAAAACACAAAAATATATTAACGTTAGCGCTACGTAAAAGCTAGCTAACGTTACTACTTGTACAATATGGCATAACCATAACAATACTCTAACGTTAACTTACTAGCTAGCTAAAAATATTGACACGATTTCAATAAGCCAAATTGGGTAGCTCATAATGAATGAATACCGGAAGCCTAACTTACATAGCCAGTTTAAAATAAATTAGGAAATTGTGAAAACGTAGAATAAATTAATGAAGGTTTACCTTAAAAAGCATTTACAAAGAGTGTGTCCATTAGACCAGAATCCTGCGAAAAAAATACTTAGTTTTCCCTTGTCAACCGAATCTGTCACAGAACTGAATAACGATCTCCGTCTGAACTAAAAGTGTAAGTCTGTGTTTCGATACCCACTGTATTTATATAGGTGCCGTCTCCAAGACAACACGCCAGCTGAAACTGGCCCTCAGTCGGCGTCGGATGGAACTGGTTTAGTCTTGTCACCGGCTCCATGTGCTCGTAGAGGAAGTAAGAGGAGGCAGATAAAGCCGGTTTACTAGATGGGATACTGCTTTTGTAGCCTGACTACCAGTCTCTTTAGCTAACATTCCACTCCCTGCCACTCCTTCATGGCAATTACAAGGAGTGGAATGTTAGCTAAAAAGACTGGTACTCAGGTTTCAGCATTGGTGATTTGGCATTTAGTGGCAGGTTAGGAGAATTAGGTTGAGGTTAGGAAAACAGTTCGTTTTTAATGCATTTTAGCAAACCCTAACAGAAGATTTATCCCTTCTAACCATGGCCAGATAAAGCAATCTCTTCATTTACTGGCTCAATGCCTGAAATGTATAGCCTAAACCAAATTATAAACTACTTTGCAGACTAACATAATTGAAACACAGCTGTTTTAGTATTTCAATTGTACAACTTTAAACCGATTCTGAAGATGATTTAATTGTCTGCTATTGTGCCTTGAGCTAGAGAGCCACCAGGCAGAGAAGTACACTTGCCACGATCCAGTCAGCATCAGTTCCATAACTGAGCTTCCCTGTGATGGTTCTGAAGACGTGTGAATAATACATTTAAACATTTTTACATTTGCTTTTAGGGCAGTGTAATGGCTAATTTGGCCAACCTTTCATGATTCAGGGGTGACATATTTTTTCTAAAGACTCTGGAATTCTTTATTTTCCGACAGAAAATGTTGTCCTCACACCCCTGATGGTCAGATTTGGCATATTTGGACAGCATCCAAAGTCAAAGTGACACATGAGCTGGTTTCTGATAATGGTCGACGTACTATAAGAACAATTCAGGATTTTTCTAAGAGAAAAACATTTCCAAAGCAAATTCACTGAAGCATAGCTTACTGTACATAGAAGCTGCCTGGTGAGTTTGCCCAGAGTAGCAGCATCTTATGCTGGCTCAGTCCTGAATGCCCTGGTATTGATCCATCTAATCATTCAGTGACTGACTTGGTATTGTTATACATGACATGTAAAAGCAGCCCTGCAGACTAATGCATCAGCTGTCTGCTGTAGAACCTTATCTGCTGACTGTATGCCTCTGTGCTGTGCCAGATAGGCCTCTCTGGAAGTATGTCTAAGGGTCAGTGAGACCAACCTGGCCTAACCCAGGCACTGTTGTTGAGCAATAAGGGAAGAGTGGAAATCCACACTCAAAATAGGTTGACTACTCTACAAATGTATTTTGTAAGGAGGTGCGGTAATTGCAAAATGCAGATAGCCTCTTGGAATAATTCCTACAGACGTGCTGATACAGTAGGCTACAGGGTCACGTGTAGACAGTGACCTTGATGCTTAGTTGTCTGGCCCATTGGTGATCTGCAACTGTCTCCTGCCCGCAGTGACAGCAGGTCCCACTGAAAACTACACATGCAGCAGGAGATTAAGCCTAGCAAACCACGGTTAAACCGTAGTAAACCTCACTTACCTCCTTCTATTCCTGACCAGGTCTAGTCAGGACAGGAGGACAGGAGGCCATTTAACCCAATAACTGAGTCGTCAACTCTCCATTCTCCCTCTCCCTGAAAATACCCTTTACTGCACTGGTTTTGTCGCTATGTCAATTAATGTTAGGGGTCAGTGTGACCAATCAGGATCAAAAGTACTTATCTTGTTGTCATTGTAATTTTTTCCACAAGATGCTGACTTCGTGAGCTTAGTGTAACATATTCAAGACTGATTTAGTTGCTATTTCAGCTTAGAAGTATCACATTTCACATTATGTTGTAGATTTGTAACTTTTCCTTGAACAGAAACTAAATTCGTCAAGGGAATTGTATGAATAACACTGTCAAAACTTCAGTAAGAGACTGATTGTTTGACCCCGATTTGTCTTCAAAGTCCTAGAGATTCCTGAAAAGAACAGATGGACCACTTTTCCATGCTGCCACCAGCCCAATTTTAGCTTTCAGAGACTTTGGGGTTGGGAGTAGACATTATTCTTGGGAAAATTAAGAATTTGGTCATTAGTGACTCAATAGCACTTCTGGAAACATTGGCATTCCACTTTTAAGAGGCTGGTGTCGGTTCAAAGCCTCTCATGGGAAACTTCAAGCATAATGAAGACTACATATCTGCGGTTTTGTGAAATGGGTTCTCCAGATAAAAATGGGCCACAATCAAATTGGCATCTTCTCTTTTCATGACCATGAGTTGGTTTCCATTCAGACGTTCAGATTTACCGCCTGTCTAGCATATGAAGTCATTATTTAAACTAGCGTTGAAACCCCAAGAACCTCACTGTTTTTCTCAATGGAATATAAAAGTGGAAAAGAGGAAGGGTTGGAGGAATGGAGAAATGTCTGCAAGGGCAAACCAGACAAAACAATCTGCTATGCTCCAGTTGTGGCTCTTTTTTTGTCCTTCATTGGCGGGAAGCCCTGCTGCCACCCCAACCTTTGCTTCTCATTTTGTTCTGGCGGATGGACGCCCACCAACCCTGAAGCACACATGGCTCCTGAGTAAGAAGTAGGCCTCAGCCCTGGGGCTAATTTGTTTACCAAATATACAGTGCCTTCAGAAAGTACTCACACCCTTTTTCCACATTTTGTTATGTTACAGCCTGAATTTAAAATGGATTACATTTAGTTTTTTTTGTCACTGATCTCCCCGTACTGTCAAAGTGGAATATTTTTTTTTACCAATGAATAAATCAAAATCTGAAATGTCTTGAGTGAATTTCAAATACAGATTCAATCAAAGACCAGGGAGGTTTTCCAATGCCTTGCAAAGAAGGGCACCTATAGGTAGATAGGTTTTAAAAAAAGCAGACATTGAATATCCCTTATATCCCTTTGAGCATGGTGAAGTTATTAATTATACTTTGGATGGTGTATCAATACACCCAGTCACTACAAAGATACAGACATCCTTCCTAACTCAGTTGCCGGAGAGAAATTTCACGATGAGGCCAATGGTGACTAAAACAGTTACAGAGTTGGATTTCTGTAATAAGAGAAAACAGGATGGATAAACAACATTGTAGTTACTCTACAATACTAACGTAATTAACAGAGTGAAAAGAACAGAATAAAAATATTCCAAAACATGCATCCTGATTGCAACAAGGCACCAAAGTAATACTGCAAAACATGTGGCAAAGCAATTCACATTATGTCCTGAAATTCAAAGTGTTATGTTTGGGGCAAATCCAATACAACACATTACTGAGTACCACTCTCCATATTTTCAAGCATAGTGGTGGCTGCATCATGCTATGGGTATGCTTGTAATTGTTAAGGACTCCTAGAGGAAACCCTGGTTCAGTCTGCTTTCCACCAGATACTGGGAGATTAATTCACCTTTCAGCAGGATAATAACCTAAAACACAAGTCCAAATTTACACTGGATTTGTTTACCAAGAAGACAGTTAATGTTCCTGAGTGGCCGAGTTACAGTTTTGACTTAAGTCTACTTGAAAATCTATGGCAAGACTTGAAAATGGTTGTCTAGCAATTATCAACAACCAATTTGACAGAGCTTGAAGTATTTTGAAAAGAATAAGGATTTTTTTCTTCAACAATCCAGGTGTGGAAAGCTTTTAGAGACTTACCCAGAAAGACCACAGCTGTAATCGCTGCCAAAGGTGCTTCTAAAAAGTATTGAGTCAGGGGTGTGAATACTTATGTAAATTAGATATTTCTGTAATTCACTTTCAATACATTTGCAAAAATGTCTAAAAATATGTTTTCACTTTGCCATTATTGGATATTGTGTGTAGATGGGTGATAAAAAAATCTATTTAATCCATTTTGAATTCAGGCTGTAACACAACAAAATGTGTAACAAGTCAAGGGTATGAATATTTTCTGAAGGCACTGTACATGTACAGTTGTAGTCGGAAGTTTACATAAACTAGTTTTAATGACTCCAACCTAAGTGTTTCAACCACTCCACAAATTTCTTGTTAACAAACTATAGTTTTGGTAAGTCGGTTAGGACATCTACTTCGTGCATGACACAAGTAATTTTTCCAACAATTGTTTACAGACAGATTATTTCACTTATAATTCACTGTATCACAATTCCAGTGGGTCAGAAGTTTACATACATTAAGTTGACTGTGCCTTTAAAGAGCTTGGAAAAATCCAGAAAATGATGTCATGGCTTTAGAAGCTTGACATAATAATAATTTGAGTCAATTGGAGGTGTACCTGTGGATGTATTTCAAGGCCTACCTTCAAACTCAGCGCCTCTTTGCTTGACATCATGGGAAAACTAAAAGAAATCAGCCAAGACCTCAGATTTTTTTGTTTAGACCTCCACAAGTCTTGTTCATCCTTGGGAGCAATTTCCAAACGCCTGAAGGTACCACGTTCATCTGTACAAACAATAGTACGCAAGTATAAACACCATGGGACCTCGCAGCCGTCCTACCGCTCAGGAAGGAGACGCGTTCTGTCTCCTAGAGATGAACGTACTTTGGTGCGAGAAGTGCAAATCAATCACAGAACAGCAGCAAAGATGTGAAGATGCTGGAGAAAACAGGTACAAAAGTATCTTTATCCACAGTAAAACGAGTCCTATATCGACATAACCTGAAAGGCCGCTCAGCAAGGAAGAAGCCACTGCTCCAAAATCACCATAAAAAAAGCAAGTTTTCAGGAAGTTAGGAAGTTAAAGCTTGGTCGCAAATGGGTCTTCCAAATGGACAATGACCCCAAGCATACTTCCAAAGAAAGTCAAGTTATTGGAGTGGCCATCACAAAGTCCTGACCTCAATGCTACAGAAAATCTGTGGGCAGAACTAAAAAAGCGTGTGCGAGCAAGGAGGCCTACAAACCTGAGTCAGTTACACCAGCTCTGTCAGGAGGAATGGGCCAAAATTCACCCAACTTATTGTGGGAAGCTTGTGGAAGGCTACCCAAAACATTTGACCCAAGTTAAACAATTTAGAGGCAATGCTACCAAATACTAATTGAGTGTATGTAAACTTCTGACCAACTGGGAATGTGATGAAAGAAATAAAAGCTGAAATAAATCACTCTCTAATATTATTCTGACATTTCACATTCTTAAAATAAAAGTGGTGATCCTAACTGACCTAAGACAGGGATGTCAGGAATTGTGAAAAACTGAGTTTAAATGTATTTGGCCAAGGTGTGTGTGAACTTCCGACTTCAACTGTATCTGCTTGTTTAAAATGGCAGGGTCATGGGATACGGAGAGTGCAGCCGTAGCGACCCTGAGTTTAGGCAAAGGAATGTCCCTTTGTCTTATCTTCCTCACTCCATTTCTAACTATTTCTTTTTCTCTCTCCTTCTGGTTCTCCCTCATTGTTGCCCTCTTCCTCATGTAGCCTACTTTCCGTCTATCTCTCTCTTCCTGGTATATGGAGTCTCTGTTATCGCTTAAGTGGTTTGTCGTGGCCCAACCCTGTAGCTAGGCCTTACACAAAAGTGATGATTTAGCACAAGGGCCGCCTACAAGATGCACAGCTGTACAGTCAGGGCGCATGGTGTTTGTATGTATGATTCTGTACATCTTGACCAGGACACAGAATAGTTACCTTGTTAACAGCAGGACACAGACACACACTGTTGCACCAAATACTTTCAGATTCTTGCGGTATGATGGGACAAGCCTTACACAATTTACAATCTACAGACACGTAGCACTCACGTCCGTAGCCATGAAGTGCTTTGAAAGGTTGGTAATGGCTCACATCAACACCATTATTCCAGAAACCCTAGACCCACTCCAATTTGCATACCGCCCCAACAGATCCACAGATGATGCAATCTCTATTGCACTACACACTGCCCTTTCCCACCTGGACAAAAGGAACACCTATGTGAAAATGCTATTCATTGACTACAGCTCAGCATTCAAAACCATAGTACCCTAAAAGCTCATCACTAAGCTAAGTATCCAGGGACTAAACACCTCCCTCTGCAACTGGATCCTGGACTTCCTGACGGGCCGCCCCCAGGTGGTGAGGGTAGGTAGCAACACATCTGCCACGCTGATCCTCAACACTGGAGCCCCCACAGGGGTGCGTGCTCAGTCCCCTCCTGTACTCCCTGTTCACCCACGACTGCATGGCCAGGCACGACTCCAACGCCATCATTAAGTTTGCAGATGACACAACAGTGGTAGACCTGATCAACGACGAGACAGCCTATAGGGAGGAAGTCAGAGACCTGGCCGGGTGGTGCCAGAATAACAACCTATCCCTCAATGTAACCAAGACTAAGGAGATGATTGTGGACTACAGGAAAAGGAGGACCGAGCACCACATTCGCATCGACGGGGCTGTAGTGGAGCAGATTGAGAGCTTCAAGTTCATTGGTGTCCACATCACCAACAAACTAGAATGGTCCAAACACACCAAGACGCTCGTGAAGAGGGCACGACAAAGCCTATTCCCCCTCAGGAAACTAAAAAGATTTGGCATGGGTCCTCAGATCCTCAAAAGGTTCTACAGCTGCAACATCGAGAGCATCCTGACTGGTTGCATCAATGCCTGGTACGGCAACTGCTTGGCCTCCGACCGCAAGGCACTACAGAGGGTAGTGCGTACGGCCCAGTACATCACTGGGGCTAAGCTGCCTGCCATCCAGGACCTCTACACCAGGCAGTGTCAGAGGAAGGCCCTAAAAATTGTCAAAAGCCCCAGCCACCCCAGTCATACTACCGCAAGTCAAGCGGTACCAGAACAGAGAGTATGCTACTGCTACTCTCTGTTCATAGTATATGCATAGTCACTTTAACCATATCTAGATGTACATACTACCTCAATCAGCTCGACTAACCGGTGCCTGTGCCTGTATGTAGCCTCGCTACTGTATATAGCCTTGCAACTGTTATTTTTCACGGTCTTTTTTACTGTTGCTTTTATTTCTTTACTTACCTATTGTTCACCTAATACCTTTTTTGCACTGTTGGTTAGAGCCTGTAAGTAAGCATTTCACTGTAAGGTCTACACCTGTTGTATTTGGCGCACATGACAAATAAACTTTGATTTGATTGATTTGGAATATGTAATGCTTATTTTGTGCCTCAGCTACATGCACAGATTTCAAGAGGATTTAGCCTTTGAATGTTAAAGTAGTTGTCCAGTGTTTCCAGATTTCTATGAAATATGACCTATAATTGATTACAATATGAGTGAAATACTCAATTACCATTTTTTTGGAAGGAAAAGTATGTTAAAAAGCAGCTTTTCTGTGTTGGAATGGTGTGGGCGTATCCTAATAAAAAATATTAACGCGAGTAGACCGCTGATTGGCCAGTTCAGGCAATAAGGCAGGATGACATCATTTTCTATGAGGAAATATCAATATAAAACGGTCTGTTTAAAAAATACAAGTTTGAAGTTGGTTTCTTTAAGTGTTTATGCTTTGGCCACAAATACGAGTATAAGACGAGTCAACCACATTATTTGTGTATGAGATAACAGGATATGAGCTTTAAAAAGTGCAATTTTCAGTGGACAGTTTCTTTAACTTAATAACTTGTGAATGTTGGCCCAATTTCACAAAATACATCCTCATCTTCATCTCACATGAACAGTAAACCCAAACCAGTAGTTAAAGCACAAACAGTTGTTGTGCCTTGTGCTTTGAATAATTACGCTGGCTGCACGCATGTTTAGGGTTGCGTTTGTCCCTGACAAGGAGATCTCCTGTGAGTCTGACGTAAACAGGTGGGCTTTGTGTCACATGCTGATACGGGGTCACAAAGCAAACTGACCCACATTTCCTTCTTTCCTTCTCTATCCCCCTCTCTCTTCTTGCTAAGTAGTAGATCTCTGTTAAACCAAACAAGATTAGTCTGAGCTGTGAATGCTGTCACAACAACTATAGCATCAACTTGTTGACTGCAATGGAAAAGAGGCATGCACTCTTTCACAAGTCTTAACATAAGAGCCAGAGCAAGGCAACATGGATAGCCATTGTTAGGCTTCATTATGAAATTACTATATGTTATGAAGCAGTGGCCTGGTTTGATCAGAGAATAAAGTGTTAGAACCAAGACAGGTAAGATGAGAATTTATGAGGTGAGCCAATTAATGCGGTCTGACCTAATGACCATTTGGCAGTGATGAGGTGTGTTTGACAACCACTAAGTGTGCGCTGATACACAAGTGATCCTATCTTTGCACTCAATAACCCTCAGCCCCATGTGTGCACATCATGCTCTGGTAACATAGTAGCTATGACACTACGTCACTAGTGGCCAGTTCATTTAAGTTTGATTTATTTACCCAGCTGTGTCCTCCTGACAATTTTTTAAAAGTGAAAGCAGAAACCATTACCCAAAGCAACTTACTTAAAATCTTAAAAGCTATGTGTTTTCTGTTTTCCGATCTCTTCATTGTCCTCAGTTCCCATTATCTTGTGCCGAGGTAGTTTTATTTGTATAAATGACCAACTATCTTCCCTGCATTAGTTGTACAATGTGTTAGGTACTTGCTTTTATCATTTCTTCTCTCTCTCTTTCACTCACACACAAACAGATCTGGGTGGGTAGCTTGTGGTTTTAGGTCGTTTCCAATGCTCTGGTAAGTATAAAATAAAAAAAGGCATGAAAATAAACGTTTCAGTCTCTCCAGTTCTCCCTCAACACCAGAGAATGTTTAAAGAGAGAGAGAGTGTGATGTATGGGTTTGGGTTCACACTGATTTCACTCAACCATAAAATGTTTGACCTAAAACTTTTTGGGATGTCTTTGTCTACCCACATTTTCTACCCAGCAATTTTCCTCTGTATTAAGTTGCTTGCTTACAAAACCGGAAGAGCAGGTGCCATTGTGTGTACACACTCACATTACATGAGTAAATGGGTGACGCAGTGGGGTGGTACTTACCCAACAGTGGTGGTGAGTAATGTTCCCTCAAAATGTTCCTGGCACTGAGCCAATTTTAGGTCTGCTGAGCGCAAACTTCAATGTTGTGAAAATGTTGTGCAACTTCCGATGTGCGTTTACTGTGAAAACCACACAGTTTTAACAGTGGACAACATTTTAACATGGACATATCATTCAGCCCACAGTCGCAGCCAATGTGTGGTGTTCAATGCCTACATTACATTAGACTTTTGAAAAAAAACATGCTGGGCTTGACATTAGGTAAAAGGTAAAAAGGTTCAAATCTGTCGTTCTGCCCCTGAACAAGGCAGTTAACCCACTGTTCCTAGGCCGTCATTGAAAATAAAAATGGGTTCTTAACTGGCTTGCCTAGTTAAACAAAGGTAAAATAAAATAAAAATGTATCTTTTAGACAAGGAGGTGACTGAAAATGTTGTGTTTGATGCAAGAAACCACTTCACAAAATAAAACTCATTAATCCCATACCATTATTACAGACAAATTATGCTACGCTCTAACTATTGGCTACTTAGTTAATTGAAGACAGTCTCAAAATACACTTCCCCTTTAAGACATTACAAAAAGCTCTTTACCTGACTGGCTTTTCAAAGATGGTTAGAAATGCACACATTTGGTATTCTTGTTGGAGGCAACCACTCCCCCATTGTTGACTAGAGATGAGCTATAACTGGGCTAATAACTCACTAACAAGCAAAGAATATGAACAAATGTGCACACGTGGCTACATGCAGCGCTCACTTTGATCTCAAAACAAGCGCATCTACTTGTGACCGCTCATACTGTAACCTAAACACAGTCCAGTTCAAAGTGAACGGCACTGATCCATATATGGCAATGGTTATTGCAAATAGGCCTACTGCAACTCTGATTGGTTATGGTGCACATACGGGCCTGAGTCGTGCCTGTCAATGCAATAGAATCCTACTCCATGTATACTTAAGCTTGCATAGTTTGTTTTGTTTCGTATATTACATTGAAATTTCACCCAGTGAAAGTGCCTTTATCATGTTGTTTGTTGTTGTCTGCATTGTTTACTGGTGAAGAATAAAGTTGAATTGAGATGACTTATTTCATGTTCCTCTTCAGCACTGTACTGTTTTGGATCATTCAACTTACCCAAACATGAAATAATTGCACAAACACACACATCCACGTATAAGCACACCCACAGACACAGACACACAAACATCCACAAAGGTACACACACACACACACACAGAAACACATTACAGCATTTGTACAAAGAATGTGCAAACCTATATACATTTTATTAGTACTGTAGGGGTTAGAATATGATCCTCCATAAAGACAACACAAACCTTTATTACGACTCAACGAGTATGCCTCTGGACAAACATCTGCTGTAGAAATTCTGCCCAGATTAAATTGATCCTGGTTCAGTTCTCTTTTTGGCATGTGGTCTAACCTTGCGTGACTTCATCCCAGAGATCACACACACACACCTCATCTTTTTGGTATTTCCTTTGCAGACAGACGTCATTAACTTTTGTCTACGCCCACTATTTCCCAACCCTCCCATGATGATCATGCATCGTCTCTGATTAAACCACTGCTGGCAAAATCCCCAAATATCATCCTGCTCCAAACAATCTCTGTAAAGTTCCAGTGTTACTCATTTGGGAAGGAGTGGGTGGGTGGGTGGGTGGAAGTGGGATGTTACAACTACACATTAATTGGGAAAGGGAACGAAGATGATTGGAGGATGTTCACCCCCCAGTCACACAAAATGTAAGACGTGTTGTTTGGGGGTGGTGCTGCTACTTAAAGTCCTTCCTTGAGGCATCCGGAGTGCACTGCCAGCTACTACTCAACCTGAAGCACCTAGCACATCCCATATGTTCTCTCATGAGTTCTTACTCATAACTGGCCCTTAAGCAGAGGAAAGGAGTCCCTTTTAGGCTATTGGCATCTAGGCCATGTCCTCCCACTACCATATCACCTCCCTCCTTCTCTGGTGGTGGTAGCATCATGCTATGGTGATGTTTTTCAGTGGCAGGGACTGGGAGACTAGTCAGGATTGAGGGAAAGATGAACGGAGCAAAGTCTCCAGAGCACTTAAGGCCTCAGGCTGTGGCGAAGGTTCACTTTCCAACAGTACAACGACCCTAAGCACACAGCCAAGACAACGCAGGAACAGCTTTGGGACAAGTCTCTGAATGTCCTTGAGTGGCCCAGCCAGAGCCCGGACTTGAACCTGATCAAACATCTCTGGAGAGACCTGAAAATAGCTGTGCAGCAACGCTCCCCATCCAACCTGACAGAGCTTGAGAGGATCTGCAGAGAAGAATGGGAGAAACTCCCCAAATACAGGTGTGCCAAGCTTGTAGCTCCATACCCAAGAAGACTCCAGGCTGTAATCGTAGCCAAAGGTGCTTCAAAGTACTGAGTGAAGGGTCTGAATACTTAAGTAAATGTCATATTTTTTATGGGGTAGTGTGTGTAGTAGGAGGGAAAAAAAACGATTTAATACATTTTAGAATAAGGCTGTAACGTAACAAAATGTGGATAAAATCAAGGTGTCTGAATACTTTCCGAATGCACTGTACTGTAGCGCCCCTGTGTTTTTATGCGCGGATATCGACTCTGCCACTTCAGCATGCTTTTGTGGCACAGTCGATGGTTTGCTGGGCTTCAGGCCAGAAGGTTGAGTGTTCAAGCCACACTCCTTTTCAGTTTCATTGCAATACATTCATTTTGAAAGCGCAGTAATGCACATTTGCTCAATGCTGAACAGCATGCATACTCAAATGTACAGAGCTGCACCACTGACTCGCCAGCCTTTGGCAGAACACAAACCTTAATAGCATCTGCAATGTACATATGTATATATGAAATGCACCGTGAGAACTACCCTCTGGCTTAAATCTTACTGTTTAAAAGAGTGAAAGGGAGCTGAAACCAAATTTCACTTAGTTTGTTGTTCATCCTTGTTTAAACCAATTTTGAATTTGCTTTCAGAATAAAACTTGGTTTAAAAAAGGATGAATCACAAAACCAGGTCACAGTGAAATAATCAGTTTGGATATTGTGACTCTTGACTGGATATATTTAACCTTTACCAGTCCATGCCACTCAGTCCACTGTGTTGCATAAGGAAGCCTTGTCCACGCCTTTTCTGCCAACTCATAATTTATCCCTGCCCTGGTTGACCATCACAATGCTATCATCTCTGAGCCGTCTCTTCCTGGGCCTTTCAAGTCTGGGCCATCCAGCGTTGGCTTTGCCGTAAAGCAATGGCGTTTTTTTTCATGGGATATATTTTATGACTTGTTAACGGTTCGTAAAGGTCGAGCTGTCTGGGTTCTCTAGCTGTGGTGGAGGGAGGAAGGCAGTAGCTGAGGTATGAGAGATGCCAAGACAGCAGTGAGATCATTCTCTCCATCCACACGCCATGTGGGAAAGTAGGGGAAAATGATCCGCATCAACACATTTCGCTCCATCCATCGTTCTGGAAGAGGAGGAGATGAGACAAAAGCGGGATCGGAGAGAAGGTGAGGAGCGATTAAGAAAGTGAAAATGTTTTCGACAATATAAGCATTTGAAAGCTTCTCCTCTCTTGATGAATTAAGTGTTTTTAAAGTCTTGGAAGGCATTCACATGGTTCCCGCCTGATTCCGACCCAAGTTAAGCATGCGTAAATGGAACGTAGTTGCCTTTTTATGCACTTTTCTCATGCATATTCTGACCTTGAATTTAAGCATGAGAATAGTGTGCTTTTTGGGTGGAAATGGAATAAATGAAGGTGTGGCGGAGGTGTCTACATATACGCTGTATTCTGACCTTGACTTTATTCCCTAATAATTCCATCACCGTGAATAAGGTCTAGTGAACCTACCGGTTCCATGTGGAAAAAGCATCTATAATTTTCCCGATAGAAATAACACCATTCTCCATGTACTGTAATTTACAACTTGATAAGAGCTAGGTGTAATCCGTTTGGATAAGGGAATTGTAGCTATAAATGACACTTGTTTTAGATCTATTTTACCATATAATCACTGGAGACAAATGTGAAACCAGTCATTTGGCAGCAAACAAACATCAACTTTCCCACAGTAAAGTTTATGAAATGCTGTGCCATTTTAATTGTACAGCCTTTTAACTTGCAGGGATGGACACTCTCGAATGTCTTAATTATAGGCTACACCTACTTTCTATGTTTCCTATTTGTATCATAACCACACATATTCTCCTGACAATTTACTGTTAGTCCCCTTCAGTTGGTATAGCCTACATTGTCATTCCATGTAATTACATCGTTTCGCTTACCTTCATTTGCTTCCTCTGTAAATGCCGTCACGGCCGTGTGGCCGTTGATAATATTAAAATACAACAGTTAATATTAAAATGTAAAAAAAGACATAGGCTAATTAAGTCGTTATGGAGCAGAGCGAAGACCAAGCCGTAATAGTTTGAACCCGACGAATGGCACAGTACTTGGCCGTGCCATCACACAGTTCCATGGTTAGTGCAGGCAATAGACTCGGGTATAGCCTACTATTGTACACTATTCTCCCTATCATAATTCTATGTACACTAATCTTCCAACATTACCATGGGTTGAAGAACTGAATGTAGCAATTTTCAGAATGAATCAAACCACCTTTCTTTTTTTCGTGTGTAAAGGCTCTCTAAACATGTTTTTTAGTGATTAATAAATACTTTCCTAAACCTAAATAATCTACAAGATCAGAGTATTTTTACATCTACCAATTGGTGCTGAAACGGAGACTATATGCATATATTTAGATGGCTTTCTTTCATTGATCCCTGATATTCTACACTTGTTCTCTTGATATATTCTAGCCTGTCGCAAAAATTCTAACTAAAAAGGTACACTATATTTAAAAGGATGCTTTAAGATAAGGTTTTCAGTACATTTAAATGAATGAAAACTCCACAAGAAAACCTATTGGCCAGCAAGTGGGAGGGTTTTCATTCGTTGAATGGAATTTATTCAGAGCGAGTAAGGTAGCCACACCTGCAGAGCGCGTTATGAGACTGATTAAGGTAAGTCTCAATACAAAATACTGAGACGTGTGTAGGAAAGAGGATAGAAGTGTATAGGAAAGGCATACATTCCTGAGTCAGAATCGGGCCCCATTGGGATTTGTATACACATGTACATTATCAGCATAAGTAGGTTACACAGTTAATTATTTGGAGTCACAACATTCCCACACAATGTCACTGCTAATGTTACTAGGGCACAGGCTGAGTTTTACTGCAAGCCAAGAAAGCAACACCAGAGCACCCCTGTCATTTTAACACTGGATTGCTCATTAAACCAATTAAAGTCTCCATACGCCCCAGAGGACCTGTCTTTGAAAGCACTGACAAAGATTGGTCAAGTGATGATGAAAAAAAAAACTACCCAGGTTCAAAAAGCAGTCCAAAGTAAAATGTTATTTTTCCTTTAATTCACCCTCTCTCCCCTGGCCCCTGCTTTTCACTCTACCCCATTTAAGGCCATGGACCATGGTCCCCTCCCTAACCCCACGTCAGAGCTCAGATGGTGACTTGCAAATAGGCCTACTGTGTGTGATTGCTTCTCAGCGCGGCCCATTCAATCACACAGTGGGGGGGGGGGGGATTACTCTATGAAAGCAGCCACAACTCGGCTCCTTTTGTCTGGGCTGCTGTGGCCCGCAAAAGCAGTGCACACTGGGTCAAACCTGGCCTTTGAGACAACCCAAATTCCCATTTTGGTTGCCTCAATGCAAAATGGAGAGCTCTTAATGACTGGTCTGAGTTACTGCTCGTCTTGTGCTGTGAATGAGTCATTGTGGTGGTAGTTCAAGATGAATACATAACCATGATTTGGGGACTCAATCAATAAACTAATGACGGGATTGTGGTGAAACAATCTTTCACACGTTTTTGGAAGCTCTTTTAAAGGTTTATTCAAGGGGCTACATCCCAACTGTCATCTTAGTTTACATAATAAAGCATTTGAGTTAGTACGTATCTCAATTCATTGGAGCATGGGGAATTCAATGCAATGATCTGAGTTGATTTTAGACAGCCTAAACTGAAATGCATTCTATTGGTTACTCTGGCATTTTTCTTTCTTTGTAATTTCTTGGAAAAAGAGTGATGTGCTACAGGAAGTGCCAACTTACCCTGACCCACTTCTTGTGGCCTAGATCTGGCGTATCCATGGTGATGGCTTTGTCGAGCAAAAAAGACCCTGCGAAAAAATCTACAAGTGTCACCAGCTGTCCAGACTTGAGACAGATAGACTAACCCTTCCCACATCAGTCGGTAGGTATGCTGTCTGAGGATAAGTTAGCAAGTGACAAACACAACCAAAGTTCCCTTTGTAGCATCCCAGTTGATGGCTTGAATGAGCCTCTTACATAAGTATGATTGGTGGTGACACGCAGTCACTCTCTCACGCTCACTTTCTTTCTTTTCTTCCCAAACACAATGAGGAAAAAGTAGGCTGTGGCTATCAGCTGTGACCCCCTGAAAGCACACAGCAGTGCTTAACATACAAAATGCTAAGGAAGCTACTGCATCTCCATAGTTCAGGTCTAAATCATCTGCCCACTCCCCATGCACCACTACCCACCACCCCACACACTGTGCCATGAAGAAAGAGTCCCCCGTTCCAGACTAACTGAAATGTGTGTCATTACTGTATGAAGACCACAAGCCTCAACCCCTCAGACACTCAAGATCCCTCACTATTTCCGTATAGCAGGTCTCTCTAGCCCTGTTCCTGGAGAGCATTCTTCCTGTAGGTTTTCGCTTCCAACCCGATTCAGCTTCTCAACCTGCTAATTATTACAATCAGGTGTGCTAGATTAGGGTTGAGGCGAAACCTACAGGACAGTAGCTCTCCAGGAAAAGGGTTGGAGAGCCCTGCCGTATAGTCTCGGACTGCCCTCTATTTCTCTGTTTTACTACAAACGACTAGTTGTATGGTCAAGGCCTTCCTTTTGAATCATACCATTGGATCTTGAGATATGCTTGCATAACTTGGACATTTGAGCAAATGAACTGTTATCGTTTCTTTGTTTCACCTGTTGTTATTCATCCCACTCTGCAGCAACCAACAATGGAAAGTAAAATAAACAGCTTCAACTTTCTTTAGACATCCTATAATCTATGGATTACACTTCCGGCGCCGACAGAGATGGCAGCCTCGCTTCACGTTCTCAGGAAACTATGCAGTATTTTGTTTTTTTATGTATTACTTCTTACATTGTTACCCCGGGAAATATTAAGTTTTATTACATACAACCGGGAGGAACTATTGGATATAAGAGCAACGTCAACTTACCAACATTACGACCAGGAATACGACTTTCCCAAAGAGGATTCTCTGTTTGTTACCCCAACCAGGACAATAGACTGGATAGCACCCGGCGACTCAAAAACAACGGCGGCGCCGGAGAAGAGGGAAACGCGCCGGTCTTTTGGTCAAGCTACGTCGACGGGCGCATCGTGCACCTCTCCCGAGTATTTTAATCGCCAATGTACAGTCTCTGGACAACAAAGTAGACGAAATCCGACCGAGGGTTGCCTTTCAGAGAGACATCAGAGACTGCAACGTTCTTTGCTTCACGGAAACATGGCTCACTCAGGACACGTTATCTGAGTCGGTATAGCCACCTGGTTTCTCCACGCATCGTGCCGACAGAAACAAACATCTATCTGGTAAGAAGAAGGGTGGGGGTGTGTGTCTTATGATTAACGAGACGTGGTGTGATCATAACAACATACAGGAACTCAAGTCCTTTTGTTCACCTGACATAGAATTCCTTACAATCAAATGCCGACCGCATTATGTACCAAGAGAATTCTCCTCGATTATAATCACAGCCGTGTACATCCCCCCTCAAGCTGACACATCGACGGCACTGAAAGAAATTCATTTCACTCTAGGTAAATTGGAAACCACATATCCTGAGGCTGCATTTATTGTGGCTGGGGATTTTAATAAGGCTAATTTGAAAACAAGGCTCGAAATTTTACCAGCATATCAAATGTGCCACCCGGGCTGGTAAAATCCTGGATCATTGTTATTCCAACTTCCGTGATGCATACAAGGCTATTCTCCGCCCTCCTTTCGGCAAGTCTGACCACGACTCCATTTTGTTGCTCCCAGCCTACAAACAGAAACTAAAACAGGAAACGCCTGTTCTCAGGTCTGTTCAACGCTGGTCCGACCAATCTGATTCCATGCTGCAAGATTGCTTCGAGCACGTGGACTGGGACCGGACAGCATCTGACAACAACATTGATGTATACGCTGATTCGGTGAGCGAGTTTATTAGCAAGTGCATTGGTGATGTTGTACCCATAGCAAATATTAAAACCTTCCCCAACCAGAAACCGTGGATTGACGGCAGCATTCGCGCAAAACTGAAGCGAACCACTGCTTTTAACCAGGGTAAGGCTACCGAAAACATGACTGAATACAAACAGTGTAGCTATTCCCTCCGCAAGGCAATCAAACAAGCTAAGCGTCAATATAGAGACAAAGTAGAGTCACAATTCAACAGCTCCGACACAAGAGGAATGTGGCAGGGTCTACAGTCAATCACGGACTACAAAGAAAACCAGCCCGCTATGGACCATGACGCCCTGCTCCCAGACAAACTAAACAACTTCTTTGCTCGCTTTGAGGACAATACAGTGCCACCGACACGGCCTGCTACCAAAATCTGCGGGCTCTCCTTCACCGCAGCCAATGTGAGAAAAACATTTAAATGTGTTAACCCTCGCAAGGCTGCCGGCCCAGATGGCATCCCTGGCCGTGTCCTCAGAGCATGCGCAGACCAGCTGGCTGGTGTGTTTACGGACATATTCAATCAGTCCCTATCCCAGGCTGCTGTTCCCACATGCTTCAAGAGGGCCACCATTGTTCCTGTTCCCAAGAAAGCTAAGGTAACAGCTAAATGACTATCGCCCCGTAGCACTCACTTCCGTCATCATGAAGTGCTTTGATTAGTCAAGGATCATATCACCTCCATCCTGCCAGACACCCTGGACCCACTCCAATTTGCTTACCGTCCCAATAGGTCCACAGACGACGCAATCGCAATCACACTGCATACTGCCCTAACCCATCTGGACAAGAGGAATACTTATGTAAGAATGCTGTTCATCAGCATTTAACACCATAGTTCCCTCCAAGCTCGTCATTAAGCTCGAGACCCTGGGTCTCGACCCAGCCCTGTGCAACTGGGTCCTCGACTTCCTGACGGGCTGGCCCCAGGTGGTGAGGGTAGGAAACAACATCTCCACCCCGCTGATCCTCAACACTGGGGCCCCACAAGGGTGTGTTCTCAGCCCTCTCCTGTACTCCCTGTTTACCCATGACTGCGTTGCCAAGCACGCATCCAACTCAATCATCAAGTTTGCTGACGACACTACAGTGGTAGGCTTGATTACCAAAAACGACGAGACGGCCTACAGAGAGGAGGTGAGGGCCCTCGGAGTGTGGTGTCAGGAAAATAACCTCTCACTCAATGTCAACAAAACAAAGGAGATGATCGTAGACTTCAGGAAACAGGAGAGGGAGCACCCCCCTATCCACATCGAGGGGACAGTAGTGGAGAAGGTGGAAAGTTTTAAGTTCCTCGGCGTACACATCACGAACAAACTGAATTGGTCCACCCACACAGACAGCGTAGTGAAGAAGGCGCAACAGCGCCTCTTCAACCTCAGGAGGCTGAAGAAATTCAGCTTGTCACCAAAATCACTCACAAACTTCTACAGATGCACAATCGAGAGCATCCTGTCGGGCTGTATCACCGCCTGGTACGGCAACTGCTCCGCCCACAACCGTAAGGCTCTCCAGAGGGTAGTGAGGACTGCACAACGCATCACCGGGGGTAAACTACCTGCCCTTCAGGACACCTACACCACCCGATGTCACAGGAAGGCCAAAAAGATCAAGGACAACAACCACCCGAGCCACTGCCTGTTCACCCCCCTATCATCCAGAAGGCGAGGTCAGTACAGGTGCATCAAAGCTGGGACCAAGAGACTGAAAAACAGCTTCTACCTCAAGGCCATCAGACTGTTAAACAGCCATCACTAACATTGAGTGGCTGCTGCCATCATACTGACTTAAATCTCTAGCCACTTTAAACATAGGAATTGGATGTAACAATGTATCGCTAGCCACTTTAAACAATTTTGTATATAATGTTTACGTATCTGACATACTCATATCAAATGTATACACTGTACTCTAAACCATCTACTGAATCTTGCCTATGCCGTTCGGCCATCGACCCAAATCTCTAGACACTTTAATAATTATAATTGGATTAAATAATGTATCACTAGCCACTTTAAACAATGCCATTTATATAATGTTTACATATCCTACATTACTCATCTCATATATATATATATATATATATATATATATATATACACACACACACACACATACTGTACTCCATACCATCTACTGCATCTTGCCTATGCCGGTCAGCCATCGCTCATCCATATATTTATATGTACATACTCGTATTCATTCCTTTACTCTTGTGTGTATAAGGTAGTTGTTGTGAATTTGTTAGATTACTTGTTAGATACTACTGCATGGTCGGAACTAGAAGCACAAGCATTTCGCTACACTCGCATTAACATCTGCTAACCATGTGTATGTGACAAATACAATTTTATTTTATTTGATAAATTTGGATTACATTTGTATGTCATACTCCACTCGCGATGATCTGGGCAAAGTCAAATGAGCATAACAATTGTAAGAGGGACTAGCCAGGTTAGAGGGGTAAGCACCAAACAGGCGGGAAGGAAGAGTAAGGGAGGAAGACAGTGACTAAAGCCGGGAATGAACTCAATATACTTTTAATGACTAAAAACAAATCGAAGCTGTGGAGAAATGATAATGGACCTACATTCACACAGTTTATTTACTGTGGTCAGATTGCTAATAATCACCCAAATGAAAGCTAGACAGTCAGAGAGCAGTGGAAATCCCAAAAACGATGGATAGAGGAATATTTTTTGCAAATTTTTTATGGTGGACCTCGTTGAAGACGAGTTTAGTTTGAGGCCCCAGGCAACAGTGTTTTAATGGAGTGGGCCGGGGGGAATTGGACGGCACCTCCTGTCATTTCAAAGGGGCCAGAGCAGGATCAAAGGAGACAGGAGGGCCCAGCCATGTGTGATAAGGGGATGGGAGGCCAAACGGAGAAAGGTGTTTCGAAGAATTGGGGATCCATGTTCCCAGGACTTTTCTTCTCTGTTTTCTCTTCCCTCCTTTCTTTTTCCATTTGTCTGGACTGGAGTGAAATAGTGGCCGTTTGATTTCCACAGGAAGTGTTGTCATACCAAGGAAGTAAAAGAGGTTTGTGAAGCCTTGCAGTTGTTGGTCATGCAAGTGGACAGACATTCATTATTGGGTGCTAATCCTTATGTCAGTTGATTAAAACAATTACTTTACCCATACAACGGAGGCTTCACCTGTAATTCATTTAAAGATGCATGCATCTCTTCGGAGAATGGAACGAGTCAGTGACTCGGTGTGTCCAATTGTTGGACGTATTTTTGGATAGCTGCTTCCAGCGACCATGAGGCTACTATCAGAACATAACACAGACCAGGGAGATACGTTTAGTAGAAAGGGTTTATGGGCTAGGCACAGTGCATAATACAGATATGTTTTGTCTGCACTAGAGAACAATGAGGATTGTGAAGTGAAAAAAAAAAAAAACACGGTGAAGGCCAGGAGCTTCTCACGGACACACGAATGCACACAGATCAAACTGCATACACCACACAATCACACCATTTTGCACGCAATAGATATTACACATTGTATCCTTTCATAGCATTCCACCAACATATCTTCATAGCGTAGTTACAGGGCAGGTCACAACCGGTCAGGTCACTTTTGTATCACAACCTCTTGATTCCCAGATGGTAACAAAGTTTCATTCTATTATAAATTAGGTTGGGAAATGGCTGTAAGCAGCTGTAGAAAAGACATGACTCTTGATTTTGGGCTATTTAATCTCAGTATTGTCCCTGAGAGTAGTTTAGTTACCACTGCCTCTACCTCAGTAGTGCTCCCTGCCTCTACTCCCTCCTCTGCCTCTAAATCCGCCTCTACTCCCGCCCCTCCCTCTAAATCCGCCTCTACCTCTACCCCTGCCTCTCTCACTCGACAGGTGTCCAGCGGACCTCCTCAGCTTCTTCCTCTCCTCGTGGTGATCCCGCTCCGCCTGCTGCTGCCGCTGTTGCTGCTCCGACTGAAGGAGATCATTGAGAAAAGAGAGGCAGAGAGCGAAAGGAGAGAGAAAGGAGCGAGAAACTTTTAATTAGAGTATGATTTAAGCTGCAATATATAACTGTTTGGGCGACCTGACCAAATTCACATATAAATGTGTGTTATAGATCTGTCATTCTCATTGAAAGCAAGTCTAAGAAGCGGTAGATCTGTTCTATGTGCGCTTTTTCTATGCTTCCCGTTCTTAAGTTTTGTTTTTGAGTCTTTTACTTTCGGGTTTATATACCTTCAAAAAGCTGAAAATGCAATATTTCTGGTTATGGAAAATATATTTCACAGCGGTTTAGATACAGAGCTGCCAACTCTCACGCATTGGCCGTGAGACACTCATTTGACCCACTTCTCAAGCCCTCACATCTCACTCATTGAAAAGTACTTTTACATTTTTCAACTGTGCTCCAAATCGTTTTGAAATCAGAGCATCTGCGCCTGAAATTTAACATCATGAGTGAAATCTCTATCATTGTCCTGTCTTACCCCGACACATTGAAGCATATGATTGGCGATTGGATGCATGTTATAAAGAAACGCCACTCAAGATTAGAGCGGAGGTGAATGGTCTCCCCTGAGATTATAAAACTGTAAAAAAAGCAGCACGGTAGCGCTGTTTTGTTTGCGGTTACTCCCGTCCCCATTTCAGAATGCAGCCTTAACAGCATGTACTAAAGTCAATTTAATCCACACTTGCATTAGTCCCCTTGTTTGGTGATTGGCATTTAGGCTGTGACAACGACAAGGCAGCACGCAGACCTACAGTATGTTTTAGCAGGGAAGTTTGGTAGGGTGACCTGATTTGGAACTATGAAAATAATTTTGTCAAACAGATTTAGAACCCAAAAGTAAAACTTTTAATTCAACATATACAAATAATTTGGGTACAGTGTAGGGGCAGATTTATGTAATCTTGTCTTCAGTAGATTGTATTAGCTATTTACTTTATTTAGTCTGATCAGTGGAACAATTCTCATTCTTAACAATGGGCAGAAATATAGGGCAATTACTGTGCTTGTCATCAAGAACACAAGTGTTATTCCCCACACTTATTTTATCATTATTATTTTAAATCTGATATGCCTACTTGTGTCTTTTAGTATTGTGCACATGCTAGGCAGAGATGGTAGGGGGACTCACAACTCATAAACACATCATGTTTTGTCTATGGAGAGTAATATGATGGCAAGTATCTTTAACTAGTAGGCATAAACCACCTGAATATTGATATTTGGCTTGGTGACTGAGAAATGTATTGTTATAACAATAACATTTTCAAACACCCAGCACTTGCGAAACATAGATCAGTGATGGCCAACCCACCTGGAGAGCAAGCCGGATTTTCTTCCAGACCTATTTTAAAGAGACAGTTCACCCAAATTACAAAATGTTTGTGTCCTTAACATGAAAGCAGTCTATGGACGAACAGACTGCAATCTATGATTTGGTTACCCACTGTCATCAACCATTAATATTAAAAGTGGTAACAATCCCTGGTAGGTATCCGAGAACAGGGGTCAATCCTGGTTTCCAACCTTCCCACTGTTTCTAGCATTTGCCTGTCCCCCTATCTAATTTTCATTACTGAATAAAGTGTCAAATCACCTAAAAAATATGTTACAGCAAATATTAGCATACTTTACATTTCATCCCCCCAAAATCTAAAAGTAAAATGTTTTGAATTTTGAGTGTTCATTTATTGTTCAACGCATCCTGAATACACCTAATTTTCCACCCTGGTCATAGGCCTAAGCCATGTCAAAATATGCATAATTGCAGGAAATTAGCTTTAAAACAGTAAAATCTTCCTGGGGTAGGACCCCCAATCCCAGCAAGAAACTGTGCCAGGGGCAAATCTAACTCCAAGATATCTTCAAAAGTTGGCTGCCCTGTAGATGGTACAATGATTCTCTACACTGTACTTGCTTGTTTTGTCACAAACTGAAATTAGGCGAACTATTACAATTTTAGCAACCAGGAAATGGCAGAGCGATGCATCTTTAAGCGATCTTCTGCAAAACAATTATAGCTTTCTCTTAACAGACCTGTAATCAACATTGACCTCCAGCTCATGCTGTAGTACAGGGGATTTACCCAGCAGACAGACTCAGTCTCTCTGCACGTGAGGGAGCCTTGGCCAAACCTAGCATGGCCTTGCACCATCAGTGTCTCATGCAAAACCAATGATATTGATTTGAAAACCTGCAATGCCCATGCAACTCAGTGATAATTTGAAGGGTGCTGATACAAGACTCAGTCGTGCGACTGTGTTAATACAAATTAATTGTCAAAACAGCAGTCAAACAAATGGCCATGATCAAAACTTGGTATTTTCTGTGACATTGTTCCTCTTCTGCAGGCACCGTTATAGATTACAGTGGCTACAAAGCAGTGTCAACCTTAACCTGTACTTTCGGATTGTGTGTAAATTATGTTTGGGAAAACACACAGACTGATGCGATACAGTGTACTCAGAAAGTATTCACACCCCAGTATACTCAGAAAGTATTCACACCTCTTGACCCCTATATTAAAATGAGATTTTTGTGTCACTGACCTACACACAAAATCCCCAAATGTTAAAGTGGAATTATGTTTTAAAACATTTTTTTTTTTTTTTTATAAAAAATGAAAAACTTAAATGCTTTGAGATAATAAATATTCAACCCCTTTGTTACGGCAAGCATAAATAAGTTCAGGAGTAAAAAATGTCAACTTATATAAGTCAGCAATGTGTCAAGAAGCAGTGCGGCTTGGCAGGGTCGTGTTTTGGAGGACGCATGGTTCTCGACCTTCACCTCTCCCGAGTCCGTAAGGGAGTTGCAGCGATGGGACATGACTAACTACCAATTGGATATCACGAAATTGAGGAGAAAAACAAAATGATAAATGGAAGAGGCAAGTGAAAGGAGGAAAAAATAAGGAATTTGTCTGTTGGCCCTGCATTAAAGACCAAAATTGGTTAAAGAAAATTGTGTTTCATTTAAGGAAAAAATGTACAGCTGTGCCATATAAATGGCAAAATAGTTGGGAAGAGATTTGATGTACTCATTCCATGGCACATGGTTTACGAACTGATACGCAAAACAACGCCGAATTCAAAGGGTGCTTACTTTGAAGAATCTCAAATATAAAATATATTTTGATTTGTTTAACACTTATAAAATAACACATGGAATCATGTAGTAACCAAAAAAGTGTTAAACAAATCAACATTTTTATATTTTAGTTTCTTCAAAGTAGCCACCCTATGCCTTGATGACAGCTTTATAATATTTTAAAATTGACAAATTCTACGTTTTGAATCCGGCATTGTTTGCGTATCAGTTCGAAAACCATCTTTAAAGTTTGCCTTGACAGCTTTGCACACTCTTGGCATTTTCTCAACCATCTTCATGAGGTAGTCAACTGGAATGTATTTCTATTAACAGGTGTGCCTTGTAAAAGTTAATTAGTGGAATTTCTTTCCTTCTTAATGCGTTTGAGCCAACCAGTTGTGTTGTGACAAGGTAGGGGTGGTATACAGAAGATAGCCCTATTTGGAAAAAAACAAATTATGGCAAGAACAGCTCAAATAAGCAAAGAGAAACGACAGTCCATTATTACTTTAAAACATGGTCCTTCAATCAGGGAAATGTAAGTAACTTTTCAAGTTTCTTAAAGTGCAGTCTCAAAAAACATCAAGCGCTATGATGAAACTGGCTCTCATGAGGACAGCCACAGGAAAGGAAGACCCAGAGTTAGCTCTGCTGCAGAGGATAAGTTCATTGGAGTTACCAGCCTCAGAAATTGCAGCACAAATAAATGCTTCACATAGTTCAAGTAACAGACACATCTCCACATCAACTGTTCAGAGGAGACTGCGTGAATCAGGCCTTCATGATCAAATTGCTGCAAAGAAATCACTACTAAAGGACACCAATAATAAGAAGAGACTTGCTTGGGCATTTTGAATTCAGTCTGTAACAAAATGTGGAATAACAAGGGGTATGAATACTTTTTGAAAGCACTGTAAAATGTCAATGACAAACTCTGTTTGTTACAGTTACTGAATCGAGGATCAGCAGAAATCTGTAGTTTGAAAAGATATGACTGTGGAGGTAGCATATGTTGCAGGCAAATTACACATTTGTTGTCCCTTTCAGTGGCTTATTATGTAATGGTGTCATCATGACTTACCTTCTTGAGGGTGAAGGTGAGCTGTTTGCTGCCAACAGCTGTGTCAGCCACGTTTACTTTTCCAGAACGTTCCTCCAGCTTCAGACGCTCCTCCAGTGATGCTCTAGTAGACACATAACATGTCAATAAGGGACACATGGGCAGGTCTATCACCAGCATACACACAATACAATGGTGATGAAATGCAGTACCTATAAAGGGGGAGAAAAGAGTACTTAAATATCCTACTCAAATAGAAGTACTGTTACTTTAATTACATTTAATTAAGTAATGGAGTTACTTTTCAAATAAATACATTAACAAATTATAATTTAAAAAAGGCACTTGAGCCAACAATAAAAACAAAAATGCTTCACTGAATTCATTGTCCGTTTTAAGTGTTGGGAGTAGGGTGCACTACAACAACTGCTCTATTATTTAACATTTAGTCTTCTTTCACTCGAAACTTCAATAATTGCTTATAAATGAGTTTGAAGCACAAGTAGAGGGTGTGTTACATAATGGGAAGTAAACCTTGGGACACCCTTCCTGTATTTGGAGCCTTCCTATATTTGACCCTGGTCCTCCTTTTTCCTGCTACGTGCTGCATGTGTCCACCTGTCAAGACAGTGATGGATGTGACAGCCTCTCTCAGGCCAAGCCACACATTTCTGTCTGCTGTAGAGAGCTCAGCAGTCAGGCACCTTAGACACAGTCACACAGGCCCACACGATCCCTGCTAATTCATTGTACTGGCAAAAAAAATACTTATATACTAGGGCTGCACAATGAATCAAATTCACAATATAGGCATGTGCAATATCCAGATCGCAAGAGATCCATGTAGATGCAATATTTTGAAACATCTCAGCCGCGTGTAAATTCAGTTTTAATAGTTCCTCCTCACTGTTAGATCAAATCAAATATTATTTGTCACATGTGCCAAATACAACAGGTGTAGACCTTACCTTGAAATGCTTACTTACAAGCCCTTAACCAACAATGCAGAGGAAAATAATATTTGCTAAATAAACTAAAGTAAAAAAAGTTACAATAATATAACAACAAGGCTATATACAGGGGGTACAGGTTAGTTGAGGTAATTGAGGTCATATGTACACTGAACAAAAATATAGACCTAAGTGTTGTTCCCATGTTCCCAAAAATGTTCCATACCCACATAATGCTTATTTCTCTTAAATATTGTGCACAAATTTGTTTACATCCCTGTCAGTGAGCATTTCTCATTAACCAAGACAGGTGTGGCATAACAAGAAGGAGGTTAAACAGCATGATCATTACACAGGTGCATCTTGTGCTGGGGACAATAAAAAAGCCACTTTAAAATGTACAGTTGTGTCACACAACACAATGCCACAGATGTCTCAAGTTTTGAGGGAGCGTGCAATTGGCATGCTGACTGCAGGAATGTCCACCAGAGCTGTTGCCAGAGAATTGAATGTTAATTTCTCTACCATAAGCTGCCTCCAACGTCAAATTAGAGAATTTGGCAGTACGTTCAACCGCCCTCATAAACACAGACCACGAGTAACCACGCCAGCCCAGGACCTCCACATCTGGCATCTTCACCTGTGGGATCGTCTGAGGGGGGGTTGCTGAGAAGTATTTATGTCTGTAATAAAGCCCTTTTGTGCAGAAAAACTCATTCTGATTGGCTGGGCCTGGCTCCCCTAGTGGGTGTGCCTGGCTGCCAAATGAGTGGACCTATGCCCTCCAAGGACCACCCATGGCTGCACCCTTGCCCAGTCAATTTATTTCAATTGACTGATTTCCTAATATCGACTGTAACTCAGTAAAATCTTTGAAATTGTTGCATTTATATTTTTGTTCAATATACATGTACAGTTGAAGTCGGAAGTTTACATACACTTAGGTTGTAGTCATTAAAACTTGTTTTTCAAACACTCCACAAATTTCTTGTTAACAAACTATAGTTTTGGTAAGTCGGTTAGGACATCTACTTTGTGCATGACACAAGTCATTTTTCCAACAATTGTTTACAGACAGATTATTTCACTTATAATTCACTGTATCACAATTCCAGTGGGTCAGAAGTTTACATACACTAAATTGACTGTGCCTTTAAACAGCTTGGAAAAATCCAGAAAATGATGTCATGGCTTTAGAAGCTTCTGATAGGTTAATTGACATAATTTGAGTCAATTGGAGGTGTACCTGTGGATGTATTTCAAGGCCTACCTTCAAACTCAGTGCCTCTTTGCTTGACATCATGGGAAAATCAAAAGAAATCAGCCAAGACCTCGGGAAAAAAATTGTAGACCTCCACAATTCTAGTTCATCTATGCGAGCAATTTCCAAACGCCTGAAGGTACCACGTTCATCTGTACAAACAATAGTACGCAAGTATAAACACCATGGGACCACGCAGACTTCATACCGCTCAGGAAGGAGACGCGTTCTGTCTCCTAGAGATGAACGTACTTTGGTGCGAGAAGTGCAAATCAATCCCGGAACAACAGCAAAGGACCTTGTGAAAATTTGAGGAAACAGGTACAAAAGTATCTATATCCACAGTAAAACGAGTCCTATATCGACATAACCTGAAAGGCCGCTCAGCAAGGAAGAAGCCACTGCTCCAAAACCACCATAAAAAAGCCAGACTACGGTTTGCAACTGCACATGGGGACAAAGATCGTACTTTTTGGAGAAATGTCCTCTGGTCTGAAGAAACAACTGTTTGGCCATAATGACCATCGTTATGTTTGGAGGAAAAAGGGGGGGCTTGCAAGCCAAAGAACACCATCCCAACCGTGAAGCACGGGGGTGGCAGCATCATGTTGTGGGGGTGCTTTGCAGCAGGAGGGACTGGTGCACTTCACAAAATAGATGGCATCATGAGGAAACACATTTATGTGGACATATTGAAGCAACATCTCAAGACATCAGTCAGGAAGTTAAAGCTTGGTCGCAAATGGGTCTTCCAAATGGACAATGACCCCAAGCATACTTCCAAAGTTGTGGCAAAATGGCTTAAGGACAACAAAGTCAAGGTATTGGAGTGGCCATCACAAAGCCCTGACCTCAATCCTATAGAAAACTTGTGGGCAGAACTGAAAAGGCGTGTGCGAGCAAGGAGGCCTACAAGCCTGACTCAGTTACACCAGCTCTGTCAGGAGGAATGGGCCAAAATTCACCCAACTTATTGTGGGAAGCTTGTGGAAGGCTACCCAAAACATTTGACCCAAGTTAAACAATTTAAAGGCAATGCTACCAGAAACTAATTGAGTGTATGTAAACTTCTAACACACTGGGAATGTGATGAAAGAAATAAAAGCTGAAATAAATCACTCTCTACTATTATTCTGACATTTCACATTCTTAAAATAAAGTGGTGATCCTAACTGACCTAAGACAGGGACTTTTTACTAGGATTAAATGTCAGGAATTGTTTAAATGTATTTGGCTAAAGTGTATGTTAACTTCCGACTTCAACTGTTGGTAGGGGTAAAGTGACTTTGCATAGATAATAAAAAGCAAGTACAACCAGTGTAAAAAAAAGGGGGTCAATGCAAATAGTCTGGGTAGCCATTTGATTTACTGTTCAGCAGTCTTATGGCTTGGGGAGCTGTTAAGGAGCCTTTTGGACCTAGAGTTGGCGCTTCGGTATCGCTAGCTGTGTGGTAGCAGAGACAACAGTCGATGACTTGGCCGGCTGGAGTCTGACAATTTTTAGGGCCTTCCTTGGGCACCGCCTGATATAGAGGCCCTGGATGGCAGGAAACTTGGCCCCAGTGATGTACTCGGCCATACACACTACCCTCTGTAGCGCCTTGCGGTCGTATGCCGAAAAGTTGCCATACCAGGCGGTGATGCAACCAGTCCGGATGCTCTCAATGGTGCAGCTGTATAACTTTGAGGATTCACTATAAGTTTGCGCAAGGATCGGTTAGGTCAAATGCAGTCAACTGATTGTTCAAAACAGAAATTATACTGTTTTCCACTTTGCTTTTTAATGTGTCATTCTATTTCTATGATTCCAACAGTTCACCTAAGTTTTTTTTAATCTAAACTCAATTATTTTCAGCAAACTTAACATCTGTAAATATTTGTATGAACATAACAAGATTCAACAGGGGGTCAAAATCAAAAGTAACAGTCAGTATCTGGAGTGGACACCAGCTGAATTAAGTACTGCAGTGCATCTCCTCCTCATGGACAGCACCAGATTTGCCAGTTCTTGCTGTGAGATGTTACCCCACTCTTCCACCAAGGCACCTGCAAGTTCCCGGACATTTCTGGGGGGAATGGCCCTAGCCCTCACGCTCCGATCCAACAGGTCCCAGACGTGCTCAATGGGATTGAGATCCGGGCTCTTCGCTGGCCATGGCAGAACACTGACATTCCTGTCTTGCAGGAAATCAGCCATACTGCTCGTTCTGTGCGTGGTGGCATTGTCATGCTGGAGGGTCATGTCAGGATGAGCCTGCAGAAAGGGTACCACATGAGGGAGGAGGATGTCTTCCCTGTAACGCACAGTGTTGACAACAAGCTCAGTCCGATGATGCTGTGACAACCCGCCCCAGACTATGACTGACCCTCCACCTCCAAATCGATCCCGCTCCAGAGTACAGGCCTCGGGTGTAATGCTCATTTCTTCGACGATAAACGTGAATCTGACCATCACCCCTGGTGAGACAAAACCGCGACTCGTCAGCGAAGACCACTTTTTGCCAGTCTTGTCTGGTCCAGCGACGGTGGGTTTGTGCCCATAGGCAACGTTGTTGCCGGTGATGTCTGGTGAGGACCTGCCTTACAACAGGCCTACAAGCCCTCAGTCCAGCCTCTCTCAGCCTATTGCGGACAGTCTGAGCACTGATGGAGGGATTGTGCGTTCCTGGTGTAATTCGGGCAGTTGTTGTTGCCATCCTGTACCTGTCCCGCAGGTGTGATGTTCGGATGTACCGATCCTGAGCAGGTGTTGTTACACGTGGTCTGCCACTGCGAGGACGATCAGCTGTCCGTCCTGTCTCCCTGTGGCGCTGTCTTAGGCGTCTCACAGTACGGACATTGCAATTTATTGCCCTGGCCACATCTGCATCCCTCATGCCTCCTTGCAGCATGCCTAAGGCACGCTCACGCAGATGAGCAGGAACCCTGGGAATCTTTCTTTTGGTGTTTTTCAGAGTCAGTAGAAAGGCCTCTTTAGTGTCCTTAGTTTTCATAACTCTGACCTTAATTGCCTACCGTCTGTAAGCTGTTAGTGTCTTAACGACCATTCCACAGGTGCATGTCCATTAATTGTTTATGGTTCATTGAACAAGCATGGGAAACAGTGTTTAAACCCTTTACAATGAAGATCTGTGAAGCTATTTGGATTTTTACGAATTATCTTTGAAAGACAGGGTCCTGAAAAAGGGACGTTTCTTTTTTTGCTGAGTTTATATCCCACGTCAAATTGCAATATTTGATAAAAAAATGTTTTTCCCAATATCGTGCAGCCCTATTATATACTCTATGTGCCATGTCCATGTGAGGGGTGATTATTTCTGCTGATTGACAGTAAGAATGGGAAAATCAATAGCATTTGATGCAATCGCTGTAATACTCTGTGGCATCTATTCAAAATATTATGGTTCAGAGGTTGTTCATAGAAACTAGAGAACATCACCAGAAGCTCACTTGGGAGAAAAAAATAACTGTACTCACTTCTGCAATTTCTGCTTGCGCGCCACGTCCCCGAAGCTGCGGAACTCCTCACCAGCCTTGATCTGGAAGAAGCGGGGCTGCTGACCCCGTTTCCTGCCCTGGGCATGGTTCTGGGTGGAGTCCTGGTCCAGCAGGGTGGTGTTGCGGTCCTGCTGCTTCCTCTCCTGCCGCCTGCGGTCCCTCCCCTCCTCATATATGAGGCGCCGCTGCTCCCTGACCTCGTCCACCCAGCTCTTATCATCATCAGAACTCTCGTCTGAGCTGCTACGCCCCTCTGGTTCCTCCTCTTCCTGGTCTGCCTCAGCCTGCAGAGAAAGAAGAGGTAGGGGGTGGCATTGTAGAATTAGAAAGGGTAGGAAGGTTGTTCACACTGAAAGTCACATTCCATATTGGGTGTCAAACTTCAGTAGGGGTAGTAAGCTAGCTATCTAGCATCGTTACATTTTCGTCATCTGTGGCCTGCTTGGCTAGCAGCCGCAGCTTCTTCCTCCTCTTCTGGCCCACTTTGGAAACGATGGGGTTGAGCAGGCGGAACTCCTCACTCTGCTCCTCCACCTGGTAGTCTGGGTTCTCAAACATCACCTGGAAACGCTCGTCGCTAAGGATGCTGGGTAGAGCCTGGCAGAGGGGCAGAGAGAGGGAGAGAAAGGATTTGATTGACAGCTTAGGCAGCTGACATTCGCTAGATGAGTATATTTCAGATATACATACCAGTTTCCTCTAGATTACCTTAGAACCAAAACTATATAAACCCAGCCTACAGCTCGGAAGTCTTCATCAATTGTAGACCAGACCAGTTGTATTTGAACTATGTGTGCAGGTACATGTGCTCCTACCTTGCCCTTCTTCTTCCTGGCAGACAGTTCTGCCTCGTCGTCTCCCTCCTCCATCAGTTTGAGAGCCAGCTCCTTGTTCACCTTGGGCAGCTTCTGTCTCAGCAACATAGAACATTCATACAACACACAATATATTAGCTATACGGTTGAAGTCGGAAGTTTACATACACCTTAGCCAAATACATTTAAACTCAGTTGTTCACAATTCCTGACATTTAATCCCAGTACCAATTCCCTGTCTTAGGTCAGTTAGGATCACCACTTTATTTTAAGAATGTGAAATGTCAGAATAATAGTAGAGAGAATGATTTATTTTTCTTTCTTTCATCACATTCCCAGTGGGTCAGAAGTTTACATACACTCAATTAGTATTTGGTAGCATTGCCTTTTAATTGTTTAACTTGGGTCAAACGTTTCAGGTAGCCTTCCACAAGCTTCCCACAATAAGTTGGTTCAATTTTGGCCCATTCCTCCTGACAGAGCTGGTGTAACAGTCAGGATTGTAGGCCCCCTTGCTCGCACACACTTTCAGTTCTGCCCACAAATCTTCGATAGGATTGAGGTCAGGGCTTTGTGATGGCCACTCCAATACCTTGACTTTGTTGTCCTTTAGCCATTTTGCCACAACTTTGGAAGTATGCTTGGGGTCATTGTCCATTTGGAAGACCCATTTGCGACCAAGCTTTAACTTCCTGACTGATGTCTTGATATTGCTTCAATATATCCACATAAATGTGTTTCCTCCTGATGCCATCTAAGTACACCAGTCCCTCCTGCTGCAAAGCACCCCCACAACATGATGCTGCCACCCCCGTGCTTCATGGTTGGGATGGTGTTCTTCGGCTTGCAAGCCTCTCCTTTTTTCCTCCAAACATAACGATGGTCATTATGGCCAAACAGTGCTATTTTTGTTTCAACAGACCAGAGGACGTTTCTCCAAAAAGTATAATCTTTGTCCCCATGTGCAGTTGCAAACAGTAGTCTGGCTTTTGTATGGCGGTTTTGGAGCAGTGGCTTCTTCCCTGCTGAGCGGCCTTTCAGGTTATGTCGATATAGGACTCGTTTTACTGTGGATATAGATACTTTTGTACCTGTTTCCTCCAGCATCTTCACAAGGTCCTTGCTGTTGTTCTGGGATTGATTTGCACTTTTCGCACTAAAGTACATTCACCTCTAGGAGACAGAACGCGTCTCCTTCCTGAGTGGTATGACGGCTGCGTGGTCCCATGGTGTTTATACTTGCGTACTATTGTTTGTATAGATGAAGGTGGTACCTTCAGGCATTGCTCCCAAGGATGAACCAGACTTGTGGAGGTCTACAATTGTTTTTCTGAAGTCTTGGCTGATTTCTTTTGATTTTCCCATGATGTCAAGCAAAGGCACTGAGTTTGAAGGTAGGCCTTGAAATACATCCACAGGTACACCTCCAATTGACTAAAATGATGTCAATTATCCTATCAGAAGCTTCTAAAGCCATGACATAATTTTCTGGAATTTTCCAAGCTGTTTAAAGGCACAGTCAACTTAGTGTATGTATGTAAACTTCTGACCCACTGGAATTGTGATACAGTGAATTATAAGTGAAATAATCTGTCTGTAAACAATTGTTGGAAAAATTACTTGTGTCATGCACAAAGTAGACGTCATAACCGACTTGCCAAAACTATAGTTTGTTAAAAATAAAATGCGTGGAGTGGTTGAAAAACTAGTTTTAATGACTCCAACCTAAGTGTATGTAAACTTCCGACTACAACTGTATATACTTCTTAGAAAACAGAATTTGTTTCACCATATCCAGTCTGTCTGAATGTATGTTTTTAACAGTCAGACAGAGTATGATATCCCACCTTGATTTGTACTCTCTGGACCCTGGACTCTTCTATCTTCTGGCGAATCTTGTCCTTGCGGTACTCCTCATAGGCAAATGGATTGGCCATGGTCTTCACCTGGACAAATCACACAAAATGTATTTAAAACACATAACTCTGTAACAACGACAATCAACTAAGAATATGCAGCTAGACACACACCTACACAACCTACCTTGTGGTACAGTCTGATGTCCATAAAGAAGCCGTGCATGTATGCCCGCAGGAGAGAAGATCCCACCAGGTGAGACAAACCTATAGTTGAACACAACATTATATGTAAATGAAATGTACATATTTGCATAACATGAGTAAACAGCTACATTAGACATTTGTATAATGATTGTTGATTTATATATTTTATTTACAGTATCTCTATATTCAACTTCCCTGAGGCAGGCTACATGTCACCTGAAACTCATTAAAATATTGGTGCTCTTCCAAATTGGTGACGTGCATTGCCAAGCCCAGTAAGGCTTATTAATTAAAGGGATAGTTCACCTAAACAACTAAATTACACATTGGTTTTCTTATCCTGTAAGCCAGGGATGTTGGAGGGCCTAGTGTCTGCAGGTTCTTGTTTTTTCCTTTCAATTAAGCCCTAGACAACCAGGTGTGGGGAGTTCCTTTGTTTTTATTTCCCTGGCACCGTTTCCAAATGCTAACGTTTTAGCAGTTGTGGTACAAGCCCCATTCAAGTCATTGTACCGATATTTGCATTTTTCATGCATCATGTCCCAATCATCTGAAAGTATCTAAAGTTGATTGTGAAGCTCAACGTCACTTATAGATGATTTGCGCGTAAAATGCTAATATCGGTACCATGACTTGAATGGGATTTATGACCGGGAACAGTGCCAGGGAAACTAAACCAAAGCATGGATTGCTGTCATACCTTGTCCATAGACTGCTTCCAACAGTGGTATTCAACCCTTTTCAGTGAGGACACAATTTTTTTCGCCAGAAATTGTGTCAACCCCACCACAAATCTAATGTTGTAAATGTTTTCACATCAACAAATAACCTCCAATTCAGTACATATTCATCTCTTATCAAAATTATGAGAAGCAATAAATTATTTTACTTAATAAAATTGTAATTGGACATCTGCTTCTTTCAACTGGCGGGTTGTTCCCATTTAAACTGACACGTTCAGGACAGTAGGGAACATAGGGTCGGCATATACTTCACAAATTGGGTTTTACGATCATTAACCTTTTACTTCATATTACAGACTTTAATAATCAATTGTACGCTAAAGAAAAACAGTTATGTCAAAGGGTCTTTCAACAGGACTGTAGCGAAAGCTTGTTTCATTTTGTGCTAGATTCGGCTAACATTGACCTTTCAGCTATTTGGCAAGACGCCTTTTGAGAGCGTTTAGATAAAGTTTTGTAACATCAGCCACAATTCTTTAAGCTCTGAATGAAGTTGAGTTAGTGACTGCCATGAGGCTTTTTAGTCTCTGCTTAGTTTCATTCCTGAACTAAAGACCACTTTAATTCAGGAATGTGTGGGAGTTGTGGCACGCAAGGACCAGGGTTGGGAAGGTTACTTTGTCAGTGTAATCCGTTACAGTTAGTAGTTACCTGTCCAAAATTGTAATCAGTAACGTAACTTTTGGATTACCCAAACTCAGTAACGTTATCTGATACATTTCCGTTACTTTTGGATTACTTTCCTTTTAAAGAGGCATTAGAAGACAAAAAGGATCCATCAAACACATTTGGTGTGTCATCATAGTGCTCTCTGACTTGTGGCGTGACTTGCTCAAGTGGAACAAACTTAATCTTGTGCCCATTGAATTGAATGTCACTGAGAAAGCATTTAAAAGTAATCCAAGTAGTAATAATCTAGTATTTCAAAAGTGTCTGTAATCTAATTACAATATTTTTGCTGGCAACGTAAAGGATTTTATTTATTTATTTTTATTTAACCTTTATTTAACTAGGCAAGTCAGTTAAGAACTCTTATTTACAATGACGTCCTACACTGGCCGGATTACGGTTAGTTGTTTTGCAATCAGATTACATGTAATCAGTTACTCCCCAACCCTGGCAAGGACTGTGTGTGTGGTAAAAAGATAGTGAGATTTCTGGGGAAAGGGGGGGTTCTATCCGGCTGGCAGTCTGTCTGTTACATAACAAGGACATTTCACAGCTGCAGTGAACTGAACTCCCCTTCCCCCTAATCTACTCCTCCACCCCTCTCGCCCTCCCTCCCTCCCTCCCTCTCACCCTCCTTTTATTTCTCCCCAACCAACTGAATTTCTAGTCCTTGTCATTTGATCTCTTTAATGCTAACCCAAGCATTCCTCTGTTCTTTCAACCCTTCTGTTCACCACCCCTTTATCTCTCACTATCCCTTCTTCCATCTCTTAATTTCTCTCTCCATTTCACCAGTGTTTCCCCTACCGCTCATTTTTAGGAGGGACATGCAAGTGTAGTGTAGACAGCCCTGGAAGTTTCCCTAGGACCTGTAGGCCCAAAAGAACCTGAATGCTTGATTCAATAGGCACTTGTATTTCTGGAGATCTTAGAGGAACAAATCTCCATCCCCCTCTCACTTATGGCTGGGGCGGTCATGACATTTTGTCAGCTGGTGATTGTCAAGAAAATAACTGCCGGTCTCACGGTAATTGACCATTAATTAACATCTCCTGGCTTCCAAGCATCTACATTTAAAAAAGTATAATAAATCAATCTAATATAGCCTAGACTATCACAATAAATCCATTATTTGTTGTAGACAGGTCTAAAGAAACATGATATGAAGAAAATGTAGTCTATTTCAGAAGAACAAAATAGCATACTCTGAGTTGTCTTTATGTTAGGTCCTGATCTGGCTATGCCATATGGCTGTGGGCCACACTTCATTTAGCAGACAAGATTTGCTTAGAATTCCCTGGCATTATTTTACAGTATGAAGAATACAATTGAACATAGCTGAATAAAATAGAAAGGATATTTTCTCCAAACGATTTAGGGGGGGTGCGCATATGCAGCTATTCTGTGTTGAGCGGTTAACATAGAAACAGGTCCTCCTATATACTTAATTTTGAGTTATTTATGCAACCTTAGTTGTGATACAAACGTTAGGCTATACATTTTGAATTTTAATACATTATAAGGCTGCATGATGTGAATAATGATGATTTGAAAAAAGTCGCATGAAAGGCTCTGCTTTATCTTCTGCGCAGGGTGCACACACTTCATCAGTTTCCCATTCATAATTTGATAATCCCCTTTGTGTGGTCGTAATATCACCTAAAAGAATCCATGCCTTTTACAGCCAGTTGTCGTTGTGCCTGTGGGCTGAATATAATAATACCCTTCTCCAGGCTGCATGCTCCGAAGAACCTCTCACTCACATGCCTCTCTCGGATACAGTGCATTCGGAAAGTATTTTGACTCCTTAACCTTTTCCAAATTTTGTTATGTTACAGCCTTATTCTAAAATTGATTAAAATATATATATTTCTTATCCATCTACCCACAATACCTAATAAAAACAAAAGGTTTTTAGAAATGTTTGCAAATGTTTTAAAAATAAGAACATAAATAGCTTATTTACATAAGTATTCAGACCCTTTACTATAAGACTTGCTCAGGTGCATCCTGTTTCCATTGAGATGTTTCTACAACTTGATTGGAGTCCACCTGTGCTAAATTCAATTGATTGGACAGGATTTGCAAAGGCACACATCTGTCTATATAAGGTCCCACAGTTGACAGTGCACGTCAGAGCAAAAAACAAGCCATGAGGTCGAAGGAATTGTCCGTAGAACTCAGACAGGATTGTGTTGAGGCACAGAACTTGTAAAGGGTCCCCAAGAACACAGTGGCCTCCATCATTCTTAAATTGAAAAAGTTTGGAACCACCAAGACTTTTCCTAGAGCTGTCCGCCCGGCCAAACTGAGCAATCGGGGGAGAAGGGCCTTAGTCACGGAGGACCAAGAACCCAATGGTCACTCTGACAGAGATCCAGAGTTCCTCTGTGGAGACGGGAGAACCTTCCAGAAGGACAACCATCTCTGCAGCACTTCACCAAACAGGCCTTTATGGTAAAGTGGCAAGACGGAAGCCACCCCTCAGTAAAAGGCACACCTGGCACCATCCCTACAGTGAAGCATGGTGGTGGCAGGGTCATGCTGCGGGGATGTTTTTCAGCAGGAGGGACTGGGAGAAAAGTCAGGATCGAGGGGAAAGATGAACAGAGCAAAGTACAGAGAGAGCCTTTATGAAAACCTTCTCCAGAGCACTCAGGACCTCAAACTGGGGCGAAGGTTCACCTTCCAACAGGACAACAACCCTAAGCACACAGCCAAGACAACGCAGGGGTGGCTTTGGGACAAGTCTCTGAATGTCCTAGAGTGGCCCAGCCAGAGCCCGAATCCGATCGAATATCTCTGGAGACCTGAAAATAGCTGTGCAGCGACAGTCCCCATCCAACCTGACAGAGCTTGAGAGGATCTGCAGAGAAGAATGGGAGAAACTCCCCAAATACAGGTGTGCCAAGCTTGTAGCGTCATTTACTTATGTAAATGTGATATTTCATTTTTTTTTTTTTAAATGTTTTTGCTTTGTAGTTATGGGGTATTGTGTGTAGGCTGATGAGGGGGGAAAAAAACATTTAATCCATTTTAGAATAAGGCTGTAACATAACAAAATTTTGAAAAGGGAAGGGGTCTGAATACTTTACTGAATGCACTGTATCTCAATTCTTATTAGGCAATATCCATCACATGATCGGGTCGTTCTCACAGACTACAAGTGAAGACAGACACATCAGGGAAGCAACTGCGAATTCTGAGGTGCATTTTGAAGATGTTGGAAGAACTGTCCACATTTACTTTGTCAGCCAACAAGATGAGTAGGCCTAACAAACAGCAAAAACACTAGCTTATGTCAATCTACTATCCACCATAGTACAAAAGTTGACTTTTCTATTCTGTGTGAGAAAGAAATATTCAAACATAGTCTTGGACAGTTGTGGGACGTGATAGATCCCAAATGAATTCAACCACTAGAATCAAAATCCTTCTAAAATCAATGGGGCTGACGCAACAGATCAGAACGTTTAGCTTAAAATGTTGATAACTATTAAGCTATTTCTTCACATTATACGGCAGTAGGCTATAAGCGTGAATGTTCCAAAATGAAATCTATTAGCGGGAAAACACCTTTCTCAAAACTGACCGCAAATGTGATTATGCATGTAATGCTTTTATTATAAAGAAGTATTTTTATGGTGAAAATAATGTTCCCCAAACTTGAAACTCACGTTGAGTTTGTACACCCGTTGTAAAGCAGATTAATGTGCTTCATTTTAAGAAGCTATTTGCCCACTTTAGTTGTGATACAAACCTTATCAAAACATATAGGCCTATGGGCTAGGCTACATGAGATGTGCGATTATTACTTTAAAAGTCGGGGGGGAAAAAGGCATGCGCTGTTTCTTGCCTTACTGCACACACGCTGGGCATCATTCACAAGTGATAATATATCATTCTCAACTGATAAGCTAATATTGTCACCCAGAAGACTATTCTTGACATGATCTTGTCTTTACATATACTAAATAATATGTGTGAAATTTGCTTGGATTTAGAATGGACCATTATCATGCACCAGTCTCGAAGCAGGGTCAGGGGGAAAAAATACATGTCATCTATGCACTTAACAGCCCTACTCTCACCCAGGTTCTCCAGGTCCTTGCGGGTGACAAACTTGTAGTCATCGTAGACGGTACTCTCAGGGCTCTCCTCCAGCTCCTCTGTCAGGTTGTCCAGGAAGGAGCACCAGCGAGGAGCAGGTCCCAGTGCCTACACAGGGACAACATGGAAGGTTGGAAGGAGAGAAAAGAACAAGGGATGTAGTGAAGGAGGGACAAGGAATGAAGAACAATGAACAATTGAAGAATTATAATTCAATATATTTCTCTCTTTTCACTGCGCTGAGGGCTGGTAAGGGAAGTTGGTGTTGGCAACATTCCAGTTGGCTAGGTGTAGTTTATGCCATGTTGCTTGCACCTATCCAATCCTCTCAGGGCTCTGAGGATGAGTCGACAAGGATTGAAATGGGTCTTATCAGATTGAAATCACCCCATTATCGTAAGATAATTTAACTTCTAAGGGAGCGGCAGGTGAGGTGACGGTTTTGGAGAGTCTGGCGTGCCCAAAGCAAAATGCCTGCCACTCAGGCTCAGAAAATAGGATATGCACATAATTAGTACTATTGGATAGGAAACACTGAGGTTTCTAAAAGTGTTAACATAATGTCTGTGAGCATAACAGAACTCATTTAGCAGGCGAAAACCAGAGAAAAAGTTTCTGGTGACCTATTGCTCTGTTTGACACACTCCCTAGTGAATCCATTTGTAACCAGGACTGAGACTGCAGTACCTATGGCTTCCACTAGATGTCAACAGTCTATACACAATGACTCAGAGATTGGAGTAAACAGATCGAATAGGTACAGGAAATGGCCAAGGTAGCTCAGATGTCAACAAGTTTTCTTGGGGCGCGAGTCTGGCTGCGCGCCCCACTTTATTTTACTTATATAAGGTATAGGTGACCCTCTGAGTGAAATATTATCACTAATATTCATAAAAGGATAGCTAAGGATGCATTTTAACTGGTATTTGATTTGTTTAGGAAAAGTTCATAGGTATATTTGAATGCGTTCTCTTCACGGTTCAATGGGCGATTCGACGTTGGATTTTCTGAACATAATGCGCCAACCAAACGGAGATTTATGGATATAATAAATGACTTTTTCTAACAAAAGAACCATTGGATGTCTTCGTTGGACACTTGGGAAGCCCTCAGCAGAAGTTCTTCAAAAGGTAAGGGATTTGTTTTCGCTGTGAAATGTGTTTTGTGTGAACCCGCGATGGTTTATGAATTTATGCTATGCAGAAATATTGGAGGTGCCTTCCTCAAAGAATCAAATGTTGTGCTTTCGCCGTAAAGCCTTTTTGAAATCTGACAACGCTGTGATATTGCCAAGAAGCAGAGCTTTTGATGACTATGCAACACTTGTATATTGATGAATGTTTAATAATTCAACTTTTGGATTTTGAATTTGGCGCCTTGCATTTCGCTAGCGCCCCACCACTCCGTAAGTAGTTAATGCCACTGGGTTCAATCCAAACTGAGTTCTGTTCTATCAAATCAGAGTTCAAAATCTACGTAATGTCCCCTTCCTCTGTGTAATCATTGAAGAGCAAATGGCTAATGTTAACTTCCAAACTTTGCCCTACTGTAATGTAGGCAGCTAGGGAGGCATGTGTTGGAGGCCTTTGCACACCAGTTGAAAACCCGGGGGAGAAAGGAGCTCTCTGGAACTGGAATCATACGCCTGCCTCAAATTCATGAATGATAGATTAGATGAGTAAACCAAACAAGTTGACAACGTTGTGTTATATTTGAGGTTACCATTGATGTTCATAGCATACCTGAGTGAAAAATGTACCTATTTATTCAGAGCAGTTTGAGCACTGCTATGTGAATGTTTGATATCGGCCTTCATTTTCTGCAGAAGTATTCCAAAACTCCAATAACAGATGAACGCAATATTTCCTAAGTTCAGTATAAGCTCTTTGTAGCCCCAAACACACGCTATTTAAAACCTTGTTTTCTGTAGCTCACCTCCACAAGGATCTAATCAGTGGTTGATGAATGGAATAGAAACTAATTGTGTCAGGGTTACCACGTGATCTTTCTAAACAGAGACTACATTACATTACACACACCTCAACTTCCTAAAGAGAGACTACTTTACCGTAGAAACACACACATTAAATTCCTAACGAGACTGTTTAAAGAAAAAAACTACATTAATTTAAAAACACTTTTCCTATAAGAACTGAAAAGCTGGTATAGGGTGTAGGCAGAAGGCCACCTGTTGCTGAAGAACATTCACGTTCCAACAAGGGTACTTTCTAGGTAAAACCCGGTGGGAGGTTTTCTATGAATAATGCCCTTTATAGTGTTTTTTTTGCAGACCATAAAACACCAGCCAATTGGGGATGCCGTAAACACTAAACAGGGTGGCAGGTAGCCTAGTGGTTAGAGTGTTGGACTTGTAACCGGAAGGTTGCAAGGTCAAATCCCCGAGCTGACAAGGTAAAAATCTGTCGTTCTGCCCCTGAACAAGGCAGTTAACCCACTGTTCCTAGGCAGTCATTGAAAATAAGAATTTGTTCTTAACTGACTTGCCTAGTTAAATAAAGGTCAAATAAATAAAAAAATTATCAAATGAAAGTCTCAAACACTCAAGACCTCAAAACAGAGATCGTCCTTTCGTACCTTCTCTATACTGCCTTGGTCGGTTTGGTTTCAATTCACACCATGGAGTAAATCTCTCATTGTAAAATGTACCTTTCAAACCAAAATTCATCCACCATTCATCCACCACCACCACCTCATGTTTCAGCATAACGCACATGCACACAGAGGCATGTAAAACTTTCAGTTAAACCAAACTGTCAAATGGGACTGAGGGAGTGCAAGGGTGGTATAACTCACAGGGATATAGAATGTATTCATCTTGGGGTCTTCATTGGCAGTGAAGAGCATACCTGTGAAGTTAGGAGAGAAAACTATAGTGACTATAGTAGAAGGCAGTAGACTAGAGTCAAATAGGAAACCGCAAAATCCTAAAAATGTGTGTAACCATTACTGACAAAAGCCTGGCTTGCTCCCATCTTCCTTTGACAACAAATCATCCATGCAAATGGTTGTGCAGATTTGCTATTTACGTGAAGTTCCAGCGATTACATCATGAATGAGCATCTTAAACAGTTTAACTCAAGTGCTCACTAAAGATTGCTGTAAATAGGCATAATTGCTGGTAGAGAAGCTGTCAGTGGATAGAGTTGCAGTCTTATTTCAAAAGCAAAGTCCAAGCCACCTCAAAAATAAGAATATCACTGGTGCAGAAGTGGTTAGGACTTGTTGATAAGGTCACTTGGCACCATCTAGTGGTAGTTGAGCATACTGGCAAATGACTACCAACCAGATAAGAGTCCCTGTCATGTAGGTCAATCCTCCGAGTTAAAATTGGTACAGAAGCAATGTTTAGTGTATCTGGCTCATTGCTCATAGAATGGACCAGTCTTTCTGAGGTGATTCTCACCAGAACCAGGATAGATACACACGTCGTTGATGTTCGTCTGGGGCTCAATGGAGGAGAACACTTTCCCCTGGGGTGAAAGAGACAAATTTATGGTTAGAATATCTGTTCTAGCACTGTGATAGTTAGTTAGTGGTCTCTCTTTCATCAACCAATTGTACAATGACACTGACATTTTTACCATAAAAAATGCAAAGGCGTTTCCAAAAAAATGACCACAACATTTAATTTTGAATACTTAATTCAAAGTGCATTTGGAATAGTGCAGATGACAATGTTCTAAACCTGCACAAATCATCTTCGCTGTTTTTGTAAAATCCTAACAAAAATTAAAGCTTTTCAAATGTCACTTCTGTCAAATTGGGGCACAATAACTAAGTAACATATCCATTTGGAGACAGATTTTCATGCAAATATTCGTATTATAAAAATAACACAAAACGCCCACTATACAAACACATTCCCCAAGGTGATCAACATATGGCCTCCAAATTTCATCAAACACTTCCATTTAATTTTATATTATACAAAATCCAAATGGTATCTAGCTAGATAGATCCGTTTGTTTGAGGGTGAATGTGAGTCTTTCCAATTGTCGGGTATAATATTATTATTTCTCCAGCAATTAGACCTAGATTAAAAAACATGATCTGATATTGATCACCAATATTTACATTTCCGACAGACAATCGTGGAGATGGATGGATATGAATTCCTAGACACAATGAAATGATAGCTCATAAACTGACACCATTTTGGGATAATTTATCAGGACCACAGCATATGTAATATGTGCATCTCAATAGAGATGTGACATTTCTGGGTGTATTACATGCATTCTGGCAGTGTAGTAAGTCCGACGAATGATCTTAAATTGCAGCTGTTCATGTCTTGTAGGAGCACGTATTAACGTTTTCACATATCCTTTAGATCTGTTTCCCATTTTTTCCTTATAGGTTCTGAACCATCAGGTAGTTTTAATCAATCCTGGATATAACTTGGCAATTAACTTATTTGGCGTAGCAGCTTCTTTCAATAGTTTTTTATATGCTAGATGCCTTAGGTTCACCAGATTCTGTTGAAGCGATTGAATAAGATTTCAGAGTTGTAAAAATGTAAAGAAATCAGCCTTGGATAATCCAAATATTTATTGTAATTGACAATGACAGTAGAGATCCATCATACACTGAACAAACGAACACAATTGCATTTTATCAATGGCAATTTGAATGCACAGAGACACCGTAACGAGATCCTGAGACCATTGTCGTGCCATTCATCCACCACCACCACCTCATGTTTCAGCATAACGCACAGCCTCATTTCGCAAGGGTCTGTATACAATTCCTGGAAGCTGAAAATGTCCCAGCTCTTCCATGGCCATACTCAGATATGTCACCCATTGAGCATGTTTGGGATGCTCTGGATCGACATGTACGACAGCGTGTTCCAGTTCCCGCCAATAACCAGCAGCTTCGCACATCCATTGAATAAGAGTTGAACAACATTCCACAATCAACAGCCTGATCAACTCTATGCAAAGGAGATGTGTCACGCTGGATGAGACAAATGGTGGTCACACCAGATACTGACTGGTTTTCTGACCCCTACTTTTTCTTTTTTAAGGCATTTGTGACCAACAGATGCATATCTATATTCCCAGTCATGTGAAGTCCATAGACCACGGCCTAATGAATTTATTTCAATTGACTGATTTCCTCATATTTATTTTATTTCACCTTTATTTAACCAGGTAGGCAAGTTGAGAACAAGTTCTCATTTACAACTGCGACCTGGCCAAGATAAAGAAAAGCAGTTCGATATGAACTGTAACTCAATAAAATAGTTAAAATTGTTGCATGTTGCGTTTATATTTTTGTTCAGTATAGGGCACATGTTCAAAATTCACGGATGCCACTTTGGAACCAGGACTTGAAGGTGGTCATTAAACACTGGAGGGAAGGTGGGGCTATTCCAAATAGGGGTGCCTGTTGATATTGTTCCTTTCCAACTCATGAATTGATGTACATTTTCCCTAATACGAATGGAACTGAGAATCATTGGGTTGTCATTTTTGGAAAGGTAACCAACAAATGTGTTGTTTCCATCAGGCCTGTCATGACATTTTTATATCCGACAAGGACTTCACTCGCAAAAAATAAGTTGGACGGTGCCCCGCCGAGTGGCGCAGCGGTCAAAGGCACTGCATCGCAGTGTTGCGGCGTCACTACAGCCTGGGGTTCGATCCCAGGCTGTGTCACAACCGGCCGTGACCGGGAGGGTGGCACAAAATTGGCCCAGCGTCGTCTGGGTTAGGGGAGGGTTTGGTCGGGGGGGCTAGCGCCCCACCACTTCCTAACAAGTTAAGCGAGCAGGTGGGTCATGTTTCATAGGACGCATGACTCGACCTTTGCCTCTCCCGAGCCCATTGGGGAGTTGCAGCGATGAGAAAAGATTGTATTCACAAAATTGGGGAGAAAAAGTGGGTAATTCAAAATACTCATACATTTTTTCAAAGTTGGATGGAAACCTGGTTGATGTCTGCTTTCCAAAAACACGAAACAAATATATTTTCAACATTCATAAACATTTACCGTGTCTTTGTTCCAGATCTTGATGATCTTGGAGTCTGCAGTCAGAACCAGGTCTAGGTGGTCCTGGAAGTTGACAGACTTGATAGGGAGGCCGTAGTAATGGTCTTTTACCAGCAGGGGGCGGCTGGAGCGCAGGTCATAGAGTAGGACCTACAGTACCAGGCAGACAGATCATCAATGGGGAAACTTGTGGGGAGGGGAACATATTTGCAGTTTCTGCATTATCCCAGCTATTAGAACACACAAGATGCCATTGCAAAAGTTCATACCTGCCCAGTGCTCGTTCCCACAGCCATGGTGAGAGAGCCGTTAAACTTGAGTGCGCTGACTGATGGCAAGCCCTCCACTCTAAAGACAAACACATGAACAATGGCGTTTTTCTACATACATGTAACTGTTCATGTTCTAGTCTTGTACTTACTCTGTTCCCTCTGTGACGCTGCTCAAGGCGCAGTCTAGCATCCCCACCCGACTTCGTACACGAGGGTCCCAGCACTCCACTTTCCCCTAGCCACCAACAACACAGGGAACATGGTTAGACACACACAGGCACACACACAAAATGTTGTCAATAGTGTTCAGGTTATGTCCAATCCATTCACTCTTTACATGCATAGGCTCCACCCACCTCTGCTGTTCCTGAGGCGAACAGTTGATGGACAGGATTGATGTCACACACATTGTGCTCCCTGTCAGTCAGAGAAAGGGTCAAAAGAGACATGATCACACCATATGCATACTGACGAGTCTTGTAATGACTGTATTCACTGTATTGTAATGCACAGGGGAGATTCCGTGTCAGCATGGTACAACAAAAATGTATCTCGGATTGTTTTGGCAACTCTCACATATCAACTTAATTGGAAGAAAGAATGTTTGATATGCTTTTTAAATTTGTAACAAACCATTTTTTGGAAACTCATGATGAAAGTTGCCAATTTAGGCAACTTAAAACTATTAATATTAAAAAGGTACTAAAACCCCTATGTGGAAGATAGGTGAATTGCAAGAACACTGGCTGCATTCAAAACAAATATCACCCTTCCCTACACCCATTTCACTGTAACATGGCGCTTCAGTTTGTACTTTCGGGTTTCGTCCACCAGTTTTTTTTTTTTTTCAATTTAAAGTTTTATTAAGTTCTCTTGTTTTTCAATCAACCAACAAAAACACATTCCACGTTCACATATTTTTTTCTTCTTCTTTTTAAAAAAAACAATAACAATAACTGACAATAAGAATAAAAATAATATATAGTAAACTAATAAAATAAAAAAATAAATACACAACCTTGCCGGACTATCAAGATTCTTATTAGCTATTTCCAGCCTTAACTGAGACGACGAACAAATAGCTTTTACAGTACCTTACACAACATGGGTCTGCTCATTTCCCCAATCAGCCCATTCATTCTGTCCAATTTGAAATATAGTTCAGTAGTGGGGACCAGAGTCTATCAAACTTTGGCTGTCTCTTGTGGAGGTCATAAGTGAGCTTTTCAAGAGGAAGAAAGTCAACAATCTGGTCAATCCACATTTTAAATGTAGGAGAAGAATTAGAAGCCCACAATAGAAGAATACATTTCTTAGCAAAGTATGTAATAGTCATAAACAAATGTTCTCTGTCCGGATCAAGAACAAAGTCCTGCTGAGCATTAAGATAGATAGATACACGGGGTCATATCAAACTGTACATCTAGTATTTCCTGTGCAGCAGTATGTATAGATTGCCAAAATCTAGCAATCTCTCTACAACTCCAAAATGCATGCATATAAGTTCCCCTTTCAAAGGTACATCTTTTACAGTTAGGAGAAATGTCTGTTTTCATTCTATGGAGCCTCATTGGGGTGTAATAAAATGTGTAATTAGATTCTTTCATTTTTACATTAGTAGAGGAGCAGTATACCCTGTCGCAAACCTCCGCCCATAGCTCATCACTGATAGTCAGACAAAGGTCCTTTTCCCAGATTATTTTCATTGGAGTAGAGGAGCCACCTTTCTCAGAAAGGAGTCTATAGATATAGGAGATTTTGCCTTTAATATCGTCCACCAGTTTTAAACAGCATTGTTTTGAAAATATACATTACCAGTTAAAAGTTTGGACACACCTACTCATTCAAGAGTTTCTTCTTTTAACTATTTTATACATTGTAGAATAATATTGAAGACATCAAAACTATGAAATAACACATATGGAATCATGCATTAACCAAAAAGTGTTAAATCAAAATATATTTTATATTTGAGATTCTTCAAAGTAGCCACCCTTTGCCTTGACAGCTTTGCACACTTTTGGCATTCTCTCAACCAGCTTCACGAGGTAGTCACCTGGAATGCATTTCAATTAACAGGTGTGGCTTGTTAAAAGTTAATTTGTGGAATTTCTTTCCTTCTTAATGCGTTTGAGCCAATCAGTTGTGTTGTGACAAGGTAGGAGTGGTATACATAAGATTATTAGAGTTATTTGTGAATCAGGCCTTCATGGTTGAATTGCTGCAAAGAAACCACTACTAAAGAACTCCAATAAGAAGAAGAGACTTGCTTGGGCCAAGAAACATAAGCGATGGACATTAGACAGGTGGAAATTTGTCCTTTGGTCTGATGAATCCAAATGTGAGATTTTTGGTTCCAACCACCGTGTCTTTGTGAAATGCAGAGTAGATTAACGGATGATCTCCGCATGTGTGGTTCCCACCGTGAAGCATGGAGGAGGTGGTTTGTTGGTGCTTTGCTGGTGACACGGTCATGATTTATTTAGAATTCAACCACAGCACTCTGCAGCGTTACGCCATCCCATCTGGTTTGCGCTTAGTGGGACTATCATTTGTTTTTCAATAGGACAATGACCCAACACACCCCCAGGCTGTGTAAGGGCTATTTGACCAAGGAGATTGATGGAGTGCTGCATCAGATGACCTGGCCTCCAAAATCACCTGACCTCAACCCAATTAAGATGGTTTGGGATGAGTTGGATCGCAGAGTGAAGGAAAAGCAGCCAACAAGTGCTCAGAACTCCTTCAAGTCTGTTGGAAAAGCATTCCTCATTAAGCTAGTTGAGAGAATGCCAAGAGTGTGCAAAGCTGTCATCAAGGCAAAGTGTGGCTACTTTGAAGAATATACTTCATGATGATGTGTTATTTCATAGTTTTGATGTCTTCACTATTATTCTACAATGTAGAAAACAGTAAAAATAAAGAAAAACCCTTGAATGAGCAGGTGTGTCCAAACTTTTGACTGGTACTGTATTTCACAGTGATTTAGATGGTACAATGATTCCCTACAGTATTCAGTTCTTGTTTTCTCACAAACTGAAATTGAACGAATTGTGCAGATTTTTAGCAACCAGGAAATGACGACGATTTCTACTTTGTTTCCACAGCCACAAAGGCACAACAGCTTTCCCACTTTGACAACAGAAGCCAGCCTGGCGGGAGAAATCAATAGGTGAATATCAAAGCCAATCATAACACTGTAAGTATACTGTGAAACACTATCATTCCACTATTACTGCAGATATATTATGGACATTTTATGATTATGGAAATTACAATGCACCTTTAATATCTCAAAAGTACCCCCTTTTATTTTGTTTATTTGTAAAGACATCGTTTTAAACAATATACACTCATTCAACTACTGTGCATAACAATTCCAGAATGGGATCTCTGCTGCTTTTGAAGAAATTATCAATTTTATAGATATAAAATATCAATCATATAATGTCAATTTCTTCAAAACATCACACTAGAAATGTGTTTTTGAAGAGTATATTGTTCCAAACAATGTCTAAAAATAAGCTAAATCAAAAAAGGTACTTTTTATATAATCATAAAATTTTGAATATTATGAATATTCAATATATGTTGAATAAATTAATAAATGAATGTGAACATTTCTATTTAAGAATATAAACATACTCCATATTTTAGAGCACAATATATATGACATCAAGATGTTGTCTGTACCATGTACGGTTCATGGATCATAGGGTATTACAGGAGGCATCTATAGGAATAAAAGGGGCCTAAAATTGGCACCTTCAGAAATATTTTCAAAAATAAAAAAAGGTTTGTGATACAATTGTGAAAACCATGTTAAACATCCTTCCTCGCAATTGGGTTATGTGAGAATTGCCAGAACAATCTGTGACCAAAAATATTTCCACGCAATACTGTCGTGAAATCGGCCACAGCTGGCTTCATAAATAAAGTATTGTTGATGTATACTTACACAGCATCTGTCTGAAGGGAGTTGAGGAACCTGCCTTGCTCCAGATTGAGTCTGAATATCTCTGAGCTGAAAAAGGTTTCAGTCTTACTGTGCGAAGTCAACATTAACACAACTTGTCTTTATTTTACTGTTGCTCTTTAATAACTTGTTACTTTTATTTCTTATTTGTACTGCATTGTTGGTTAAGTAAGCATCTCACTGTAAGGTCTACACCCGGTTGTATTCGGCGCATGTGACTAATAAAACTTGATTTGGAGTTAAAGCCAAGTCTAATGATACATAGGAAATCAAGACAGTGAATTATCCACCTCCTTTGGATTTTAACCCTTACCTTGCCCCAACAAAGTAGAGGTCGCAGGAGGGGTAGTGGTAGGCAAAGTCCCTACCAAACTTGGGAATGCGTGTCTTGTAGTAGTGTCCATGCTGCGAGTGGAACTCCACGTACCGGTTACAGTGCAGAAACACCAACTACACAAACAACAATATCAGGTCACATTTACTTGTAGAAGATACAGTTCAGATAACCCCCACTGCAGGAAACAACCAAGGAAGGTAAGTCTGTCTTACCTTCGAGTAGTCATCAGACAAAATGTCAAAGGCCACAACTGTGAGGGAAAAAAAAAAAGAAACACTTTCAGAACTAGCTACAAGAAAAAACAATATATACTGGTTAAGAATTTTGTACAATGCAAAAGGTTTATTTATCGGTGACCATCACATTATGGCAATTGTGTATGTCGGGTGTGTTAGTCACAAAACATGGCGATGTCTTAAAATTATGTAGACAACGCCATACATAGAAAAACCCTAAACGTCCCTTGTCTGTAACAAATGTCAAAAATATATATATTTTAAATTAATCTGCCAATTGTCCGTGGTGTTAGTCCCTCAGTTGGTCGAAATAGTTAATACGCAAACCATGCATACTAACCGAAGTCTTGCAGGTGTTTACATGGTTTTGCCAGATGATAGTAATGTCTACTTCAGTACAAGTGCTCTAAAAAGTTGGGTAAACAATACTTTCCTGTGGATATTTACTTTCCGGCAGAGTAAGTTCAAATATAATTGTATTCAACATTCCAGCTTGTAGAGGACCTGAGAGGCACCTTTCCAGAATCAAACACTGTCATATTCCAGACGGTGTACTTAGAAATTCAGTGACGGGTCCCCAGGCAGGTGTGTGTTGCTTGAAAATGTGTATGTCTGACTGCACAGTAGTTAAATATTAAGAACAGCGTAACTGGTTCAGGCCTGTGAGCTTTCATTAGTGGAGTCAGGACTGGCTGACACCATCACTGAGACAGCTGGATCCTCTTCCTATGGACCAGCCACTCACGTCACAACAAAAGGAGGGAGGGATACTTGCAGGGATTCCCATAGCACATCAGAGTTCCAGCGGACCATAGAAGCAGAATGATCACCCTACAATTATGTAACAATATAATTACTGGGTCTATCACTTACCGTCCGAATCCAGACACCGTTCAAATTTCAAGGACAACTGATACGTGTCATAGCATCGGATCCTGGGTTTGTATGTGCCTGAAAGGATGTTAAAAGAAAGTGACAAATCCATATATAACAGCAATTAGTGTTTTCCACAAGCACATGCAGTAGCCAGCCAAATAGAAAAATGATCCAGCTAAGATCCCCTGGGCTGGTGTTAAGAACGGGTTTACATCCGAAATACACAGCAAAATGAGTGAATACTTTATTGAGATTACCTCCCAAACTGGAAACATTTGTTGTGGTATTGTGTTTACAGTTTAAATTACTGAAATTGCATGGATTCAGTGAATTGTTCGTTTTTTGGGGATATCATCTAGGCCTGTATGATCAGGACTATTTAAGTACCAATTTATTTTTATTTGTTTACATTTAACCTGTCTTCGAAATTAAAGTATTTTACTGCAAGTTATGAATTGCCATAATTGTTTGTTCTTCAAATTATGTATTTTATTAAAACAGAAAAATTAAGTAAATAGCCCAAATGACCTAGAAACATTTATTAAAGGTTCAATACTATAAAATCTAACAAATTGTGTGATGGGCACTTTTCAAATTAAAAAATGGGTCTCTAAAATAACAGAACAAGTGCTCAATTAAGTTCTGGGTCCATACGGGTTAAGAGAACAACGACATCAGCTAAATTGTTTGCAACTCTTTGTTGATTGCAGTATGTAATTCAGTTAAAAACAAAAAAAGACTTGTTTAACAACTGACCCACAGATATCTGCAATACAGGTATGATCGAAGGAGGAAGCAGGTGTTAATCATGGGCTTTGATACACTGATGAAATCAGTAGACCTATATCAATATCTTTGAAAATAACATATACAGTGCATTCTGTTTTTTGTTACGTTACAGCCTTGTTCAAAAATGAATTTAATTGTTTTCCCCTCATCAGTCTACACACAATACCCCATAATGACTAAGCAAAAACAGCTTATTTTTATGAAATATCACGTTTACATAAGTATTCAGACCCTTTACTGAGGACTTTGTTGAAGCACCTGTGGCAGCGATTACAGCTTCGAGTCTTCTTGGGTATGACGCTATACAAGCTTGGCACACCTGTATTTTGGGAGTTTCTCCCATTCTTCTCTCCAGATCCTCTCAAGCTCTGTCAAGTTGGATGGGGAGCGTCACTGTACAGATATTTTTAGGTCTCACCAGAGATGTTCGATCGGGTTCAAGTCCGAGATCTGGCTAGGCCACTCAAGGATATTCAGAGACTTGTCCCGAAGCCACTCCTGCGTTGTCTTGGCTGTGTGCTTAGGGTCGTTGTCCTGTTGGAAGGTGAACCTTCACCCCAGTCTGAGGTCCTGAGCGCTCTGGAGCAGGTCTGTCAGAGTGATCATCGGGTTCTTGGTCACCTCCCTGACCAAGCCCCCCCCCGACTGCTCAGTTTGGCCCGGTGGCCAGCTCTAGGAAGAGTCTAAGTGGTTCCAAACTTCTTCCATTTAAGAATGATGGAGGTTACTGTGTTTTTGGGGACCTTCAATGATGGAGACCTTTTTTGGTACCCTTCCCCAGATCTGTGCCTCGACACAATCCTGTCTCGGAGATCTATGGACAATTCCTTTGACCTCATGGCTTGGTTTTTGCTCTGACATGCACAGGCAACTGTGGGACCTTATATAGACAGATGTGTGCCTTTCGAAATCATGTCCAATCAATTTAATTTACCACAGGTGGACTCCAATCAAGTTGTAGAAACTTCTCAAGGATGATCAATGGACACAGGATGCACATAAGCTCAATTTCGAGTCTCATAGCAAAGGGTCTGAATACTTATGTAAATAAGGCATTTGCAAACATTTCTAAAAACCTGTTTTCGCTTTGTCATTATGGGGTATTGTTGTAGATTGATGAGGGGAAACAATTATTTCATACATTTTAGAATAAGGCTATAAGGTAACAAAATGTGGAAAAAGTAAAGCTGTCTGAATACTTTCCAAATGCACTGTAAGTATCTTTTATGATATTTTGGAACAGAGTGAGACTATCACTCCACTAGCCTACATATTGTTTCAGCAGTGAGGAGGATTCACCATCTTCATGGAATGTTTTCATAATTTATCTGCAGATAACCAGGAGCCAAATGAACGGGTCTCTTACCGACGCGATTCGGTAGGCTACCGATGAAACACCCACATAACGACACTGTCTGGCAAGTCCTACTGGACTTCATATTGAAAATACAAACGATATCTTTAGTTTACTTGTCCCGATGCGATACCATGGACATATAATTACATTGTATGATTTATGATTAGCAAGGATATATGAGATCGACTTTATTCAGTCAGTTCAACACCATTTATAAACTAGTCAAGCTTGCTGTTCGTCAATCAAATCACAGTAAGCCCATGCACTACACTGCATGGCTGTTTATAAAACACACAAAATAAAATAAATCAATGTGCCAGAAAATAATAGGCTAATTGGATTTTGACTCATAATTACCACATTATATGGGACATGCAAATTGGCTCATATAGACGATGAAGGAACATCATGCTTGGCAGACTTTTTCTCTGACTTGCAAAAGTACCCCGCTGAAAATGAGTGTGTAACTGGCTGCACAGCCAGCGCTAGTGGAAAACACTGCAATTACTTACAATCCTTTACTGTTCTACTAGAATAATATGCCAAATTTTATTTGACAGTGACAGCAAGTCCTCACCTGCTGCTAGAATAAACTGCCCATCCCTTGACACTTTGATTGAGGTGCACACTGTGGGCATCTCAAAGTCCTGGATGAGCTCGATCCTGCGTTGGATGTCTGAGAAAAATACATTAGGGAGGTGACGCGTGAGCACAGGAAAATATACAGTCTGCACACAAACTCCTGTAAGACATTGACATTAGTAAAATGAATACTCACCAACATCTTTATTTTGCAATGCCCTTTTCTTCCGATCTGAAAGCCACTGGGAAACAAATATTGAGACGTGTGTTATCACATACTCTGGTTATTATGACAAGCTTACTTTGTGAGCTCATACCCAATTTCACAGCAATATAAACCTCCATGCTTACTGGCCATGAATGTAGCTAGCTGGCTAGCTAACGTTTGTTGATTGGCATGCCTTTGCTTCAAGACTGATAGCAATAACGTTATAGTAGCTAATTAAAAACCGTATTGACTAGGGAGATTTAATCTGTTATCAAAGTAGTATATATTAGCAGTAGCTAACTAGCTTATTTGTATTGTAAGTTAGCTTGCTTGCTTGCTAGCTAACGTTAGCTAGCTAGCTCATTTTGAAAACTTGTCTTACCTCTGGAAGAGACTTTCCGTGGCTTAAATTATAAATCTTCACATCATTCACACTGGATATCTGCATTTTCGAGCCTGTCAAATATACTTTCCACTCATACAATTATTGTACATTAGTACATCAGTGTTAAGTTCTAAGTATTAAAAATGCATGCCCCACGTTGCCACAAACAACAGGAAATGTTGGTCTTTACTATTTAGGTCCGTGTGGAAGCCAAAAACAATAGATGGGGTTCCTTCTTATATTTTTTCTTCGGTGGGTTTATCGGCGGTTGGCATCCAACGTCATGGTGCATTACCGCCACCTACTGTACTGGAGTGTGGGCCAGAGACGGGGAGAAACTAAATCCTACCTGCCAGTCCTGTTGCTCTTTACAAAAATTCAACATATTTTAGATTGTATCTAATGATGTTCTTCTCAATATACTCTTTAAACAAATTTCCTGTATCCCCTTCTCCCTCATACTAGATCTCAGCCTCTCTCTTTCCCTCTGATACTGCCCACACTGTAGCAATACATGCTCCACTGTCTCTGTTTCCTGACAATAATCACACTTCATGTTGAATGCTTTCCTGTCACATTTAAGGTCTTATTCAACTGGCTGTGTCCCACCCTTAATCTTGTAAAAATAGCCTCTTCTGTCCCTTCCTTGCCATCCTCCACGACTTTCCTTTGTACTTGAAATAAATGCCTGCCCTTAGTATCTCTATTCCACTGCTCTTGCCTTTTTCTGCACCATGTATATCTCAGGCTTTTTGCCTTTGCCTTGCTCATTGAAACTACAACATCAACATCCCCACTAATAAATGCTTGTTTAGCCAGCACATCAAATTCCTCGTTCCCCTTAACCCCCACATGGGCTGGGACCGGAGTAAGTCTCATCAGTATACTCATCTGTCTAATCCTTCCATGGTCTTGTAGCACCTCATAAAGCAGGTCTTGTCTGCTACATGAGCTAAAGGACTGGAGACTCATTAACGCTGTACATGAATCAGAGCAAATAACTATTCTGCCTGGCTTGTCTTCCTCCACCCACTGCAAGGCCAACAGTATGGCCATCAGCTCCACTGTATTTACAGCCAGATGATCTGTAATACGTTTCCTGATTTCCACCCCAAATTCCTGCACTACAAATGCTGACCGACACAGTACGCCCTATCCTTCTTTGGAATCATCTGTGTAAATGGCCACAAAATCCTGATACACAGTATGCAGACGTCTCTTAAACAAATCTGATGGCTCAACACTCTCCCTATCTTCCTGTAGTCTCTCCAACACTTCTAGATCAACTACTGGAGGTGGGAATAGCCATGGTGGATTTACAGGAATAGCTACCGTTGGACTCAAGAACCCTTCCATACAGTCTCACCTCCTTCGCCTGGGTATTACCCACCCAAAGCTTGTGTTCTGTCTCCCCTCATGTTCCCATTATGCCTGTAAAATCCCTTTCGCAGGATGAGACAACCCATGTCCCTGTAAGTTGTCCTAATAATTAAATACCAGCTGCTGTCTCCTAATCTCAATGCCATATCCCCCAACTACACCTGTAGTGCAGTCACTGGGGACGTCCGAAATCCCCCACTACATATTCTGAGTCCTTGCCCCTGTATGACATCTAGCCTTTCAAATGAGGTCCAGGCTGCTGAACCATACGCTATACTGCCATAGTCTATTATAGATCGGATCAATGAAACATACATGGTCCTCAATGAGACAGCCTGGTACGGCAACTGCACCGCCCTCAACCTCAAGGTTCTCCAGAGGGTGGTGCGGTCTGCACAACGCATCACCGGGGGCAAACTACCTACCCTCTATGACACCTACAGAACCCAATGTCACAGGAAGGCCAAAAAGATCATCAAGGACATCAACCACCCGAGCCACTGCCTGTTCACACTGCTACCATCCAGAAGGCGAGGTCAATACAGGTGCATCAAAGCTGGGACAGAGAGACTGAAAAACAGCTTCTATCTCAAGGCCATCAGACGGCTAAACAGCAATCACTACCTCAGAGAGGCTGCTGCTTACATTGAGACCCAATCACTGGCCGCTTTAATAAATGGATCACTAGTCACTTTATACAATGCCACTCTAAATAATGCCACTTTAATACTGTTTACATATCTTACATGACTCATATCACATGTATATACTGTATTCTATACCATCTATTGCACCTTGCCTATGCCGCTCGGCCATCGCTCATCCATATAATTACATGTACATATTCTCATTCACCCCTTTAGATTGTGTGTATTAGGTAGTTGTTGGGGAATTGTTAGATTACTTGTTAGATATTACTGCACTGTCGGAACTAGAAGCACAAGCATTTCGCTACACTCGCATGAACATCTGCTAATCATGTGTATGTAACAAATAACATTTGAATTGATTTGATTTGGTGTAGCTACTGTATATCTGGAAGATTTCCCCTCATTTTCCTTTTGAAGAGGAGCTCAGCTGGGCTCCTGCCCATGGTAGAGTGATCAATGGATCTATAAACTGTCACGTACACTTGCGTAGCTCCCGCTTCCAGTCCAGCCCCTCAGCTTGTGCAATGCGAATCCGTTTCATGAGGGAGGCATTTTGCCGCTCCACTTCACCATTTGCCTGTGGCCATTTTGGCGTTGTTTTTGTGGTCATTGCATTTGGAGTTGCGTTCACAGCCACAAATCTTACATACTCCTCTGCTCTGTGTGTGTGTGTGAGTCTTTCACTGCAGTCTTTCCAATTAGACGAGACAGAGGGTCTGCAATGTTGTTTTTCCCTGGTATGTGGACAACTCGAAAGTCATAGGGTTGGAGTCTCAGCACCCACCATTCGATGCGAGCGCATGGCTTTGAGCGAGGACTGTAAATAGCCTCTAGCGGTCTGAAGTGGAATGTTATTTCCTTCTTAGTCAACTTCTGCAGAGGCTCTGAGAGTGTAGAGAACTGAGGAATGAACCTACTGCTGTAGCCCACTAAACATAGAAAGCTACGAACCTCTGATGCTGTCTCAGGCTCCCTGGCCTCGACCACGGCTCTCACTCTTTTAGCTGTGGGTCCTATGCCTTTCTGTGAGAGTAACATGCCCATAAACACCAATTTGTCCATGTTGAACTGACATTTCTCTGAGATGAGAGTCAGCCCACAGTTCTCCAGCCTATTGAGGACAGCATGTAGCCGCTGGTTATGGGTCTCCTTGTCTAGAGTGTGGACTATGATGTAATCCGATATGTTTTCCACCACCTCGATGCCTGCCAGTGCTGTTGTGATTTCATGTTGATACTGCTCGCTCGCCGTTGAAACTCCAAATAGGAGTCTTTTATATCTATATCCCATTATGCACTGCAAACGTCGCTATGCCTCTCGACTCTGGTGTTAGTTCCAATTGATGATAGCCCCATTTAAGATCCAGTTTACTGAACATGACAGACCCATTCATTCCTTGCAAAAGTTAATCTAGTGTGGGGATTGGGTACCTGCCACGTATGATTGCTGTGTTCGCTTGTCTCATGTCTAGATACAGTCTTATGTCGCAGTCCGGTTTTAGCACTACCACTACCGGATTCACCCATGGTGTAGCACCATCCACTCTCTCTATTAAGTCCATGTTTTGTAGTTCCTCTATCTTTTTCTCCGCAGCTTCTCGACAGGTAGAATGGTACACGCCTAAGGGCCTGCGCTACTGGTGTCACGTTTTTATCAACATGTAGGTTGATCTGTTTTGTGTTTAGCTTACCCAACCCTTCAAACAACCTGTGGTGTTGCTGTTTTATCTGAGTTTTTACATCTGTCACTGCTGCTATGTCAACCCCCACTTTTAGCACACCCAATTTAATGTCAGTCTCTTTACCTAGCAACGTTACTCCGCGTTCACATATCGCAGTGAACTCAGCCCGTGTGCTGCGCTTGCCTATCTTTCTTTGGCATGTGAAAATCCATTTTACTGGTAATGGCTCTCTTGATGAGTATGCATATAGCTTTTTATCAGTCAGTGATGAATGCCACCTTATTTTCTTGGCTTTCAACATTTCCCATGTGCTCTCATCTACTATGTTACTCATGGCCCCAGAGTCAATTAACATTAATAAACTGACCCCTCCCACTAAGAACGTGATCCTGTCTGAGTTACAGTTCTCATTTACCACAAATGCATAGTCTGTTTTGTTCCTCTGAATTAACATATTTCACAGTCAGTTTCGAGTAACCTTTGGTCTTGCAAATTCTTTCAAAATGGTCCTTCCCATTACATTTCTTGCAGGTCTGCCCACGTGGTGGACAAGCAGGATCCTTTGCAAAACGATCTGCATGTCCACAATGATAGCACACCTTCTGTGATTGGTCTTTTCCTTCTGCATTCTGTCTCAGCCTGTTTTTGTGATATTTCCTCTACTTTTTGAAAATATGATGCACGGTCTCATCTTTAGCATCTGTACTCACATGCATGGCGGCCATTTGCACTTCAATTCCTTCACATTGTGCGGCTAGCTCGAGTGACTGCGCTAATGTTAGCCCTAGTGGACCTAGTGTAGCAGGCTCACTGTAGCAGCCAAATTTTGGCACAGTGTTTTCCATCTCGACGACACTAACTCACTTTACAGATTGAACTATCGTTTTCAAACGTTATCCTCGTCGCCATTGTTCAATCCTATACTTAAACTCGTACTAAGTTAAGATATTATATTGCATTAGTAAATCAACCAGACTCAGAGGTAAACTTCAACATGTCTTTCCTCCATCGCTATCCGTGTAATCCCCTCACATTCCTTAACCGGCGTGGTGACGTCCTATCTCAGTACGTCACGTCAATACATGACAGAAACATGTATGGTTGAATGTCACGATGTAGCTAATAGAACATCAAAAAAATGCTCTATGGTTGAATTCATGTTGATGAGAGGAATCACTTGTAGCCATTGCGTCTGGTCAGTTCTTTGAGTTTTGCCCAAAGAATTGTGTTGTTAGCGTCAGCTTCCTTTTCAAAAACGCCTGCCTTGGGGGAGGGACGCTCATCGCAAGTTGTAGAGACAACAACCCCCATCAATACACCGGAAGCCGTCATAGGGTGTATCATTCAGTGTGTGAAGGCCAGATCTGCCTTCTGGTCAATTATGTGTGAAACACATCCCACTGTCCTAGAAATACCTCAGGCATGATAAAAACAAGCTCAGATTCCAGCAGGGTGAAATTCCCCCTATAAGGAATCTGCTTGGTAAGTATACATTTGATGTTCATAAACATTAACCCCTAATTCTATATCTTGTGTGGAATTATTTCAGTGACTCTCTGTTTCTGCATTGTCCACAGGGTAACAAACTGTCAACTTGTGAGTCTGAAATTTGGCACTAGAGGTTAAGGAATCTGCATTGTAAGTATCAGCACTGGCCAAAAAGGGTCAATATCAGGGGATGTCTTTATCTACAGTGCCTTAAGAAAAGTATTCAGACCCCTTGACTTTTTACACATTTTGTTAGGTTGCAGCCTTATTCTAAAATAGATTAAATCGTTTTTTCCCCCTCACACAATACCCCATAATGATGAAGCAAAAACAGCCTTGAGTCTTCTTGGGTACAAGCTTGGCACACCTGTATTTGGGGAGTTTCTCCCATTCTTCTTTGCAGATCCTCTCAAGCTCTGTCAGGTTGGATGGGGAGCATTTTTTCTCTTGATATGTCAGTCACTGACAGTCACTCAATTAACCATGTCAGCCAACAATTATTTTTAATCATCACTGAATACCGGCGGGCACTTAGGGCACATTCCCAGGGGCCCTGACCTCCAGTGTGCCCCCAGTGATTTTGTTAGTCAATCTCACTCAGACATCATATTAACATGGCATAAGTCATTACAAATTGTGTAGAATTGCAGGGAATTAGCTTTAGAAATACAAAAAAAGCTCCCCACCTCTGTCAAAAAATATCTGTCCCATAGCAAAATGAGTAGAATTGAATTAAATTTGTTATAAATTGCAAAGTTTCTCCCCACCCCATCGCAAAATGTGTAGAATTCTTTAAAACTGCACATTTTTCTCTACACCCCATGGCAAAATGTATTCTCTCCACCATCAAGAGGGGGGTCACTAAGTCTCAGAAGGGAGTCTTGAAGAGGAAGAGGCACTGCTACTCTCTTTGTTCTGAGTGTTTTCACTGCTATCATTTTTTATTAACCTCTACGGGATCGGTGTCCCTAAATTGGGACGGTTGTTGATAACGTGCGCTAATGAAACTAGAATGACGTTGTAAACAACAGCTAACTTTCCGGTTAATCTAACTTGTTAATCTAACTGCAGTGTTCCATTTACAGTAGCTATTACAGTGAAAAAATACCATGCTGTTGTTTGAGGACAGTCTACAACAACAAAACACTTTTATCATGGTAACTGGTTTGATACATTCACCTCTGAAGTTAAATCATGTACTGACATTCAGTAATCATGCTCTGATTTGTCATACTGAGGGTCCCAGAGATAAAATGTAGCATAGTTTTGTTTGATAAAATCCATTTTTATATTCAAATGCTGTCTCTGGCCTCACACCCACCTCACCCGGTCATCTAGATGTGTGAAGGATAGTGCACTTTCTGTAGGGAAGCTAATAATCCATCATGTAAGACATTCCTGGGAGTGTGTAAACATATTTTTTGTTATTACCATAGCATTTGTGTATGCTCTCTATAGTTATGTACTTGAAAATGTGTCAGTTGACCAATTCAGCAAATTTGGGAAAACTCCTACCATACTTGAGACAAAATATTGTGTAGTAATGTAATTCTTCACTGGATCAGTCTGAAACTTTGCACACACACTGCTGCCATCTAAATTACACCTAGACTCCTATCTGAATGAATGACCTTTCTCTTGCATTTCAAAGATGATGGAACAAAAATATATATATATAAAAAACGCATGAATATGTGTGATATTCTCCTACATTAATTCCACATTTCCACAAACTTCAAAGTGTTTTCTTTCAAATGGTATCAAGAATATGCATATCCTTGCTTACAGGTCCTGAGCTACAGGCAGTTAGATTATGTATGTAATTTTAGGCGAATATTGAAAAAGATCCGATCCTTCTTTGTATCTCATATATTACGTGCCCAGTATGATAGAGCAAAAAAACTTTCTTAGTAGATATTGACAACAACAGTAGCTGTAGATGATGTAAATGCAGTGGTTCCCAAACTTTTTATAGTCCCGTACCCCTTCAAACATTCAACCTCCAGCTGCGTACCCCCTCTAGCACCAGGGTCAGCGCACTCTCAAATGTTGTTTTTTGCCATCATTGTAAATCTGCCACACACTATACGATACATTTATTAAACATAAGAATGAGTGTGAGTTTTTGTCACAACCCGGCTCGTGGGAAGTGACAAAGAGCTCTTATAGGACCAGGGCACAAATAATAATATAACAATAATCAATAATTTTGCTCTTTATTTACCCATCTTACAGATAAAACCTTATTTATTCATCGAAAATTGTGAATATCTCCCCACAAGTTAATGAGAAGGGTGTGCTTGAAAGGATGCACATAACTCTGCAATTTTGGGTTGTGCCTGTATTTAGTTTGCATGCTAGTGAAATAATCCACAAATCAAATCAAATTGTATTTGTCACATACACATGGTTAGCAGATGTTAATGCAAGTGTAGCGAAATGCTTGTGCTTCTAGTTCCAACCATGCATTAGTTTCTAACAAGTAATCTAACAATTTCACAACAACTACCTTATTCACACAAATGTAAAGGAATGAATACGAGTATGTACATATAAATATATGGATGAGCGATGGCCGAACGGCATAGGCAAGATGCAGTAGATGGTATAGAGTACAGTATATACATATGAGATGAGTAATCTAGGATATGTAAACATTGTATAAAGTGGCATTGTATAAAGTGGCTAGTAATGGCTGTTTAACAGTCTGATGGCCTTGAGATAGAAGCTGTTTTTCAGTCTCTCGGTCCCAGCTTTGATGCACATGTACTGACCTTGCCTTCTGGATGATAGGCAGTGGCTCGGGTGGTTGTTGTCCTTGATGATCTTTTTCGCCTTCCTGTGACATCGGGTGGTGTAGGTGTCCTGGAGGGCAGGTAGTTTACCCCCGGTGAAGCGTTGTGCATACCTCACTACCCTCTGGAGAGCCTTACGGTTGTGGGCGAAGCAGTTGCCTACCAGGCGGTGATACAGCCCGACAGGATGCTCTCGATTGTGCATCTGTCAAAAGTTTGAGTGTTTTTGGTGACAAGCCGGATTTCTTCAGCCTCCTGAGGTTGATGAGGCGCTGTTGCGCCTTCTTTACCACTCTGTCTGTGTGAGTGGACCATTTCAGTTTGTCCATGATGTGTACGCCGAGGAACTTAAAACTTTCCACCTTCTCCACTACTGTCCCGTCAATGTGGATAGGGGGGGGTTCTCCCTCTGCTGTTTCCTGAAGTCCACGATTATCTCCTTTGTGTTTTTGACGTTGAGTGAGAGGTTATTTTCCTGACACCACACTCCGAGGGCCCTCACCTCCTCCCTGTAGGCCGTCTCGTCGTTGTTGGTAATCAAGCCTACCACTGTAGTGTCGTCTGATGATTTTGATGATTGAGTTGGAGAGGCGTGCTTGGCCACGCAGTCATGGGTGAACAGGGAGTACAGGAGGGCTGAGAACGCACCCTTGTGGGGCCACAGTGTTGTGGATCAGCAGGGTGGAGATGTTGTTTCCTACCCTCACCACCTGGGGGCGGCCCGTCAGGAAGTCCAGGACCCAGTTGCACAGGGCGGGGTCGAGACCTAGGGTCTCGAGCTTAATGACGAGCTTGGAGGGTACTATGGTGTTAAATGCTGAGCTGTAGTCAATGAACAGCATTCTTACATAGGTATTCCTCTTGTCCAGATGGGTTAGGGCAGTGTGCAGTCTGATTGTGATTGCGTCGTCTGTGGACCTATTGGGACGGTAAGCAAATTGGAGTGGGTCTAGGGTGTCAGGTAGGATGGAGGTGATATGATCCTTGACTAGTTTCTCAAAGCACTTCATTATGACGGAAATGAGTGCTATGGGGCAATGGTCATTTAGCTCAGTTACCTTAGCTTTCTTGGGAACAGAAACAATGGTGGCCTTCTTGAAGCATGTGGGAACAGCAGACTGGGATAAAGATTGATTGAATATGTCCGTAAACACACCAGCCAGCTGGTCTGCGCATGCTCTGAGGACACAGCCAGGGATGCCATCTGGGCCGGCAGCCTTGCGAGGGTTAACATTTTTAAATGTTTTACTCACGTTGGCTGCGGTGAAGGAGAGCCCGCAGGTTTTGGTAGCGGGCCTTGTCGGTGGCACTGTATTGTCCTCAAAGCGAGCAAAGAAGTTGTTTAGTTTGTCTGGGAGCAAGACATCGTGGTCCGCGACAGGGCTGGTTTTCTTTTTGTAATCCGTGATTGACTGTAGACCCTGCCACATGCCTCTCGTGTCTGAGCCGTCGAATTGCAACTCTACTTTGTCTCTATACTGACGCTTAGCTTGTTTGATTGCCTTGCGGAGGCAATAGCTACACTGTTTGTATTCAGTCTTGTTTCCGGTCGCCTTAACCTGATTAAAAGCAGTGGTTCGCGCTTTCAGTTTTGCGCGAATGCTGCCATCAATCCACGGTTTCTGGTTGGGGAAGGTTTTAATAGTCGCTGCGGGTACAACATCACCGATGCACTTGCTAATAAACTCGCTCACCGAATCAGCGTATTCATCAATGTTATCGTCCGATGCTATGCGGAACATACCCCAGTCCACGTGATTGAAGCAATCTTGAAGCGTGGAATCAGATTGGTCGGACCAGCGTTGAACAGACCTGAGCACGTGCGTTTCCTGTTTTAGTTTCTGTCTATAGGCTGGGAGCAACAAAATGGAGTCGTGGTCAGATTTGCCGAAAGGGGGACGGGGAATGGCTTTGTATGCGTTGCGGAAGTTAGAATAACAATGATCCAGGATTTTGCCACACCGGGTCGCACATTCGATATGCTGATAAAATGTTTTGATGTGTCAGCTTGGGGGGGATATAATAATAAAAATAATTTTCAAATTGGCATGATATGTTTCTAAATGTCTTCCCAAGAGTGATTGTTTCATCGAGTTGTGAGATATGTGCAAAAGTACCATAGCACACTCTGGCTGAGGAAAGGCACTACTCCCAATACAATGGGGCAAAAAAGTATTTAGTCAGCCACCAATTGTGCAAGTTCTCCAACTTAAAAAGATGAGAGAGGCCTGTAATTTTCATCATAGGTACACTTCAACTATGACAGACGAAATGAGGAAAAGAAATCCAGAAAATCACATTGTAGGATTTTTAATGAATGAGATGAGAGAGGCCTGTTTATCTCAATACTTTGTTATATACCCTTTGTTGGCAATGACAGAGGTCAAACGTTTTCTGTAAGTCTTCACAAGGTTTTCACACACTGTTGCTGGTATTTTGGCCCATTCCTCCATGCAGATCTCCTCTAGAGCAGTGATGTTTTGGGGCTGTCGCTGGGCAACACGGACTTTCAACTCCCTCCAATGATTTTCTATGGGGTTGAGATCTGGAGACTGGCTAGGCCACTCCAGGACCTTGAAATGCTTCTTACGAAGCCACTCCTTCGTTGCCCGGGCGGTGTGTTTGGGATCATTGTCATGCTGAAAGACCCAGCCACGTTTCATCTTCAATGCCCTTGCTGATGGAAGGAGGTTTTCACCCAAAATCTCACGATACATGGCCCCATTCATTCTTTCCTTTACACGGATCAGTCGTCCTGGTCCCTTTGCAGAAAAACAGCCCCAAAGCATGATGTTTCCACCCCCATGCTTCACAGTAGGTATGGTGTTCTTTGGATGCAACTCAGCATTCTTTGTCCTCCAAACACGACGAGTTGAGTTTTTACCAAAAAGTTATATTTTGGTTTCATCTGACCATATGATATTCTCCCAATCCTCATCTGGATCATCCAAATGCTCTCTAGCAAACTTCAGACGGGCCTGAACATGTACTGGCTTAAGCAGGGGGACACGTCTGGCACTGCAGGATTTGAGTCCCTGGCGGCGTAGTGTGTTGCTGATGGTAGGCTTTGTTACTTTGGTCCCAGCTCTCTGCAGGTCATTCACTAGGTCCCCCCGTGTGGTTCTGGGATTTTTGCTCACCGTTCTTGTGATCATTTTGTCCCCACGGGGTGAGATCTTGCCTGGAGCCCCAGATCGAGGAAGATTATCAGTGGTCTTGTATGTCTTCCATTTCCTAATAATTGCTACCCACAGTTGATTTCTTCAAACCAAGCTGCTTACCTATTGCAGATTCAGTCTTCCCAACCTGGTGCAGGTCTACAATTTTGTTTCTGGTGTCCTTTGACAGCTCTTTGGTCTTGGCCATAGTGGAGTTTGGAGTGTGACTGTTTGAGGTTGTGGACAGGTGTCTTTTATACTGATAACAAGTTCAAACAGGCGCCATTAATACAGGTAACGAGTGGAGGACAGAGGAGCCTCTTAAAGAAGAAGTTACAGGTCTGTGAGAGCCAGAAATCTTGCTTGTTTGTATGTGACCAAATACTTATTTTCCACCATAATTTGCAAATAAATTCATTAAAAATCCTACAATGTGATTTTCTGGATTTTTTTTCCTCCTTTTGTCTGTCATAGTTGAAGTGTACCTATGATGATAATTACAGGCCTCTCTCATCTTTTTAAGTGAGAGAACTTGCACAATTGGTGGCTGACTAAATACTTTTTTGCCCCACTGTATAAGTGAACCCCAAATCAATATAGTTCTCATCATATTTGCACCTCTTCAATGGTCCAACATCCATGTCTGTTGTTTGGTGCTAGGAAACTATGTCAATACGTTACTATTCTTTCTGCTAAAATGTACTGGAATGCAGCCCTAGGACAAGTGGACTGGAACAAAGTTTCGCTGTTGTCTGGTAAGGTGAAAGAAGTATCATACAAACTCATTCATAGAATCTACCCTGTAAAGATCTTTATTATACACAGATTTAAAACAGCTATTAAGAAGAAATGTGTATTTTGTGCTTGTAACCCAGTAACTCTTGACCATTTATTTTGGAACTGTTCTTATGTCAGAAGAGTTTGGAGTGAGTTAGAAGATTTGATTTTAAAAGAAACTACTATTAATATTAATCTGAGAGACTCTGATGTTCTATTTAAATTTGATCCAAATGATATGGACCCTGATTTAACCTTCATTGTTCATTTGTTTATCTTTCATGGAAGATGCTTTATCCATAAAATGAAGTGGGCAGAGAACAAACCCCTCTTCACATTATTTAAGATAGAATTTAAATATTATTTTGAAATGATCAGTAAATGTAAAAACAAAAAAGCAATACACACCATGAAAGTATTTAACAAATTGAAAAGGAATCTTGACATGTAATACCCCTCCTATAAAGACAAATATATGGTCAAGTGTTCTCTTTCCAGTCTTTTCGGTTCTCTGAAGCAGCAGGTAGTCAGCAGGTTGTCACCATCAAAAACACCATCCCTGGAGAGCAATTCTGAGGTAATAATTTTGCACGGACTGAGCGAGCGTTTTGCGGTGAAATAGAACTAGAACTGCCCGCATCCCGCTACGAGGTGAAACAGAGCCAAGCAACCAGCATAGCAACGGACGCGTTGGTTCATTTCGTAATCAGGTCAGAATTTTGGGGACCACTATTTGGCATGACAGGGACACAAAAGGCTTTATCCAGGCCTGCAAGTCTCTATTCGATCTATATCTCTGAAGCATTACAGATTGCATGATATAAATATAAAGGTAATTTCTGATTGAGAAGATATATGCAGCATTTACCATGAATGCAGTCTCCGCTAATGCGGGAACTTTCATTGCCTTTAAATGTCAATCACGCTGTAAGGCTGATTTATTTTTTTATTTCACCTTTATTTAACCAGGTAGGCATGTTGAGAACAAGTTCTCATTTACAACTGCGACCTGGCCAAGATAAAGCAAAGCAGCTCGACACATACAACAACACAGAGTTACACATGGAGTAGACAAACATACAGTCAATAATACATTAGAAAAACAAGTCTATATACAATGTGTGCTGATCTTCCGCATATGGATTGAGTAATACCCTAGGTTTCAATGAGCGCACATGTCCGAGCGTCTCGAATTGTGCAAGTTTGTCTGTCGTCAGCAGAGAGCGTCCTACAGTATCTCCGTTTTGTGGAGACGTGCGTAATTGCGTGGCTGTCCCAAGTGATCAAAAGGACACCAGCAGGTATTGATGTAATTTCGTACAATGATAACGTTTTGACATTAGCCTACCCCTTCCTGACTATAACTTCGTATTATTTTCCCAGACGTTGGTTTTTAATTTCCCCATGTGTTGTCAAGACAAATAGGCCTATGTAATGGTTGTGAAATGCGCTCACCAACAACTACATCAATATCCACTCACCTCACTCACATCATATCACCTCACTTCAACCATACGCAATATTTGTGTTTTAATTGCCCAAGAAAACTTGGTAAATTCAACTTCAAGCAGAAAGTTGACAACCAAGTAATATCCGCTCACAGATCTCACAGACACAGCAGTAGCAGTGTGTGCGTGTGTGTTTGTGTTTGAGAGAGTGAGACAGAGAGAGATGACTTAATTGCAGCTTGGTCAAGGAAGAGCGAGGAGCGGGGTTTTGCACAATGCCTTTCCTTCTTTTTTAAATTAATGTATATAGGCTACCGGCACTTTAAACGTTTCATGTGGCATACATGAGTCTGGTTATTGCTTTTCGACATTTGTCTCCAGTTATTATACTGCGTCGAAAATAGCTTACGACAGCAGGAAATATGTGGACAATACCCAAACTCCGATATAAGAACTGCAACAAATTGGATACAAGGGATGAAGCCGAGATAGCCGTGAACATTGGCGGGGTGAGGCTAGTTTTAGACGGTGACGTGCTTAACCGCTACCCGGAGAGTCGACTTGCAGAACTGATCAACTGCTCAACTCTGAATTACGACGTTATCTACTCACTTTGTGATGACTATGACCCGGGTAAAAAAGAGTTTTATTTCGACCGGGATCCTGACGCTTTCAGATGTATCATTGACGTGTATTACTTCGGTGAGATTCACATCAAACGAGGTATATGTCCAATTTGTTTCATTAAAGAGATGGAGTTCTGGAAAATTCACCAAAGCTATTTGGACGAGTGCTGTAAAAGTTACCTGACTGAAAAAGAGGAAGAGCTGGCAGAGATTGCCAACAAAGTGAAGCTTATCTTGGATGATCTAGATGGGGACCCTTCTGTCAACTGCTCAGCGCGGTGCCTAACGTTCCTTTGGAAACTCATGGAGAAACCGGAGTCCACTTTGCCTGCGCGCGTTATCGCCATTGCATCTTTCCTCTTCGTCCTTGTGTCCTCCGTGGTGATGTGCGTGGGGACCATTCCAGAAGTCCAAGTAGAAGATGAAGAGGGGGACCTGGTGGAACACCCGATGCTGGAGGCCATCGAGACAGCCTGCATAGGCTGGTTCACCGTGGAATACCTGCTGCGTTTTGTGTCCTGCCCAAACAAACGGCACTTTTTCCTATCCTTTATGAACATAATAGACTTCATGGCTATCATGCCCTTCTACGTGGTGCTGACCTTAACTTACCTGGGTACGGCCATGATGGATCTGGCCAAGGTCCAGCAAGCGGTCCAGGCGCTTCGCATCATGCGTATCGCCCGCATCTTCAAACTGGCGCGCCACTCCTCTGGGCTACAGACTTTCACCTATGCGCTGAAGAGGAGTTTCAAAGAGCTGGGGTTGCTCCTTATGTACATGGGCATAGGGATATTCGTGTTCTCAGCACTGGGCTACACCATAGAGCAAAGCCACCCGGAGACCCTCTTCAGTAGCATCCCACAGTCCTTCTGGTGGGCTATTATCACCATGACCACCGTGGGCTATGGAGACATTTACCCCAAAACCACTCTAGGCAAGTGCAACGCAGCCATCAGCTTCCTGTGTGGGGTGATAGCCATCGCGTTGCCCATTCACCCCATTATCAACAACTTCGTCCATTTTTACAACAAGCAGACAGTGCTCGAGACCGCAGTCAAGCACGAGCTGGAGCTCATGGAGTTGCAGTCTAGCGAGGACTCACTGATGAAGGCAACGCGCAAGTGTGGCGCAGCGGGTGTGTTGGAGAGCTCGATGCGTACCTCGCGTAGTGATAATTGTATACCACTTCTCGAGGAATCGACCAGGACTTTGAAGTCGAAAAATTATTGCTCGGAAACAGAATAATTTTAACTTGGTAAAGAAACATTCTATAGTGATGTGTTTCAATATCTAGGTTTCCATCCAATTGGCGACAGATTTTCATGCAAATAGTCTAAAATCCGCATAGAAACAATATGGCATTGGGGATCCACCAGAGATATGTTTCCATCAAATTGACTTGTTGTAGATAAAATGCTGTGCCTGATGACGTAATGCACATAAACATACAAGTTAAATGGGTTTCCATCGCATTTTCAACTCTGCTGATGGCCTTTTCACACAAAATATTGAGTTATATAGCGAGTGTGCCCACTCTGGTATTGGCACGTGCGCTCGAGCGTGCTGGCGCATGTATAGCCTACATGATAATATTATTATGGACAAAAGAGCGAGATAATTTTTATTTGTCAAACAGCAGACAAGCATTGATGATCATGTCACCAGAATAAGACCCTCGATATTTATTGCCACTGTGAAGTTCATGCTAACTTTTTTTATTCTAAAGCCTATTAAACTGCATGCTTTCCCAACCAGTTATAGTGGGAGAACCACACAACATGTCATTGCGTGACTCCAAGTTTACTTTGATATGAGGGTTATTATATCAATATTTGCGCATAAAAGCGTTTCCACCGACATTTCTCGCATAATTAATTTTACCCACTTAAAGATCGCACCTTGTCTAGCATATTTTGTTTTGTCCACATTTGGAATGTTTACCGAAACATTTTCTGTTTCCTTCGGGCCTTTCATTAAATGTTTTATCCGACATGCACTTTACTGGCATAAAAAGGTTGGAAACTTGATTAGTGAGCTATTTCATCCTGTGATTAATTCGCCATTATGTGGGTCTACTGCTAAACGACTATCTTTAACAGTAATCCAATGGAGGACGTTTTCCTCTGAATTGAGTTTTTCGGAAAGAATTGTAGTAGTGTTATTTATTCAATAATTAGCATCGAATAAAGCGTTTGCATGAAAAACATTGAAATGGGCCTCATGAGTATCCAAATCTGGAGACAGGCATACTAATTTGGAGCTTAACCACCCCGTTCCCATCCGTTAGGGAAAGGTGCATGATGAGGAAAGTAGTTTTGAAATACAGTGCTCACACCTGAGAGTCATGTTGTTCCTATGTCTTTGATGTTTGTATAGGGGTTAAGGGCATGCCTGTAATTATTATACAGGTGCACAGAATTTTATGTGCAGATAGCCTAGTGGATATATATTTTTCCAGTCCAGCCCGGTCCAGCCGTGCCCCGCTTGATCACTCCATTGTGTGTGTGTTTGCGTGCGAGAAAATGCTGTCTCCATGCAGAGAAGAGTTCAGAGAGTGGTTACACACGCCTACATGCAGGGTTGAGGTCCACTTATGCATGTGGTATAAATCTGAAGTCAAAAGATCAGATTCCATCACTCCCTGATGAAGGCCATGCAGCCGAAACTGTCTGTTTAAAAAAAACGTTGTTTCTATTGAACATGCCATACTAATAAAGCCATTTTAATTAATTATATGAAGAGTGCCTTGGTCCTTCTTTTTTTATCAGATTCCATGTGTTTTGTTTGCTGTTTACGCATTAAGTAAAATATCAGATAGGTATCAGATATGCAAAACAATTGGCAAAAGATCTGAATTGGGCTGCCTGTGTAAACGCAGCCCTAGTAGTCTTTTACTGTGAATTTATTTGACCATGAGAAAAATAAGAAAATGGAAGATATCACAGGTTTGCTTGAATTGAGCCCTGTGCCATCCAGTCACATACTGTTTACACCCATACTATAATTTTTGCACACACTCTCCACCACACAATTGCTTGACTGATCAGGCTAAAACAATTTCTGGCTTCCTTCAACCAAAAGCACACATCCACATTATCGATTGCCTCCAAACATTACCTTTGCTGACAAACACATACATATTCTGTCTCCCACAGTGTTCATTTGTTGGTCACCATTGACACGTTTCAGGAAGCAGATCTTCATCTAAAAGCTTTATTTTAGGGACAAATATGAAATCATGTTATGTCGAAAGGAATGGATTTGACCACAAAATAACTTATAAGATGAAAAGACCAGACATTTACACAGACATTTTTATTACCTGCAACCTTTACCAATCTATTCACATACCTCACCTAAATGTCAAGGACATCACAACTGTTACTATTTCTTGAAGGACTAGTATATATTTTTTACACAAAGATTATTTTCACTGATGTTCTTCAACAAGCACAGGCTATTTGCCCATGTCCTAGTGTTCATGATCCATAATGTATTGAATTAGTGGACATGGAGAATGGCCAAGACAATCAATATGGAGTGAAGTTGGTGTAAGCCGGGTGTAAACAGAAACAATGGCTTGAATATGCAAGTGCACATCTTTCTCTACACCATAGGTGGATTGAGGTAATTTCTGTTTCCATGGAGAATGTATTCTCTCTGCAAGTAAAACAGCCTAATGGTTACATTGAAAATCAATCAAATACAATCATGATGACCTTATTAGTCAATTACGTAAACCCAGGGGCTTAATTTATAAAATATTCTTACGCACAGCTCTGATTGTAAATACTTTGAAACCCACGCCACGTTGTAGAATAATAATGACGACATCAGAACTATGAACTAACACATATGGAATCATGTAGTAACCAAAAAAGTGTTTAACAAATCAAAATATATTTTATATTTGAGATTCTTCAAAGTTTGCCTTGATGACAGCTTTGCACACTCTTGGCATTCTCTCAACCAGCTTCATGAGGTAGTCACCTGGAATGCATTTCAATTAACAGGTGTGGCTTTTTAAAAGTTAATTTATGGAATTTATTTCCTTCTTAATTTGTTTGAGCCAATCAGTTGTGCTGTGACAAGGTAGGGTGGTACACAGAAAATAGCCCTATTTGGTAAAATACCAAGTCCATATTATGTCAAGAACAGCTCAAATAAGCAAAAAGAAACAACAGCCCATCATTATTTTAAGACATGAAGGTCTGTCAATCAAGAACTTTGAAAGTTTCTTCAAGTGCAGTTGCAAAAACCATCAAGCGCCATGATGAAACTGGCCCTCATGAGGACCACCACAGGAAAGGAAGACCCAGAGTTACCTCTGCTGCAGAGGATAAGTTCATTAGCGTTATCTACACCTCAGATTGCAGCCCAAATAAATGCTTCACAGAGTTCAAGTAACAGACACATCTCAACATCAACTGTTCAGAGGAGACTGTGTGAATCAGGCCTTCATGGTTGAATTGCTGCAAAGAAGCCACTACTAAAGGACAGCAATAATGTCACGACTTCAGCCGAAGTCGGCTCCTCTCCTTGTTCGGGCGGTGTTCAGCGGTCGACGTCACTGGCTTTCTAGCCATTGCCGCTCCATTTTTCATTGATACATTTGTTTTGTCTTGTTCCCTGCACACCTGGTTTTCATTCTCCAATCACACTGCATGTATTTATTCCTCTGTTCCCCATCATGTCTTTGTGTGGAATTGTTTGTGTTACGGTTCATTTGTTTTGACGCGCCAGACGGGTGTGATTTATTTCCGTGTTGTTTCACGAAGTGTTTATTTGTTACACATTAAATGTAGTGTGACCGGTTTTTGCACTTTTGCCTATTTTGGATGGAGGTTTTGACACAGTTGCGTTCATCTGTTTGTTCCTCCGGTCTAAATAAAGTGTGCGCCTGTTCACAACTCTCTGCTCTCCTGCACCTGACTTCGCTACCAGTACGCACACGCCTTGACAAATAAGAAGAAGAGACTTGCTTGGGCCAAGAATCACGAGCAATGGACATTAGACCGATGGAAATCTGTCCAAATGTCAAAAATTGAGATTTCTGTTCCAACCGCCAAATCTTTGTGAGACACAGAGTAAGTGAACGGATAATCTCTGCATGTGTGGTTCCCACCGTGAAGCATGGAAGAAGAGGTGTGATGGTGTGGGGGTGCTTTGCACACTTAACCAGCATGGTTACCACAGCATCCTGCAGCGATACGCCATCCCATCTGGTTTGCGCTTAATGGGACTATCATTTGTTTTTCAATAGGACAATGACACAACACACCTCCAGGCTGTGTAAGGTCTATTTGACCAAGAAGGAGAGTGATGGAGTGCTACATTAGATGACCAGGCCTCCACAATCACTCGACCTCAACCCAATTGAGATGGTTTGGGATGAGTTGGACTGCAGAGTGAAGGAAAAGCAGCCAACAAGTGCTCAGAATATGTGGGAACTCCTTTAACCTCTCTGCGCACGGATCCCGCTAGCGGGATCGTTTTCAGAGCAAACAACGCGGCAAATTCAAAATACAAATTCGTAATATTTAACATCCTTCGATATACAAGTGTTGCATAGCCATCAAAAGCTCTGCTTCTTGGCAATATCACTGCGTTGTCAGATTTTAAAAAGGCTTTACGGCAAAAGCACTACATTTGATTGTTTGAGGCTAGTACCTCACATATTTTCCTCATTAGCATAAATTCATATCCAGCTCGGTTCTCAAAATGTCCATATCACAGCTAATATAAATCGCTTACCTTTCAAATAACTTCTTCTGAGGTCTTCCCAAGTGTCCAAACAAGAGAATCCATGGTTCTTTTGTTAGAAAAAGTAATTCATTATATCCATAAATCTCCGTTTTGTTGGCACGTTATGTTCAGCTACTCCACCAAGCATTGTCAGTCTACTCGCCCGTTTTACAGTGAAGGGATCGCGTTCAAGTTATACCTCTCATCTTTTCACAAACAAATCAAATATCATTAATAATGCATCCTTATGTATTCTTTTATGAATAATAGCGATCATATTTTACGGATGGTAACTGAAAGCGTTATAAAAGGAAAAGAAAGCTGGGCGCGCTCACGTTCTCGTGAACGTGCACGGTTGTTTACATTTTTCTCTTCCTGTAGTCTTTCTTTTTCTATAAGGATTTGCTCAGGGCTTTTTCCTCCAGACACTTTCCAGAGACTGTTGACATCCAGTGGAAGCCATAGGTACTGCAACCTGTGTCCTATTCCCCAATGATTTATATTACCAGGGCTTCAAAAGTGAGAGGATGGCAACAGAAAAAGGAATTCTGGACAGAAATGTCTCGGGTTTTTGCCTGCTATATCTGTTCTGGTATACCCACAGACTATATCTTAATGGTTTTAGAAACTTCAGAGTGTTTCCTATCCAATAGTACTAACTATGTGAATATCCTAGTTTCTGGCCATGAGTGGCAGGCATTTAACTTTAGGCACGTAAGCTATGACACAAACATCAAACAATAACCCACCAAACCCTAGTGAAAACCACAAACATATATATGGTTCCCAATTAGAGGTAACGACACTCAGCTGCCTCTAATTGGGAACCATTAACCCAACATAGAAATAGCACACCTAGAACCAAAAACCCTACACCAAAACCGAAACTAAACACGCCAGCCTGTAAACTCAGGCCTGGACGTGACATCCTGTCACTTTGCGGTAGTCACTGGGGAGCGGTGAGTCAGAAGCGTTTCCAAGGCCTCACAGGAGAACCCAGTCACTAATGATGGATTACCACTGAGGAAACTCAACCATCTTTAAGGGTATTTTTGGCATTGAGTCCAAATCTGGAAGGAGTGATTACGCACATAGGCTACTGAAAGTTATGACATTTTTCTGTACATTTTCTGTACATTTTTGCCACAATGCTGTATAATGAAAAAAGCACTAGACAAAATATGTTTTAGATGCCTAATCCTGAATGTATTTGTGTGTAATTTGTAATGTAATGAAACTGTTGGTCAATATATCAAATTAATTTAAAAAACAATGCCATATTGTCAAAAACATTGAGGGATATAGTTGAACCAGAAAGCTATTGCTCTGTCCTCTGAGATATATCTGTATAAATCAGCAGGTGGAAATGTGTTGGGTCAAATAACAAAGAGCCAGTTGTTGCAGTCTATCATGCCAGACTCCTATTGTAAGTTGACCTTTTAAGAATCCATTCTTCTGCCTGGGGATTTTCAGCAAGCACTCAACCTTGCAGTTGCATGCATGGATTTTATTTACCTCTTTCTCTATCGCACCCACTCCCTCACTGTTGATCACGTCATCTATTGGCATTTCAGATGATCCTGCTGGGCTTTTCAGGGTGGAAGCACTTTTGAGAATGTATTTTTTTGGGGGGAGATTGAAGTTCTTGCTTCATGTTTTTAGGAGGAAAAATAGCTTTATAATCAATAATACACGTGTTGTGAAAAGGGCACCACCAGTTGGAGATGCTGCAAGTTGCTGACTTGATCCTCCTACGTAGTGTGAATACGGACTAAAACACTGTCTGTGTGTTGAATATTAGTTTTTACAAAAAAGAACATATCTTGCTGTGTTTTGACAATACAACATTCATGGGTGTTAAAATAATGTGCATATTCTATATGAATTGCCCACAAATATTTACCTGGTCCTTTTTTGAGGTTGTCACGTCCTGGCCATGCAGAGCCCTCTGAGTTTCTCTATGGGGGTTAGGCCAGGGCGTGACTAGGGTTGTCTCACAGACTTCAAGGTGTTTTTTTTGAGTGTGGTTCCCATTTAGAGGCAGCTGGTTGTCGTTGCCTCTAATTGGGAATCCTATTTAGGTTGGTCCTTTTCCCACCTGCATTGTGGGTTATTGTTTGTAGTTGTGTGTGTAGCTGGGTGTGCCACACCGGCGTGACGGTTTGTTTCACTTTTTATTGTTTTTTCCCAGTTTGCACTTCAAATAAAGTATGTATACTGGAACCCTCACTGCGTCTTGGACCGCTCTACCTGAAAACCGTGACAGAATAACCCACCAAACAAGGACCAAGCAGCGAGATAACCGGGAGTGCTGGACATGGGAGGAAATTCTGTCTGGAGAAGGACCCTGGAGGAAGGCTGGGGAGTATCGCCGTCCCAGGGAGGAGATGGAAGCAGCGATGGCAGAGCGGTGCTTCTATGAAGAGAAGTATGCGGGAACACTGGTGAGGAAGCTCGAGAGGCAGCTCCCAAATTTTTTTGGGGGGGGCACACGGGGAGTTTGGCGGATTCGGGTTGGAGACCTGAGCCAACTCCCCGTGCTTACCAGAGGGAGCATCGCACTGGTAACCGTGTGAGGCGGTGAAGCGCACGGTGTCACCAGTGTGTGTTCACAGCCCGGTGCGTGACATGCCAGCTTCCCGCATCTGTCGAGCTATTGGGAGTGTGCAGCCTGGAAGGAGGGTGTCGGCACAGCGCTCCTAGTCTCCGGTGCGCCTCCTTGGACCAGGATATCCTGCGCCGGCTCTGCGCACTGTATCTCCGGTTTGTCTCCACAGCCCAGTACGGCCTGTTCCTGCTCCACGCACCAGGCTCCCTGTGCGTCTTCAGAGCCCGGCACGGCCTGTCCCTGCTCCACGCACCAGGTCCCCTGTGCGCGTCGAGAGCCCGGCACGTCCTGTCCCTGCTCCAGGCACCAGGTCCCTGTGCGCGTCGAGAGCCCGGCACGTCCTGTCCCTGCTCCAGGCACCAGGTCCCCTGTGCGCGTCGAGAGCCCGGCACGTCCTGTCCCTGCTCCAGGCACCAGGTCCCCTGTGCGCGTCGAGAGCCCGGCACGTCCTGTCCCTGCTCCACGCACCAGGTCCCCTGTGCGCGTCGAGAGCCCGGCACGTCCTGTCCCTGCTCCACGCACCAGGTCCCCTGTGCGCATCGAGAGCCCGGCACGTCCTGTCCCTGCTCCACGCATCAGGACCCCTAGGGTGTCGTCCCAGCCTGGTACGTAATGTTCCTGTTCCACGCACCAGGCCTCTAGGGTGTCGTCCCAGCCTGGCACGAACTGTTCCTGCTCCACGTACGGGGCCTCCACGTACGCTGCGTCTTCTCGGGCCGCTACGGCCCGCACCGGAGCTGCTGCCAAAGGCGAAGACCCACCTGAGAGACCCTCCCAGTGACTTTTGGGCGCGGTCGGAGTCCGCGCCTTTGGGGGGGTTACTGTCACGTCCTGGCCATGGAGAGCCCTCTGAGTTTCTTTATGGGGGTTAGGCCAGGGCGTGACTAGGGTTGTCTCACAGACTTCATGATGGTTTTTTTGAGTGTGGTTCCCATTTAGAGGCAGCTGGTTGTCGTTGCCTCTAATTGGGAATCCTATTTAGGTTGGTCCTTTTCCCACCTGCATTGTGGGTTATTGTTTGTAGTTGTGTGTTTAGCTGGGTGTGCCACACCTGCGTGACGGTTTGTTTCACTGTTTATTGTTTTTTCCCAGTTTGCACTTCAAATAAAGTATGTATACTGGAACCCTCACTGCGTCTTGGTCCGCTCTACCTGAAAACCGTGACAGAGGTTTCTGCAATCTTAGCCCTGCTGAATAAAATAGCATAGTCCAGCACAGGTGGGTGACCAGCCTTCGTTGTGCTTTCGCTGGTGACTAGCCTTCGCTGTTTTTTGGACACATAAACTGGTCACCAGCATAAGCTGGTCTCCTGCAAAACCAGCATCAAGTCACATTATGCTGGCTTGCAAAGTGATGTCTAATTCCTAATTCTGACTGGAGATATCCCAAAATGTAATATTTTATTCGCCCACAATCTACATTCAGAATGACTGCCAGGGTTAGAATGATTAATACATGAGACTACATAAATCATCTAAACTGGAACAACAATTTCAGTAACCGGTGCAATAAGTCCAATTAACATTGAATTAGTTTATCTTTACCAATATAAAGGCTATTTATTCACTTACAACTGTGCAAAAGGTATGCTATCTAGCATGTAAAATCATCTCAACAGATTACCCGCTATAGTAGTGTAAACACAACATTAAGAACACCTCCTAATATTGAGTTGCAGCCATGTTGACTTCAATGCATTTATCTCAAAACTCTATTCTTTCCTCATTCATTTCCCCCATAGGAATGACTGAATGAACCAGAGTTAACTAAGTTTTAGCTGGCAAGCTTTATGGGGAGGCAGCATTTTCTAGCTTTGTCAAAAAAATCATAAATGCACCTTAAACATCACACAACCCATGAAATAGTTAGCGAAACATCTTACTATTACCACGTCCATCATTATCATGTTTTACAGCATGCTCTATTGCAGTTGGCTATTCAGAATATATATATTTTTTTTTTTCATGTACATTTATTAATTAATCAATTATTTTATCTTATGCTACACAAGGATAAATACCATACATTTTTCTAAACTAATCCAATCTGTTAGTTGGACTCATTGCACCCATTACTGAAATGGTTGTTGCAGTTAAATAGTGTCATTCATTAATCTTTCTAACCCTGGCAGTCTTTCTGAATGCAGATTTTGGGAACCCACTCTGGCTGGATTGTAATAGCAATTAAATATCTCATTGCAAGCCAGCATAATTTGACTTGATACAGCTAGACCATATATTGCTTTAGCTTATGCTGATCACCAGTGTCCAAAACACAGCAAAGACTGGTCACCAGCAAAAACACAGCAAAGACTGGTCACCAGCAAAAACACAATGAATGTTGGTCACCAGCGAAAACAAAATGAAAGCTGGTCTGCCATGCTGGTCATGCTGGTCAGACTAGCTTGACCAGCTAGACCATGGTGGTCAGACCAGCTTGACTAGCTAGACCATGCTGTTTAGACCAGCTTGACCAGCTAGACCATGCTGGTCAGACAAGCTTGACTAGCATCCGACCAGCATTGACCTGCATAGACTAGCTTGGACAAGCATAGACTATCATGGACCAGCTTGAAATTCATGCTGGTCTATGCATTGTAACATTTATGTTGTTTTCTGTGGTCAAATAAAATCATAGACAAGTGCAAAAATACCAAGCGGACTCTCCTCACAGATGCCTCTATTCTTAGAATAAAACACTTGTATCTACAGACATAGTCTCTTGCACCCTGAGTCTAGTACAGGCAAGATGTGTAAAGCAAAGACATTACATAAACATTTCTAAGGCAGACTGCATTTACCACCTATTCTCCAAGGGTACTAACTCGAAAAGTCTATATCAAGTAGCAGAAGAATCCCAATAAAACCCTATTCCCATCTCATTTTCCTCATGTCTAAAGGGGAAATATAACAAACCAGTAAGTAGGTGATTACTCTTATGTGGACATGAATTGTCAATTGCTTGGCAAACTTGGAGAAGTCAAATACCCTTTCTGTAACAAATTAGTATATGCTGATGATATATGCTATTGCTATATATGCTATATATGCTATTGCCCCGATTGTTGATCTGGCTGTACCAAAACTAAAGTCAGATTTTATAGCTAAACAGGAATCCCTTGCTGATGTAAAACGTGTGCTTAAAACTGGCAAAACTAAATACAGTGGGGAAAAACGTATTTAGTCAGCCACCAATTGTGCAAGTTCTCTCACTTAAAAAGATGAGAGAGGCCTGTAATTTTCATCATAGGTACACTTCAACTATGACAGACAAAATGAGGAAAAGAAATCCAGAAAATCACATTGTAGGATTTTTAATGAATTTATTTGCAAATTATGGTGGAAAATAAGTATTTGGTCACATACAAACAAGCAAGATTTCTGGCTCTCACAGACCTGTAACTTCTTCTTTAAGAGGCTCCTCTGTCCTCCACTCGTTACCTGTATTAATGGCACCTGTTTGAACTTGTTATCAGTATAAAAGACACCTGTCCACAACCTCAAACAGTCACACTCCAAACTCCACTATGGCCAAGACCAAAGAGCTGTCAAAGGACACCAGAAACAAAATTGTAGACCTGCACCAGGTTGGGAAGACTGAATCTGCAATAGGTAAGCAGCTTAGTTTGAAGAAATCAACTGTGGGAGCAATTATTAGGAAATGGAAGACATACAAGACCACTGATAATCTTCCTCGATCTGGGGCTCCACGCAAGATCTCACCCCGTGGGGTCAAAATGATCACAAGAACGGTGAGCAAAAATCCCAGAACCACACGGGGGGACCTAGTGAATGACCTGCAGAGAGCTGGGACCAAAGTAACAAAGCCTACCATCAGTAACACACTACGCCGCCAGGGACTCAAATCCTGGCTTAAGCCAGTACATGTTCAGGCCCGTCTGAAGAGCATTTGGATGATCCAGATGAGGATTGGGAGAATGTCATATGGTCAGACGAAACCAAAATATAACCTTTTGGTAAAAACTCGTCGTGTTTGGAGGACAAAGAATACTGAGTTGCATCCGAAGAACACCATACCTACTGTGAAGCATGGGGGTGGAAACATCATGCTTTGGGGCTGTTTTTCTGCAAAGGGACCAGGACGACTGATCCGTGTAAAGGAAAGAATGAATGGGGCCATGTATCGTGAGATTTTGGGTGAAAACCTCCTTCCATCAGCAAGGGCATTGAAGATGAAACGTGGCTGGGTCTTTCAGCATGACAATGATCCCAAACACACCGCCGAACAGCGAAGGAGTGGCCGTAGAAGCATTTCAAGGTCCTGGAGTGGCCTAGCCAGTCTCCAGATCTCAACCCCATAGAAAATCTTTGGAGGGAGTTGAAAGTCCGTGTTGCCCAGCGACAGCCCCAAAACATCACTGCTCTAGAGGAGATCTGCATGGAGGAATGGGCCAAAATACCAGTAACAGTGTGTGAAAACCTTGTGAAGACTTACAGAAAACGTTTGACCTCTGTCATTGCCAACAAAGGGTATATAACAAAGTATTGAGAGAAACTTTTGTTATTGACCAAATACTTATTTTCCACCATAATTTGCAAATAAATAAATTAAAAATCCTACAATGTGATTTTCTGGATTTCTTTTTCTCATTTCGTCTGTCATAGTTGAAGTGTACTTATGATGAAAATTACAGGCCTCTTTCATCTTTTTAAGTTGGAGAACTTGCACAATTGGTGGCTGACTAAATACTTTTTTCCCCCACTCTATATGTTGTTTTTAAACTCTCTTAAGAATGTTTCAGATGAAATACATGTTCACTCATTAGATGGTTCTCCAATTGAACGTGTTCCCACATATAAATACTTGGGCATTCGTATTGACATGGATTTGACATTTAGAAAATGTGCTATTTAAGAAGCTAAGATTTAAATGTGGCTTTTTCTACAGAAACAGGCCGTGTCTTTCTCTAAGCAGTAGGAAGCAGGTTATTCAGTCAACCTTTTGATCTGTTCTTGATAATGGTGATATTAATTATCAAAGTGCAGCTACTACTCTTAAACCTTTGGATGCCATCTACCATAGTGCCATTCTTGGCCATGCTTATAAAGCAGTGAGTATTTGGCTTCACAGATATTATTGCAGGCATGTTATGTGAATGTGGAGTTAATAAATGGCCATCCGGGAGGCTTGATATCAGCAGACATTTCTTTATCTAAAGTTCAGCTTTCTAATAACGAATGAAGAGGACATATCTAAATTATTCATTTCCCCACTACAATTTTCATTAATCTGTGAGGACTAATAAGTGCTTCACCTTCGTCCTAGCTATTAATAGCTCCTTACAAGAAACGGGGCTTTGCTACAAAGTTCATGGAGAGAATGTATTTCACAGGTGAGGTTTTGGTTTCACTGAGTCTGTGGAGACTGTTCAACCTGGATAAGAGACTTCTGTTGAGAGTCCATTTGATTTGTGACACATTCTTCAATTCAGTTACACTTCCTCCTGAAGTTTGGAAGTGCTTCATCACTATCAAAGGTGTAAATGAAAGCATACCTTTGCACAAAGCAATCTGCTTCCCAGCTAGGTCTAGTCACTGTCTGGGGCCGCTGTCCCTTCAGGCAGTACATACCGTCTAAACCCTCAAAATATTTGTCTACCCACACCAGACGCGATCAGGACACGCAGGTTGAAATATCAGTGAACCAACTATATTCATTTGGGGACAGGTCAAAAAACATTTATGGCAAGCCAGCTAGCTTGCTTTTGCTAATTTGTCCTGGGTTTTAAACATTAGCCTGTTATTTTACCTGAAATGCACAAGGTCCTCTACTCCGACAATTCAAATGATACCACTACCGATAACCGACATTTAAAATTTTAGCGGCCTTTTAAGCACTCTAGTACAGTTAAATAGTTAACACACACACATAAATTAATACATCACACTATGTGCAGTTTAGTGATTACTTACGCAAATTAGACCTCAGTGAACTGGGCAAATGATGCACGGGAGCTGTGAGTAGACTAGACACAGTCTCTTAAACACAGTCCCTTACTGAAGTGATATAGAATGTTTACAGCTAGACAATGAAGAAAACATGGTACTGCCAGGGACCCAGGTGCTTAGACCTCTTTATTTGGGACGGCGACGAGGTGATGGTGGAGTGGAAGGAGCAGTGGCAACCCGTCATTTGAGACCCACCTGTTAAGCTTCTAAAATATATACAGTACCAGTCAAAAGTTTGGATACACCTACTCATTAAAGGGATTTTCTTTATTTTTACTATTTTCTACATTATAGAATAGAGAAATTATAGATAAAGCGTATCGGTCCTCATCGGCCATTGGACATAAACATTACATAACAAGTTGGAAATCGCAAATTCAACAATGAGTGCTTTGGAATGAATCAGTTGCTAACTGCGAGCATTACAAAGCAATCCCTAGCCTGCTATTCAGAAGAGTGGGTGTGTGGTCCAAGTCTGGGTTTAAGGGTAAGGGTATCTTTTCCAAGGTTAAAAGGATACACATTCAACATTGACCATGCTGTCAATCCAGCATGACTTCTGCCGTGTTCAAAACAACTGGAAACTGGAGAAAAAACAACAACTGGGAAAACACGTTTTGAACAGTCATCCAACTTGGAATTCCAAGTCGGGAACTCGGGCCTCTTCCTAGAGCTTTGACCTGAAGATCCTGATATCATTATTCAACCCTGTCCCAGTTGTCTTGAAAGCACCATAAATCCAGAGAATGACAGACTTTGACGACAAAGTTTAATGACAAAATGTCTCAATGAAGGACCGCCACGCCACCTTCTTGTTCAAGTGAGCACAGCACAAGGTGAGTCGAAAAATTTTGTGCATGTCGCTGCATAAACGATGTAATATGACAGGGAGATATGTATACTGTAGTTAAGAAAGTAATACTAAGTGTATGTTGTGTAGTAAGTTGTTAGTAGCCCATATGCCTCACCCTAATAATTTGTTCCCTTTTCCCCTCAAAACTTAGCCTACTGTTCTGACTTGGCACATGTAGCCTATAGCCTGTTTTAGAGAAATGTCATCAAATATTGTAAGAGCTTTCATTGTCTGCTTATATGCCCCCTTTAGTTATCCTATGTTTCTGACTTGGTGTACAGGGAGAATCCTGTTAGAACGGCCTATGTTCTGAATTCTGTCACTGTACATTTCAAAAGTGCTGAACAAATAATGATATTGACTACGTCTGTCCTAGCTTGCTCATTAATGTCTTAATCGAAATTACAGATTGCCTCTTATCCGCTCGTTGTCCCCATATGCCATAGTTTGTACATCTCAATAGTCAGTAGAAACCACATTTGTTTAAGCAAGTCAACCATATCAGCTATGTTTTTTAAAAGGCAGTAAATGAAACTGAATGAACAATTTCGCTGCCAGACAAGGCTCTGCTGATAGCCAGGTGTAACAATGGCTGCTGTTGGGACTCCGCTGTTGGAACAGATTTATGTAGGCCATAACAGTTTGTGGGGAGTGTTGTGTTGTGCTGTGTAGTGGCTTTGCTGGCATGTATCCCCCAATTCTTTGTTGTTGTTTGCCCCACCAAGATTTACATGCTAAAATCGCCACTGCGAAGAAGGGACATGGTTGACAACAGCTGCGCTTTTTGCATGACCAAAATGTTACCGTGAAGTTTGTTCAAGTCATTTATAATTAATGTTCTGTCAGCACATAATTTCAAAGGCCCGAGGCCCCCTTCCCCTCTTAGATATCTCATTCGGGGATTAGGCTACTTTGATGCTCTCCTTATTTCATAACCACACATCTCTTTGTTCTTTTATTTTCTGAGCTGGTCAGAGCACCCTCATGGTTTGTGAGCTCTTTTCTAGGTTGACACTGTCCCTGGCAAAGGAGTGATAACACCATCAGGATTAACTTCAGAGAAACACAAGAGGAGAATGACTTGAGAGATTGGATATCTGGTCCCCAAGCGCCTCTGTGGTATAAATGAAGGACACAAGGCTATCCTTCCTACACACACTGCATCTTACTAGGCCTGTAGTGTGTTCCCTGTAGTGTGTTCTCACACAAGCAATAACTCTGCTGATTATTGCTTGTGTGAAAAGTAGACTCCAAGGTTATCCCATATGGATTACTAACTGTAACAGAGCCTGTTCAAAGTTGGTCTTAGAAGGCTACTGTATTGGCAGATATCTAAGCCGTTAATTAAAGACACACTAAACAATACCCAGTCATGTGGATATAGGGATTCATAGTTTTTATTCTTAATGAATTGACAGATTAAAAATAATTTAATATATGATACTGCTGAAGCCAATAATCTGCTCCAGGGGTGCTGCGTGTCTGGTCGTTGACTCTGTGCTTCCATTAGGTGTGAGTGTGTATGTGTGCACGTGTGTGTGTGATTAAAAAGGGAGGGGTGCTGTCCGAGGTGCTGAGAATCCAGCACTGTACCAATAAAATTCTGGTTCTGTGAATATGATTTCCAGAATTATTATGCAGTCCCTTGGATTTTGTTTTGGTTCAATCGAAGTCTCCTAATTTTAGCACTTGGATAATGTGATGCTTGCTGTCTGGCGTCCCCGTTGCCTGGAGATAGGTAAAGCATGGGACGAAACATGTCATACACATACAACGAAAAGGGACCTCTACAAATGACATTATCCTCGCTTTATGCAAATAAATACATTTACAACATACTTTGTATTGGTGTATTCTTTTTGCATTCTGTCATTTCAAATAGGTGTTAATTTAACAATTACAACTGGGAACACCATTTCATTTCAATATGGAAAATTGGGTAGTATTTGGTTGAGACGTTGATCAGTGAGATTGCAACCTACAGTGAGGGAAAAAAGTATTTGATCCCTTGCTGATTTTGTACGTTTGCCCACTGACATAGAAATTATCAGTCTATAATTTTAATGGTAGGTTTATTTGAACAGTGAGAGACAGAACAACAAAAAAATCCAGAAAAACGCATTGTGAAAAATGTTATAAATTGATTTACATTTTAATGAGGTAAATAAGTATTTGACCCCCTCTCAATCAGAAAGACTTCTGGCTCCCAGGTGTCTTTTATACAGGTAACGAGCTGAGATTAGGAGCACACTCTTAAAGGGAGTGCTCCTAATCTCAGAAGCAATTAATCAATCAATCAGATTCCAAACTCTCCACCATGGCCAAGACCAAAGAGCTCTCCAAGGATGTCAGGGACAAGATTGTAGACCTACACAAGGCTGGAATGGGCTACAAGACCATCACCAAGCAGCTTGGGGAGAAGGTGACAACAGTTGGTGCAATTATTCGCAAATGGAAGAAACACAAAAGAACTGTCAATCTCCCTCGGCCTGGGGCTCCATGCAAGATCTCACCTCGTGGAGTTGCAATGATCATGAGAACGGTGAGGAATCATCCCAGAACTACACGGGAGGATCTTGTCAATGATCTCAAGGCAGCTGGGACCATAGTCACCAAGAAAACAATTGGTAACACACCATGCCGTGAAGGAATGAAATCCTGCAGCGCCCGCAAGGTCCCCCTGCTCAAGAAAGCACATATACATGCCCGTCTGAAGTTTGCCAATGAACAGGACATCTGGGTGAAAGTGTTGTGGTCAGATGAGAACAAAATGGAGCTCTTTGGCATCAACTCAACTCGCCGTGTTTGGAGGAGGAATGCTGCCTATGACCAAGAAAACCATCCCCACCGTCAAACATGGAGGTGGAAACATTATGCTTTGGGGGTTAAGGGGACTGGACAACTTCACCGCATCAAAGGGACGGTGGACAGGGCCATGTACTGTCAAATCTTGGGTGAGAACCAGGGCATTGAAAATGGGTCGTGGATGGTAATTCCAGCATGACAATGACCCAAAACACACAGCCAAGGTAACAAAGGAGTGGCTCAAGAAGAAGCCCATTAAGGTCCTGGAGTGGCCTAGCCAGTCTCCAGACCTTAATCCCATAGAAAATCTGTGGAGGGAGCTGAAGGTTCGAGTTGCCAAACGTCAGCCTCGAAACCTAAATGACTTGGAGAAGATCTGCAAAGAGGAGTGGGATAAAATCCCTCCTGAGATGTGTGCTAACCTGGTGGCCAACTGCAAGAAACATCTGACCTCTGGGATTGCCAACAAGGGTTTTGCCTCCGAGTACTGAGCCATGTTTTGCAGAGGGGTCAAATACTTATTTCCCTTATGCCACGATGTCCAGAAGGGACAGACCAAGGCGCAGCGAGGCATCCAGTATACATTCCTTATTTAAATACGTAACTGGGAAACAAGAACGACAATCCTACCAATAAACATGTCAAAACAACAAATGCTATGAACAAACAATAACCCACAAACCCCTAATGAAAACTACAAACATATATATGGTTCCCAATTAGAGGTAATGACACTCAGCTGCCTCTAATTGGGAACCATTACTCCAACATAGAAATATATAACCTAGAACAGAAAAAACCCTACACCAAAACAAAACTAAACACTCCAGCCTGTCTTCTCAGGCCTGGACGTGACACCTTATTAAAATGCAATTCCATTTATAACATTTTTCACATGCGTTTTTCTGGATAATTTTTTTGTTATTCTGTCTCTCACTGTTCAAATAAACCTACCATTAAAGTTATAGACTGATCATTTCTTTGTCAGTGGGCAAACGTACAAAATCAGCAGGGGGTCAAATACTTTTTTCCCTCACTGTATATTCACCCACTCAAAAAGACATCCAAAGGTTAGCTGAAATTCAAAAGTCTTATCACAAAGCTTTCAACCATCTAAAAACAAATTCCAATGGGAAAACAATGTCAGATCTTTCGTTTAGTTGTCACTCAAATGTCTATTAATGCACTTTCAACCATTTAAAAGCACAGAAAATTTAAAATGGGAATACAATGTCAGATATTTTGTTTATTTATACAACAGATGAATGTGTTATCATCACTGTGCTTCATCTAATAGCAGAACCAAATGATCTGGATTGCAGTTGAGATTACATTAAAAATACAACTGATCAATGTAGTTTGAGATTCTGCGCGCAATTGTGAAGATCTCCAGAGACCTGCGACGACCTATGTAGGCTATCTTGTACATTCACGCTTTATATGATTACATAAGAAGACATGTACAGATACAATAGCCTCATAATGTGGCCATGGATGTGCTACTCATTTTAATGTTGAATGTTACATTAGTTTGTAAGATTGCCTTAACTTTAGGCTCTTTACTGTATTACAAAAGTAATATTTAATTTTGTTTGGTTGACAACGCAACCAAATATCAACATTTAAAATGAAATGTATCTACTGCTTGGATAGTTTCATCTGTCCCTACAAATTAATAATTGATATGTTGGATTCACATCTCCACCTCAAAGTCAAAGTCTAACATCAAACTTAAAATGCACATTAAATAAAGTTTGATTTGATTTAGTCCCATTCTTTAACTTAGATTTTTGGTTGAGATGGAGATATGAATGAAACATATCAATTATTAATTTGTAGACAAACCGTAATTAAAGCCAGACTAAGTCAGTGCCACAGATGGAACTATCCAAGCAGAAGATCTCCTTCAAATGTTGATATTTGGTTGCATTGACAACCAAACACAATTCAATATCACTAAATATCATTACATTTGAAATCAACCAGAGCTTGAAAGCCTAGGCCTATGTATTGTATATTTGTAGTTGAATTCTGGGTTGAATTTAAACTATAGCTGTTGATAACTTATACTTATATAGCAAATTATATATAGGCCTAAAGAGCATCATTGATGATCTATGAGTGATAAAGTATGGGCACATTTATTTGCTCAGTCAAAAACTTAACCTTTGGAATGACTTTGATAGCAACAGTGTATCTATTTAGTTTTTAACTGGAGCTCTCTCAACAATCATTTTCACAATAGCACATTTGTAAAAGTCAGTGAAAATGTCATAGCTAAGCTAAAACCCTGGGTGGGAGACCAAAGGGTAGCTGTAGGTAGATTTATTTTCTTCTGATAGTGGATATAACTTTGAAGATCTGATATTTTAAAGATACAAATTAAACACATGCTATACAAGATTTGTCTATGTTTAAATTTGGTTACCATGCTGACATAATCCTATGGTTGAAATTTCAACCAGAAAAATGCAGTTTACAATGATGACTTTTAAAAAATCGAATGTTTTTTCCATATCGATTCCACGTCACAATACGTTAACAAATTACATTGAAAGAACGTTAATGATTCAACCAGTCTGTGCTCAGTGGGTTGTAAGTATAATAACAAAGCCTAAAAGCACAAAACAAACAGACGGGTATCTACTGTATAATTATGCAGGCCATTAACCACTTACACTCGTGCCAATTGGCCTATATGGATGGGGCTAAGTTGAAATGTTTCTTACAGAATAAACATGGAAAGCATATGCATAACCATGGTAGCAATCAAAAGGGAACAGTTTGGAGATTATGGGAAAATTATTATACTAAAGGTGAGGACAAAACAGTTAATCTGACACAAGATTGAATCCAAATATTACACTGTTGATTTTATGTGCATTTTACTGTTTTACTGTACTTTTCGCCGCATTTGTTGATAACGAAATCTGAAAATGATTAGAATATTAATGGAACATAAGATAAAATAATTACAAAGGTTTGAGTGAGAGTTCTAACTGGTGTCTCCAAGTGGCCACGCACCTCCCTAAAGTACATATTTTCTTTAGGAATGTAGTGGAGTAAAATTAAAAGTTGTCAAAAATATAAATAGTTAAGTAATGTACAGATACCCCAAAAATCTACTTAAGTAGTATATAGCATTTTTACTTAAGTACTTTACATCACTGATTTTAATGACTCAAAGAAAAGTCTTCAACTATAAAGTGCTATTTTGAGCTCTCCTAGCTGTGCAGTTGAGGAAGCAAGCAGACTTGTAGTTTTCTTTGGAACACAGCCCTGCATCCCTGCCTATGCATTCTAAAAATGGCCCATTATAAATCACAATCTGATCAGTTGGGCATCATTTGAAAACGTGTTCTATTGCCAACACGGTAGCTGAGATACAAAATATGATCTTACAGTGTTCGGCTTTCACAAGGCAATTCAGAGGAGCAGATCATAATTTTGGTGTGCATAAAATAGTCATGAACAGAGTCACGTGTCTTCACAGTACGACAAACATAGGATCATTCTGTTCATAACAACCCATGGTATGACGCCATGCCATCTTATAAAGAAACATCAAGCACAGTGATCAAAAATGTTATCACTGTGTTGTGACTTGACTTTCCTTCATCTGATGACTTTTACTTAATCCACTAACTATGTTTAATTGTTACCCGATTCAATTAATCATGTAACAATTAACTCATTAGGAATTTGGGACACCACGGAAGAAGTTGTTTAACGAGTTACCATTTGTTTTTTTTTAAAATAACATCAAATTGATGAGAAATACAGTGAAGACATTGTTAATGTTTTAAATGACTATTGTAGCTGGAAATGGCTGATTTTTAAAGGAATATCTACATAGGCGTACAAAGGCCCGTTATCAGCAACCATCACTCCGTGTTGAGATTTTGTCACGGTTTATGAATCCACTGTCTCTCTCTCTCGTCTCGTGTGTTTAAGTGGGTGTGTGGGCGTGGTTCCCAATCTCCGTCTGATTGTCTGCGCCAGCTGTAACCACTTACCTATTCCTTTATATGTTCAGTGACTGGTGTCTCATGTTGTCAGATCGTTGTGGCTTCCCTGGTGTCGTGTCCGGTTTCAGTGCTCGTCTCTCGCCCTCCTTGTGTGGATATTCTTCTGTGTTCCTTCTTCTCTATCTGGACATTTCTTCCCTGGATTTCTCCGCACGCTGATCTTCACGGGTTGTCCGTCTAAGTCCCTGCGTCAGATTCCTTCTGAGTATTGTTTGTCTGACCTGTTGCCTCTCTGTACTGTGTACATTAAACCGTTATTGCTTGCATCTTGCATCCGCCTCTGTCTTGTCTCAGAACGATCTGACCACACCATGGATGCAGCAAGTTCAACCAGTCTGACCAAATTCATTTCCCACAGTATCACGAGAATGGATCAACAAGAGGAGAGCATCTCCAACACAGGTCGGGCGGTACAAGCTCTTGTGGCGCAGGTGTCCGAGCTCACCCAACAATTGCAACATCTGAGGGGTCCCGCTGCGCCACCCACACCGTTCAACCCACCCCGCCAGAGCCGGATTCCCAGCCAGAGCCACGGCTACCGACACCAGAGGGTTATTCAGGTGAACCTGACTATTGCAGAGCTTTTCTTACGAGATGTTCCATGCATTTTTCGTTGCAGCCACGGACCTTCAACCGTGAACAGTCGAAGGTAGCATTCGTACTTACATTGCTATCAGGTAAAGCGGCTCTTTGGGGAACGGCGGTGTGGGAGAACCAGGATCCATGCTGCACCTCGTTCCAGACACTCTCCGAGGAGATGAGAAGGGTCTTCAATCGGGCAGTGGCGGGTAGGGAGGCGGCCAGACTACTCGCTGACCTTTGCCAAGGAGATCGCTCGGTGTCAGAATATTCCATCCAATTCCGCACCCTGACCGCAGAGTGTCATTGGAACGAGGAGGCGCAGTGGGACATGTTCCTGCATGGGCTGGAGGACCGTGTCCAGAAAGAGATTTATGTTCTGGATCTTCCCAGGAGTTTGAATGGACTAGTGGAACTAGCATTGAGGGTCGACGCTCGTCTGAGTCGGATGGATCGCCGAGCATGCCCAAACAGACCTCATGACGGCACGGATGGCTGGTGCGCCAGCGGCGGGAACACGGCCAGCCCAGTCTTCGATCACGAGCCCATGCAGGTGGGTAGAGCTCGGCTTTCCCGGGAGGAGAGAGAGAGGCGGAGATCCCAAGGACTCTGTCTCTACAGTGGTAGAGCGGGCCACTTTATCCACTCCTGCCCGGTAAAAGATCAAGCCCGGTAGTAAGTATGAGTCTACTATCGGGTGGGATCTCCGCCGAGAAGATCTCATCTACCCTCCTCCCGGTAAGACTAAGATGGGCGACCCAAACGCACGACACTCAAGCCTTACTGGACTCTGGAGCAGAAGGTAATTTCATGGACTTCAAGCTCGCTCACAGACTCCAGATTCCTATCACCTCAATCACGCATAAGATATCTGTCAATGCTCTTAATGGTCAAGAACTCCTCAACATTTCTCACACCACAGAACCTATCACACTCATCACTTCTGGCAATCACACTGAGACATTATCATTTCTCCTCATGGACTCACCTCTTGCACCATTAGTTCTCGGTCACCCTTGGCTCACTCAACACAACCCCAGAGTTGACTGGGGTCATAATTCCATATCCATATGGAGTAACAAGTGTCTTGAGTCCTGTTTAGTGTCTGCTTGTTCGTCTGTGTCTGATTCTGTGTTTCAAGAGGAGGCAGTGGATTTGTCTTACGTTGAGTACCTCGACCTGAAGGAGGTGTTCAGTAAGTCCCGTGCTGCTTCTCTTCCTCCGCATCGTCCCTATGACTGTGCAATAGAGTTACTGCCAGGTGAGTCTCCGCCTAAAGGCAAGTTATATTCGCTTTCTGTTCCTGAGAGGGAGGCTATGGAGAGATACATTTCTGATTCTCTGGCATCTGGATTCATTCGTCCTTCCTCTTCTCCAGCGGGGGCGGGGTTCTTTTTTGTGGGATGGATCTCTGCGACCTTGTATTGATTACCGAAGGTTGAACAACATCACGGTAAAGAATACCTATCCTTTGCCATTGATGTCTTCAGCCTTTGAGAGGTTACAGGGAGCATCCGTTTTCACAAAATTGGATTTACGTTATGCCTATCATTTGGTTCGCATATAGAGGGGGGATGAATGGAAGACCGCGTTTAACACCCCCAGGGGGCACTTTGAATATTTGGTCATGCCTTTTGGGCTGTCCAACTCCCCAGCGGTTTTCCAGGCACTCGTCAATGACGTGCTGAGAGATATGATTGATCAGTTCATATATGTTTACCTGGATGACATACAGATTTTTTTCGTCTTCTCTCCAGGAACACTGTCAGCACGTCAGACGAGTGCTTCAGAGGTTGCTAGAGAATGGGCTTTTTGTCAAGGCAGAGAAATGCATTTTTCATGCACAGTCTGTTCCGTTCCTAGGTTACATCGTCTCGACTAAGGGAATTCGTATGGATCCTGACAGGGTTAAGGCTGTGGTAGATTGGCCAAGTCCAGATTCCCGTAAGGCCCTACAGAGGTTTCTGGGGTTCGCCAATTTCTATCGGCGTTTCATTCGCAACTTCAGCCAACTAGCCACTCCTCTGACCACCTTGACTTCCCCCAGAATGGCGTTCAGGTGGTCCGATACAGCCAAGGCTGTATTCGCCAAACTCAAAAGCCGCTTTGTTTCGGCTCCCATCCTCATAGCCCCTGATCCTTCATGTCAGTTCGTGGTGGAGGTTGATGCGTCAGAGGTGGGGGTAGGTGTGGTACTTTCCCAACGTTCTTCCTCAGACGACAAGATGCACCCTTGCGCGTTTTTGTCCCATCGTTTATCACCTGCGGAACGCAACTATGACATTGGTAACAGAGAGTTGTTGGCAGTCAAGTTAGCATTGGAGGAGTGGCGCCATTGGTTAGAGGGGTCGGGGGTACCTTTTATCGTTTGGACCGATCACAAGAATTTAGAATATATCAGAACCGCCAAGAGACTCAACTCCAGGCAGGATCGGTGGGCACTCTTTTTTCGGACGTTTTGATTTTTCTCTCTCGTATTTCCCGGGTTCTAAGAACATCAAACCCGATTCTTTATCTCGTATTTTTGACCATTCCGAACGCCCGTCCACTCCCTAGTGCATTTTACCCGAGACCCTATTTGTCTCCACTCTCACATGGGAGGTCGAATCGAGGGTCAAGACGGCCTTAGAAGGGGTAACGCCCCCGCCCGGTTGCCTACCGAATCGGTTGTTTGTGCCGGAGGGGTATCGGTCCGACGTCATTCGGTGGGGGCATTGTTCCAACGTGGCGTGTCATCCAGGAGTCAGCCGCACCAGTTTTTTGGTTAAGCAACGCTTTTGGTGGCCGCTTATGGCTCGTGACATTAGCAGTTTTGTCTTGGCTTGCTCGGTTTGTGCCACTGGTAAGACTTCCAATCGACCCCCCAGATGGGTTACTCCAACCGCTGTCGGTCCCTTCGAGACCCTGGTCCCACGATGCGCTAGATTTTGTTACCGCCCTCCCGCCCTCCCAGGGCAAGACGGTCGTTTTGACCGTGGTGGACCGGTTCTCGAAGGCGGCTCATTTTCTTCCCTTGCCTAAATTATCTTCTGCCAAGGAGACAGCGGTAACTGTCGTTGATCACGTCTTTTGCTTACATTGCCTCCCGATGGACGTAGTTTCTGACAGGGGGTCCCAATTTGTGTTCAAATTTTGGCAAGAGTTTTGTAAGTTACTGGGAGCGAGTGTCAGTCTGTCTTCAGGGTTTCATCCCCAAAGCAATGGTCAAACCGAGAGAGCCAACCAAGATTTGGAGAGAGTGTTGCGATGTTTGGTTTCTAAGAATCCTTCCTCCTGGAGTCAACAACTCTCTATGGTTGAGTACGCTCACAATTCGTTACCAGTGGCATCCACGGGCCTCTCTCCGTTTGAGTGTAGTTTAGGTTACCAGCCACCTATTTTTCCCAGTACGGAGTCCGAGGTCACTGTTCCCTCCGCTCACGCCTTCATCCAGAGGTGTCGTCACACATGGAGCAGAGCCCGTGAGACTCTTCTCCAAGTGGGGGCGCGCACCAAGGCTAAGGCCGATCGCCACCGGTCGAAGCCTCCTGTATACGTCGCTGGTCAAAGAGTGTGGCTTTCTACTAAGAACATTCCACTCTGATCCGTTTCTAACAAGCTTGCTCCCAAATTTATCGGCCCGTTCACTGTCACCAGGATCATTAGTCCGGTGGCAGTCCGACTCAAACTTCCTCCGGCGTATAAGAGAATTCATCCCGCCTTTCATGTGTCTAAAATAAAACCTGTGTTTCAGGCACACATTAATCCACCTGTCCCGGTTCCCCCACCGCCGCGACTTGTAGATGGGGAACCAACTTATTCGGTTAATCGTATCTTGGACTCTAGAAGGAGGGGACGCGGATTCCAGTACCTGGTGGACTGGGAGGGTTACGGTCCGGAGGAGGGAAGTTGGGTACCTGCTAGGGACATTCTGGATCACTCCCTTATCGATGATTACAATCAACAGGTAAATTCGTCTGGGAACGCCCGGAGGCGTTCCTAGAGAGGGGTATTGTCACGGTTTATGAATCCACTGTCTCTCTCTCGTCTCGTGTGTTTGAGTGGGTGTGTGGGTGTGTGGGTGTGTGGGCGTGGTTCCCAATCTCCGTCTGATTGTCTGCGCCAGCTGTAACCACTTACCTATTCCTTTATATGTTCAGTGACTGGTGTCTCATGTTGTCAGATTGTTGTGGCTTCCCCGGTGTCGTGTCCGGTTTCAGTGCTCATCTCTCGCCCTCCTTGTGTGGATATTCTTCTGTGTTCCTTCTTCTCCATCTGGACATTTCTTCCCTGGATTTCTCCGCACGCTGATCTTCACACCATCATCGGGTTGTCCGTCTAAGTCCCTGCGTCAGATTCCTTCTGAGTATTGTTTGTCTGACCTGTTGCCTCTCTGTACTGTGTACATTAAACCGTCGTTGCTTGCATCTTGCATCCGCCTCTGTCTTGTCACAGATTTTCAGAGTTTCTAACCATTTCAACCTGTGGACCACGTTCTCACGTCTTTCTGGTCTCAAAGAAGGTGAGTTTATTTTTTTCACCTCATGTTGGTTCAATGTTTCAACCATTTCCACATGTCTCTAACGCTCCATGCTTTTATGGTCTGATGTTAATTTCTCTTCCAATCCTTTTAAGCACTCTGGTCAAAAACAGCAGTTCCATCACGCTGACAAGCTCGCTGACCTCACTCGGGGGCGTGGCTACTTAATGTGCAAAGGATATGATTAGAAGTTATCTTTTATGATTCAAGGAAATCACATTCCTATCTTAACAAAAATTGCTTCATAAATTTTCATATCACATAGACAATGTATTGGATGGAAACTTGACATATAAAGGGTGTATCCTTCCTAAATTACAGTGTTTCGTCCATACAGTTTTTAATGGCATCACAAAATGAAAAACAATATGACATGATTATCCTTTAGGTACCCACTGACCATTTCCCACATTTGGATGTTAGAAATATTGTTCCAAAATGCACTTTTTGGACATTAGATTTTTGGGATTGGGAAAGTCTCTCTCTAGACAAAGACATTCCAATCCCCATGCTAGAGAGCCAGAGACAGAGTTCTCTCCTGCTTAAATGTACGACCGGTGTGTGGATGTGTCAAAAAGCAGCCCAGCCCCCAACCCCCCTCTTCTGTGGGTGAGAGAGGGCCTGGTTATTTGTCAACAACTGCCAAGCTGATCTGAGCCACTGGATCCTCATGTGTAGTCATGACAACTGTATATTATATGAGTTTTATGATATGGAAATGTGAAGGGAACATTTGGACTAACTGCTGTTTGGCTTGCTTGTATCAAAGCATTTATTATATCCTCAATGTCTTGTCCTCTTTATTTAGAGTGGTGTAAAGTAACTAGATACAAATACTTTGAAGTACTGCTTTTTGGGGGGTATCTGTACTTTAATATTTATATATGTTTTTGACAACTTTTACTCCACTGCATTCCTAAAGAAAATATGTACTTTTTACTCCCATACATTTTTCCTGACACCCCAAAAATACTCGTTACATTTCAAATGCTCAGAATTGGAGCATATTGCTCAGGCAATATACTCCAATTCACTTGCCTATCATCAAATGCTTTGTCAGTGCCTCTGATCTGGCAGACTTGCTAAACACAAATGCAACATAACTCAACCCCCCCTCTCACTAGGGGGGTAACTGGCCCCTGGGGGCTATTTACCCCTTTATGGTTATGAATGTGTTTCTACCTGTCATTTAGACAATGACTAGCCCAGTTAGAGTGTGTTTATGCTAACTTGCTAGCTAGTTAGAATAAGCTGCTAGGAGTGCTAGCTATCAACCTTAGTACCAGATCGTCTGACATAAAATACATGGCGCAGCAGTCTAAGGCACTGCATTGCAGTGCTAGAGGCATCACTAAAGATCCGGGACAGAGATGAGGAGCCATGGGGAGGCATAAGTCATCAGAGACAACTACATCTGTCAGTCAAAAATATATTTCCCTCAATTAACACAATTAATTATTTATAGTCGATTGACACATACAGCTGTCAGTATATCAAAGTTAAATGTATTAACTTTAAATTTTACTTTGTATGATTGGATTTCCGAGTATCATTTTATTTAGCTGTGCACAGTTGTTACAATTCTCCAGCATTCCAATGTAGTGTTATGTTATCCAATAGGACACATGGTGTGCCATGGGATGACACAGCTGTCAGATATTATATCACAGTGTGATTCAACAACCTGGCCTAGTAGTGAAAAACAGACCATAAGCGCACATTTAGCTGGACTAAAGCTCAGTGCAGTGAGCACACACCGTCACCCTCCACCAAATTTCACACCAACCTCCATCTCTAAACATCAACACTGCTCTGTATCATTCCATGGTTTCTAAAACACACACACACACACACACACTGTTTCAGTCCAACTGTACCACACTTCCAGTCGCTATTCACACACTTGCTCTCTGTTTCAGTACAACACTCACACACACATACTGAAAAAAAGAACCATGAATTTAAGAAGAAACCTTAGGTGTTGTCTTAAGGCAGGTAGCAACCACTACAGAATGTCCGATCAGAACAAGGATGAGGTGAATGTCCAGGTTAAGGGGGGTTTAATTGGAGATGATGGATAACTTTATTTACTATTATATATTGATTTATTTTTCACGCTTTACTGAGATGCACACTGCACAGAACACCGGAAGGATTATTGTGAATTATTGTAATGTTTGTTTATGTGTCAATTAATCCCATAAGGGATGGGTTGCCAACTGGCGATTTGACACGAAAATAAAATGTAATTCATTCATTCACACATCACACATCTGACCACTCCTGGAATCCTATATAATACACATATTAACTTGTGGTTCTGAAAATATGAGATAAATAAACTTAGCACTGATAAGAATGACATCCCACTGGGCATAAACTGGTTAAATCAACGTTGTTTCAACATAATTTGTCAGCGTATTGTGACGTGGTATCTATGTGGAAAATAAATTGGATTTGAAAAAAACAAATTTTGAGGGTAAAATTTCAACCACAGGATTATATTGTCATGGTAACCAATTTTCAACATAGACAAACATATGTTGAATTTGTACCTTTGAAACATCAGATCTTCAACTTAATATCCACTAAGAAAAAAAAACATTAGGCAAGGCATACAGTATCTACAACTACCCCTTCATTCTCCCATTGAGGGTTTTAACCAAGCCAAGCCCTGCTTAGCTTTGATATTTGTCACTACTATTATCAATGTGCTACCGTGAGAATGAATGCTGAGATATCTACAATCAATAGATTCACTATTGCTGTCGAAGTCCTTCCAAAAGAGGGTAGGTTCAACAGAGCAAATGATACGTAACCATACTTTATCAAGCATATATCATCAATGATCCTATTCAGGCCTATATAGCATTTTCAACAACTATTGTTTACATTCAGCCCAGGATTCAACTAAAAATAGACAATAAATATAGGCCTTGGATTTCCAGCTTTGGTTGATTTCAAATGGAATCTTCAAGTTAATAATAAATGTTGGATTTACGTCTCCATCTCAACCAAAAATAAAAGTTAAAGAATAGGATTAAGCCAGTGGCTATCCAAGCAGTAGATACATCTCTTTTAAATGTTGATATTTGGTTGTGTTCTCAACCAAACACAATTCAAAATTACTTTTGTAAGACATCCTTAACATTAGACTATTTACTGTCTTACAAACTAATGTAACAGTATTTAATCCCCCTTGAAATGAGTAACACATCCATGGCCACATTTTGAGGTTACTGTAACAATAAATGTCTTCTTATGTAATTATAGAAAGTGTGCATGTTCAGGGTCGCAGGACTGTAAAAATCTTCACAATTGCTATAATAATCTGCACAGAATCTCAAATGGCATCGATCACTTGCACCATGTACTTTAATGTAATCTCAATTTATTTGGTTGTGCTATATACTTCCATTCTGAACTTCTAACGTGAGTGGCTTTGCGACAATGATCAAGAGCAGCTGCTCATTGATTTGACAGCTCCATTGCAGTTACACCTTCAACACTGCCACAACATCAGCTCCTCGGGTGTCGGTTATCGCCGGGTAAATAAAATAAAAAATCACATTATATTGGTCGCGTACACATATTTTGCAGATGTTATCATGGGTGTAGCGAAATGCTTATGTTCCTAGCTCCAAAAGTGCAGTAATACCTAACAAAACAAAACCATACACGCAAATGAAAAGAAATTGTAAGAAAGGAATTAAGAAACATAGAAATATTAGAACAAGCAATGTCAGAGTCCGGAATATAAATATATATGATGGTGTGTATAGACATTATGGACAGTATATGAATTGAAAAGGTGCAGCAGTAGTTATATAGGGTAAGCTTTGACTAGAATACAGTATATACTGTATCTGAAAAGTGGGTAAAACAGTACGTAAACATTTTAAAGTGACTAGTGTTCAATGACTATGTACATAGGGCAGCAGTCTCTAAGGTGCAGGGTTGAGTACCAGCTGGTAGCCGGGTAGTAAGAGTGACTAAAATCAGGGTACTGGGCGTGGTTGATATTTAACAGTCTGATGGCCTGGAGATAGAAGCTGTTTTTCAATCTCTCGGTCCCAGCTTTGATGCACCTGTACTGTCTCTGACTTAGATGGTAGCAGGGTGAACAGGCGTTGGCTCGGATGGCTGAGGTCCTTGATGATCTTTTTGGCCTTCTTGTGACACTGGGTGCTGTAGATGTCCTGGAGGGCAGGCAGTGTGCACCCGGTGATGTGTTGGGCTGACCGCACCACCCTCTGGAGAGCCCTGCGGTTGCGGGTGGTGCAGTTGCCGTACCAGGCGGTGATATACCCCTATAGGGACAGGATGCTCTCAATGGTGCGTCTGTAGAAATTCGTGAGGCTCTGCATAGTCAATCCGACATCTTCAGTGGCCGTACAGCATTTACTGCGATGCAGCCTCCACAGAAGTCAGAGCATTCATACTTATTGTGCTTCCGGGAGCTGTCAGGGACCTGTCATGGCATTCAGGTCCAAAAAGTTACTTTCTGAGCACTTCTACAATGGACAAATACACTACCGTTCAAAAGTTTGGGGTCACTTAGAAATGTCCTTGTTTTCCATGAAAACATACATGCAATGAGTTGCAAAATTAATAGTAAATATAGTCAAGACGTTGACAATACTTTTTTCTTGAAATAATAATTGTGTCCTTCAAACTTTTCTTTCGTCAAAGAATCCTCTATTTGCAGCAATTACAGCCTTGCAGACCTTTTGGCATTCTAGTTGTCAATTTGTTGAGGTAATCTGAAGAGATTTAACCCCATGCTTCCTGAAGAACCTCCCACAAGTTGGATTGGCTTGATGGGCCCTTCTTACGTACCATACGGTCAAGTTGCTCCCACAGCAGCTCAATAGGGTTGAGATCTGGTGACTGTGCTGGCCACTCCATTATAGACAGAATACCAGCTGACTGCTTCTTCCCTAAATAGTTGCTGCACAGTTTGGAGCTGTACTTTGGGTCATTGTCCTGTTGTAGGAGGAAATTGGATCCAATTAAGCGCCGTTCACAGGGTATGGCATGGCGTTGCAAAATGGAGTGACAGCCTTCCTTCTTTGAGATCCCTTTTACCCTGTACAAATCTCCCACTTTACCACCACCAAAGCACCCCCTGACCATCACATTGCCTCCACCATGCTTGACAGATGGCGTCAAGCACTACTCCAGCATCTTTTCATTTTTTCTGAGTCTCACAAATGTTCTAATTTGTGATCCGAACACCTCAAACTTAGATTCGTCTGTCCATAACACTTTTTTCCAATCTTCCTCTGTCCAGTGTCTGTGTTCATTTGCCCATCTTAATCTTTTCATTTTATTGGCCAGTCTGATATGGCTTTTTCTTTGCAACTCTGCCTAGAAGGCCAGCATCCCGGAGTCACCTCTTCACTGTTGACATTGAGACTGGTGTTTTGCAGGTACTATTTAATTCATCTGCCAGTTGAGGACCTGTGAGGCGTCTGTTTCTCAAACTAGACACTCTAATGTACTTGTCCTCTTGCTCAGTTGTGCACCGGGGCCTCCCACCCCTCTTTCTATTCTGTTTAGAGCCAGTTTGCGCTGTTCTGTGAAGGGAGTAGTACATTGCGTTGTACGAGATCTGCAATTTCTCGCATGGTATACCCTTCATTTCTCAGAACAAGAATAGACTGACGAGTTTCAGAATAAAGTTTTTGGACATTTTGAGCCTGTAATCAAACCCACAAATGCTGATGCTCAAGATACTCAACTACTCTAAAGAAGGCCAGTTTTATTGCTTCTTTAATCAGGACAACAGTTTTCAGCTGTGCTAACATAATTGCAAAAAGGTTTTCTAATGCTCAATTAGCCTTTTAAAATTATACACTTGGATTAGCTAACACAACGTGCCATTGGAACACAGAAGTGATGGTTGCTGATAATGGGCCTCTGTACGCCTATGTAGATATTCCTTAAAAAATCTGCCGTTTTCAGCTACAATATTAATTTACAACATTAACAATGTCTACACTGTTTCTGATCAATTTGATGTTATTTTAATGGACAAAAAATTTGCTTTTCTTTAAAAAACAAGGACGTTTCTAAGTGACCCCAAACTTTTGAACAGTAGTGTATGTATGGAAGGTTTCATTCAAATCAAAAGGGGTGCTGTCAAAAAGTGATTGAATTCTTGTGGATTTACCCAATGTACTCAGATAATAGAAAAAGGTCTAGCACCACGAAAGATAAATGCTAACAAACGTCTTATTCGCTGATTGGCATGCTAAATACAGTACCAATGCATTCTGAATGATAAATGATAAATGCTAATGCTAGCGCTCACGCTAGCAGGTGTGTGAGCTTGCTAACAAGCTCAACATAAATGGTAATTACAAACAACAATAGGCAATCTCGATCTCAGAAAACAAGACATAAACATCTTAAGGCACTTACTTTTAGATGCACGCACAATAAAACATCAGATCAGCAACTGTATTGTGACCACAGGAGGAAGAGTTGTTGGAGGGATAACATGAAATGCTCATCAGGAGGGTGAAAGCATGTTCCTGACTAAAGGCACGTTTCTGACATCTGCCCTGCTCAGGTTCTGACTAGTTGGAATACAGCTATGACCGGAAGTGACTTTTTCGTAACAGGTTAGGAGAACTTACACAGCAGGTTAGGACAATTAACGTGGCAGGTTAGGAGAATTCGGTTAAGGTTAGGAAAAGGGTTAGGGTTAGCTAAAATGCTCTTCTACCCTGCTACGAAAAGTAACTTCCAGTCGTAGCTGTACTCCATCTAGCCACAACCCCGTGCTCATGCTGGGGTCTTTTCCCTGGAATACTGACTGCTGATAGGCTAACATAATACTAGTGGGTGTGTCGAAAGGAAAGTAGTGGGCATATGGAAAAGAGTGGGTGTGTCAAAAGGAAAGTAGTGGGCATATGGAAAAGAGTGGGTGTGTCAAAAGGAAAGTAGTAGGCGAGTGGAAAGGAGTGTATGTGTTGAAAGCTCTCTGCTACAGGTTAGATAGTTTTGATTGAGCAGTGTTTTTTTCCTTCCGTTTCTTACCACGCAACTACCTTGCCGTGAGAGTTTAGACTTCTGTTTTGAAGCCAGAAGATGAGTCTGAGTTGTATTTCACTGTTAGTTTTACACAAATAATTGTAAATGTTCAGTTATAAAACTGATGATTGTTTATTTTTTATTAAAGTATTAATTATGTGTGTACTCTTGCTTCATGAGTTGTATGCGGGTGCTTACTGTGACTTTCACCCTGATATTGGCTACTAGGTAGCAACTTCCCACACCCTTGCAGGACAGCAGTGCTTGGCAAGCGGGAGCGAAGGGAACTGTGTCCCGGTGTTGTTGCCTTTCATGCTCTCCCCACTGAGTAGTAGACTGTACGTAGGCTCTATGTATCAAGGTGAGATGGTTATCAATATTAGTTATTTATTGTGTAGGCTACTATCCTACTTGAAATAAAATCATGTGAGAGACAAAAATGGCCATGTTAGCTACTGCTGGTGACATGAGCGTGATAACCAGTAGGAAGAACCCTCAAGTCGGAAGGGACGTCGATACAACACCGGTTCACTGGTCGCCTGGTTATCGAATCATCGTGCAGCCCAATCAGCCATGCAAAACGGTCTTGAGTGGCAACAAATCTTCCCAATAAGCTGATTCGCTTTCCACACACACACTCGCCCATACTCCAGTCGCCATATTGGGCTGCAGCTACCTATACGTGAAACAAATGGCCACTGGATTTATGTAAATAATCATGATATCATTCTGCCAGGTAGTCATAGGCTAGTGATTGGACATGATTTGGAAAGGCACACACCTGTCTCTATAAGGTCCCACAGTCCATGTCAGAGCAGAAACCAAGCCATGAGGTCAAAGGAATTGTCCATAGCACTCAGAGACAGGATTGTGTCGAGGCACAGATCTGGGGAAGGGTACCAAAACATTTCTGCAGCATTGAAGGTCCCCAAGAACCCATTCTTAAATGGAAGAAGACTCTTCCTAGAGCTGGCTGCCCGGGCAAACTGAGCAATCAGGGGAGAAGGGCCTTGGTCAGGGAGGTGACCAAGAACCCAATGGACACTCTGACAGAGCTCCATACTTCTTCTGGGGAGAACCTTCCAGAAGGACTACCATCTCTGCAACACTCCACCAATCAGGCCTTTTATGGTAGAGTGGCCAGATGGAAGCCATTCCTCAGTAAAAGGCACATGACAGCTCGCTTAGGGTTTGCCAAAAGGCACCTAAAGGACTCTCAGAACATGATTCTCTGGTCTGATGAAACCAAGATTGAACTCTTTGGCCTGAATGCCAAGCGTCACAGCTGGAGGAAACCTGAATCGTGGTGGCAGCATCATGCTGTGGGATGTTTTTCAGCGGCAGGGACTGGGAGACTAGTCAGGATCGAGGGAATGATGAATGGAGCAAAATACAGATAGATCCTTGATGAAAATCTGCTCCAGAGCACTCAGCACCTCAGACTGGCGCAAAGGTTCACCTTCCAACAGGACAACGACCCTAAGCACACAGCCATGTATACATTTGAAAAAATGTAAAAATCTGTTTTTGCTTTGTCATTATGGGGTATTGTGTGTAGATTGACGAGGGAAAAAAACGATTTACTCAATTTTAGAATAAGGCTGTAAAGTAACAAAATGTGGAAAAAGTCAAGGGGTCTGAATACTTTCCGAATGTACTGTACGCCGGGACACTACTTTAATACGCATTGTGGCAATTAAGAAGTGAGTATACACAATTCCCACAAATAAAGTGGGGTTTAGGCTTATACCTGCTATACCCTCTACTACACTACTGAACCTGTCCATAAAAAATGCTTCATCTTCAAATGCCAGAGCAAGTCACCTGGAGTTACATTATAGTGCCATCTGGTGGATGTATTTTCCAATGCTCAATTCTTAAGTGAACAATTACACTGACTGCACAAAACATTAAGAACACCTGCTCTTGCCATTACATATTGTTAATGTCATTTGTAATTCCACTTCAATCAGTGTAAATGAAGGGGAGGAGACAGGTTAAAGAAGGATTTTTAAGTCTTGAGACATGGATTGTGTATGTGTGTCATTGAGAGGGTGAATGGGCAAGACAAAATATTTAAGTGCCTTAGAACAGGGCATGGTAGGTTGTAGGTCTGTGGCAGGCACACGGGTTTGAGCAGAGCTGCCAACTCTCACGCATTGGCCGTGAGACACGCATTTGACCCTCTTCTTGGATGCGCGTTTTAAAGAAACGCCCCTCAAGATTAGAGTGAAGCTAAATGGAGAGAGAACGTTCTTTGTTGAGTTTATAAATCTGGGAAAATAGCAGCAGGGTAGTGCTTTTTTTTTATGTACAATGTCTCCTCGTTTGGCATTTTGGCTGTGACAACGAAAAGGCAGCAGACGTAAGCCAACAGTATGTTTTAGTAGGGAAGTTCGTAACTATGAAAATAATGTTGTCAAACAGATTGTAAACCTAAAACTGTGCTTGTCAGTAAGAACACTACTGTTATTCCCCACACTTATTTTATTATTCCACTTCTTCACAATCTTACCACTGTAAACACACATTTTAAATCTGATATGCCTACTTTTGTCTTTGAAAATGAATTATGTGAGGCAATGTATTTTTGCAGCCATTCATGGACAGTTTTGAATAAGTCATACAAATAAGAATGGGATATTAAATGCTCCAGGCCTCAAATATAATGTGACATTTTAGTATTGTGCACATGCTAGGCAGAGATGGTAGGGGGAATCACAACTCATAAACACATCATATTTTGTCTTTGTAAAGTAAAAGGATGGCAAGGATCTTCAACTAGTAGGCCTAAACCACCTGAATATTGATATTCATTACATTCTTCTTGAAGTTTGGGTGATTTTGAGAAATTAATTGTTATAACAAGAACATGTTCTTGTTATAACACCCAGCACTTGCGAAACATAGATCAGGATTTTCTTCCAGACCAATTTTAAAGAGATAGTTTACCCAAATTACAAAATGTATGCGTTCTTACCTTGAAAGCAGTCTATGGACAAGGAGAATGCAGTATATAATTTGGTTACCCACAGCCATCAACTATTAATAGTAGTATTTCCTTTGCAGAACTTTGGTGTAGTGGTAACACTCCCAGGCACGTGGTGCAAACAACTTTCTACCTGAGAATAGGAATCAATCCCTGCTTCCAACCTTCACACTATTTCTCCCATTTTCCTGTAACCCCATTTCATTAATGTCTGAATTAAATGTCAAACCACCTAAAAAAAAATTGTTTAAATATTTGCGTACTTTACATTTCATTCACACAAAATCTCAAAGTAACAGTCGTCAAATTTGGAGTGTTCATTTAATGTCCAAAGCATCCCGGATACACCTGACCTGTGATTTTTATTTTTTGCATTTGTCAAAGTCAAAGTCACCATTATTAGTCAGTTGTACAACCGAATGCCTTCAACCGAAATGTGTCTTCCGCATTTAACCCAACCTTTCTGAATCAGAGAGGTGCGGGGGGCTGCCTTAATCGACATCCACGTCTTCGGCGCCCGGGGAACAGTGGGTTAACTGCCTTGTTCAGGGGCAGAACGACAGATTTTTACCTTGTCAGCTCGGGGATTCGAACTTGCAACCCTCCGGTTACAAGTCCAACGCTCTAACCACTAGGCTACCTGCCGCCCCCCTGGTCATAGGCCTAAGGCCATGACAAAATACTGTACGTAGAATTTCAGGAAATTTGCTTTAAAACAGTAAAATATTCCTGGGGGTTGTTTCATGGGGCAATGAAACTAAAATCTCACTCCAAGCTGTCTTACTACAAAAGTTGGCAGCCCTGGGTTTGAGTGTGTCAAGAACTGCAATGCTGCTGGGTTTTTCACACTCAACAATTTCCAAGAATGGTCTACCACCCAAAGGACACCCATCCAACATGAGCCAGCATCCCTGTGGGATGCTTTAGACACCTTGTTGAGTTCATGCTCTGACAAATTGAGGCCGTTCTGAGGACAAAATGGGGTGCAACTCAATATTAGGAAGGTGTACCTAATGTTTTGTGCACTCGGGTATACAGGCCATACAAAAATGTCATGTCAACAATTTCCTTAGCCTATAATCCTGGCTGACATCCTATTTTTAATCCCGTGTTAACATTCTCAAGATCTATAATAGGCTATTCTGCTGATATAATTCCATGATAATAACTAAAAGCTTAAGTGCAACAGTCTTGTATTGCAGATCTATCTTCCCAGCACACAACACATGCCTACATTGTTGCATTGAAAGCACGGATTGATTATTGCCACGCAAAGCAAAATTATATTTGATTTTGTCTCGGGAAATGGGCTTTGAATAGGCATCGGTAGGCCTTATCTTCTGTCCCGTATAGACTGTAATGGTATAGTTGTGGAAACCAATGATTGGGCTAATGAATAGAGCTGAATTACCCTACTGTCTCCCGGGGAGACGGAGAAGTAAACAATAGAAAGCTGAGCCCTGACCTAGAGACAAAAGTCGTCCACAAGGCAGTAGTGATTGGGGGCACATCCGCACTCAATTCTAAATTGATACAATTTGTCTTTGCAAAGTTAGAATGGATACGAAAGGCAACAAACGCGCAACTTCAGCAGGCTACCGATTGCCAGACCCACCTAACGTCGCTTTGATATCACAGTCCTCCGTCTCTGTGTACAAACTTCCGCCGGACAGGACTCGAAACACCCGCGGCGGAGAGCGTCCTTGGGAGAACCCGGACTCTCGCGACCCAGTCAAACAGGATCAAGTGTGGCGCGAGTTCGTGCGCGCAGAGAGGAATGGAGTGAAAGAATGGTAATGGCTGCTTTTAGAATGCACAGCATGAATTATTTCTCTCCTTATCGTTTTTTACCAGTCTATCGTTAGTGCACATTTCATACAGTTGGCCAAATCTGAACCCGAAATCTTCACTGTTGTAGGCATTTAATTCCAATTCATGATACAGCCTATCTTTTCAATTTATTCTTGAAGAATGAAAGGTGCAATTGCTGACAATGCTATTTGGTACCTATTGAAATAAATGTAGGCCTTTCGTTGGGGAGGTAGGCCGTAGGCCCATGACACAACTGCGTTTTAAGGGTATATGCCAATGACTGTAAAGTAATGGACAAAGCCATAGATCACGTGACACCAATCATTCCTATGTGAAGGCTCAATAGCGCATTGAAGCCAAATCTGCTAAACAACATTTTTATTTTTGGTCTTAATCTACGGTTAGGCATAATGCCTAACCTTAAATTAAGACCAAAAATAAAAATGTTATTTTCTTGAATTTTTACGATTCAGACAATGTTTACTTTGTGACTGAAGTAGGTTAAGTAGGTTAAGATGGTGTCTCAGGAGACATAACAAGCTATTCCAGGAAGTGATGTTGCAGGCTAGCTCAGTGCTGCCCCCTCTCATTGAGTAACTCAATTTGAAGGCTGGCCTGGGTACTTCAGGCTGCCATTAGCAACTATTATCCTTATAACTTCTTCTGGGTGCGATTTTAAAATAATCGGTTCAAGGACATACATCCGGTGTATTAGAAATCATTATTGGTACTATGATTGTCAGCAGGTAGCCGACAGTAGCCTAGTGGTTAGAGCATTGGGCCAGTAACTGAAAAGTTGCTGGATTGAATCCCCAAGCTGACAAGGTAAAAATATGTCGTTCTGCCCCTGAACAAGGCAACTAACCCACTGTTCCCCGGTAGGCAGTCATTGAAAATAAGAATTTGTTCTTAACTTACTTGCCTGCCTAGTTAAATAAACTATATATTTTTTTTAAATGTTATTTTATTTACACGAAGATTGACATTTTTCCATCCACTATAATGGGGGATCCCGGTTTCTGCTAACAATGCATGCAGTACCGCGGTCGGCCTTGAGCTTCCGTGGTTTCAATGAAAGGGGGCAGTCATTCTCCCCTGGCATAGGCAACCATATAGGCCTACAATCATAATTGTGTTTTGATCCACAGGCAGAAGAATTGGAGTTTTCTCAAGAACTATGATCAGCTGGTAAATAATTTGACAATTTATTATCTCGTTAAATAGTCAACCGTTTCATTTTAACACAATCTCTTGTTGATATCAATGCTGCATGATCCTGATCTAAAGTTGGTTTGACCCTAAACTTTGTGCCCACTTGTCCACACAGGGTAACCACAGGGCAGAGAGCCCTTTACCAAACTATGTGCCAGTGTTTTCTGACCATATCCCCAACACCACCAACCAGATGTTTGGGAGTCGTGTGTGCACACCACTGGGCAGGGAGCTGATGAGAATGGATAAGCTGTTAATTGGAAGCTATAGCAAGTGCAAGCAGGGTCCAGATATGCAGCCCTGCTAGCATCAGCAGGGAATAAGACTCACCCAAGAATGCCCTCTATCAATCTCGGCTTCCAAAAGAGAGCATATCAGTTACGTTTTAAAGGTGTAGCTCATGTTCATGTAGCTAATGATGGCTGATATGTTCGTTCCTTGAATTGAGGTTTTACTCATATTCTTTGGAGGCTTGCTTTACATTAGGAGCACCATCTTCAAGAAATCTATTGTAACTGATAGCTGCTCATGTGTTTGACCTATCAAGAGTTTACACATTGCCAATAGATGTAGTCGAGACTCTACTTAGCTCAGAAAATGATGCCATTTTTATTTCTGTTATATTTCTCAATAAAGAAGTACTGTATATTGTACTATGGATATTATTGTGTGAACTAACTGAAGCATAGCCTATTCAATGTTTCACAAAAAGCAGTATTTTCATAGTGAATACTTTCAAGCTCATGGGAACTCACCCAGTTGAAGTTGACCTCAGAATTTATCATAGCGAGTCATTGGCTCTTGGCTTACGTTGTGTAGATCATCCAGCTATGTGCCTCAACCACAAAAGAATGCATAGGCAATATTAATAATGAAATTAGATGGTGCTATTTTCCCCATTTATTTGGCATTAAGGCATAACTAGAGCTACACAGATGTTAGCAGGAGTTCACCACAAAATGCAATGATTAACTGGTACAGTCTTGGAGTTAAACCTAATGTAGTCTAAAGTAACATTCCCCTGCTTTCATGGACTAAGGATTCACTCCTTTGGGGAGACTGCCAGAGTTCCCCAGATGTCCATTCATTCCCATCGGGGGAGGTGGTGGTACTGGCTTGTTCTGTAAAACATATCAACTTATTTTACAATTATTAGTAATATTCTTACAGTTGAAATACAATGGTCATTCACTGCTTTAAATTGAATTGAATGTAAGTGTATACCTCAGCATTGGGCTCAGTTTTGTCAACCCATCTGTGCAGGGTTGGATCCCAGATAATCTGAGGATGAAAATAATAACACTGTGAATCAAGCCACAGAGAAAAATATTAATCCACTAGTATCTCTAGATAGAATATAAATAACAGGTTCGTTACCGATTTGTCTTTGTCCTCGGGTAGATGAGTCTCCTTCGGATTAACCTCTTTTCCCCTCCAGAGACCCAGCTGAGCCAGCCACCATTGTTTGGTGTGTTCTTTGCTGCAGGGGTCTCAGGCTCAGCCACTGGCCCGGCTGCCAGTCTGGCTTCGTGGGTTTGCCTCGGATGCACAACAGGTCTACTCCGGACATCTGTAATAAGTGGGAGAAGTCAGGCCACTCTGCTCATGTCACCATACAGAACAATCACTAGCTGACAGGTAGGAGCGTCTCGCTCTGATACTCTCAACCAGACTGCCGGCATTTACAAAGATTCTTAGAGCTAAACCTGTTTTATGTAGCTTGAGAATACATGAAAATATAACAGTGATACACTCACACGAGTAGCAGGCATTTGATCTATCACAACTAATTATCCCACTCTTACAATGACAATTTCACTTCTTATAAGATAAGGCTTAAATGACCTCTTCTCTTGGAATAGTATACACTCCACCATCCCATTCCCACTTTTGTCCCACCATGGGGATGATGGGAGGTGGTTGTGGAGGATTGTCTCTATTCTTCACAGGGACACCAGCTTTCGGGAGGATCTCTTCCCTCTGTTCAGAAACGCAGCTTGTTGGGAAGATCCCCTCCCTCTGTACAGTGATGGATGTTGAGATTGCCTCCCTCTGTGCAGCATTGTTGGCTTCTGGGATGAAGTATAGAGCACATAAAGTCATTCAAGAAAAATCTACCACTTGCAATCTATAATGTAATTGACACCGATCCATCCCAAACATTTCAATAATAATCCTCACCATAACATCATGATTACATAGAGTTATTCTACAGTATCTTAGACTCATTTGCCACTATCTGAGAGATAGCAGTCTGCAACTCAATAAACTTTCCATGCATGTCATTCAGCTGACCCTGCAGGTGTTTCATCGACTGCTTTACATTGTTCAGCAGGACCTGAACCTTGCTTCGTTGTTGGTCATTCACAGGGGACACATCCATTTCCATTGGCCATATAGAGATTCCCGTAATTGTTAATGGCACATGGGGGATGGTCTAACCCTGGTAAAAGAATAACAACAGCTTGGGTTTACTCTCTCACTTTCAGATGAAGTAATACAATCATGAGACCTGTCAGAAGTGCAACGCTTACCTCCATCCAGGTTGTATCACATCCAGCCGTGATTGGGAGTCCCATAGGGCGGCGCACAATTGGCCCAGCGTTATCCCGGTTTGGCCAGGGTAGGTCGTCATTGTTCTTAACTGACCTGCCTAGTTAAATAAAGATTAAATAAATAAAAAATATATATAAATGTATATATTGGCCCGTTGTTTTGGGCAACATTGTCCCAATTTTGCCCACTAGTTCCAGCTTGTGATGCACCGTCCTTAATGAAACAATCAAGTCAATATTTGTTTATACATTTCAGAGAAAGAACATTACCAATTCTACATGAGACAGTGTTTCCAGATATTGCAATCTCGGGGGTCCTCATGAGGTAAGTAAAGAATCTGATGTCTGAGTAATCACAGGAAAGGTATGCATGATTCTAGACGAAGCCAGTCCTTTACGTGATGAGCATCTTATCTGGGTCAGCAATGGAAGGATTGATACACAAGCCTTCAGACTACTTTATGTCTTAGGCCTTGATGATGAAACATAGAAATATAATTTTTATTGTGATGAATAATTGACATGGCAATGTTGAATGTTCAGTCAATGAGCATTATGGGTAATGTACTCAGATTCATGGAGTGACTGGCCAATTCTGATTTTAGACTATGAAACCCAGGGCTATCTATATGCAAGGATGAGCCAAATAGATTATGCATAAACACATTGCATGCTGGGTCTGCATAAATGTCCATCTCCGTGGTGCTAGGACAGTCAGGCCACCTGTCCAGGTCGGAATATTTGGTTGCAATTTTGGTATTATTAATCCACTTGCAATTAATTGATTAATTGCAAAAGAGAAACGCTCGGGAAAGTGAAATATGTCACAACGATGATTTCAAATCAAACCCCACAGAACTAGAATGATTCTAGAATTAACTAGATTCCATTTCTATGGCAAACCCTATCTTAGAATTAAGTGTTACACTCCTATTTGGCCAGTCTTAGCATCACAATTTACAGTCAGTGAACAGGGTTTAGGGAGGTCTTATTAGGCTACATGTGGGAAGACAGGCCTATCACATATTTTCTTTCTAAAGCCTATCACATGTTCCATAACAAATTGAATTGAGATGACATGTACTGCACCATTGAAACCACTGTATAGCGTACAGTCCTATGAGGGTATGTCCAATGCAAGAATCATGGCACAGGAAAACATAATAAAACACTTTAAATCCACAGTAACACAGTAAAATGACCAATTACAATGTATTGAGTAAAACCTATACATTACAAAAACATTTTTTTTCAAAAGAGTACAATTGAATTATAATTGTCTGTTTAAACGACGCGGACTGGAGATTCAAACCTCTCTACCACATGTTTCTGATTAAAATGGTGCACAAATTTCACGTTTTAATTTATTTATATTTTTTCCGAAGTTTGAATTTAAAGCCGCCATCTTCTATACTCCTATAATCTAAAGAAATACATTCATTGAAATACAAAGTATAAGTAGTTATAAGCTAACAAGGTTATAATAACAAAATGTATATCAAAAACCATAGGGATGGGGTGATGTTTGCGGAATTGAAATCAAAACTCCGTGACCAGCGAGCAGCTGCTACGTGGTCGCGACTCGCGAGTGATCTGCCAAGTCACCCAGAAGCCATAGGTCGATAGATCTCAGTCTAATTATGAAATAATGGAATCAGTCCAACTACTATATGTCGCTAACTTTAGCACGCTCTTTGTGCGCATGGTGCTGAAGTTACAACGAAACCTCAACAGTCTTCTGCTGGAGCTAACGGAGAAAGTTTGAATTTGTTTGCAGAAAAGTGCTTACCGAAAGTATATTCCTAATATCTGCACATTACCCTGTTAGGTTCTATGAATGTGTAATTGTTTTTTGATTGATGTATTGCATGCACGGTGTGTTAATTGTAAGCTAGAAATCATCAGGAGTTATCCTGAGCCTATTTGCAATGTGTTTACACAGCGAGAAATGTAGAACAATTTATTTTTTTCGCTATGATCAGTTCATAAAAAATATATGGATACAAATTTGAAACCACTGATCATGATCATTGCCCACGGGATGAAACTCCTGGACAGCGGTTGTGAGTAGCCTGATTGTCCATTAAATATTGTCCATCTTACTTTGACCTGTACTGTTTTAGGATATGTTGTTTGTTAACATGTCAGCGCATATTTTATTTGATTGGGCGCCATTTAGGTTAGGCTATTTGATCCGAGAAACCTGCATAATGTAAAGTTTTTGTCTCATTATGTTGTCATACATTTGATCTCCAGCCTCTAGGCTACAGAAAATACCGAATGTTCGTGGAGCGCTGCAGCGATGCGTCTCTCCAACAGCACCCTGGAGAGGAGCGCTGGGAATGGACAAGATAAATATTTTGCTTAGCTGGATTTGGCACAGTGTGCACTTCTTATCACAGGGCGGCATCAGCGCTAACCTAAAAAGCCCATATGCCACTGGTTGAGAGAAATTGTTTTGGGGCAGAATTATGTGAGGTTGTACCTGCTGTTGGAAGTGTGTCTTGGTCAATTTAGCTAAAAACAAATTATGCCCTCGTCATTAAAAAAAGAACGCCCTCGTCAATCTGCCGCCTTAGGCGGCCCAATAATGCGGGCCAGCCCTCAAGTAAGAAGAAAGTAAATAGACCTCCCTCTGAAGTTCACACAAGAATGACACCAAACCATTAAATCATGATGACATGCACCAGTGCTGATCTGAAATGAAATATCCTTGTTGCAGGGGCCAGGGCAAGTATTTATCAGATTTGGTTCAGCATCAGATTAAGGACAGGCCAGGGAATATTTATTTCATTTAACCTTTATTTAACTAGACAAGTCAGTTAAGAACAAATTCTTATTTACAATGATGGCCTACCCTGGCCAAACCCTAACCCGGACGACGCTGGGCCAATTGTGCGCCGCCCTATGGGACTCCCAATCACGTCCGGTTGTGATACAGGCTGGAATCGAACCAGGGTCTGTAGTGACACCTCTAGCACTGAGATGCAGTGGTTTAGACCGCTGCGCAACTCGGGAGCCCCCAAGTGGCACATACAGCAACTAATTTGCATAACATTGTGTGATAGGCTGAGAGATTTTTTAATGTGTAAAACATTACAGGAGCATATGAAATTGGGTGAAATCAAAGCTATGAGTCTATATTTGTGAGTAAAATAAGCATAGATACATTTTTAAACCATTTTCCATCTGAAATATTAGGCATAAGCAAAGGCTTTGAATATCTGGATAAACAGATGGAAAATAGGTCTTAGAAAACATCTACCAGAAAAGTATTAAAAAGTATCCGAAATACATAACGTTGATGTAAAGAACCCGGCCAACTAATATCAACACGGACAGTATATTTTGTTTTGGAGAAATTGTTTACCTTGTGTAAGTTTAAGAAATATTGCATTGTTCCGTTACCCACATATCATTAATATATATTGACATTTTTCTCTCCCTCATGAGGAAGGATAATTACAATTCTCAAAAGTACCAAGGAATGGTAGATCTACCAATTAGTTATAGTGATTTTGTTTATGAATTATTAAGTGATTAAAAATTGTAATTCCGTTACCAAATCGGTAACAGAATTACAAAACAATCAGTAATCATAGTAGTCACAAACCACAGTTGGGTCACCTGCTACTGTCCTTCCTTCCACTGGCATACTGTTATGTTCAGCTCATAGGCCTAACAGTTTTCTTTCTCTTGCAGTTGTCTGGTGGTAAAAGCAAGAGTATTAAAACAGTTTGGACAACCCCTCACTCTCTCTCTACCTCTCTCTCACGCTCCATTTAATGTTACCTATCCCAGCTCTTACCGACACATCTGAATTCATGGGTGCTGTCTACAGTTTTGTACTACAGGAGAGGGGGAAGAGAAGTGCTAAAGAAACAAGATTGAGTCTGCTAGTCACAAACAATCCTGACAAATAGTTGATTCTACCTCTGCTCTGTCAAACTGCCTGTTTAGCCTGCACTTCATCTTTCAGGTTTTTACTGGACATTGAGGTTTATTTCAAGGCTGAGAACTGGACAGTGCGGATGACAAACAGACAATTATCATACTGAAAAAGGAATGGGTGCTGTACTGCCGTTTTCCAAAACGGTTTTGTCTTTTATCTTGATGCTGGTTTTAAGCTATTTGACTTTGTATCTTTGATAACATGTACATTTGGTGCAAACAATTTTCAAATTAGTGAACAGATAGCATTAATGAGGGTGGAGGTGTTTCAGGATCAGACATTTGTTCAGATGCAGATTTTGTGTGCAAGTTTGAGCTTTTGCAACTGTCTATTTCCTGAACACCAGAATCAATAAACCAACCCCTATTTAAAAAAATTGTGGCCTCTACTCGTATTTGCTGGTAAAATCATTTGAAAGTTGACATGTTATGTGGTTATAGAAAATACAGCGTACCTCACAATGAGATAAACCAGAAGGCACATACATTTTTTTATTGTTCAACAGGTTATTATGAACTTTACTCTAGCAATATCAAACATGCAGTCTGGATGATGCGCCTTTAAATACAAAGTGGACAAGGCAGTATAAATAATACAATGTGCACTGTATGTCGTCATGTAAAATATATACTGTGTATATTTATATGTATAAAACGTGCTTTTCAGAAGCTTCTTGTATAAAGGAGAGCACTCAAAGCACACCATCATTCTCCACCTGTAATATGAGCCAGATACACACAACGTGCCAAAAGAGGAATTCTTTACAAAAATATCTGAGGAAAACATTCAAAAACCTTCTATTGCATGTTACTGTTCAATACTTTCAGCTTGTGAATACATTTGCAGAAACTTTTCCTTCTTTTTTTTTCAACAAAAATAAGTAAACTTTCTATTTTTCCCCCACTTGTTCACAGGAATAAAAAACATTCTTACAACGGGTGCATTCACCAAAGGAAAGGCATGTAGTCAACAGCACTTTGAGGCCTTAGGGGCAAAACGTAAAACACATGCAACATCTCACAGAAGATGGTGGAGGGGTCAAGTAGATTTTGAATAGAAAATAAACAGTATCATTTCTAAGTAATACAATGCTTGTGTTTCATCTCTGGTTTGCCCAGACGTACATTCAAACAATGAAGGAGTCAAGCTATGATATTAATGCTGCATAATGGTGCACCATTGCATTCAGCTGGTGCAGTAAACATTTCCCTCTAATAATTGTCATGCTGCGTGGTAAGTACATTAAGGCAATGCCATGGTGAAGTGCTATAAGGTCAGTGTTAGCATCTGAACTTCAGCTCTATTCACCTACCAGTTTACAGTATTATTCTCTTGTGGGCGTAGTGTTCTGCACTAGATACTTATGATGGCTTGTAATCGTAAACTGCATTATTAAAATGTCTTTGCCTTGGCCACAAGCATTCAGGTTGGCAGAGCACCTCAAACTTCTTATCTCTTGATCTCTGCTTTCCAATGAGGATTTCTGGTTAAGTGTTGTCAAGGTAAGTGCTTCAGCCCTCTGTTTGGCGTAATTGAGGCTGCTGCTCTGTGTTGAGTGAACATCAGGATACACAAAGCCCAAAGCCAAACACCTTCCCATGGCCTTGACGTCCAACCGCCCCTCTCCTTAAGGAACCTGGAGAGAAGTTGCTCTTCATATGCACACAGACAACAGGTAGGTGTGTTGGCACATCGTTCATGGGTGACTAGCAGTTGAAGTGACTGGACATAACTGATCTTTCGACACAAGGCCAAATACTATACGACTACCAAGGTGGAAATGGGAAGAGACGTCTTCTGGAAGAGTGAAGTGGAATCAAAGTTGTGCAAGGAGGAAATGCCAAGTGGAACATTGTTTGTTATCAGTCTTTTGATTGCGTGTTAGGAGGAAACACCCACCACCTCGATCCAGAACCGCATTCCCAAGTAAGGTTAACTGGAGAAAGAGAAAAAGGGAAATAGCATTAGTTTCTCCATAGTTTCTCCAAACCAACCCACAGCTCCGCGACATTGCCTGCACCACAGCATGCATCACCCCACATAGCATGCAGCTGTCACACATACAACCACCCAGAGCCACACAACTCCGCACAATGGATTGCAAGTTTTATTGCAAAACGTCAAAAGTCATTGTAAATAAATGTACAAAACATCATATTATAACACATTCTCTTTTACATTAAAATGACTAGTCAAACTGAAACACACTCAAACACACACAGAAGAGGTAAGTCATGATTTGTGTCGATGGCCACTTTTGGAGTCTTCTCGTCGCATCCTGGGGGCGTGTGATCTAGGGGGACTGAGGTCAGAGGGCAAAGGTCACACAGGGTTCAGGAAGAGGCTGATATAAGAAAGGGTTTACGGTTAAGGGTTTGATCATGATCAGATTCAGTAGTGTGGTAGGCGTTCCTGAAAACCTAAAAGTGTATGTAAAAATCTTATTTCCTGACATACAACTATGAAGACAATAAGAGAACACATTAACATTTATTTTCTCAAATTCAGGTACACAAACCACATCTTGGGCCAAGAAAGCAGCCAATAGATTAAAGAAATATAGGAATAAACAATATTCAGAAGGGAATATCCAAGTCCTATTTCAATACAACCAAACTCACTGCACAACATGCCTTACTAGGGATTTACCCAGGCTTTTACCCTATCTACTCATCAGAAATCATCAATATCATCATCGATATCATCTAACGCCCAATGTCAGTCCTATAGGCCAAAGTCGAGCAATCGGAAAGAGGAAAGTGGTAATGAGCATTGCCCAAATCCACCTAGCACTAGTCACATTCTTTTCACGTCTAAGTATTTGATAGGTGTAAGGTTACCCTTTTTCCCAACCACCAGAGCCCTAGCTTTACTGTCTACGTCTGGCCTGTGGTCTTACCTGCTCTTGCTGGGGGGCAGCTGTCTGCTGGGCCGCCTCATGGACTGGCTGGGCTGGACCTTCATGGAGGAACGGGGCGAGGAGCGAGAAAAGTGCTCGGGGGCCGGTGGCTTCTTGGGGATCTTCTTGACCAGACGTCCCACCCACTTCTGTTGTTCCTCCTGAGACACGGCCAGCAGCAGCAGGTTCTTGGCCGTGGACACGTCATAGTTCACTGCAGTGGGACAAAGGGAAGGGTTTGTATTGTGTTTAATAACTGAGAATAACTGTGCGAACAAACATAGAAATCAGCGGTTCACACCTCAACCCCCTAAACATCCCTTGATATGTCCCTGACAATGTCTTTATATGCGTCTATGTAACCCTGCTCTGCTATAAGCAACGACACCCCTACCTCTGCAGGGTGCGATGATCTCCTCCTTCTTGTCCATGTGGTCCTTGTGGCACTTGATGTGGCAGCGCCTGCACTCCAGGGCGGGAGGAGGCTTAAACATGTTCCACAGGGGCTTGGTGCACGCCTCACAGTTGGTGGGGAAGTGGTAGAGCGTAGGGATGAACTCGTGGCCCTTGTGGCAGATGTAGCTGGACTTCTCTCCGCTGGCCAGCTCCACTGGGAACTCTGGCTCCTTCTTACACTCTCCCTCATTGGCATACAGAATCTGAGTAGAGAAGGAAAAGATCATCATGGTCATTGTCAATCATCATTATCATCATCATCAACAGTATGAACTAGCTCCATCACATGAATCGTTAAATAAATGCATGAACAAAGAGCCATAACAATCAAGGGACCTGGAATATCCTGGGGATCTCTTTGGCGTCAGCACGGTAGACGTCTGTTTGAGTGACAGGCCGCACGTGGAAGAGTTTACTGAAAAGACAAGAAAAGGAAGAGAACAAAAATATTTTTGATGTTGAAGGTAAAAAAAATATTAAGTACAGTTATTGAATGAAATCTTGTATGAATGAATGAAATTGTATTTTTGTGTCAAATCACCAAAACCCATCCCTTATGGGATTAATTGACAAACAAACAATCACTACAATAATTCACTGTGATAATTCAGTAATAATCCTTCTTCTGGTGTTCTCTGCAGTGCATAAAGAGTGAAACAATTAAAGATAAAAATCAATACGTAATAGTAAATAAGGTTATCCAAACAATAATTGTATCCCTTGAGCAGTAAAAAAATATACATACATATAAAGTACAAGTCAAAATATTGGACACACCTACTCATTCAAGGGTTCTTCTTTATTTGTACTGTTTTCTACATTGTAGAGTAATAGTGACGTGCTACCTTGACCCGGACCTGCTGTTTTCGACTCTCTCTCTCTACTGCACCTGCTGTCTTTAACTCTGAATGATCGGCTTTGAAAAGCCAACTGACATTTACTCCTGAGGTGCTGACTTGTTGCACCCTCTACAACCACTGTGATTATTATTATTTGACCCTGCTGGTCATCTATGAACGTTTGAACATCTTGGCCATGTACTGTTATAATCTCCACCCGGCACAGCCAGAAGAGGACTGGCCACCCCTCAGAGCCTGGTTCCTCTCTAGGTTTCATCCTAGGTTCCTGCCTTTCTAGGGAGTTTTTCCTAGCCACCGTGCTTCTACATCTGCATTGCTTGCTGTTTGGGGTTTTAGACTGGGTTTCTGTATAGCATTTTGTGACATCGGCTGATGTAAAAAGGGTTTATAAATACATTTGATTGATTAATTGATTGTGAAGACATCAAAACTATGAAATAACACATATGGAAACATGAAGTAAACAAAAAAGTGTTTAACAAATCAAAATATATTTTATATTTGAGATTCTTCAAAGTATCCACTCTTTGCCTTGATGACAGCTTTGCATAACTTGTTTAACACTTTTTTGGTTACTACATGATTCCATATGTGTCATTTCATAGTTTTGATGTCTTCACTATTATTCTACAATGTAGAAAACAGTACAAATAAAGAAAAACCCTTGAATGAGTAGGTGTGTCCAAACGTTTGACTGGTACTGTACATACATAAACACATACATACATACATACATATACACTGTGTGGGTGTGAGATATATATATATATATCTCACACACACACACACACACACACACATACATACATACAGATAAATAAATACAGAAAAATGAAACAGAAGGCATTTGAACCCAGTCTGGCACACAAAGTGAAGATTCATGTCGGAGACAAGCCTATACACAATCTATATACAGTACACACGTGCCATTTACCACATAGAAGCAAAATATTTTTCAAATTTAATTATAGGTAGCCCTTTTTCTTTTATTCCAGGCTTTATCCAAATACTCCGCAAACGGAGTACACGATGGACAAAAAAACATTTCAGTTTCTCCTCATCGCTCAACCACATAATGTCAGGGTATATCTGCTGTGCATTCTGGAATAAGTGCAAGCGTATCTGTATTAGCATGATGATTTGAATTGAAGTAAGAGGAGCAGATAGATAGTCGTTACTCACTCAATATCCAGCACCATGTAGGGGTTGGACAGCTCTTTGTCCTGTTCGCTGTTGTAGAACAGAATCTTCTTGCTGCTCACAACCACATACTAAAAATAAGACAAGAAACAATACTTTTAACTGTAGCACATCAACAATATCAACTACAGAATGTTTGATCAGTAAAGCCAGGTTGTAAATCTTATTTTCACCTTTCTCTCCCATCCAAACTTCTTGGTGTTGTTCCTCACAGGCAGCGAGAGCCATCCCGCTAGTCTCATTTCTAAGAGAGTGAAAGAGGGGTGAAACATTAAAATAGCAGGTCAATGTTGTGATAGATCTACATGCTTCACAGTTCGTACATATTCCCAGGAGACATAGCATTTTCTATTTCAATGCACAAAATAATGTAAACAGTAGATGCATCAAATGATCGCAGCACTCTGCACACATTGTGGACGGACTAAACGGCAAAACATGAAGGTTTAATGGTTTATGTTTCAGCTCCAGAGAGGTTATCCCTTCATGATGGACAAATTATCAATCAAATAAATCAATAAATGTATAAATCATCCGAGTAATCAGTAGCCTGTTATAGTGAGTCTGCACTCATACTGGCAACTGGACCACACAAGTCAAAAACAAATCGGATGCCAAAGACAAAAAGGAAAGATAGGTGTCACTCCAGGACAAGACAGAGCAAGTCACCAAAAATAACCAAAAGTCAATATAAACATACGATGTACAAGGCTGTGAACAGGACTGCTTGTACATTGTGTTTGAATGCACATAAATGGGTCTTCCTTACCTGTGTAGGCGTCATCCGTGTCAAAGTCTGGTCCACTGCTGAGGCTGGCTGATTCTAGGGAGGAGACGTTGGCGGAGCTGAGGAGGTTATGTAGCTGCTCTATGTCACTGTCCTTACTGTCCAGGGCCATCTGCAGCTCGATGCGTACCTGACTCTCATCTGCTATTTGCTATTTGACACAAACAGGGGGAAAGGAAACATACATTTGAAATGTCTGTATATTGTTAGTTTGAGGCCCCTGTTAACTTTGTTGATCTCTCTTGGTGTGACTGACCACCTGCATGTCGTTAATCTCCCTCTGGTAATTAATGATGGTGCTGTACAGGTGGTTGAGGGATGGTTAGTATAAGGTTGTGGCTGTGTTATGGTTGGACTGACCGCCTGCATGTCGTTGATCTCTCTTTGGTACTTGATGATGGTGGAGTTGAGTTTCTCCTTCTCGGACCTCAGCTCCAGCTGCAACTTCCTGTTCTCCTTCTCCTTCCTGCGCACATCAGTGTCGTTGCCGCGACGACTGCCTGCTGCACGTACCTCCTTCCTGTTCATGATCTCCGCCAGCTTGTTCACAGCCTGAGAAACACACAAGACAAGAAATAGTCATGATGAGCCTCTAAAACAATAGACAAAAGGCAAGTGTCTTCAACACGATTTCCTTGCTATGCAACATTGTAAAGCTAGAAGAAATGACATTAAATCAGCCTACCTGGGTCTTTAGTGTTCTCTCTGACTGGAGCTGCTTCTCAAACGTGAGCTTCATCTGGCTCATCTGCTGCTCATCCTCCTTGGACGTCTGCAGCTCTGAACACATCACAAATAGAAGAATAGAATGTTACAATCTAATGTTGAACAGAAATAGATATGATCTTTTTTACCAAACACACAGGCTGGAGGCAGAAACTTACCTTCAAGTGTCTCCTTGAGTTTGTTGTTGAGCTCCTCTTTCTCATTGGCTAAGTTGGCCACATCGCTAGTGAGGGTTCGGTTGGCCTCCTCCAGCTGGGCAGGAAAGAACAGACAAAAAGTGATACCAATGCAATTTGAAAGTATTCAGCTACAGCAAGCATTCTCAAGGCCCAGCAGGTGTCCCCTCAGAGTCAGACTCACAGATCTATTGGTTACAATAGTCGATTCCGTTGTTGTTCCCTCCTGGTCCTGGCTATAGTCCCAGCCCAGTACAAGCACTCCTGATTAAGTGTATCAAGTTCTTGATGATTATTCGATCAGTTGAATTCTGTGTTTTCTAAAGCACTAAGCTAGGAGAAAAGCTCACGCCCAATGCAGCCCACCACGGCCCTCCAGAAACAGAAGAACCAGGGCTGACTCACCGAGCCAATGGTAATGTCCTTCTCGACCAGCTCCTGCTTGTGGCGGGCCATCATCTCCTTGAGCTCCAGCTCCTTCATGATTTTCTCCTTCTCCAGGTCGGAGTACTGCTCCTCAGCGATGGAGCGAGCCAGCTGCTCCGAGTCCGCCTTGGTCAGAGTAATCTCCAGCTGCGCCGCCAGGGAGTCCCTGAGCAGTCACAGGTCAAGCATGTCTTTATAATGTTTGATAATGTAGCATTGAACATGGGTGTTGGTTGTGTTCTTTTTTGTGTTGTTCGTGTAAATAAATCAATAACGATGTATATTACAAGACCTCCGTAAGGAGGAAGAAAGGATGAGCCAGACCCTAAAGAAACCCATCGTCTTCTGGATCTCTGGGCAGATGGTAATAAGTTCAACAGGGCTGGAGTTGTAGACTAGAGTGTCAGTAAACAGTGCAGGGCCAGGCCATTTCCTTGTACTCACCTCTCCTCTTGTAACTCCTGAAGGGATTGCTGCATGTCCTTGTAGAGCTTGCTCTTCTCTTCGCATTCCTCCTTCAACTCCCGCACCTGGGTCTTATACAGCGTCTGCGCAACACGAAAAGATGATCAATCACAAATTCAATGCAATAATGTATACACAGGGTGCAAGTTATCTCAAGTTAGGATTCCTCTCTCAAAGACAATCAAATTAAGTGTTGCAGCAGACTTACCGAAAAATACTGCTCAGCCTCTAGCTGGTCCTGAAGTTCCTTCATTTGGCCGTCCGAGTCCTGCCTTTCTCTGTGGACACAAAAGCAAATGAGTCCTTTCAGTTTATTGTTGTATTGTGTTGACACTTTCTCTCAGCGTTATTACTTGCTAAAAATTCAAAGGTAAAAGAGTCAGAATGTTGACTGACTTCCGTAGCTCCTGGTTTTGTTTCTCCAGGCTGTGTTTGATTTCCAGCAGGTGGTTAGCCTCCTGTTTCAGCTGCTTCTCAGAGGTCCTCAGGGTGTTGAGTTGCTGGTTCTGGGCCTTCAGGTCATTCTGGGTCAGACTGCGCTTCTGGGTCTCCTGCTCGATCTTCAAAGTCAGGTTCTTCACCTCCTCGGTGAGCCTCTCCTTGTGCCTGCGGAGCTCATCCAGTTTCTGTAGGGACTGCTTGTAGTCACAATCCAGCATGCTGCTGTGTTTCTCCAGCTCCAACATCCTGTTCTCCACACGCAGCTTGGATGCCCTCTCCTCCTGCAGCTTCTGCTCCATGTCTGGGGGAAGGGGAGAGATGGAGAAGAATGATTTATTGAATTGGATTTGATCCTGCTGACCAGTCTATTTTCTTTACCGAAGACGGATTCCTGTCCTTTGTCATACCTGATAACTCAGGAAGGGCCTTACCCTTCATGGCCTCAGACTTGGCACCCTCGATTGACTCAATCTTGCTCTTGTCTGCGAGCCATGCCTTGGTGGCTTTGTGCGACGCCTCCTCCTGCTCCAGCCCCTGCTGCAACACCTTCAGCTTGTACGTCATGTCTATCTCCTTGTTGTTCTTCTCCTACGGGGGAGTAGAAGAGAGAGAGAAGGTTCGAAAGTGAGAGTGCATAAAATAGAGGGTAAGAGCATAAGAAAGTGTGGAAGTTTACCTTCTCCAGGTCGGTGAGTTTCTCCTGTAGTAGTCTCTTCTCTGTCTCTGCTTTGGATAGGGCCTGTCTCACCTGCCGAACCTCATCCTCCAGCCCTGAGATTCGCCCTACAGAGACAGAGAAATGTCACCAAAGGCTAAATCATACTGTGAATAAACACACACAGTCTCTCCCACACAAACAAAATCCCCACTAACCCTGCATGTCTGCGATGGTCTCTGAGCCCTGGCTGTGCTCTCTCCTCTCAGCCTCCAGTGCTGCCTGCAGCCCGATACACTCCTTCTCCAGAGTGAGCTTGGAGCGCTCCAGCAGGCAGCACTTGTCCTGCAGCTCTCTGCCCCCGGCCTCCAGAGCCTGCAGCTGCTTGCCTGCCTCCGTCTGGGCCTTCCTCAGCCGCGTTGCCGCCTCCTGCTCCGCACGCAACAGAGCATTGGCCTCGTCCAGCTGGATAACAAATCACTTAGTCAGACTTTGTAATGTGCATTCCAATCACAAATGTAAACACATGCACATAAACACACAGGCAAGAACTTAACTTGAAAACAGTTATTTTATACTCCAAAAAAACCACACCTGTCTTTGTAAGTGAATGTTCTTCTCGTTGGATATGTGCGAGTTCTGATTTCTTTTCTTCATATCGTCCAGCTGGTCTCGGAGGCTGTTGACTGCAGATCACATCACAAGTTAGATATGAAAGTATACTGTGTGTGTGTGTGTGTGTGTGTGTGTTCAGCCAGCGGTCTCACCCTCGTTCTCCAGGCAGCGTTTCCGGTCAGCCTCGCTTTCGGCCTTGCGGTGGCTCTCCACAGTCTTGTGCTGCAGTAGAGCCTTCTCTCTCTCCAGCTGCCTCAGACTCGACTCCAGAGCCTTCCTGCTACTCGTCTGTCAATGCACCACCACAAAGGTCAGGGTTGGAAGTGCACAACTAATTATTTCTTGGTTGACATTTTTATCAGTTGTGTGCTATAGTGGTATGCTTTATCGCTACTGTAGCTCCAAAGTTCTCACCTCTTCATCAAGTTCTTTGGAGATTTTCTCTAGACGACTGGTGGAAGTTCTACAGGAAGAGAACATAGTGCACGTCACTATTCTCATCGCCCCATATCATAAAGAACATGACTAACTCACATAGCAAGTGAGTAATAGTAGTAGGTGTATTGTGTGTGTGTGAGGCCAGGGCATGCCGTGTCTACCTGCACTTGTGCTCCAGCTCATCTTTGGTCTGCATCTCATTATTGAGCTGCTCTTCCAGCTGGTGGAGTTTCTTCTGTAGCTTGGCCGACTTGAGGAAGAGGGGAAGGAGGCGGCGCCAACTGTTACAATACACTTCACCTGGATTCTGCTCTAAAACTAGAGTGTATCATTTTACCGCAATGTTACCTTGTTTTTTCAAAGCCATAAACAAGTGAAATCAATTCAGAAGAGCTTTGTTTAAAGAGAGAGAGAACACTTAACATCACAATATCCTGCAACAGATAAGAAATACATTTAATTTGCTCTGCAAAACAATTTCAGTCAGCATAGAAGTCAATGAGCTGACAGCTTTCACGGGGATTAGCTTGCTGTTTAGCTACTGAAGCAAACCCTCGTAAGGGTTTCAGTAGCGCTAAGAACTTGACAGATTATTGTGTATAACTCTTGAGCCAAACAAAGGAATTATATTATTATTGTTATTATAGTGTTGTGTTATATTCATATGCACAAAATATAATTACATAACTTAGGTTATTTCTGTAACTCCGGTTCTCTGATATTATGAGTGAGATATCTCACGTGGGGGATTCGCTAGGATCACCTACTCTCGGAAGAACCTATGTAAAGCGTCTGTTGGAGACAGACCGGTAGAGTGGCGAATGAGGTGAGCCCCTCACCTTCCTTAAAAGGAGCCACTCTCTCAATTATTGAGATATGTCCCAAGAACAGTGTCCAATAGGTAAACTATTCTGTAAGAGAGGCAGTGTTTCCTATGGAAAAATATGTAGCAGAGGGGGACCCTGCACCACCAAAACAAAGGGGGAGAGGGACCACCCATTCAACCCTATTTTGAGGATTTCCATGTATAAAGGACGGAGAAGCTCAATTCTGGTTACTTTTTAAAAGGACATTAAACTTCAAAATGAATGAAAATAAAATTATGCTGACACCATCTAAAACAGAATTTCCACCTCCAGAAATGAACCTACTAATATATTGGTAAAATTATTAACATAATGGACCATGAATATAGCTTATGCAAAGTTCATATGATCAGGTATGCTATTAGCAATAAGAATTATCACCTGTAGCCCAGCTGATGCAGCATAGTGGCTAGAAATAAATAGGCTGAAGCATGGGGTTGCCTAACTGCATTTACCCTATAGGGCTAATCATTATCCAGATCCCAAATGTGATCTTTTAACTAGTTAGAATCCTATTAATAAATGTTGTGGCCCCAAATAATTCTATAAACACAGTGAATATAATGTAGGCCTACCTGTTAGGGTAACTTGGGATAACCTGCCACCCGGGGAAACCCACCCTCCCCCCAACACTTTCCCTGGTTGCCATTAATGTTGCTAAAATAAAAATATAATCTGTCTCATCACACTTTTTTGAATCACTCTGAAAAAATTATTGAGGTAGGGTGGTGTTTTTCCCCAAGTTACCCTAAAATTGACCTGTGTTACATTTATCCCCACTCTCCCCTACGCACTCACATGCTTAACCATGCTGCTGTTGAAAATAATTAAAGTACGGATTTAAAATGGTGCTGTTCATGCATATTTAGGAGTTGAGAAACTAGTAAGATTGGAAAGACGATTGCAAGGATTGTTGTGCTGCTTGTCAAAATGCAAGTTTCCCTCCCTATGGCACTTGTAACTTTAATGCGCTTACGAGAGGAATATTTCTCACACATAGAACACACAACAACAACAAGCCGACTTGGTAAATAGATTCTACACCCAATTTTTCCTTTGGCGTGTCAGCTCTTCCACCCCAAACGGCGTGGTCACCGTCTTTTGGGATAGGGTCTCTCAGGGCCCTCATAGGGTTGTTACTTCTACCAGACTGTAGCAAGTCAGTCTAAATAGATGCGGAAAGAGGGCTCTCTCTGGAGCAGCCAGCGCCATGACGTAAGACGTCAGGCAATATAGCCGAAGGAAGAAGGAAACAACTGCAGTGCAGTATTCCTAATCCTGGGCAGTAGGACAGCTACATAACTGGTATGTCTTGGCCTTGCTCCATAGGGAGGGTTGTTAAGAGCAAAGATATCTCCTCAGCTGCTCGCTCCCGTAGGATGGGGAGGCAAAGCAGGCAGTGGCCTGGCTGCGTGAACCAATCGCAGTATAAAACTGGACGAAGAAAAGCCGAAGCTTTGTGGACCCTGGAGTGCCAGATAGCAGTCTGGGGCTCTGATGCCTGGCGAGGGCACCCCATCCCACTATTTTGACTGATCTCTAGCTCAATGGAGAGCGTTCTCCATAAAAGAGCCAAGTTGCCTTTGCAATGTAGAGGGGGGAAAAACGTCCCTCAGAATCCTATAAAGGGCTTCACAGTGAGCCCTGGAAACTTGCTCTCCCGTACAACAAGGAAGCAAATGTGGTTAGAGTTCCCCTGCCTTGTTGTATAAAGCAACAGCGCCCTATGGTGGGAAAAACAGAGTGGCGCATACCAGAGCTGGCTTGACTGTGATTTTATTCTTTTATTTAACTAGGCAAGTCAGTTAAGAACAAATTCTTATTTTCAATGACGGCCTAGGAACAGTGGGTTAACTGCCTTGTTCAGGGGCAGATTTTTACCTTGTTAGCTCGGGATTCGATCTTGCAATCTTTCGTTTACTAGTCCAACGCTCTAACCACTAGGCTACCTGCCGCCCCACTGCGGCTACATGTCGTGATAGCTCATGCCATAGCAGTCAGAGGCAAAAATGCCTCGCACAAGGGCCACAGTGGATGTTGAAAGACAGAATGCCGTCCTGCTCTGTATGTCGGTGAGACCGGAGGGAGGGCTCACATGCTGGGGGGGCTTGAGGGAGGGAGGCACTCAGGGGGAACAAAAAATGTGTCTCCTCCATTTTCTCATGTGAGCATGGTCACTAAAGTGAGCTGCTGCACAGAGAATAGGGTTGTAGCAACGCAGCTCTGCCTTCCCACTGCTACGAAACTTGGAGAGGGGAAGAAAACGTTAAACCCGAAAAAGGAGTGTAGAGCAGAGAGCCATAGGCCTTGCAACTATCCTTCTAAGCCACCCTAGGTTGTCCAGCCCTTCTTATCTCCCTTAGGAGTGTTAGAGAGGTGAATCTTTGTTGCCTCTGCAGCGTAAGACTGCTTCCCTACAGATTTGGCCTGGTTCAGGGGCCTAGCCAGAGTCGTGGCTGCTGCATCACCAGGGACCTCAGTCCGCCTTTATTCTTGTGCATGTCACATTTTGTCGCATGGCAGCAACAGCGAGCCCGAACAACACCTTGAGTGTCACTGGGGCATCCAGTAGGTCTTTAGTAATACGGCACGAGGGGCTGAGATGGTCAGCCAGTGACGGCTCCACCGTGGGAGGTTTGCCAAACTCGGATTCTTCTATATGTCCAGGCTCGGGGTACCCCTAGCAAGAATTTAGCTTGTTAGGGGTTTATCCCACTAGCTCTTAACTTCCCTGAGGCAAACTGGTAATGCGTGGAGCAGATATTTTAAATCGAGGCTGTATGAGACAGGAGTCCCTTAACAGACCCTGAGCTCCCACAGGAGACGGCCACTCAATGCCGAGTCTGGCCGCGGCTTGTTTGCAGAGATGAAGGAGCCCAAACTAAGGAGGAGGGGCAGTTCCACTGCTCTCAGGGCCTGAGAGGGCGGGAGAACGGGGTCAGCCCCCATCTCCTGAGTTATCTCGAGGATATCCGTGAGATTATTTTCATCGTCATCCTTGTCATCCCCTAACTCGCCTTCCTCTGACACTACATCGTCAGACAGTGAAGGGAGGGAGTTGAGGCTATCTATGGCCTCGCCCCAAATGAGCATGGTTGCGGGGAGCTGAACCACAGCTGTCGCTGTTGGCTTGGAGGAGAGAGGGGCTACCGAGATAGAAGCACATTTAAAGCCTCTTCTTCAGACCTGCCCTGTCAGCAGTTTGCAGTGCTCACAGGACTCAGGGTCGTCGAGCCTCTCATGGGGATGTTCCTTATTGATGCACAGAAGTTTGGAACCTATCCCCGCAATTATGGAACCACGAGCACAAGAACGTGGGGGTTCGAGTGCTGGGCTTCCTGGGACGGGATAATAGTGGCCATTGTTTTTTCGGGTCCCGGTTCGACAGAGCCATAGTGGATGAGAAGATCCTTCCCACCATGGTCCAGGCTATAGCCCTCAATGCCAGCAGGGATCTAAAATCCCTCACCCCCCTCCATCAGACATTGTATTCTGCCGTAAAGGAAGATGACGGTTTTAAGAGCAACGTGTATATGGTGTAGCCTAGATAGTTAGAAGCTTTGCGGCTAGTGGCTACCCAAAAATATATTGTGTAAATGGTGTAATAAGCTAGCTAGTTAGAAGCCTTGCGGCTAACAGCTAGCAATAACGAGCAAAGTAGAACGCTATAGCCACAAGGTTAGTGTGGCATTAGCTAGCAGTAACCGTAGCTAGCTCAGTGCTAGCTGAAGGAAACCGTGCGGGAGTAAAAGTAGCCTTCAGATAGAGTGCTCCTGCGACTGAAGGCGCTGTAAGGCTGAGACGGAGGGTCTAGTTAACACAATGGGTGAACGTAGCTTAATCTAGATGAGAAAAGGGAGCTAGCGATGCTACCGTGTTGCAGGTAGGGCGAGCTTCCCAAGTTAGCCTTGCAGAGTGGGCTAACAGAGTCTCAATAGCTAGGCGTGAAGCAAGCTACCAACAGAGACAGAAGTAGAAAAGTAATTCTACACAAAATGAAAACCTTCCGGTCAGTACTCAACCTCTCGAGACCTACACTAGGCAGCGATATCCTTCACGGCTCACTTGTGAGCAGTCAAGCAGGAAAACAGGCATCCAGTCGATCTGAGCACTAAAGAGTAATGTTAATTCTCTTCAAGAGGAAGAGAAGCAAGAATAACCAGAGGGCGGGAGAGTGGCTTTAAGGAAGGTGAAGGGCTCACCTCATTCACCGCTCTACCTGTGTCTCCAACAGATGCTTTTGATACGTTCTTCCGAGAGTAGGTGATCCTTGCGAATCCGCCACATAATATCAAAACAAATAATTGAAAGAGAACTATAGGTATATGACAGGCAAGTAGGTACCCACCTCTCCTTTCAAGGCTGTTGAGTTCACGGTCACAACTGTAGAGTTATTCACACCGCTTAGTAACCTGGAGGAAACACATTGGTATTTGATGAAGAACTAACAGCTCACACACATACACACATTAATACACACTTTCATCCTTTTTAACATAATCAAAGCTTGTGTGGAACTTAGTAACTCATGTGTAGTGGATGGCTAAGTAAAAAATACTGTCCATGATGAGGAAGGACTGTGATAGTAAGTCTGAAGTCTTACTGGTCTTCCTTGAAGTATGTGAAGCCGACAAAAGGAAGCTGGTTTCCCACAAAGGCCTTAGGAGTAGGGAAGGTCTCCACGTCACCCTTGTCATCTTCTATCTCATCAAAGTTGCTAGTGTCAATGTCACTGCTCAACTCTGGAACCACAGGAGCCGCCGCTAAACAGCGGGAGGGAGAGTGGAGGTGGGAGGGAGGGAGGGAGGGAGGGAGGGAGGGAGGGAGGGAGGGAGGGAGGGAGGGAGGGAGGGAGGGAGGGAGGGAGGGAGGGAGGGAGGGAGGGAGGGAGGGAGAGAGAGAGAAAGAAGGAAGGAAATATTGATGTTATTCATGTAATTTCTAGGTAACCATATGTAATATGTTTTCTATTGTACCAGGATGATCTTATATGATCAAATAAATAAATAAAATGTACTTGTCTGTACGGCAGAGATACCTACTGTTTCTGATGCTGTCGAAATTCCATTGGTCATTCTTGAAAAAGGGGTGTCGTTTGATCTCCTCCACCCCGTTGCGGCCCAGTCGCACCTCCCTGAATACCAAATAAAGTGCCATAGACTTATGTTAGTGGTCAGGGAGGCTAAGGTCAGACTACTACAAAAAATACTTTGCAAACTGTAACTTGAAGTTTAAATCTTTAACTGTGGTTAATATTTTTAATATCATTGTTACCTGTCTGTCAGGAAGGCACAGATTAGGTTTTTGGCATCTTTGGAGATCTCTACGTCATCTGGAAAGTTGAGGGAATTCTTGTGATCCATGATCTTGCTGTATGTTCCAACAAGGGAGTCGGCATAGAATGGTGTGTCACCTAATGGGAACATAGGACAGAAATAATTACACTATGCTTACTTATAAGCAATTTGCTTACAAGTTCTCCAATATCTTTTTATGGGCAGACTTGACATATCTTCAGTTAGTGTAAACTAAGATTCGGAGTCATTATTTATAAACACCAAGGAGTTAGACAACACCAACTCACCGACTAGCATCTCGAAGATGAAGACCCCTACAGACCACCAGTCACACTCTCGTCCGTAGTAACCATCTCCACCCTGCGACTTTAGAACCTCAGGAGAGATGTAGTCTGGAGTGCCAACCGCTGTGTCACAGTGCACCATCCCAGTCTGTAACCAGTCAATCCTTCAGTTAGATACACTTTCTCAAGCAAACCAAGTATGAATCACCAAGTATATACAGTTAAGTTTTAATGAGAGCTTATCAAATAAGTGTTAACTTAAAGCACAGCTAGACACAAGCTATTCCTCTGGAAGTATTGTGAGTAATGCTCTCTTTAGCACACTGCACAGCTGGAACAAGTGGAAAATGTGGTCCTCACAGAGTCCATCTTCATGCAGGTTCCAAAGTCGGCCAGTTTGAGGTGTCCGTGGCGGTCCAGGAGCATGTTGTCAGGCTTGACGTCGCGGTGAATGAAACCCAGGGAGTGGATGGCATCCAGTGCCATGACCACCTCGGCCGTGTAGAACTGGGCCCACTTCTCAGGCACATCGTAGGTACTGGTGAGGTTCACCAGGTCCCCTCCAGGCATGTACTCCATCACCATGTAAAGGTAACGGTCATCTTGGAAGGCACAGCACAACTAGACACAGACCGGAAAGCAAAGACAATACAAGTTACAGGGTTATCTTCCATCACACTATTCTGGTTTGATACGGTTTGTGCAGATCGTTTTAAAATATGTTTTTGTCCTGTCATGTTATACAATATATTATACACTCGGTGGCCAATTTATTAAGTACACCAACCCATTCACGAAAATGGTTTGCTCCTACAGACAATGAGTTACGTGGCTGTGGCTTGCTATATAAAACAGGCAGACAGGCAACAAGACATTAAGTTATTGTTCAATTTAACGTTAGAATGGGCAAAACGAGTGACCTAAGCGACTGAGCGTGGCCAGGTGTGCCGGTTCCAGTATCTCAGAAATGGCTGGCCTCCTGGGCATTTCACGCACGAAAGTATCTAGGGTTTACCGAGAATGGTGCGACAAACAAAAAACATCCAGTCAGCGGCAGTCCTGTGGGAGAAAACAGCTAGTTGATGAGAGGTCGCAGAACAACAGTGGTGTGCAGAACGGCATCCCGGATCGCACAACTCGTCGGTCCTTGTCATGCAGCAGACAAAAGCACCGGGTTCCAATCCTGTCAGCTATAAACAAGAAGAAGCGGCTCCAGTGGGCAGGCGATCACCAACACTGGACAACTGAGGAGTGGAAAAACATTCCCTGGTCTGACGAATCCCGGTTGAGTATATAGGTGTGTGTGTGTCAGGTCTTACTTGTACGACCCAGGGACTGTTGGCGAAAGCCATAATATCCCTCTCCTCCCAGAAGAAGGCTGAGTCGGAGCGTTTTATCATCTCAAACTTGCTCAGCAGCTTCATGGCGTACACTTTCTGAGAGGCTTTGTGTCGAACCTGGGGGAAACAAAGGAATTAAAGAGACAGAAAGAGAGACGGAAAAAGACACAAAGGGAGAGGCAAAACTAAGTGGTGTACTCAATACGCAGGTGCTTAACATCTTGATGAAATACAAAAATAAATACATCTCACCAGCTGAACCTCCCCAAACGCCCCTCTGCCGATCACCTTCACCCTGTCAAAGTCCTCAGACTTCATCTGAAAGTCCCGTAGGTGCCCCATCACCTTCTCATCTGCATGGAGAGGAGAGGAGTCAGCCATCCACACACACATTCGCACATACATCTTTACTATTACCAAACATACTTACATCTGTTTAAAAAGGTTTCTACATTTTTGTTTTTCCGTAGGGCAGGGTAGTCTAGATCTAGAACGAAGGCATTGATAGAATCCTGAAATAGAGAAAGAAGAAAACTCATTAATTGGAAAAGATATACCAACATAACATGCAATCAAGCAAAATGAATATGGGAGCGTTATTTTTGGGCTGTAATTAAACTATTTACCCATAACAATGAGGACATTTAAGTGCCACAAAAATTGGGTATAACAATCAATTTAATTCAGGAATTGGGAATAAAATATGATCTAATAAAAAATTCCATAACATTGAAGTGGAATTGACATAACTCATAAGCATAAAACATAGAAAATGTAGGGCAATGGATTTGTCAGCTGTCATTCTCTAGCACCAACACATATTTGTATGAAGATGTGTCAAGAATAACATTACAACAATTATAACATTCATCTTATGTGCTAAGAATAACATTACAACAGACCTTCCTATAACCTTTCAGATCCTACAGTTGGAAGTCGGAAGTTTACATACACCTTAGCCAAATACCGTTCAACTTAGTTTTTTACAATTCCTGACATTTAATCCTAGTAAAAATTCCCTGTCTTAGGTCAGTTAGGATCACCACTTTATTTTAAGAATGTGAAATGTCAGAATAATAGTAGAGATAATTATTTATTTCAGCTGTATTTCAAGGCCTACATTCAAACAGTACCTCTTTGCTTGACATAATGGGAAAATCAAAAGAAATCAGCAAAGACCTCAGAAAAACAATTGTAGACCTCCACAAGTCTGGTTCATCAATTTCCAAATGTGGTATGACGGCTGCGTGTACCACGTCCATCTGTACAAACAATAGTACGCAAGTATAAACACCATCGGACCACGCAGCCGTCATACCGAAATGGAAGGAGACGCATTCTGTCTCCTAGAGGTGAACGTACTTTAGTGCGAAAAGTGCATTTGGAAATTGATGAACTAGACTTGTGGAGGTCTACAATTGTTGTTCTGAGGTCTTGGCTGATTTCTTTTGATTTTCCCATGATGTCAAGCAAAGAGGAACTGAGTTTGAATGTAGGCCTTGAAATACATCCATAGGTACACCTCCAATTGACTCCAATGATGTCAATTAGCCTATCAGAAGCTTCTAAAGCCATGACATCATTTTCTGGATTTTTCCAAGCTGTTTAAAGGCACAGTCAACTTAGTGTATGTAAACTTCTGATCCACTGGAATTGTGATACATTGAATTATAAGTGAAATAATCTGTCTGCAAACAATTGTTGGAAAAATGACTTGTGTCATGCACAAAGTAGATGTCCTAACCAACATACCAAAACTATAGTTTGCTAACAAGACATTTGTGGAGTGGTTGAAAAACAAGTTTTAATGACTCCAACCTAAGTGTATGTAAACTTCCGACTTCAACTGTATGTGTGTCTCTTTCTCACCCCCCAGTCCGTCCGTCTCTCTACTCTGCAGAAGTCAGTGTACACTATACAGCTTGATGCCATCTTTCATCATCTCCACTCCACTTCCCAATAAAGAACGTACCTCACACAGAACTACTATTTGAGGAGAAAAAGCACACAGACACACGCTCACTCTGACACAAACAAACACACGCTGACGCTCACACTAACACGGCTCATCTCCCCTTAGAGCTCAGCAATACAGGAAATGATCCACCCCGCCCAGCACTCAGAAGATCATTTCACTGTGTCATGAAGCCGGTACCTCAGTGTGCAAGTCATTTCCTCTGTAGAGAGAGACAACTCCACGCAGCCCGCCCATCCTTACTCAATAGGCGGTGAGTAAAATAGTGAAGCTACACTTCATAATTAGTGGACTGTAGAAATTGTGAACTATTTACCTGTCATTTATTTAGAAACATCTCTGTAAAATGGCTGATTGGTCAGTACCACACTCACTTCATTGTGGTTTCTTTGGGTTCACTGGAAAAAAGCAGGGGTAATGTGCAATTATAAAAAGAATGTGTAATGTGCAATTACAAAAAGCACCTGCATTTGTGTTGATGCCTGTGAAGTAGTCTACAGTTACCAGGAAGACCTGCTACTTCACAAATATCAACATAAGATTAGATTATTACCATATAAATATCTTCCTATAAATACCCTTTGCAACATGACTTTAAAATAAAGTCTCATCCTTCCTGGGAGAAAAAAGCAGCCTACACCCCAGAGCATCTTCTCAGGTACAGAGCAGAACCCTGACTGCTCACACATGTCAATCATGCATTACTGAACAGCCATTGGACAAGAGCCATCCATGCCGCTACCCCATGGCAAAAACAACAAGATATACTTTGAGTCTGAACGTCCATTCCATGCGTGTTTGTGGGCAACACCCGGGGAGATTAAGAACCCTTCTTTCAGACTTCCATCAAATCAAATCTTATTTGTCACATGCACCGAATACAACAGGTGTAAACCTTAACGTGAAATGCTTATGTTCGAGAAAGAGTAGAGTTGAGAAAAATATTTCCCGGGGGCCTCCCGAGTGGCGCAGTGGTCTAAGGCACCACATCGCAGTGTCACTAGAGATCCTGGTTCAAGTCCAGGCTCTGTTGCAGCTATCCACGGCCCGGAGACCCATGGGGCGGCGCACAATTGGCCCAGCGTCGTCCGGGTTAGGCGAGGGTTTGGCCGGCAGGGATGTTCTTGTCCCATCGCTCACTAGCGACTCCTGTGGTGGGCCGGACGCAATACACGCTGACACGGTCGCCAGGTGTACGTTGTTTCCTCCGACACATTGGCTTCCGGGTTAAGCGGGCATTGTGTGGCTGGGATGTGTTTCGGAGGACGCACGGCTCTCGACCTTCGCCTCTCCCGAGTCCGTATGGGAGTTGCAGCGATAGGACAAGACTGTAACTACCAATTGGGGTGAAAAAGGGGTCCTTTAAAAAAAAGTATTAACTAAATTATTATTTACTAAATAAAGTAAATAGTCCAGGTGTCCATTTGATTAATTGTTCAGCAGTCTTAAAGCTTGGGGGGTAGAAGACTTTTGGACCTAGACTTTGCACTCCGGTACTGCTTGCCATACGGTAGCAGAGAGAACAGTCTATGACTTGGGTGACTGGAGTCTGTGACATTTTTTGGGCCTTCCTCTGACACTGCCTGGTATATAGGTCCTGGATGGCAGTTGAACACTGAGCTGTAGTCAATGAACAGTATTCTTACATAGGTGTTCCTTTTGTCCAGGTGGGAAAGGGCAGATGGAGTGCGCTTGCGATTGCGTCATCTGTGGATATGTTGGGGCAGTTTCCCGGGATGATGGTGTTGATGTGAGCCATGATCAGCCTTTCAAAGCACTTCATGGCTACCGACGTGAGTGCTACGGGGCGGTAGTCATTTAGGCAGGTTACCTTTGTATTCTTGGGCACAGGGACTATGGTGGTCTGCTTGAAACATGTATTATAGACTCGGTCAGGGAGAGGTTGAAAATGTCAGTGAAGACACTTGTCAGTTAGTCTGTGCATGCTCTGAGTACACACCCTGGTAATCCGTCTGGCCCCGCAGCCTTGTGAACGTCTCTGTGTGTGGAGTAAAGGTGGTCTAGAATAGTTTTTCCTCTGGTTGCACATGTGACATCCTGGTAGAAATTAGGTCAAACTGATTTAAGTTTGCCTGCATTAAAGTTCCCGGCCACTAGGTGCACCGCTTCTGGATGAGCATTTTCTTGTTTGTTTATGGCCTTATACAGCTCGTTGAGTGCGGTCTTAGTGCCAGCATCGGTTTGTGGTGGTATATAGACGGCTATGAATAATATAGATGGGAACTCTCTTGGTAGATAGTGTGTGGTCTACAGCTTATCATGAGGTACACTACCTCAGGCGAGCAATACCTCGAGACTTCTTTAACATTAGACATTGTGCACAAGCAGTTATTGACAAAGAGACACACCCCCCCGCCCTGCATCTTACCAGACATAGCTACTTTGTCCTGGCGATACACAGAAAAACCAGCCAGCTCTATATTATCCATGTCGTCGTTCAGCCAAGACTCTGGGAAACATAAGATATTACAGTTTTTTATGTCCTGTTGGTAGGATAGTCTCGACCGTAGAACACCGAGTTTGTTTTCCAGTGATTGCACGTTGGCCAATAGAACCGATGGTAATGGTGATTTACTCACTCGCCTACGAATCCTAACAAGGCACCCCGACCTTCTTCCTCAGTATCTCCGCCTTTTCGAAAAAACTAACAAAACAGCACAGTTCGTTAGGAGCCCGTAAAACGGCAGCCACCCTGTCCGGCGCCATAATAATTTGTGTGCATGTGTGTGTGTCCAGTGGGCTTGTGTGTGCCTGTGTCTGTGTGTGTCTAGTGGATGCCTGTCTGTGTGTCTGTCTGTGTCTGTGTATATATATATATATATATATATATGTGTGTGTGTATGTATGTATGTGTGTGTCCAGTGGGCCAGTGTGTACCTGTATGTCTGTGTCTGTGTGTCCAGTGGGCCAGTGTGTGTGTGTGTCCAGTGGGCCAGTGTGTGTGTGTGTCCAGTGGGCCAGTGGATGCCTGTCTATGTGTGTGTGTGTGTCCAGTGGGCCAGTGTGCGTGTGTGTCCAGTGGGCCAGTGTGTGCGTGTCCAATGGGCCACTGTGTGCCTGTCTGTGTGTGTCCACAGTGACAGTGTGTGCCTGACTGTGTGTGTGTGTGTGTGTGTCTGTCCAGTGGGCCAGTGTGTACCTGTCTGTGTGTGTGTGTGTGTGTGTGTGTCCGTCCAGCGTGCCAGTGTGTACCTGTCTGTGTGTGTCTGTGTGTGTGTGTGTCCGTCCAGTGGGTCAGTGTGTACCTGTGTGTGTGTGTGTCCAGTGGGCCAGTGTGTGCCTGTCTGTGTGTGTGTGTGTCCCCAGTGGGCCAGTGTGTGCCTGTCTGTGTGTGTGTGTCCAGTGGGCCAGTGTGTGCCTGTCTGTGTGTGTGAGTGTGTGTCCCCAGTGGGCCAGTGTGTGCCTGCCTGTGTGTGTACGCATATCCAGTGGGACAGTGTGTACCTGTCTGTGTGTGTGTGTGTCTAGTGGGCCAGTGTGTGCCTGCCTGTGTGTGTGCGCATATCCAGTGGGACAGTGTGTGCCTGTCTGTGTGTGTGCTTGTCCAGTGGGCCAGAGTGGGCCTGCCTGTGTGTGTGTGTCCCCCTAATGGGCCAGTGTGTGCCTGCCTGTGTGTGTCCAGTGGGCCAGTGTGTGTGTATGTGTCTAGTGGGCCAGTGTGTGCCTGCCTGTGTGTGTGCTTGTCCAGTGGGCCAGAGTGGGCCTGCCTGTGTGTGTGTGTCCCCCTAATGGGCCAGTGTGTGCCTGCCTGTGTGTGTCCAGTGGGCCAGTGTGTGCCTGCCTGTGTGTGTGTCCAGTGGGCCAGTGTGTACCTGTCTGTGTGTGTGTCCAGTGGGCCAGTGTGTGCCTGTCTGTGTGTGTGTCCGTGTGTCCAGTGGGCCAGTGTGTGCCTGTGTGTGTGTGTGTCTAGTGGGCCAGTGTGTGTCTGCCTGTGTGTGTGAGTGTGTGTCCCCAGTGGGCCAGTGTGTGCCTGTCTGTGTGTGTGTGTCCAGTGGGCCAGTGTGTGCCTGTCTGTGTGTGTGAGTGTGTGTCCCCAGTGGGCCAGTGTGTGCCTGCCTGCCTGTGTGTGTACGCATATCCAGTGGGACAGTGTGTACCTGTCTGTGTGTGTGTGTGTCTAGTGGGCCAGTGTGTGTGTATGTGTGTGTGTGTGTCCAGTGGGCCAGTGTGTGCCTGTCTGTGTGTGTGAGTGTGTGTCCCCAGTGGGCCAGTGTGTGCCTGTCTGTGTGTGTGTGTCCAGTGGGCCAGTGTGTGCCTGTCTGTGTGTGTGAGTGTGTGTCCCCAGTGGGCCAGTGTGTGCCTGCCTGTGTGTGTACGCATATCCAGTGGGACAGTGTGTACCTGTCTGTGTGTGTGTGTGTCTAGTGGGCCAGTGTGTGTGTATGTGTGTGTGTGTGTCTAGTGGGCCAGTGTGTGCCTGCCTGTGTGTGTGCGCATATCCAGTGGGACAGTGTGTGCCTGTCTGTGTGTGTGCTTGTCCAGTGGGCCAGAGTGGGCCTGCCTGTGTGTGTGTGTCCCCCTAATGGGCCAGTGTGTGCCTGCCTGTGTGTGTCCAGTGGGCCAGTGTGTGTGTATGTGTCTAGTGGGCCAGTGTGTGCCTGCCTGTGTGTGTGCTTGTCCAGTGGGCCAGAGTGGGCCTGCCTGTGTGTGTGTGTCCCCCTAATGGGCCAGTGTGTGCCTGCCTGTGTGTGTCCAGTGGGCCAGTGTGTGCCTGCCTGTGTGTGTGTCCAGTGGGCCAGTGTGTGCCTGTCTGTGTGTGTGTCTAGTGGGCCAGTGTGTGTCTGCCTGTGTGTGTGCGCACGCGTGTCTAGTGGGCCAGTGTGTGCCTGCCTGTGTGTGTGCTTGTCCAGTGGGCCAGAGTGGGCCTGCTTGTGTGTGTGTGTCCCCCTAGTGGGCCAGTGTGTGTCCAGTGGGCCAGTGTGTGCCTGTCTGTGTGTGTATGTGTGTGTCCAGTGGGCCATTGTGTGCCTGCCTGTGTGTGTGTCCGTCCAGTGGGCCAGTGTGTGCCTGTCTGTGTGTGCGCGCGTGTCCAGTGGGCCAGTGTGTGTGCCTGTCCAGTGGGCCAGTGTGTGTCTGTCTATGTGTGTGTGTATGTGTGTGTGTGTGCGCGCATGTGTGTGTCTAGTGGGCCAGTGTGTTCCTGCCTGTGTGTGTGCTTGTCCATTGGGCCAGTTTGTGCGTCTGTGTGTGTCCAGCGGGCCAGTGTGTGCCTGCCTGTGTGCGCGTGTACAGTGGGCCAGTGTGTGTCTGTGTGTGTGTGTGTCCAGCGGGCCAGTGTGTGTGCGCGTGTCCAGTGGGCCAATGTGCGTGTCCAGTGTGCGAGCGTGTGTCCTGTGGGCCAGTGTGCGTGTCCAGTGGGCCAGTGGGTGTGCGTGTCTGTTTGTGTGTGCGTGTCCAGTGGGCCAGTGTGTGCCTGCCTGTGTGTGTGCTTGTCCAGTGGGCCAGTGTGTGTGTGTGTGTGTGTGTGTGTGTGTGCGAGCGCATGTCCAGTGGGCCAGTGTGTGTGCGTGTCCAATGGGCCAGTGTGTGCCTGCCTGTGTTTGTGTGTGTGTGTGTCCAGTGGGCCAGTGTGTGTGTGTGTCTAGTGGGCCAGTGTGTGCCTGCGTGTTTGTGTGTGTCCAGTGGGCCAGTGTCTGTCTGTCTGTCTGTGTGTGTGTGTGTGTGTCCGTCCGTCCGTCCAGTGGGCGCCTGCCTGTCTGTGTGCGTGTGTAGTCCAGTGGGCCAGTGTGTACCTGTCTGTCTGTCTCTGTGTGTGTGTGTGTGTGTGTGCCCGTCCAGTGGGCCAGTGTGTGCCTTCCTGTAGCCCCCCGCACCTCTCTGATTCAGAGGGGTTGGGTTAAATGCGGAAGACACATTTCAGTTGAATGCATTCAGTTGTACAGCTAACTAGGTATCCCCCTTTCCTTTGTGTGTGTGTGTGTCCAGTGGGCCAGTGTGTTCCTGTCTGTGTGTGTGTGTCCGTCCAGTGTGCCAGTGTGTTCCTGTGTGTGTGTGTTCCTGTGTGTGTGTGTGTCCAGTGGACCAGTGTGTTCCTGTCTGTGTGTGTTTGCCTGTGTGTGTCCATCAGTTACTGGGGGCTGGGGGAAGGAACCCATACACACAGACCTGCAGGGCATTAGAAAAATATGCCATGACCCAAACAATGAAAATTACACACAGAGAAATGGGGTAGAAACAAAAATAGTTGTAAACACCCAGCCCTTACCTAATGTAAACACCCAGCACTTACCTAAATCTAAACTTAGGACCATCGTACACACAAGTAACATACTGAATTCCTTCATTTCCACACATCTTTATAACTCCTAGAGATAGTGTCTGGGAAACTACAGAGCCATAGATAGGTCTATCTATCAATGTTTTATGAATAGGTATGAACTCATCAGACAGGGATGTTAAATCAGGGACACTGACCGACCCACTGCTGCTATCTTCTCAGTTCTCCCTTATCTGTCTGAACTACAGTGAAAAAACACTGCTGGCAAGCATACTGCAAACCTGCCAATGTACTGGGGTTGCATGGCAACGTCTTAGAAACATTATTCAGTGGGAGACGCAGTGAGGCTGATGTTGATAACAGGCCACACAAGTCAATCTCTACTAAAATACAACACAATCATAACCAAATCGTTCATCTAACAAAATGTAAGTACACCAGCTTGTAGAAGAACACAATATATGCATGTCAAGCTTGAAAACTGTCGAAGGAGAAGCTGAGAGAAATGGATGAAAAGAAATACAAAAAATAGTTGGTTGGCAGCAGCAGCGTCTGTCCAATTGATAATGTCATTAGGAGATAGTGGGGTTAGTTTAGCCATTCTTTACATTTAGCATAATTCCGTCAAGGGAAATATCCATACGCACAAAAAGCTTATTTCTCAAAAATGTTGTGCACAAATTGGTCTACATCCCTGTTAGTGAGCATTTCTCCTTTGCCATGATAATCCATCCAACTGACAGGTGTGGCATATCAAGAAGCTGATTAAACAGCATGATCATTATACAAGTGCACCTTGTGCTGGGGACAATAAAAGGCCAATAAAATGTGCAGTTGTGTCACACAACACAAAGCCACAGATGTTTGCAATTGGCATGCTGACTGCAGGAATGTCCTCCAGAGCTGTTGCCAGATCATTTTATGTTCATTTCTCTACCATAAGCCGCCTCCAACATCGCTTTTGAGAATTTGGCAATACAGTGGCTTACGAAAGTATTCACCCCCCTTGGCATTTTTCCTATTTTGTTGCCTTCCAACCTGGAATTAAAATTGATTTTTGGGGGGTTTGTATCATTTGATTTACACAACATGCCTACCACTTTGAAGATGCTGAATATTTTTTATTGTTAAACAAACAAGAAATAAGACAAAAAAAACTGAAAACTTGAGCGTGCATAACAATTCACCCCCCAAAGTCAATACTTTGTAGAGACACCTTTTGCAGCAATTACAGCTGCATGTCTCTTGGGGTATGTCTCTATAAGCTTGGCACATCTAGCCACTGGGATTTTTGCCCATTCTTCAAGGCAAAACTGCTCCAGCTCCTTCAAGTTGGATGAGTTCTGCTGGTGTACAGCAATCTTTAAGTCATACCACAGATTTTCAATTGGATTGAGGTCTGGGCTTTGACTAGGCCATTCCAAGACATGTAAATGTTTCCCCTTAAACCACTTGAGTGTTGCTTTAGCAGTATGCTTAGGGTCATTGTCCTGCTGGAAGGTGAACCTCCGTCCCAGTCTCAAATCTCTGTAAGACTGGTTTCCCTCAAGAATTTCCCTGTATTTAGCGCCACCCATCATTCCTTAAATTCTGACCAGTTTCCCAGTCCCTGCCGATGAAAAACATCCCCACAGCATGCTGCTGCCACCACCATGCTGCTGCCACCACCATGCTTCACTGTGGGGATGGTGTTCTTGGTAGCAGCATGGTGGTGGCAGCATCATGGTGATGGCAGCATCATGCTGTGGGGATGTTTTTCCATCGGCCAGACATAGCGTTTTCCTTGATGGCCAAAAAGCTACATTTTTGTCTCATCTGACCAGAGTACCTTCTTCCATATGTTTGGGGAGTCTCCCACATGCCTTTTGGCGAACACCAAACATGTTTGCTATTTTTTTCTGGCCACTCTTCTGTAAAGCCCAGCTCTGTGGAGCTTTGCAGCTCCTTCAGGGTTATCTTTGGTCTCTTTGTTGCCTCTTTGATGAATGTCCTCCTTGCCTGGTCGGTGAGTTTTGGTGGGCGGCCCTCTCTTAGCAGGTTTGTTGTGGTGACATATTCTTTCAATTTTTTAATAATGGATTTAATTGGATTTAATTAGTTTCGGATATTGTTTTTATAACCCAACCCTGATCTGTACTTCTCCACAACTTTGTCCCTGACCGGTTTGGAAAGCTCCTTGGTCTTCATGGTGCTGCTTGCTTGGTGGTGCCCCTTGCTTAGTGGTGTTGCAGACTCTGGGGCCATTCAGAACAGGTGTATATATACTGAGATCATGTGACAGATCATGTTACACTTAGATTGCACACAAGTGAACTTTATTTAACAAATTATGTGACTGAAGGTAATTGGTTGCACCAGATCTTATTTAGGGGCTTAATAGCAAAGGGGGTGAATACATACGCACGCACCACCTTTCCGCCATAATCTCATGTTTCAGCATGATAATGCATGCACAGAATTCCTGGAAGCTGAAAAATTTCCCAGTTCTTCCATGGCCTGCATACTCACCAGACATGTCACCCATTGAGCACGTTTGGGATGCTCTGGATCGACATGTACAACAGCGTGTTCCAGTTCCCGCCAATACCCAGCAACTTCACACAGCCATCGAAGAGAAGTAGGACAACATTCCACAATCAACAGCCTGATCAACTCCATGTGAAGGAGAAGTGTTGCGCTGCATGAGGCAAATGATGGTCACACCAGATACTGACTGGCTTTCTGAATCACGCCCCCCTAACTTTTTTTTGAGGTATCCGTGCATATCTGATTTCCCAGTCATGTGAAATCCATAGATTAGGGCATTAATCATTAATTTTAATTGACTGATTTCCTTACATTAACTGTAACTTACTAAAATTGTAAGTTGTCCGGGGGTGTGTGGAAGGAGTCAGGCGCAGGAGATATGCAAAATATGAGTATACTTTAATGTAGTCGCCAGAGAACATACAGGCGCACTAGTAGATCAATACTCATTACCAAACAAAACCCCAAAATAAACACGGGTATGATTGCATCAACCGGAGTACCGAAATTCACAAAACAAATGCCCTACACAGAGCACGAAGTAAACCGGTAGCAACCTACTCTGTCAAAAGACAAAACAATCACGCACAAGGGAAGACGGGAAAAGGAGGAAATTATAACAGGGGCGTGATTGGGAGAAATACAAAACAGGTGTGAACAATCAAAACCAAAACAAATAGACACACAGGAAGGAATCGGTGATGGTTAGAAAACCGGGTGACGACGAACGCCGAACACCGCCCGAACAGGAAGACTTCGGCTGAAGTCGTGACAAAAATCTTTTAAATTGTTGCATTTTTTACCATGTATTAACAGTTGGAACTACCTTTTTAAAACCATGTCTATTTTTATTTCCCAAATAATTCAACAATTTTAAGCATATTTTAACACATGCTTAACACCTTACAAACACTTTGTACAAACAAATAAAATAACAAACTTTTAACGCAAGCCAGGCCCTGTTGTTACCGTATATACTAGCAATAATGCCTTGCGTGTGGGGAAGAAAACACCAACATTGGCTCAACTTACCCCATGGTCATTGGCTCAACTTACCCAAAGGCAAACATTTCAACAAAATCAGCCCAAACAGCTGCAAGGATGCACTTTCTTGCTAGGTTTAGGACCTCATATTGAAGCTTATAGAGACCCCAACTGATGTATAACACATTAAATTAATTTGACTTGGAGAAAATCCGATTTTTGGACCTAACTTACCACTTTTTCCATGTGGTTTCTTCCTTCACAGACTCCATGAAATGATGACCTCTTCCTAAATAAATTGGTCAAATTATAAATTTTGTGCATGGTTTTCTAGAAATAAGATTGACTCAACTTACCCCACACTCCCCTATTTGGTATTATCTTTGTGTGACTTTCCTGTCACAAACAAAGGCAAAAAATCATTGAAGGGGAAAAAAGTTTTATTTTCTGATTCAAGCATTATTATTTCTTCAAGTATTATTAATTATTATGAGTAATGCAGTTTATTATTATGATCCATTTCATATGAAGCCTTTATTTAATTGTATTAATTAAGAACAAATTCTTGTTAGTTAAACCAATAGCAACAGACCTGACTCCAACAGGGAACCTCCTCTCTCCATTTCCCAAACCCTCCTCCCTATCACCGATCCCATCTCCAGGCGTGCGAAACAGAAAACAGCCTTTGGACTTTAAAAGGCTTGAGTAAAAAGCTAATGTTTTGATCAAATTCCAGACGTTTAAAAATAGTTGCTTGGAGAAGTGGAGCCGGAGCCCAGGCAAAGTGAGGGGTATGCCAGGCAGAGCCCATAACTCTAAAATACTGGAACAGTCAGAGCCAGAGTCTCACAAATGGCAAGGGCCCCATGTCGTACTGTGACCAATGGAGGGAAACGGACAAGCACCACGTCTGTGTTTTGTCTAACTGCTGATGGATGTCTTGCCTGATATGTTCTGTTTTTGAACAGATGTGCTGGATGTCAGAGAAATGGAGCATGAGAGAAATGAACCCGTAGACGTGTTGTGGACGTATTATTCAAGTATATTATGTATTTTTCCATAGGTGATTTGACTAAGGGTGATAATGATGGCTCACTGCTTTGTATGTAGGAGTGTGTATGTGTTTATGTGAGCGTGTGCATGCACAGCGTTTCTGTGTCTGTGGGAAGCGGTCTCTACCCAGGAGGTTGTCATGAAGAGGTGATGCTTGAAGTCAGATGGATTGAATGGTAAATGAGTAGGCGGAACGCTTCTCCAGAGTACCTTCTACTCCCATCGCTGTCATGTTGTCATGCATTAAAATAGAATCTGACTCCCCCCTTCCCCCCACACAGTAATACATTATATCACATTCACAGAATTCTCCCACACAGGTCTGTTAGCAGTGTTAAGTGAGGTGTTTCACCACCAAATTAAATCGTGCTTTCTTTAGCTAGAGACCTAGGTGCTTCTGAACCAAACACTGTTGGCATTTTATACTATTAGTAGCTAGAATTCATTCAAAGGACTAAGTCTACTGGGCCATTGCATTTAAAATCTGACAGGATGGACAGAAGGACTGAAACTTTAGTTACACCCAACAAGGCAAAAAAAAACTATCCACCACTAACTACTTCCAGTCGAAAGCTTAGCCCCTTGGCCTACAATTACAGAATACACTTGCTTACATTTGCATGACCAGCGCAAACTAGCTAACATTCTGCATTCTGCATAGGAGCTGGGACTTCCGCCGCTAACAGAGAGAATAGAGAAGGAATAGAGGAGAAGAGGGAGAGGCTGTCTCAAGAGAGGAGGTGTGCAGGGTTGTTTTGCACAACTTGGCCCTGGCCACCATCACACCGCCATATATGGCAGTGTTTCTCCCCACTGGCACATCGCACCCAGTGCTGCTAGTGAGCAGAGCGGTCACATTTAGAGACAAATCGGACAGAAAATCTGCCTTCTCCAAGTCAGAGCACAGCTGGAGCAGAGCAGAAGTGCCATGGAAGACTGAATTTCCCCCACAACTGGAGACAGGAGACAGGAGACAGGAGACAGAGACAGAGACAGAGACAGAGACAGAGACAGAGAGAGACAGAGAGAGACTGAGAGAGAGAGAGAGAGAGAGAGAGAGAAAGGGAGAGGAGAGTCAAAAGAGAAATTAATGTGGAAACAAATACAACCAGAGATTAAACCTGAGCCTCAGATCATGAGAAGTGGATTCATGTTTTTACACCACTTACAGGCAATTGCAGAAGTGTAACTTCATCTTAGCGATCTGCTGGGGTAAGAGCCTCCAAGTTCTGTGCTTTGCAACAGCTTCACTGTGTTGTCGGCCCCTAGATAACGCTCTACCATTAATCTTGAACAAAGTACACAAACTTCAACACATCAATTCAAACAATGTGTCTCCTATCCACAGAAACAACCTAATTATCAATCAGTAAAGTCATCTTCTTGTTAGCACTAACCACAACATGGCGCTACAGCAAAGAGAAGGGAGAATGGCAGTCTGCTACTAAACATTTACCCAATCAATTACCCAAATCTATTCTCAATACCCAAACAAAGCCCATTGATGATAATACTTCCTTCAGATGGCACCACCTATGCCAGCCAATGCTAAACTCAGACCATACAAAAGTACAGACCCAAAAATCAATGGTGCCATTGGCATGACTGTGGTTCCACTCAAATTAATACACATATATAAATAATCAAAACAAGCAGGCAACTAATAGTAACGCAGAGGTAGTTGCACTGGCAGTGTCAGTGAATACAGTCGTGGCCAAAAGTTTTGAGAATGACACAAATATAAATTTTCACAAAGTCTGCTGCCTCAGTTTGTATGACGGCAATTTGCATATACTCCAGAATGTCATGAAGAGTGGTCAGATGAATTGCAATTAATTGCAAAGTCCCTCTTTGCCATGCAAATGAACTGAATCCCCCAAAAACATTTCCACTGCATTTCAGCCCTGCCACAAAAGGACCAGCTGACATGTCAGTGATTCTCTCGTTAACACAGGTGTGAGTGTTGACGAGGACAAGGTTGGAGATCACCCTGTCATGCTGATTGAGTTCGAATAACAGACTGGAAGCTTCAAAAGGAGGGTGGTGCTTGGAATCATTGTTCTTCCTCTGTCAACCATGGCTACCTGCAAGGAAACATGTGCCCTCATCATTGCTTTGCACAAAAAGGTCTTCACAGGCAAGGATATTGCTGCCAGTAAGATTGCACCTAAATCAACCATTTATCAGATCATCAAGAACTTCAAGGAGAGCGGTTCAATTGTTGTTAAGAAGGCTTCAGGGCGCCCAAGAAAGTCCAGCAAGCGCCAGGACCATCTCCTAAAGTTGATTCAGCTGCAGGATCGGGGAACCACCAGTACAGAGCTTGCTCAGGAATGGCTGCAGGCAGGTGTGAGTGCATTTGCACGCACAGTGAGGCGAAGACTTTTGGAGGATGGCCTGGTGTCAAGAAGGGCAGCAAAGAAGCCACTTCTCTCCAGGAAACACATCAGGGACAGACTGATATTCTGCAAAAGGTACAGGGATTGGACTGGGGTAAAGTCATTTTCTCTGATGAATCCCCTTTCCGATTGTTTGGGGCATCCGGAAAAAATCTTGTCCGGAGAAGACAAGGTGAGCGCTACCATCAGTCCTATGTCATGCCAACAGTAAAGCATCCTGAGACCATTCATGTGTGCAGTTGTTTCTCAGCCAAGGGAGTGTGCTCACTCACAATTTTGCCTAAGAACACAGCCATGAATAAAGAATGGTACCAACACATCCTCCGAGAGCAACTTCTCCCAACCATCCAGGAACAGTTTGGTGATGAACAATGCCTTTTCTAGCATGACGGAGCACCTTGCCATAAGGTAAAAGTGATAACTAAGTGGCTCGGGGAACAAAAAATCAATATTTTGGGTCCATGGCCAGGAAACTCCCCAGACCTTAATCCTATTGAGAACTTGTGGTCAATCCTCAAAAGGCGGGTGGACAAACAAAAACCCACAAATTCTGACAAGCTCCAAGCATTGATTATGCAAGAATGGGCTGCCATCAGTCAGGATGTGGCCCAGAAGTTAATTGACAGCATGACAGGGTGGATTGCAGAGGTCTTGAAAAAGAAGGGTCAACACTGCAAATATTGAATCTTTGCATCAACTTCATGTAATTGTCAATAAAAGCCTTTGACACTTATGAAATGCTTGTAATTATACTTCAGTATTCCATAGTAACATCCGACAAAAATATCTAAAGACACTGAAGCAGCAAACTTTGTGGAAATTAATATTTGTGTCATTCTCAAAACTTTTGGCCACGACTGTACATACAAACAGTATATGGACTTTCTAGGGCATCAGCATGTTTTAACAAGAATTAGATGAAACCTCCAACAGACATTTAAAGTGCCTGACTTAAAGTGCCTGAAGTTTGATAGACATTTCATTGCAGTCGGGGGAGAGCCAAATAAAAATGTGATTCACATAAAAATATAAATACATTTAAAAATGTTTTCTTCTTCACATTTTCAAACAGCCCATTTATATTTTCCAACGGGGCTACCTCACTCAACTGGGTGAGGTTTTTCTCTCGCCTGAGTGGCCTCATTTCACTGCCCCCCAAAAAATTCAACCATCTAGTGTTCATATAACAACACAATGTCAAGTACAGGTAGCCTAGTCAAATAATTAACATCCAATCACATTAACCATTACTCTCTCGCGGGAATTCCACTAAACAGTCTGTATGTAGCCAAACGTAGCTGCTGCTCATGTTGGTATCTGTACTGATGGCGCAAAAGCCATGACAGGGAGACATAGTGGAGTGGTAACGTGCATGCAAGCAGTTGCTCCCGACGCCACTTGGGTACACTGCAGCATCCACCGAGAGACTCTTGCTGCCAAGGGAATGCCTGACAGCTTGAAAGACGTTTTGGACACTACAGTGAAAATGGTTAACTTTGTTAAAGCAAGGCCCCTGAACTCTCATGTATTTTTTGCACTATGCAATGATATGGGCAGCGACCATGTAACGCTTTTATAACATACAGGAGTGACCTGGTTATCAACAGGCAAAGTATTGACATGTTTTTTGTAATTGAGAGACAAGCTTTAAGTTCTCTTTACTGACCATTATTTTCACTTGTCTGACCGCTTGCACGATGACAAGTTTCTCACACGACTGGCCTATCTGGGTGATCTTCTTTCTCATCTGAATGAGCTGAATCTAGGATTACAGGGACTCTCCACAACTATATTCATTGTCTGGGACAAAATTGAGGCTATGATTAAGAAGTTGGAGCTCTTCTCTGTCTGCATTAACAAGGACAACACACAGGTCTTTCCATCATTGTATGATTTTTTTTGTGTGCAAATGAACTCAAGCTTACGGACAATGTCAAATGTGATATAGCGAAGCACCTGAGTGAGTTGGATCCGCAATTACGCAGGTACTTTCCTGAAACGGATGACACAAACAACTGGATTCGTTATCCCTTTCATGCCCTGCCTCCAGTCCACTTACCGATATCTGAACAAGAGAGCCTCATCGAAATTGCAACAAGCGGTTCGGTGAAAATTTAATTTAATTAGAAGCCACTGCCAGATTTCTGGATTGGGCTGCGCTCCGAGTATCCTGCCTTTGCAAATCGCGCTGTTAAGACACCGATGCCCTTTGCAACCAGAGAGAGTGGATTCTCAAGCAATGCAGGTGTAGCAATGCAATGCAGGTGTAGAAGCACGGTGGCTAGGAAAAACTCCCTAGAAAGGCCAGAACCTAGGAAGAAACCTAGAAGCACACCCTTCTCATTAACCTGTGGTGAGTTATTCACAATTTGATGAACAAATAAGGTTTTATATGTAAGATGGTTAAATAAAGAACAAAATTATTGATTAATATTATATTATTTGTGCCCTGGTCCTATAAGAGCTCTTTGTCAATTCCCACGAGCCGGGTTGTGACAAAAACTCACTCTCATTCTTATGTTTATTAAATGTATTTTATAGTGTGTGTGTGTGTGTGGCAGGCTTACAATGATGAAAAAAAAACTACATTTGAGAGTGAGCTGACTCTGGTGCTAGAGGGGGTACGCAGCTGGAGGTTGAATGTTTAAAGGGGTACGGGACTATAAAAAGTTTGGGAACCACTGGACTAGTGTAACCAATGCACTTTGACACATTTAATTGAGATGTTGAGAGTTCAGCTTGATGTCAATAGTTTTTTTAGTTTCTCTTGCCAGACTTAACAGTGACAGTGAGAAGAGACTAATCGTTTATATAATTCCATAATTCGCAAGTTGTCACTCACAGTGGAAGCTTGAAATTGAAGCTGTGTCGAGTCTGGCTGTCACATTTGAGACGTGAGAAAATGTATGCCAAACAAAAAACATTGATTTAAAAGTTTAACAAACCATACAACTCTATGTACATGGACATACATTTTTTTAAACGTACAATGAACATTTCACAAAAACATTTACTAGAAGAACTGTGCAGATGCAAATTTTGGCAACATAATTAAAATCTCCCTCAGTTTGTGTCCACCTTTTCCTCAAACTCTGTTAAATATTTGCTCTGAATGAAGATTCAACTATGTCTGCAGAAAGAATGGGGTGTCAGGTATGACATGACAAATTGACTTTGATCAAATCTCTTTTGGTTATTAAACTACACTAAGTGAAGTGGATTTACACCCAGTAACGGAATTGCAAGAAAAACAAGACCAACGTAAAAACAAGACCACATTTTCTTGGACCAGACCAAATCTGAACCAATTATACACATCTATGTTTCACAAGTTTGGACAAAGTACAGCACAGTACAGCACAGAACAGTAGAGTAGAGTTCAGTACAGTATAGATCGGTACATTATAGTGTACTCAACTCTAGTGTACTCTACTGTGTACTGTACACTTATTTTCTTAACTGTACTGAACTATACTCTACTTTTCTTTACTGTACTGCGCTGTCCAAACTTGTAGTCAATTCAATAGCCGAAATTACATTACACATTTTTGGGAAATTCTGTTACTTATTTGATAACGGAATTACGTTTTTTTTATTAATCACTTAATAATTCATAAACAAAATCAATATCAAAAACACAAATTGATAGGTCTACCTTTACTTGTTACTTCTGTGAACTTGTATTATCCTCCCTCCCCATGACAGAAATATTAGAAAATATCTTAAAAGGTATGTGGGTTTTTGGCAAACATAATTCTCAAGGCACAAGGCAAAGTTTCTTTAAAAAACTAACAGAAGGCAGAATAATTTCTCCCAAACTAAATATGTGTTGATATTGGTTGGCAGGGGTCTTCACTTCAACATTACTTGATGTATTAATAATACCTTTCAATACTTTTTCTGGATGTTTTCTAAGACCCCTTTTCCATCTGTTTGACCTGAAATCAAAGCATTTGCTTAATCCTCATTTATTTTTAGGATGGAAAATGCTTGAAAAATGTATATATACTTTAATAAAATATATATTTTGACTCAGCTTTCATTTGACATTTTCCTACAAACTTCACATGTTGGTGCTCAGGGGTCATTTTACATGGAAATGACCACCAGCTGTCTATTCTGGCTGCAATAATGATATCAATGGTTATCTAACAGTTATGTATACAGTGGGCATCATAAGTTTTCACCCCCCTTGGATTTGTTCACATTTTGTGGTGTTACAAAATGGAATTTAATGGATCTAATTTGGTCATCAAAATACTCCATAATGTCAACGTGAAAATAACATTTTCAAAGGTTTACAAATTAATACAAATTAAATAACTAAATTATAGTTGTTGCATAAGTATTCACCCCCTTTTGTTTAGGCAAGCCTAAATTAGTTCAGGAGTAAAATGTGGCTTAACAAATCACAAAATAATGGACTTTGAAATGGAGATTGACATGACTTTTTTAATGACTACCACTTCCATTAGTTAAGTACTGAGTTTCAAGCACATATAAAACTACAAAGACCAGGGAGATTTTTCGAAAGCCTCAAAGAAGGGCAGTGATTAGTAAATGGGTAACAATAACAAATCAGACATTGAATATATCTTTAAGCATGGTAAAGTCTAAATGATGTATTAAACCACCAAGACAACAAAGATACAGTCGTCCTTCTGAACTGAACTGCAGGAAAGGAAGGAAACTGCTGAGGGATGTCACTATGAGGCCAATGGTGATTTTAGAATGGCTACAGAGTTCAATGGCTGTGAAGGGGGGAAAACTGAGGATGGATCAACAACATTGCGGTTACTCCATAATAATGGCCTAAATGACAGTGAAAAGAACAATATACAGTACCAGTAAAAAGTTTGGACACACCTACTCATTCAAGGGATTTGCTTTATTTGTACTATTTTCTGCATTGTAGAGTAATAGTGAAGACATCAAAACGATTAAATAACATATATGGAATCATGTAGTAACCAAAAAAAGTGTTAAACAAATCAAAATAGATTTTAGATTCTTCAAAGTAGCCACCCTTTGTCTTGATGACAGCTTTGCACACTCTTGGCATTCTCTCAACCAGCTTCATGAGGAATGCTTTTCCAACAGTCTTGAAGGAGTTTCCACATATGCTGATCACTTGTTGGCTGCTTTTCCTTCACTCTGTGGTCCAACTCATCCAAAATCATCTCAATTGGGTTGAGGTTGGGTGATTGTGGAGCCCAGGTCATCTGATGCAGCACTCCATCACTGTCCTTGGTAAAATAGCCCTTACACAGCCTGGAGGTGTGTTTTGGGTCATTGTCCTGTTGAAAAACAAATGATAGTCCCACTAAGCCAAAACCAGATGGGATGGTGTATCACTGCAGAATGCTGTGGTAGTCATGCTGGTTAAGTGTGCCTTTAATTCTAAATAAATCACTGACAGAGTCACGAGCAAAGCACCCCCACACCTCCTCTTCCATGCTTCATGGTGGCAACCACACATGCGGAGATCATTCGACCGCCTACTCCGCGTCTCACAAAGACACAGCAGTTGGAACCAAAAATCTCAGATTTGGACTCATCAGACCACTGGTCTCATGTCCATTGCTCGTGTTTCTTGGCACAAGCAAGTCTCTTCTTATTATTGATGTCCTATAGTAGTGGTTTCTCTGCAGCAATTCGACCACGAAGGCCTGATTCACACAGTCTCCTCTGAACAGTTGATGTTAAGATGTGTCTGTTACTTGAACTCTGAAGCATTTATTTGGGCTGCAATTTCTGAGGTTGGTAACTCTAATGAACGTATCCTCTGCAGCAGAGGTAACTCTGGGTCTTCCTTTCCTGTGGCAGTCCTCATGAGAGCTAGTTTCATCATAGCGCTTGATGGTTTTTGCGACTGCACTTGAAGAAACATTCAAAGTTCTTGACATTTTTCCAGATTGACTGACCTTCCTGTCTTAAAGTAATGATGAACAGTCATTTCTCTTTGCTTATTTGAGCTGTTCTTGCCATAATAAGGACTTGGTATTTTACCAAATAGGGCTATCTTCTGTATACCACCCCTACCTTGTCACAACACAACTGATTGGCTTAAACGCATTAAGGAAAGAAAATACACAAATTAACTTTTAACAAGGCACACCTATTAATTGAAATGCATTCCAGGTGACTACCTCATGAAGCTGGTTGAGCTGGCCATGAGTGTGCAAAGCTGTCATCAAGGAAAAGGGTGGCTACTTTGAAGAATCTCAAATATAAAATACATTTTGATTTGTTTAACACTTTTTTGGTTACTACATGATTCCATATGTGTAATTTCATAGTTGATGTCTTCACTGTTATACTATAATGTAGAAAATAGTCAAAATAAAGAAAAACCCTGGAATGAGTAGGTGTGTCCAAACCTTTGACTGGCACTGTAAATATATATATTCATACATACATACATATATTCCAAAACATGCATCCTCTATGCAACAAGGCATTAAAGCTATACTGCAAGAAAACTCAGCAAAGGATTACACTTTTTGGCCTAAAGGCAAAGTGTTATGTTTGGGGAAAATCCAACAACACATCATTGAGTAACTGCCTCCTTATTTTCAAGCATGCTGGTGGCTGCATCATGGTATGGGTATGCTTGATGGTCGGCAAAGACTGGGGAGTTTTTCAGGATAGAAATAAACGTCATGGACCTAAGCACAGGCAAAATCCTAGAGGAAAACCTGCTTCAGTCTGCTTTACACCAGACACAGGGAGAGGAATTCACCTTTCAGCAGGACATTAACCTACAACACAAGGACAAATCTACACCGGAGTTGCTTACTAAGACAGTGAATGATCCTGAGTGGCCAAGTTACAGTTTTGACTTAAGTCTGCTTGAAAAGCTATGGGAAGAGTTTAAAGTTGCTTTCTAGCTATGACCCCCAACAACTTGACAGCACTTGAATAATTTAGAAAAGAATAAGGTACAAATATTGTGCTATACAGGTGTGCAAAGTTCTTAAGATACTTACCCAAAAAGAATCACTAGTGTAATTGCTTCCAAAGGCGTTTCGAATATGTATTGATTCAGTGGGGTGAATACTTATGTAATCAAGGTACATTAGGGTTTCATTGTTTATATAAAAAAACAACAGCACATTGACAGAGTATTGTGTAGATCGTTGACAAAAAAAAGAGGCACTTAAATCTATTTTAATCCCACTTTGTAACACAAAATGTGAAGAAATCCAAGGTGGGTGAATACCTGTGATACCCACTGTAGGTGCGTATAGAAACAAACAAATGAAACAATCTTATATATGTTCCTTTGACAACAATGAAACTCTAATATCAGAATATAAATAAGTTACTGGTGTGAATCTGGCTTTGAAACTCAAATCAAACATTCCTTTTTAGAGCAAGAGGAGAGGTGCAGTTAGATAAAGGGAATAGTGAAAGGGGAAAGTGCAGCAATTCAGAGGGACTTTGAGACCCATATATAGCTCCAACTATTTACTCAATGAGGTCATTTCCTTGAGGACAGCGAAAAGGCTGCAATCAAGTGTGCCTAGTTAGGCCTATCTCAAGAAATGCCCTCTCTTCCATGCTGCTAGCGCCGAGTGTCCATTTTGGCTTTCAAGTTTCATCTTTTAATATCACGTGCACAAATACAGTGGCTGATGCTGGTGACTGAAAACAGTTACCCAGTCAGCACTGATGCTCTGCCAAATAAAGGGGATCAGTGGGGCTGGGGCCTGGGGGAAAATACTGCCATCAGTGATGTTTTACTTCAAGCCTCCATGATACAGTATAACGTGTCTAAGATGATACAGAGCACTCTTGAAATTAAAAGGGTGTGCCCTGGGATTATATTAGATAGCAGTACAGGTGAAGGAAAAACAGAATACAGGAATGTTACTTTACTACACAGTTGCAGGTGAAAATGACTATCAACTTAGCTGACATTAGAAAATATGCCAACTGGGCAGGATTTTTCACACTAGCCAGCAATGTATTCAGCTCATGAAATATCTCAAGTACCATTTTTATTGAAATAGTAAAAACATATAGCTAATCAAAGTAAAAAATGTATTTGAACACTATAAAACACTAAGTGCATTCCATCCAATAACGAAAAAATAAGTAACATTAATGGATCAATTTGAAAGTGCCAGAGGGAGAAGAAAAAACCAGCCAACACTGCAGATCAGATCCTGTTGACTGGCCTGAGTTACCCGCCTCTGAACCTGTACTGAACACAACTCACTCTCTCAGCTGCCTGTTAAAGGCAGGCCATCTGATCCAGTTCACATTCTGAGATGACAGAATGAATGCCATCTCATTCCTGAAGCTTTCCAGGAGACCTTAGTCAGCCTGCTGCAGTACCAGACAGGTCAGCAACAGTTGTCCTCCGCTATGTAGCCCAAACTACAGTCTACACACACTCCTGATATGAGTTCCCTCCTATCCTTCCTTATTGGATAAAGTGCACACTCCATTTAGGTGAATCACAATTCACTATTACCCATTCAAATACATTCCATTTAAATGCTTTGAAACACTGCATTCTTCATTCTATTACACACATTAAACACATTCAAGTCAACAGTCATTCATAAGATTCACACTGCTTAGTTGAGTAGTGAAACCTTGGTGGGGTAACTGACAGATCCCAGGCTGCATTCCACTGACTGTGGGCCTAATTTCAAGTGGTAGTCAGTCCTACACTGCATCAGATCACATCAGGGATGGCCCTGTGATAAGCAATCCCCTTTGAAGAGCAGCTTGACATTCCTGAAACACTCCAGGGACATGGAGCTAAACAAGGGACATGTTTTAGGCCTATTCTCTATTTTAGACTATTATCTCACATGTACATTGTGCAAAACAAGAAGTGTACCGGAAGAAAAACGTTTACAGGAAGTAAGGACATAAAAAAGGCCCAGGCATTGTTCTGCTGAGGCAACAAGTGCCTTATCCAGGATAATTATATATAAGCAGCTGTTATAGGTGTTAATGGATGTCGATGACTAAGTATGTGTGTGTGTGTTCCTTTATCATTAGGCAATGTTTTTAAAGTGAACAATGGATGGTATATCAGGAAAGGTCTGAATGTGAGAGCATGTAGAAACAGGTCTGACTGCATTAATGCATTGCCTGATGTTTGCCTCGGTGCCTTCTTCATAGCAGACAATAACAGAAAGCAAGAGTAGGCCAAAAATGGCTTGGGAGGATACAGCCTGTTCAGTCCTACGCACTCTTCCCACTCAACTTCAGTCTAGAACAGTCATCAAGCTTTGATATCTATCTCCTACTCATTCCCAGGAAATAAACACTTTTCAGCTGAGGATTCAGTCACTGCATATAAATTAGACCCATTATGCACTTTTAACAGATGGATTCTTAATTCAACTGGTACTGAAGAAGTTGAATTCCGGTTCAGAAACTGCTTGACATTTTTGAATAGTTTTCTGAGGGAGCTTCACCAGGAAACACTTCAAATCCTAAATGTGTAAATCATGAGTGTTTATGATCTTGGTGTGGCTATTTCAGGCTGGACCAACTATTAGGCTATCACAATAGGTTTATGCAGAATGTTTTCATGCCTATAAACAGATGACAGTCCTCTCGACATTCCACAGCAGTGAGTAGGCCTGTCTGGGTAAACACTCCTAAATCGTTCACTTATTATTATCCTTTTAAACAGTTTGCTTGGGGCGAAAACCCACTCCTCTCTCTGGCAGTTACTACAACGCATCAGTTTGTAGACAAGCGCGCGTGTGACATGCCGTTGGTACCCGTCTGGTGCCAAACATGACAATGTGGCGCATATCCCATACAAGTCAGTGGGCCAATCCCTTGCCAGGCGGGAGATCGTTCAGGGATTTGACCGGAAAAAACGTTTCCATTGAAGTAGGCTAACCTACAGGGCTATGCACATTTTCCAATAATCTTTAAACAGATTTAATGCAGTTAGCCTACGGCTATAGCTGTGTTGTCTGCTGCATCAGATGCCCTCATATGTCACTAGAAAAACATATGGCTCAACTATTTTCGATCCTTATACTCTTACATAGGCCTATGTTGCCTGGAATCCCGATGTTGAATTGCATGGAATTCTAAGTCAGGCAGAAAAGAGCATTTGAATCAGAAACTATTAACATACAGGCTACACATTGTCACAGGATAGGCTACACGTGATGCTGTTATAGGTGACAACTTAATGCTAAATAATAACGATTATGTGTTTATAATTTTTGTTACTCAAAAATATAGTGTAACAAGCCTATACTTTCTGAAGTAAATGTTGACCTGAATCATGAAAGGCTTGGTGGTGAGGAAGTTAGCTAAACCTTGCCCAACACCGCGCAGCCAGCGAATGATAGGATTTGGCTACAATGTCGACATCTGCATCATCAAAATTGATACATATTGGTTAAATTGCGTAAGACGTCTACTGCTACAATGTATCATGTTGGTTGCTTCAAAGTGCGCGAGGGGAAAACAGAACAGGCCCTATTAATAATTAATAAAATATTAGCAGACTTACGAGTAAACTTTCCAAGTTTATCGCAGATCTTGGATCTTTGATCATGGCCTCCAGCTTTTTCAACCGGTTTTCCATCCTTCTCTCTGCACCAAGTGACATTTTTGCGATTGATTAATGCCCGTTTCTTTTACAAATAAGACGAGCCTTATGAGAACTGTTTGGGTTTACATGGGGAAAAGTCTTTTTGTTCTTGGGCAATGGCCGTGGGCCTAGCAGCCTCCGACTCGCCTCCTTCTATAATCGCCTCGGAATTGCAGTATCCACAATGTAGAAAAAAATTATAATCCACCATAAACGGAGAAGCGCAGCTCCGCAAACTTGCAAATTAGTCCGGAGATTTAGTTGAACGCAAATCAAGATAGACATTTATAGTACCATATTCCACATGACTGTTCTCTGTGATCCACACCGCGATTAAATTAGAATTTTAAGAAGATTCAGCAACAGGGCGTTTTCTTTGCCCCCTTCCCCTTCTCTTTTTGGGCGCTCCGATGTGCTTTGCTTAAATTTAAAAAATGTTTCTAAAACAGTCGGAAGTGTTTAAATCCAACATTTGAAACACTCAAATTACATTGATTTTGTAATTGCATCACTGTCATAGGCAAATTGACAGAGTATGGCGTTCTCCAAAATAGCTTGAGCGATGAACAGTTTAAAAACGTTATACAATCAGCTCTTCTATGCACTACAGAACTATTTCGGTATGTATCCCTGCATGCCGAAAACTAAGGGTTGTCGGAATGTCTAACTGCAGTTAGCCACCGTGGATTCCTCGTACATACTCCACTTCCAGAGCTAGATCTCTCCTCCCTCCTCTGACATCAACATGCAGACACAGCCGCCTCATTTACCCATAAGCCTTCTCTGTCTCCTCAAATCAAGCTGCTGTTCAATGTGGGAAGCTGCATCATGATGAATAATAGAGCTATGTGATGACTATTCTCCTAAAGTTTTACAAATACATTCTTCACACTCAGTAAGGATTCATCTGATTGACACATTCTTTCCACTTATGCCCCACCGTATCTTGATATTGTTATAATAGTAACGTTTTTTTATGGCTGTGTGCAATGATCATGAAGTGTGCAACAAGTAGGCTACTTCCAGATGATATCATAGCTGCCAGTTAATAGATTAGTTGTTGGATTTAAATGTAACATCTGGCCTCCCAGCTGTGCCATCCGACTTCTGACACCAGTGTAGCGATTTGGGGGGCTAGCCAACTGGGACTTGAACAAGCGTCCCTCCAAATGTCCCTGCAACTATCAATCGAACACATTGCAACAATACGTTTAAACCTCTTGACCGCTTGCCAGGCGTTGTACTAAGGTAGCTACAATTCTATGTTTAATTGGTCAGCATCACACTATTGCAGTAGACGTACTGTAGGCCTACACATACTACAATGTACTGTTGCTTATGTCCGTCCATCGATGTCAATGATGACATTGCTCCCAGTAATTATAGTCTATGTGTGGTGTTGTTTTGGTACATTGTGTTTATGCCAATGCATGTAGCTGTTCAGGCGGATGTGAAACCCCGATGGTTCGCTACAGGAGGGGCTGATGTACTCAGCAATGGGAAGGGGAACCCCTGCTGGTGGGCTATTAAGGTGGGTAGTGCACAGTGAGGAAAGTGCCATAGGATGGCGCCATAGACTAGCAGATGGCACCTAATGTACATACCTGCAGTAGAGTATCAATATGCCACTGTGGTTGCACCAGTCTCGATGCTGTGTAGGCTGGTGCAGACTTTTTTCTGATTGCCACCCCAAGTGTTCTGTGATGCACAAGGGACGCTATGACACAATGTGTCCAATACATATTTTTGTGCTTATGCTTCATGGTGAGAGAAGGAATGAATGTGTTTGTGTGTGTGTGTGTGTGTGTGTGTGTGTGTGTGTGTGTGTGTGTGTGTGTGTGTGTGTGTGTGTGTGTGTGTGTGTGTGTGTGTGTGTGTGTGTGTGTGTGTGTGTGTGTGTGTGTGTGTGTGTGTGTGTGTGTGTGTGCGTGCGTGTGTGTGTGTGTGTGTGTGTCTGCGGTTAAACAGATATTGACAAAGATGAAACAAGTTGGTGTGTGCCTCTATTTATTAGTCTCCATAAGCAATTCACTGAATAAAGCAAATACTGTTACAGCAGAAAATTATTATTTTCAAAGCAATCTTGGCAACAAGTTATAGTAACAACTTCATAATAAAAAGACAACAGTTATATCAATTTCTTGCAGTTTTCTTCACTTTAATTAAATAATACTATAAAATGTACACAAAGGTTGATAATTCACCACTAGATAAAACATAGAAGGGGAAGGAGGATGTTTGTTGGTGGTGTAGGAAGAAGGGTCCTTTAGCAAAATGTGAGGGTTGGGTTTATACAAGTCACAGAAAAGCTGATCATCTATACATCAACACTAGCAACATAACAAAGGTGTTTTTTGTCCATTTTATTTTGTACAAAGTGGGGAGTCTTACAAGCGAGCATCATCGTCTGCACTGTAGAGTACACAAGTGAGAGTTAAGGCAGATTTTCTGTTCACGTTTGAAAAGAGACATGAGAAATGTCATGTTTTTGTTTCGTTTAGTATTTCTACTCTCTTTCAAGATTTTGAATAGGAAGTTGTCATTGCATATCTTAGGCTGTTGACCTAGCCTGTTTAATTCCATTAAATGGGTGCTGGATTTTCACTTTTATTCTTCATCTCTCCCCAATGAAATAGACAGATGAAGTTATTTCAACTTCATTCCTTTAAGTAGCATTTGCAAGACTGATGATGCTGGCACTGGAGGGGTGAATTGCCCTTTCGGTCACAACGATGAAGGCGATATTAAGGTGTGTGTGTGTGGTATTGTCGGTGTGTTAGGGTGAGGAGGACTATGCGTCAGGGCCACTATGCGTCAAAGGTCTGTGGAAGTGCTTCAAAAATCATAGTTGTGAGTATTGTCAGTTCCACTGTGTTGGCAGCAAAGAATATCTACGATGACACCTAGTGGCAATTTTTATCTTCACACAATTATTTCTATTTTACTGAGATGCCTCCAGTCCAACAGACAATGGCAGCAGTGGTCGGCTGAAATCAGTTGAACACACGCATGCACACAAAGACCCAGACACACATTTCTGCTGTCAGACAGAAGACCGACCTGTTTCATTGTCTCAGTTTCAACTGTCTCCCACATCTGTGAAGAACCGCAGACACTACAAGTTTCCAGTTTCAAGGCTATATTTGTCAAAGTATCTCTGGTTCGCGTTACATATTGTGATGAGGTCAAGTAAAAGTGAATGAAAGAATGGAAATTATTCCTCATTATCTCTTTTTCTTATGTGATCTCTAATTTTGGTTGAAATCATTGAGGATTAGTCAGCGCAAAAGCTTGTTTGCAAATTAACTACTACTCTTTGAGTGTGCAGTAGGATGACTGCAAAAAGGCTAGGTTGCTGAGTCTGGAAATGTATTTGTTTAAGATATATACAGTACCAGTCAATTTTGGACACACCTACTCATTCAAGGGGTTTTCTTTATTTGTACTATTTTCTACATTGTAGAATATAATAGTGAAGACATCAAAACTATGAAATAACACATGGAATTATGTAGTAACCAAAAAAGTGTTTAACAAATCAAAACAATGCCTTGATGACAGCTTTGCACACTCTTGGCATTCTCTCAATCAGCTTCATGAGGAATGCTTTTCCAACAGTATTGAAGGAGTTCCCACATATGCTGAGCACTTGTTGGCTGCTTTTCCTTCACTATGTGGTCCAACTCATCCCAAACCATCTCAATTGGGTTGAGGTCAGGTGATCGTGGAGGAAAGGTCATCTGATGCAGCACTCCATCACTCTCCTTGGTAAAATAGCCCTTACACAGCCTGGAGGTGTGTTGGGTCATTGTCCTGTTGAAAAACAAATGATAGTCCCACTAAGCCAAAACCAGATGGGATGGCATATCGCTGCAGAATGCTGTGGTAGCCATGCTGGTTAAGTGTGTCTTGAATTCAAAATAAATCACAGTGTCACAAGCAAAGCACACCCACACTATCACACCTCCTCCTCCTCCTCCTCCTCCTCAATGCTTCACGGTGGGAACCACACATGCAGAGATCATCCGTTGACCTACTCTGCATCTCACAAAGACAAGCCGGTTGGAACCCGAAATCTCACATTTGGACTCATCAGACAAAAGGACAGATTTCCACCGGTCTCATGTCCATTGCTCGTATTTCTTGGCAGAAGCAAGTCTCTTCTTATTATTGGTGTCCTTTAGTAGTGGTTTCTTTGCAGAAATTCGACCACGAAGGCCTGATTCACACAGCCTCCACTGAACAGTTGATGTTGAGATGTGTCTGTTACTTGAACTCTGTGAAGTATTTATTTGGGCCGCAATCTGAGGTGCAGTTAACTCTAATGAACATCCTCTGCAGCAGAGGTAACTCTGGGTCTTCCTTTCCTGTGGTGGACCTCATGAGAGTCAGTTTCATCATAGCGCTTGATGGTTTTTGCAATTTGCACTTGAAGAAACTTTTAAAGTTCTTGAAATTGTCCAGATTGACTGACCTTCTGTAATGGACTGTCATTTCTCTTTGCTTATTCGAGCTGTTCTTGCCATAATATGGACTTGGTCTTTTACCAAATAGGGCTATCTTCTGTATACCACCCCTACGTTGTCACAACACAAATGCATTAAGAAGGAAAGAAATTCCACAAATTATCAAGGCACACCTGTTAATTGAAATGCATTCCAGGTGACTACCTAAATTCTTCCTTTATTTAACTAGGCAAGTCAGTTAAGAACAAATTATTTTTACAATGACAGCCAGGAACAGTCTGCCCCTTGTTCAGGGGCAGAATGACAGATGTTTACTTTGTCAGCTCGGGGATTTGGTCTAGCAACCTTTTGGTTAATGGCCCAACATCTAACCACTAGGCTACCTGCCGCTAATGAAGCTGGTTGAGATAATTCCAAGAGTGTGCAAAGCTGTCATCGAGGCGAAGGTTGGCTACTTTAGAAGAATCTCAAATCTCAAATATATTTTGATTTGTTTAACACTTTTTTGCTTACTAAATGATTCCATATGTGTTACTTCATAGTTCTGATATCTTCACTATTATTCTACAATGTAGAAAATAGTAAAAATAAAGAAAAACTCTTGAATGAGTAGGTGTGTACAAACTTTTGACTGGTACTGTATATATATTTATTTTTAAGACTGGAAATTCAAGATTTAATAATTACTGTGACACAGAATCCTGGTCTTGGCACGGGACAGGCGAAGCCTAAATGCCTGACTATCAACATGCGACAGATTGTGTTGCAGTGCTACTCTGAGTCAACAGTCTCTAATCTGAACATTGGTCTCTGGTTCCACCTGCTTGGCATACACAGACACTGGCAAACACTACTGTCATCGGGGAGGAAGTTAAGATAGAGCAGTTGGAACAATACATGGATGGAGAGAGAATTAATCTCTAAACATCCTTTTAGTTAGTGTGTGTGCATGTGCGTGTGTGAGAGAGTACACCATGGAAGGTGGTGAGTCGCTGCTGTGTGTGTGTGCGTCTGCAAATGCATGCATGTGTGTGTATGTTTATGTGTGTAACTCTCTCATTTTTGTAATAAAACATACAACCCATAGCTCTGGCTGGTGTGTGGAATTACACTTCCCATCGGCGTTCAGAGGAAGAGAAAGAGGGTTCAGACCCAAAGGGAAATGGGAGAGATGGAAAAAGAAGTTGGCAAGAAGGTGGAGATTTTGGCTGGACAGATAGAGCATGAAAATTGAAAGAGCAAATTTTATGTTGACAGAAGTCTATAAGGAGAAATCTTTGCACCAAAAGACATACTTTTATTTGAACCTGACAAGCAACATGATGCTCTTCTAATTTCTCTGTGCAACTGACAAACTTAGAGCCTTTTTAACACCCCCATGTGGTACACTACCCACCAATTTGGCAACCTGTACTGTAAGTGTAACTCATTTTGGGTAATAATACATAAGGTTTGTCATTACGTCCCTCAATAGACTCTCAGTCCTTTCAGATCACTGAGCACCAACTAGTGTGTGTGTGTGTGGGGTGTTAGTGTCTACCGACAATATAAACTAGAATGAAGCAAAATAAACACTGCCAAAATTGTATAATGCAGACAGATTAACACCAGCAAATTACAACATTTTGAACAGGGTGAAGGACAGGGAAGTGCAATGATTCCCCATATCATAATGTAAATATGACTAAATCTTTGACTCATTAAAGAATTGATTAATTTGTTTCAGTAGTTTGACTTTACAAATAGTTCTACGATACGTTTGGACCAGTGTTTCCAGATAATTATCTATGACTGTCAAGCAAATTTGATTTAAGAGAGCCAGCTTCCCTTGTCAATGATAAATCCTAGTGCAACATTACGACCCTGAGCACTAGTGACGAAACAACGCTAATGACTGTGGTCTCAACTCTCGATTGACGCAATCCCTTTGTGGTGTGATAAGCAGCAGTCATATTTTTGCTTCCATGATGAAAGTCACATCATTACCATAACCTTACTGTACACATCAGAGATGTGGCTGAAGATATATCACTATCATCAATATCATTACGGTGTTAAAAATGTAAATACAGCCGTGATGATTACAATTAGAATTACACATCTGATTTTGTCTGACCAGGGGCTTGCAGAGAAGCAAAATAGCCTCCACGTTGGCAGAGATTGCACATTGTCCACAGTTACCCACCGTCGTTTGCTGGTGAGGTCTCTACCCTGTTGTCCACAAATCAGTGAGTGAGGATAAACTTGAAAATTCCTGTCTTTTATGACCATGAAACCCACTGAAGATGAGCAGTTCAATAGTGCCAAGGTCTCCTTTTATTGTGGAGATATCCCCACTGCTCCAAGAGAAAGGTTCTGTGACGCAAAGGGGCCCCTGGTATCTCCAGGAATGGAGTGTGCTACAGTCAGAACACAAGGATTTCACCGCTCCTCTTTTTTCTTGTTATTATTCCTCAACCTGTGAGGCTCAGAAAATGTCTCCCTCTGATTGTTACCTTCCATTAGGAGATGTCTCTTTTTGGTTTCCAGTTCAAAACAAATGTCCTGTCACCATCAATGGTGGGATGGGGGTTGGAGGTTAGCATTTTGTGCTGGTTTTGATCATGCAAAGGTGGGGGGCGGGTGGGGATGACTTTAGCCAGATTTTTTTTGCCACATAAAAATGCTACACCTTTCACTTTGGAACAGACTGGCTAAAAATGCTACCTTAGGCCTCTTCCAGCGAACACAAAACTGCTGGCAAATCTATTGGCTTAGCATTGTGGCTTATCAGTCTGACAGCAGAGATTTGGAAGGAAGGGAGAGAGGGGCAGTGTGGGCTAAAGGAATGTGTCTCAAGAGAAAATAACACGTCTGGTCTGGGTTAAAGGTGAATGCCTCCAAGTCCAACTTCCACTGGTCCAAGGGTTATTGTGGTAGGCCTGGGCAGAGTGGTTAAGATTAGGGTGACAAGGCTAGAATTTTGAGTGCTAGTTGGTTGGGAGAGAGGTTCATGGAGTGGAGGAGCGAGGGGCGGATAGTGGAAGGCTAGTGTTGTCAAGAGCTTCAACAGCATACCTCATTCTGTAGGGAAGTTACAGCCATCTGTCTGAGCTGAAATATGAAAGGAGAAAGAGGATCCAGAATTAGACATGTTAGATCAGACAAAGGGAATCCCCATTCTACAGGTCTATTTTTCAACCAGACATCTCTTTCGCTCAGATCCAATAGATTTACTGCTGCATGCTTGACTAAAGTAACATTAGCGTGTTCTCAACCCTGACTTCAAGAGTATATCTTCCTTCATGGTTGCACATTTCTGTCAGCACCCTCTCTCAGATCAGGTCAAAAGCTACGGCAAGGGCAGTAGTGAGGGAAACATTGCAATAGATCTATGCCGACAAAAAAGGTAATATTATGCTTGATGAAGAAAAGTCTCTTTATATTTAAACAATATCATCAAACATCAGTGCAATTGTATGAATCAAAACATGCTGCAAAGCAGCACAAACACAAAATACCCTACACATGGTTAAATTGGACTTCTTCATGTTTTGAAGGCCTTTTTGAGAAGCTGTCAGACTGTTTGATATTTTAGTGATATTTCCACACCACCTTTAGGGACAGGTACAGGGCAGAGATGATGAGAGGGGGACCTCTTTGGGTCCTCAGTAGAGGGCGCCATGAGACCAACCTTTTCTGCCTCATTTGTTCTGATTGCGTATTCGCAGGCACCTCCTCTTTAGCGCCGGCTCCAGCTCGGGGCTCCCTGCCCCTGCTGCCAGGGGTGCGCTGATGCTGCAGGACACGATGGCCGTCTTGTCGCTGGGCTTTGGCAGGGGCTGGATGACACAGCCAGCCTTGGGCAGCAGCAGTGCATAGGCGTGGTCGTCATCATCGTCCAGATCCATAAGGTCGCCGTTGGCTTCCAGCTTGCCTTCCCAAGTGCCCCCCTGCACTGCCTCCTCACTTGGGCCCCTCTTACCTGGTTCCCACTCTGGCACCAAGCAGCTGTTCTCCTTCAGCGCCTCCCGCTCCAGCTCGCAGTTGGCTGGCTCGCCGCAGCCTCCTCCTCCTCTCCGGCCAGGGTCAGACAGAGGTGTGGGTAGCGTGCTCCGGCTGGGGCCGTCTGTGTGTTGACTGCTGCCATTTACTATGACATCACAGGGGGCAGGTGGGCTGCAGGGCTGGGTCCGTGGGGTGCCAGGGTGATTTGTGAGCTGAGTAGTGTAGGAGTTTTGGTTTGGCTGTGGGGATGATGATGATGATGTGGCCTGGCTACAAGGCAGGAAGCCTGGCCCCAGAGAGTCACTAATGGCCTCCCTGACCTCCTGGCTCATGTCCTCTAGGCTGCTGTCCCCCTTCCCCTGCCCAGAGGCATTCAGAGGGGATGGTCCAGAAGGTGGGGGGCTGGTTGAGTCCCCGTCTCGTTCCACCTTTACCTGGACACTGGGCACCACCCGCTGGATGACCTGCTGCAGCCGCGATCGCCGGCCCAGAGTCAGGTCGATCACGCCCTCGGGGAGGGAGGCCACGGTGGAGGCACTCCCCGGATTCTCAGTCTTCACAGTCAAGTCCACCACATCAGTCCTACTCCTCTCAGAGCCAAAGCGGGCCAGAGCGTAGCCAGAGAAGCCCGGGGAGTGCACCCCGGAACTGGAGGGCCCAAACTTGTGATCCCCTCTGGAGGAACCAGGGGAGAAGGGCCTGTGGTCCTCCCCTGATGCACTGGGAATGGGGTCGTTGTTGTTGCTGGGTTTGTCCTTGGAGGTCTTGGGGTTGAAGGGGAAGGGTATAGGGATAGGGATGGGCACCGGCAGGGGCACGATTACAGGGTAAGGGACCAGCAGGGTTGGCGGGGGAACCAGAGGGGCGAGGGAAGGCATACCAAAGTTCATCATGGGTGGCATAAGCATGGGCCCGTTTGGCATCATGTTGGAGTGGAAGGGAAAACCGGGTATGTGTAGGCCTGGATGGGGTGGCATCATCCCTGGGGGGGTTCCCTCCCAGGTTGGGGTTGTTGGAGGGATGGTGGTGGGGTGAGAACTGTGTCCTGTGCATAGGGCTGGATGGTGGACCCAGGGTTCTCGGCGGGGGTGGTGGTGGTCCGATGCCAGGGATCATGGGGTTGGACAGGGGGCTGTTAGGGCCTGGGCCGTGGGGAGGTGGGCGGAGGAAAGGTGGCCGCATCTGCTGCATCATCTGGTGCTCCATGAAGAAGGGCAGGGGCACGGGTCCCCGGGGCGTCATCACCATTGGGGGGCTACCCAAAGGGACTCCCATGGGAGAGTGCAGAGAGGGGTGTGGGGGAGGGGGTAAGGTAGGGCTCTCGTGGGGTCTGGGCGTGGGGTTTTTGGAGGAAGGGGAGCAGACAGTGCCTGTCTCAGAGGGAGAGGCAGCGGTGGAGCTGGAGGGGACTGGCACAGAGGGGTTTCCCCCAGGGGAAGGTGCTTTGCGGCGTAAGTCACCCAAGGGTGTGCCCCAGGACTCGGGGGTGAGGAGCTGCGCCCCGGTGCTGCTCTCCGACTTGCCCTCCACCGGGCCGTGTCCTGGGTTACACAGGCCCCCCTGGCAGCGCCGCCTGAGTCTCTTTGTAGAAGATGTCCATCTTGTACTGGTTCAGGCATTTGGCACTGCAGAACTGCAGCCTCCGTTCACCAGCACCAAAGTCCAGGTACTCCTTGGTGTGGCGGATGTGTTTGCACCAGTCACACACCTGTAACACAAAACACAAGGCAAAAGACATCATCAGGTATAATGCATTACAGATACCACACATAAGCAGTTAAAAAAGTCATCAACATTGCCCTTTTGCCATGTGGTTATTCAAACAACTTTGGTAACCAGAATGTAATCTCTCAGCCTCAAACAGTATCTGCAGATTAGGTACACGAAACACTGGATTTTAATTAAATTAACTGGTCAAATTTTGTTTTGTTACACCAAGTAAATAAAAGTACATCTGCATGGCATGTTTGTATCCTCGTTAGGGAAACCCATCTGTATTTTTGTGCTTCCATTGCATAATGGCACATATATAGTCTATATGTAGTGAGTGAGACAGAGAGATTTTCATACTAACTTCACACTGCTATGACCCTTGAGGTACAGGTAATGCACAACACATGGTAACATCTTGATAAATGCCATGGGGTTTTCACCTCTTAAACTTTCTTCATAAGGAGGAACCACTTAGATAAACATGAATCCACTGAGCCGTGTGTGACAGTGGCCACAGGCACAGCCGCAGGACATAACAGCCTCAAGTAAAAGGTTTTCCCTGTAAGGGATGATCATAAGTGGGGGTAAATGAATGTGGTGGCTGGGTGAGATGGACAGACGGAGACAGGTGAACAAGCTGCCAGTAGGTGGCATTACAGTGAGAGTGACAGCTGGGTGGAGTTTTACATGTTCTGGTGAAAAATGGCTGCTGAGAACCACCTAGGTGGGTGCTATGATGCATCACTAGTCACTACTGGTGTGCAACTTTAATATGAGTGTTTGGGATATTTGTATTGCATAAAAAGATTCTGATTAATGAATTGACTGCATTAAAATTGAATTGACTGCATTAAAGTAGAATTGAACGCATTAAAGTGGAATTGACAGTGTTTAAATGGAATGGGATTATCGAACCCTACCCCGGGGGCAATACACACACTGGTCAGGGCAGGGGAGCAGCCTGGCAAAGCTTGTCAACACTGTGGGATGCCAGGAACTTGTGATGCCAGGATATTTTTCACTGGCTGCAAAAGTTTCCAAAATGCTCACTGTGAACGATCAATCATCATGTGGCTGTTCGTTTCCATACGGTTAGTTTCATTAGTGTACCTGAGATAATGAACATGACCCTGGTGAGTGGATGGCAATGGGTGGGCCAGGGAGATGGGGTACAGCCCGGCACACAACTCACTCTGCCAGCTCAGAGAGACGTGACAGCGACTCACTGAAGATAATTAAAGCATTAATCAGCTGTCAGACCCATGAACGACGTCCATCCATCACACACCCCATAATCCCCCTTGTTGAATGCTAATAAACTGCAGGATGCTACTGGAAGACGACTAGGTTCGGCTCACAGACATACATGTACTGTATGATCCTTATGATCCTAACCATTTGATTTTTCAGAGTTCATATATATGCCTGCCACACTTGAGTCAAAATTAGATTTGAACACGCACACAAGCACGCAAACACACACACGTCATGACAACTTCAGATTTGGAACGGTCATGGAACCCTCATAATGACATGCCACTCTTGTGTCATCCTCCTCTGAACCCTGGCCTGATTCATTGATTTGTACCTAATTTTTCACTAAACTACTTTAAGATCTTCCATAAAGTACTTAGATCTCAGTTGATAGGCCACCCTGATTCATTCACTCTTCTTTTATCTCTCTTTTCCATCCCTTCCCCGTCTCCCAATTGACAGGTCACACATGTCAAAGAGATGGACAAATCAGTCAATGACAATCTTGTCCATAATTGGATTTTAATGTTAAACAGAGGTCTCCTCCATCACTAGATTTCAGTCAAATGGCCAGTGTTAGAAAGGCTGTCATAATGTAGACATGACCATCGGAGACCATATCTGTAGTGCTCTGTACTGTTATAGTGGCGCAGCATTACAGGACCAAAGACTAGTGTTCCATATACTGTCAGCCTGGTTTCATAGACTAGACATAACATAGTAAACAAAAATCTGGTACACTCAAATTAGTATGATATGTTATGTTTGGTATGGGTACATAAGACAGAAGGTTACGTGTTCGAATCTCATCACGGACAACTTTAGCATTTAGCTAATTAGAAACTACTTACTTTTTTTCTCTACTTTGCAACAACTTAGCATGTTAGCTAACCCTTCCCTAACCGTAACCTTAACCCTGTAACCTAACCCTAACTTTAACTTTAACCTTAACCCCTAGCCTAGCTAACGTAAGCCACCTAGCTAAGGTTAGCGTTAGCCACCTAGCTAACAAATTGGAATTCGTAACATATCATACGTATTGCAAATTCAAAACATATTGTACGAATTGTAATTCATAAGATATCACATAAATTGTCATTCGTAACATTTCCGAATTGTAATTTGCAATATATCATATGAAATGGATGATGGATATCCACAAATGAATGTTACGTCTACCCCTTACAGGTGAGTGATCAATAGTCAGCCCTTTACTTTAGCCTTGATATCAGTAGTCTTCTTTTTAAACTGTCCATTTGGTACACAATGAGCCATAGCTAAAAAAGTCTGAAAAGTGCTCTGAGAGTTGGATTCAATGATGGTAAGCCTGGATATTTTAAATTATAAATGTGTTGACATTTTCTTGGGCTAAAAAAGAAGACAGATGGAGAGCAATTAACGACTTTCTGCACTGTGAGTGAAATTTCACTGTGCATTACCCTAATGGAGTAGTTTTTTCTCTCTCTCGACTCACTTCCTCTCCTGCACAAAGATGTTTGCAGTTTAATGTAATTATGGTCTTTTATTTCAACCACGGCCATCATACTGGCGGTCGCTCTGGCTCGGTTTAACCATTTGCTTTGCTGTAGGTAATTACCTAGCTACCTGGGCCTCCCGAGTGGCGCAGTTGCCTAAGGCACTGGATCGCAGTGCTAGCTGTGCCACTAGAGATTCTGGGTTTGAGTCCAGGCTCTGTCGCAGCCGGCTGCGACCGGGAGACCCATGGGGTGGCGCACAATTGGCCCAGCGGTGTCTGGTTAGGGGCGGGGGTTTGGCCGGCAGGGATGTCCTCGCCACAGCGACTCCTGTGGCGGGCTGGGCGCAGTGCAGGCTGACACGGTTGCCAGGTGTACGGTGCTTCCTTTGACACAATGGTGTGGCTGGCTTCAGGGTTAAGTGGGCATTGTGTCAAGAAGCAGTGCGGCTTGGTTGGGTTGTAATACTTATTTCTAGTTTGTATAGAGAATTTAGTTTAGAAAACCTGTCCATCTCACTAACCGTCTGGTTAAACACTTAGCAAAGTGATCAGCAAGGGAACAGATTCTGATAGTATGTGCTGGAGGAACAATATCTGATAGGGTGGAAAGTATTATTCGGGAAATTATATTATGGGGACCAGTATCTGCTTGGGGTACAATATCTGGATCATGATGATCTTATGAAGCTTGCAAAACAAAGTGGGTATATTCCATCACAAATAATTTAAAATGCATTCATTGAACCTGACCCGGTTCAAATAGAAAATGGCCAATGTTGTAGAGCTAATTTACATGTGAACCGCATGTCCAGTTCTATTACTGGATTGAAATGTATTGAAATGTCACCCCAAAAAAATGTCAAGATAAAATTGGCAAAAAAATCCTCATTATGGATCTATGAAGAGAGAACACAACATCTGAAACTAACACAATGCAGAATGAAAATGAGAAAATAAAACAATTTGAATGAAAAAAGTATGTGATTCACTTTAAATCAACGTAATTGTTTTATATATAACTAAAGGCTAACAGTACATTCTCTAAAAACAAACCTCTTTACATTATTCAACACATCAAACAGTCATGAATATCAAAATATGTCATTACATTTCTAGCCATAAAAACTTAAACTCTATCTTTGTTAAACGTTTTAGTCCTTACAAGCACATCGCTGTTTGTCTTGAAGACAAGCCTGGGCGTATCCTTAGAATAGCTGTGCTGGGGTAATTTCTCACCACGGCCGTCTTCGTCTCTCGCCTGAGGGGAGAAATAACGGCCTCTTTTTACGAACGGACAAAATAAACAGGTGGACAGAAAAGAAGAAGGGAAAACAACAACAAACTTATGAATGGAAAGACACTGACAAAGGTAAAATGGTGAACATGCATTGGGTTGTGGAATCATATGCAGGTTCTCATCATCATAAAATAAAGCCATGTGGAAAGTGTGTGTGTGTGTGTGTGTGTGGTAACTATATTTAATTGTTCACCTTGACAGCTAAAGAGCCTAGATGTTATATTGGCATTATGAACTGTGAAAGAGGGGAATTCTATGAGATTGCACATTAATCTAAACATTGTTATCCGGGGAGTAAATGCTGCATTAATCATCATATTTAAAGACTTCCAAGGAGAAACAACTGTTTAACAATATCACAAGCAATGTCCCAGAAATAAAGGTTAAAGGAAAGAGGATATGGGATTTAAAATCCACCAGCACCACTGAGTTGACGGGATGCTCTCTCTTTTTACTTTGGCACTAGACACTGTGCAGTCACATCTATAAGCATTGAAATTTACACACACACACACACACACACACACCCCCACACACACACACACACACACACACACACACACACACACACACACACACACACACACACACACACACACACACACACACACACACACAGATGTGTCATTGTGTCATTATCCAGTTTCCATTTTGTGCTGTGACCCTCTGGTTCTGTGCCAATTCATTTACATATAGTGCTAATGAGGTGCTGGCACAGTGAACGAGGCATGAGGGGCACACACGCACATACACAAACAGAGAGAGGGAGAGAGAGAGCGATGGAGAGAGAGATCAACCAGCACCAGACATAGTGTCGGGTGAAAGTACAATCATACAATGCGGACACCACGTCCTTTACTGGGAATCAGGCACAACTGTGTTGTATGACGAGACTGAGAGTATGAAGGAAAACCGACTACCTGGTGATAAACCCAGACATGGGCTATGAAAGTGCCTACCCTCCATGGGTAAAACATTTGTCCATCCAGAGAAGTCAAGCTGCATTTTGAAACAACTTTCCTTCCAAAAAATCATATAATCATTGGCCATCATTTCTAATCATCAGTTGCTGTTGCAGTGATTATGGGTGACGATGTCCCACTCTCCACTTTTTGGAAGGAAAGCTGTTTCAAAAGTTACTCTTCCTCAAATTACTCCTTGGCTATTAGAAATGGTATTTACGCAAATATTACCACAGCTTATTCCCCTGGAAAATCCAGTAACACTTTTTATCACAGAAAATATGTGATGTCTTATTGTTGGAAACACTAAATACAGCTGCAGTTGGGCTAAATTGTCCGGTGTAAACATGGCTTCACAGTTCCACACCACCGGTATCTGTGCCCATTGGTGACTAAGATGCACAGAGGCAGTGGCACACCAGCTGTCACTGTGCAAGCCTCCATCTGGGCATCAGTGCCTGCACAGGTGTGTGTGCTTTTCACCTGTCAAGAGGTGTGTTTCCCAAAAGGTATACCCTCACATATATATACACACACACATATCCACAACAACAAGAAACAGACAGTCATGGAGACATCCCATCGCACAAATACACACACACACTCACACATTCTCAAACACATCTAGCACAAATTCACAACTTTCCACCCACCTGGGACAACATACATCTTTGGGCCAACCCCCTCCTTCTGTCCTCTCATTAGATTACCCAGCTAACAGGAAATGTTCCTTGAACATTCTCTTTTTGTTCACGTTTGGTTGTGGGATAACAAGCTTGTTAAAGATTGTCAAGTAACTTATGTTGTAAAAGTGATCTTCATGTCATATTGCAACGTTCTAGAAAGTCAGTGTTTATTTATCTGATTAACATTTATTATGTCGGTAGGTGCGCTGATTGGTCCATCCAAGCCTCTTTGTTGTGATTTCTAATGATCATCAACCTTTACCTAAAAAATAAATACAAAATCTAAGCCCGAAGCTATCTAGCTGGGACAGTTAGACTTTGAGAGGAAGAGACAGCATGATATGACCATGTCTGTGTAGTGCAAGTTCAAGCTCCAGTTTCTTCCCTCAAACTCCTCTCTAAGTTTTCCCCTTTCCCTTTTTTTTGTATGAATCGCTGTCAGATATGAAATAATCACCTCCCTCACTAAGCTCTCCTGCTGCAACATGGGGACCTATAGGTTCCCTAGCCAGGACTGAATCACAATGAGGACAGGTAACACACTTCATCAAGCACGCACACATACACATCTTATTCAGTGTGTCTTCCTTGATACTGGATCCAGGTGGTCAAGTAAATTGCAGAGTGTGTCAGAGCAGTGCAGGCAACCGACAGCCTGTGTATAAAGATTTGTGTCTGTTTGAGGTGATGTGACTTTACTGGGGTTATGTAAAGAAGCACTTGCCTGGAGGGACCTCAGAGACAAAGACAGAGATGGAATTTTACAGGTCTCTAGAGGTGTAAGGAAAGATTCCTGAGCCATAAAAAAAGAGAGACGTATTACAGCAGAAATGGGCTGTAAAATACAAGCTAGGGCCTCTTCACTTGGACTTTACCCTCTCTAGTGCTTTTACATGATGTGAGGGGAGGGCTGAGAGAGAGAGTGTGTGTCTATGTTGAATGTCTTTGTGAAATAAACCAGACTAGTCATTAGATGAGCTCAAAACTGGATCAAAACTCTTCTATCCCCAGCCACCCTATCACATGGCTGAATGTTGGTATTATTCCTGGTGTACTGGATAGATGGTGTTGTGCAGTGGCAATGGAAGAAACTGAATCCTCCTCACCCAGGCTCGCCATAAGAGGAGATTGGATTACGCGGACGAGGCAGCTGTAGATATTTAGCGAAACATGATGCGTCTCCACTGCCCACCCCTACGCCACCCTACTCGCTATGTCCTGGCTCCCCTTTCAGACACAAACAGACAAGATACGTTTTCAGCCATGCCATTTTTTTTGTTGGAAAAACTGGAGGGTTTAGAGTTGTGGCCAATCTTGTGGGTGCATGAAAAAAGAAACATGTGGATATCACTTACACAAATGGCCTGCATGAATGATGTGAGAGTGTGAGACATAATATAGAATCTGCACCACCTCAGCAGACAAGGACTTTCTGTGCTCTAGCCATGTCTGTTTTCCTAATGTGGGAATTCTGTCCCTGGATAGATCTTCACTTTGGTCCTTACTCACTGAAATGCAATATCTCTTCAGTTGTGATTTTGTTTATATATCTACATACAGCACTCATAGAAGTGTCAAATAAACTTAGATTTTAGTGTGAACTTTCACTTTACGACTAGCAATACTTAACAAATGTGCTATGAAAATAGATAGTGTGAACAGAAACAACTGGATTCACTTACAGTATCTTAAATTATCAGACATATGTATACTTCCATTTCAACAGCCGGTAGCATACAGAGCTATGCTAAGTGATTATGTTTTGATGAAAAAAGGGAAAGGAATAAAGACATAAATAAAAACATATCATACTTACACTGTAATTCCTTACATATCCAAGCTTAGGTATAAGAAAGAAAGCAGAATGTTTAACTTCAGAAATCAGGACAAATTAAAACACTATTTACTTTATGGTCTGTCTTTGGAAAGATAATATATACTGATGATTGGAACCAATGCATGATTGAAAGTCAACTGCATAGGGTATGACTGAAACCGTGTTTCTGCATGTTCAATGATGAAACCACAAGTTAAGGATGGATATTGGTTTTGTGTTATTCTACTACAACGAATACTCAAAAGAAAGGCCAAAACTCAGGAGCGAAATATCCAAAGTACCTAAGCTTCTGGGCTCCTAACCCAGCCATCTAGTGGAGATATTGTCCAAAGCTGAAAGTTGGTCAATACAATTTCTAAGGATTGACAAGTGTCCTACAGCATCTTAATCTGAGAAATCAGGAAGAGTGGATGTAGGGAGGAAGTGATGTATGTCAGTACATGTATGTACCACATGGTCTTGTGTGCACTTGCATAATTGGTTAATTAATGAGATAGGAGTATTAAGAAGGAGTTTACCTTGTTTCTCTTGAAGTAGGCTCTGCGGCAGGCGGCAAAGCACTTCTCACTGCAGAAGCTCTTCAGCTCAGTGCCCATGTTGAGAGAATAGCGTTTGACGCCAACCTTCTGACACCACGCGCACATGATCTGGACGTTAGACACATCCTCATCTGGGGGACCACAAACGCAAACAGACACAATGTGAGGATTACTGGATAACTCTCCAGCCAACCCCCCCTCTCAAACAATCTGACAGCCACCTGTCAAATCTCATTATGTGAATGATCCGACCAACAATGCGTCCTGACAGTATTCCCCTTCCAGGCAAAAGAGGACAGTGCTTCCCACCCCAAGGGTTTTTTGCTGCAGTCATGAAGGCAGTTAGAGACATTCTAACCAGAGATGCCCTAAGAAATCTCTGTGGACAAAAATTGTTTGGCGATTTTAAAATGCTTCAGCTAAAGTCTACCTAATTAAATTGCAGAGGGCTTCATTGGAGATTCATTAGAACATGGAAAGTAAACACTCTCCATGACATCAAATGGGTCTCTCATCTTAAACAATGGTTGCTGGGTAATTTACATTGTTTTTTTAGCCCGTCAGTGTTGTACTATGTGGAGAGACTTCTTCCTGTGAGACTCACAATTATCACATTATGACTAAGTGTGTGCAAAGGTGAAAAGAAATGTGCCCATTAGTCTTTCACCTCCGCTCACTCCTTTATCACACTGTGGTGGGTACTGGGAAGGCTTTTTCCCTCTTGTTAAGCTTAATAGATCTATAGTGTAAATCTGTTTTAAAAGAAAGACATTTTCAATTAAGGGGAATAACTCCCGGGAGGCCCAAAGATAGCACCGTGGCCACAGCATGCATATTTTATGCTCCTTTATGCTCTTGCTGCACGGCCCATACTGAGAGATCTATGTAGAGGTAGGTGTGAATGGGGGTAGAAGAGCTCCAGTTAAAAATATTAATTTCTTCTTTCTAGAAAATATTCCTAGGGAAGTTCCCCCTCTACATCCTTCCATTATTGCATCGTTTTAGAAAATCTATGTTCAAAAGTCCCATGGCAACCTGGCAGTAATTAAATAAAATATTCAGCAAAAAACAAACAAGTTGAAGTGTGGCAGGTAGCCTAGCGGTTAAGAGCGTTGGGCCAGTAACCGAAAGGTTGCTAGTTCGACTTTCCGAGATGACTAGGTGAAAAATCTGTCAATGTGCCCTTGAGCAAGGCACTTAACCCTAATTGCTCCTGTAATTCTCTCTGGATAAGAGTGTCTGCTAAAATGTGTTCATTTGAAAGTATCTAATGATTTTCATACAAAAAGGTCACTTAACGTGGTATGTTTGCTTTCAGATTTTTCTGTCCTTTTTCTCGGCTCTCGTTAATAAACAACTTACATCTGCTGGGAGAGAGCCTTGTACTGTAATTATGCAGCGCCCATATTAAATACCTCTATCATCCAGTGTACCTGCACCTCAAAAGCCCCTCTATTGCTCTTGCAGGGCATATGAATAATTCAAAAGGGGTACAAGTTGGATGGGCGGTGGGAGGGGGAGTGGGGGCGGTTGGTGTTGAGCTGTGAGAGAGGGGCCATACCATCTGTTTTTCCCCCTGTGCTGTGTGAGGTTGTGTGAGGCTGTGAGGACGCCTCTAGGGTGATGCCATGGCACTCTCCTCTCCCCATGCAGGCTGATGAGCCTCTTGAGTATCACGGCACACTTGTGGTTCAATGAAGCCCTCTGTCCATGTACATTTCCACTGAGTTGACCAGGTGATACTGACACTTAAACAGTTGGAGGGGAGCCTGTCTATGTATTTACAGACCTTTGTTCCTCATTTATCAAGTGATTGTAAAACTGACAGTGGACCTAAGCACTGAAATGGCAGTGATTCGTTAGATTCGTACTACACTTTTATGTATATTTGAGATTCGATTGTAGGATCCATTCCGATAGTCCTTAAAGTGCAAGCTTAAACACATACAGTATGTTTGTTGTTTTTAGGTGTGTGTGAAGTGTTTTACCTGCTGGTGGCTTGATCATGGGGGGTGGGATCAGTGGAACTATGATGGGCATGTTCCCATGCTCCCTGGTGCTGGGTGTGGAGGTGGACGGGGTGGTGGAGGACTCTGTCACTCCGTTCCTCAATGTCGGTGTAGAGTGGGAGCTATTGGCTTGGTTTGGGGAGACATCACTATTCTCCCCCGATCCTCCTGGGATTTTTGGTAAAGAGTTTTCTGTGGGAGACAAAGTGAGTGTGCTGGTCTTTGTAAAGCAATGGAAATGAACATCATTGATCACTTCAACAGTGCAGTTCTGGAAGATTTGCAGAATCGTTTGTGTTCCAAAGTGTTAACATTGTTGTGGTGTGTACACGAATCCAAACAAATATGCTTTTGACGCAAGAATGGGTGTCCTTTGTGCTAACCTGGAAACCATGTTGGCAGCTTTGATTAGATAAGGCCCAATGCTTGCTCAATGCCTGATGTGAATTTCTCAAATCAGGGATCACAATGTAGAGATTCCAGAGACACTTGTTTAATCACCAATAGGAAAGCAAAGTGCAGTTTCCTGCTGAAACACAACTACACCATAATGACTGGATGATGCAACTACAGCAGATTTTGAACTGGATAGCCTGACTGAATTGCCTCATCAATCATGATAAACCACTAAACCACTGCCAAGTTGCAGCAGTACTTTCCCCAGCCTCTGTCCCTGACACTGCAGAGGGAGTTTTCAACTCAGCATAGACAGTAAATGTCACATTTTACATCACTTGTAATACCACTTGCAAAACCATATTTTTTTAATAAGAAGTACACTCCTGTGCACAGAAAAAAGCTTTTTAAATGAATCAACAACTGCAATGGACCAGATAAATAAATATTTGTCTCCATGGTTATGCTCACCTTTCAGGACAGAGATGTGTTGTTGTGCCTCTCCATCAGGGTAGTTCCGTATGTCAATGTTGTCCTGGTCTCTCAGGTCAACCTTGTCATAGCCATACCAGCCAAGCAGCTCATTCATGGTGTTCTCCGCAAAACTCTGCAAGACAAGAGACACAATATTTGCCATTAGGATTAACAAGCATGAACCCCGTTTCACTATTACATCACAGTGTAATGAGGGGAGCAAAGAGGGATAAAAGGGATGTTTGCATATGAACAAGGTTTCCCCCCAAACCACACAATAAAGGAAATGCAGTTGTATATGCTTGTTATATGGGTTGCTCCAATTTCCTGCAATAATGCTTAATATATTCACAGTAGCAATTATTCACTGATGGCAGAATCCTAACTAGAGATATGTGCACTGCACACGTATTGGATCAGGACAACTTGACAGTTGACTTATCCCAGACTGGTTTGATCAAGGCCTCAATTTACCAGCACACAATCTAATAATTTGATCATAGCTTTTTACAGTTGATTTCCAGAAGCAATCCATGTGAGTAGCATGTAACATTCCACAAAGTCTATACTGATCACAGCCCTACAATTCCACATTGTCTACGTATCATACATTATACAGAATTCCCAACCCATCAAACCATGACTGAGCACGACCACAGATTTATTTTCACTGCACTTCCACTGCAAATCTACACAGGCAGTATATTCAATCAACCCCACCTCACATCCTTACACGTAAGGAGCACAATATTGTTATTCTATTAAGACAGAACCCTCTGCCCCTCATACATTAAACCTGAAAATCTCAAGGCACTCTCATAGTAGCACCAGAATCGTATGTAGACAGAGTTTGGTCATCTTTAGTGGTGCTACTGTATGTTCATGTTGTAATTCTAACAGTTCAATTAGCTATCTAATTAGTGAATGTTAGGCTACCCAGGAAATATTAACATGGCTGCCATATAATTATGTGATGTCATGTAAATGAAATAAATACAGCTTTTTGCCTGAAATTTCAATGGACAATCTCTCTCTCTCTCTCTCTCTCTCTCTCTCTCTCTCTCTCTCTCTCTCTCTCTCTCTCTCTCAATAAATATATATATGGCTCAGAGTAGCACTATTGTCTCGCACGGACAAAGGGGCTCACCATGGAGTAGGGCGGGTTGCCATGGAGATCACCTGCCTTGCCTGCCCATGGGTGGGCCCGCTCAGCCCGAACCTGATGAGACACGAGTCATTTCATTACATTCTGGCATTGAACTGTCAATCAAATAGTACTCAATCAAGCATTTAATTGTCAATTACGGACTGCCCTGTCAATACTACTGGATCAGGGAGGTAATTTCATGAAAGTGTAATCAACATCAGTTATAACATCAGCTCTGTATCAAAAACTGCAGACGTGGAATCACAAGGCATGAAATACAAGTAACATTTAGCCAAAGAAAAAAGGCAATGTTTAAGAAATACAAGCACTGATAAACTTATATCTTACACCAAGAACAGACTGAGACAATACTAGGCTAGCTGCTTCACATAGCGATCATGTATATATTCATATCACATCTACTAAAGCGAACATCATGTCAAATCAATAATAATTTTGTTTTTCATTATGACATTTGTAATCTATGCCCCAACCGATGAATTGCTTTTCAAAAGTTGCCTAAGCATCCATTGATATTACCGCCAGTCTTTAGCAGGGATGACCGGATACTTAAGTGAGGTTATTCATTACAATCAGTTGGTCCAACACATTTGTTCAGGGTGAGGTGAGTTACCCCAACATCAATTCGGAGTGCAGCTGCACGACACCCGATGGTAATGCCTGTGGTAAGTTTGGTTTAACTTTGAATATCCCTATGGGGTTTTGGAAACCCTGTCTTAATATACCAAATCTAAAATAAGGCAAAATCACCCGCCCTTTAAAAAAATGTTGCCTTCTGCCACTCTAGAGCAGTTGAATATTCCAGTCACTAGGTGTCACTAAGGACGATGAGAGGCACATCCACCACTTCACGGAGACTTCTTAGTCACTACACTCACAACAACATAACATGAAAAGACACAATGTCTGAGTTTCATCACCAGTCAATATCAATACTTATTGAGATCAAAAGATATAAACACATCAATAGTTAGTGAAAACAAAATCTAAGACATCATGACATCAAACACAAAAGGTCAATTGAAGTTTGCCTGAGACAGGTTCAATGAAAGAGTTTGTAGTCCCTACTATTGTCTTGGTTCGATTCTGCTGCGCTACTTCTTTCAACAACTTCTGAGGTTTTTACATGTTACAGAAGAACATTGACTCTTGCTTGCCCATTGACTAAGTGCTTGTTTGACTCAGATGTGACTGGATCACATTACTCAAACAAATTGAAAGGGTATAAGGCCAGCAACGGTCATCTGTCTGTCTCTCTCTGTCTTCAAGAAAGTTTGCCCTCGTCTTTGCTTCCTGTCCCCTCTGTCACCCTGCAACTTCCAGAAAGAGGGAGTGGTAAAGAGAGTGGAACCCAATCTGTATGGCAGGTCATGAAAGCAGCACACAGGCTTGATGAGGAGGGAGGCAGTGCTATGGTGCTGTCTGGACGCTGATGAACTGTTTATTGCAAATGTGCAAACTCTCTGGACTGGACTAAACCTCCTCTATGGCTATCCAATTCATCAGGCTTGTCCTACAGAGTGTCCTTCAACCCTGGTCCTACAGGACATTGTTCCAGCCCAGGACTAACACACCTGATTCAACTAACCATCAACCTCTTAATCAGTTGAATCAACAGAGATCAAAAGTGATCAAAGTAGAAACAGAAGTATGAACAAACTTTAATATACGAAATGGTTGCAAAATACGACCATTCAACCCCAATCACAGCTCTGCAAAAGACTGACTTGCTGCCAATGTTCAACTTTGGAACAGAAAAAACTTTAGCAGTTTAGAATAACGATATTATTTTTATACAAAAGCTTGTTTCCTTCAGTTAGCATGAGGTGCAAGGTAGGGGCGAGCAGGGGGAATCCGATACCTTGGGCAGAAACCAGAGTAGGTCACAGTACACCATAATAAAAGTCTCATTGAGTGGGCCCTCCTTCAGACTCTCCTAGCCCAGACTTTCTCCCACTGCTCCGATTTCATTTCCCCCTACCTTCCTTGATATCTGATCCTGTGCAGGCGCTCAGGTTTCAGTTTTTACAGCTTAGGCAGCCTATTGCTGTATACATTCCTTTCGCCCCTGCTCTTACCCTGCACTATCCCCTATCCCACCAAGTACCTCCTTGATTACTTACTGTGGCTTATTTTACCATGGTGCACATTAAAGCGGCACAAGATGAAGGAAACACTGTCAGACTGTTGGATTTTCTGAGGTATGATCTCTCACAAGGGCACATTGTGTGGTGTTTTTTTTCTTGCTTGCTTTTTCAAGCAGACGAGAGAGGAGGGAGAAAATAAAGAATGAAAAGTAAAAGTGTTTCAAGTAGCAAACAGGCCTTCAGTTTATGGTTAAGGGAGAGAGATATACTGTAGCATGTTTGGCAGAGAATGTTTAAGATAGTGGCTTTTGAGATAAATACTGTATCTTATGGAAACATGAAACTAGGGCTACTTTTTCATCTGTATCCGCTAGTCTTATTGGTCTTTGTTTAGCAGTAACAATTTGGTCACATTGTGACATACAGTGCCTTCAGAAAGTATTCACACCTTCTTTACTTTTTCCACATTGTGTTGTGTTACTGTCTGAATTTAAAATGTATTACATTGAGATTATGTGTCACTGGCCTATACACAATACCTGTCAAAATGGAATTATATATACTGTCCCAGTCAAAAGTTTGAACACACCTATTCATTCAACGTTTTTTTCTTTATTTTTACTATTTTCTACATTGTAGAATAATATTGAAGACATCAAAACTATGAAATAACACATATGGAATCATGTAGTAACCATATTTTAAATCCTTCAAAGTAGCCACCCTTTGCCTTGATGACAGCTTTGCACACTCTTGGCATTCTCTCAACCAGCTTTACCTGGAATCCTTTTCCTACAGTCTTGAAGGAGTTCCCAAAAATGTTGAGCACTTGTTGGCTACTTTTCCTTCACTTTGTTGTCTAACTCATCCCAAACCATCTCAATTGGGTTGAGGTTGGGGGATTGTGGAGGCCAGATCATCTAATGCAGCACTCCATCACTCTCCTTCTTGGTCAAATAGCCCTTACACAGCCTGGAGGTGTGTTGGGTCATTGTCCTGTTGAAAAACAAATGATAGTCCCACTAAGCGCAAACCAGATGAGATGGCGTATCACTGCAGAATGCTGTGGTAGCCATGCTGGTGAAGTGTGCCTTGAATTCTAAATAAATCACAGTGTCACCAGCAAAGCACCCCTACACCATCACACCTCCTCCTCCATGCTTCACAGTGGGAACCACACATGCGGAGATCATCCATTCACCTACTCTGCGTCTCACGGTGGTTGGAACCAAAAACCTCAAATTTGGATTCATCAGACCAAAGGACAGATTTCCACCAGTCTAATGTCCATTGCTTGTGTTTCTTGGCCCAAGCAAGTCTCTTCTTATTATTGGTGTCCTTTAGTAGTGGTTTCTTTGCAGCAATCCGACCATGAAGGCCTGATTCACACAGTCTCCTCTGAACAGTTGACGTTGAGATGTGTCTGTTCCTTGAACTCTGTGAAGCATTTATTTGGGCTGCAATTTCTGAGGCTGGTAACTCTAATGAACTTATCCTCTGCAGCAGAGGTAACTCTGAGTCTTCCTTTCCTGTGGCGGTCCTCATGAGAGCCAGTTTAATCATTGCGCTTGATGGTTTTTGTGGCTGCACTTGAAGAAACGTTCTTGAAATGTTCCGCATTGACTGACCTTGATGTCTTAAAGTAATGATGGGACTGTTATTTCTCTTTTTTTATTTGAGCTGTTCTTGACATAATATGGACTTAACTTTAACAAGGCACACCTGTTAATTGAAATGCATTCCAGGTGACTACCTCTTGATGCTGGTTGAGAGAATAACAAGAGTGTGCAAAGCCATCATCAAGGCAAAGGGTGGCTACTTTGAAGAATCTCAAATATAAAATACATACAAATTGTTTAACACTTTTTTGGTTACTACATGATTCTGGACCCCTACAAATCAGCCGGGCTAGACAATCTGGAACCTTTCTTTTTAAAATTATCTGCCGAAATTGTTGCAACCCCTATTACTAGCCTGTTCAACCTCTCTTTCGTGACGTCTGAGATTCCCAAAGACTGGAAAGTAGCTGCGGTCATCCCCCTCTTCAAAGGGGGAGACACTCTTGACCCAAACTGCTACAGACCTATATCTATCCTAACCTGCCTTTCTAAGGTCTTTGAAAGCCAAGTTAACAAACAAATTACCAACCATTTCGAATCCCACCGTACCTTCTCTGCTATGCAATCTGGTTTCAGGGCTGGTCAAGGGTGCACCTCAGCCACGCTCAAGGTCCTAAATGACATCACAACCGCCATCGATAAGAGACATTATTGTGCAGCAGTTTTCATTGACCTGGCCAAGGCTTTCGACTCTGTCAATCATCACATCCTTATCGGCAGACTCGACAGCCTTGGTTTCTAAAATGACTGCCTCGCATGGTTCACCAATTACTTCTCTGATAGAGTTCAGTGTGTCAAATCAGAGGGCCTGTTGTCCGGGCCTTTGGCAGTCTCTATGGGGGTGCCACAGGGTTTAATTCTTGGGCCGACTCTCTTCTCAATGATGTCGCTCTTGCTGAAGGGGAGTCTCTGATTCACCTGTACGCAGACGACACCATTCTGTATACTTCTGGCCCCTCTTTGGACACTGTGTTAACTACCCTCCAGACGAGCTTCAATGCCATACAACTCTCCTTCCGTGGCCTACAATTGCTCTTAAACGCAAGTAAAACTAAATGCATGCTCTTCAACCGATCGCTACCCGCACCTGTCCCCCCGTCCAGCATCACTACTCTGGACGGTTCTGTCTTAGATTATGTGGACAACTACAAATACCTAGGTGTCTGGTTAGATTGTAAACTCTCCTTCCAGACTCACATCAAACATCTCCAATCTAAAATTAAATCTAGAATTGGCTTCCTATTTCGCAACAAAGCTTCCTTCACTCATGCTGCCAAACATACCCTCGTAAAACTGACCATCCTACCGATCCTCGACTTTGGTGATGTCATTTACAAAATAGCCTCCAATACTCTACTCAACAAATTGGATGCAGTCTATCACAGTGCCATCCATTTTGTTACCAAAGCCCCATATACCACCCACCACTGCGACCTGTACGCTCTCGTAGGCTGGCCTTCGCTTTACACTCGTCGTCATATCCACTGGCTCCAGGTCATCTACAAGTCCCTGCTAGGTAAAGTCCGGCCTTATCTCAGCTCGCTGGTCACCTTAGCAGCACCAACCTGTAGCACGCGCTCTAGCAGGTATATCTCACTGGTCACCCCCAAAGCCAATTCCTCCTTTGGCCGACTCTCCTTCCAGTTCTCTGCTGCCAATGACTGGAATGAACTACAAAAATCCCTGAAATTGGAGACACTTATCTCCCTCACCAGATTTAAGCACCAGCTGTCAGAGCAGCTCACAGACCACTGTACCTGTTTATAGCCCATCTGTAAATAGCCCAACCAACTACCTCATCCCCTATCGTATTTATTTATTTATCTTGTTCCTTGGCACCCCAGTTTATTCTACATTGCACATTCATCTACTGCACATTTACCATTCCAGTGTTAAATTGCTATATTGTAATTACTTTGCCACCATGGCCTATTTATTGTCTTACCTTCCTTATCCTACCTCATTTGCACTCTTTGTGTATAGATTCGTTTTTTTTTCTACTGTATTATTGACTGTATGTTTGTTTTACTCCATGTGTAACTCTGTGTTGTTGTATGTGTCAAACTGCTTTGCTTTATCTTGGCCAGGTCGCAGTTGTAAATGAGAACTTGTTCTCAACTTGCCTACCTGGTTAAATAAAGGTGAAATAAAATAAAAATAAAAAATTCCATATGTGTTATTTCATATTGTTGATTTCTTCACTATTATTCTACAATGTAGAAAATAGTAAAATAAGGAAAACCCTTTGAATAAATGAGTAGCTGTGTCCAAACTTATGACTGATACTGTATACAGTTGAAGTCGGAAGTTTACATACACTTAGGTTGGAGTCATTAAAACTGGTTTTTCAACCACTCCACAAAATTCCTGTTCACAAACTATTGATGTGGCAAGTCGGTTAGGACGTCTACTTTGCGCATGACACAAGTAATTTTTCAGACAGATTATTTCACTTATAACTCATTGTATCACAATTCCAGTTGGTCAGAAGTTTACATGCCTTAAGTTGACTGTGCCTTTAAACAGCTTGGAAAATTCCAGAAAATGATGTCATGGCTTTAGAAGCTTCTGATAGATTAATTGACATAATTTGAGTCAATTGGAGGTGTACCTGTGGATATATTTCAAGGCCTACCTTCAAACTCAGTGCCTCTTTGCTTGACATCATGGGAAAATCAAAAGAAATCAGCCAAGACCTCAGAAAACAATTTGTTGACCTCCACAAGTCTGGTTCATCCTTGGGAGCAATTTCCAAACGCCTGAAGGTACCACGTTCATCTGTACAAACAATAGTACCCAAGTATATATACCATGGGACCACGCAGCCGTCATTTCGCCCAGAAAGGAGACACGCTCCGTCTCCTAGAGATGAACGTACTTTGGTGCGAAAAGTGCAAATCAATCCCAGAACAACAGCAAAGGACCTTGTGAAGATGCTAGAGGAAATAGGCACAAAAGTATCTATATCCACAGTAAATCGAGTCCTATATCGACATAACCTGAAAGGCTGCTCAATAAGGAAGAAGCCACTGCTCCAAAACAGCCATAAAAAAAGCCAGACTACGGTTTGCAACTGCACATGAAGACAGAGATCGTACTTTTTGGAGAAATGTCCTCTGGTCTGATGAAACAAAAATAGAACTGTTTGGCCATAATGACCATCGTTATGTTTGGAGGAAAAAGGGGGAGGCTTGCAAGCCGAAGAACACCATCCCAACCATGAAGCACGGGAGTGGCAGCAGCATGTTGTGGGGGTGCTTTGCTGCAGGAGGTACTGGGGCACTTCACAAAATAGATGGCATCATGAGGAAGGAAAATTATGTGGATATATTGAAGCAACATCTCAAGACATCAGTCAGGAAGTTAAAGCTTGGTCGCAAATGGGTTTTCTAAATGGACAATGACCCCAAGCATACATCCAAAGTTGTGGCAAAATGGCTTAAGGACAACAAAGTCAAGGTATTGGAGTGGCCATCACAAAGCCCTTTTTTGTGGGCAGAACTGAAAAAGCGTGTGCAAGCAAGGAGGCCTACAAACCTGACTCAGTTACACCAGCTCTGTCAGGAGGAATGGGCCAAAATTCACCCAACTTATTGTGGGAAGCTTGTGGAAGGCTACCCGAAATGTTTGACCCAAGTTAAACAGTTTAAAGGCAATGCTACCAAATGCTAATTGAGGGTATGTAAACTTCTGACCCACTGGGAATTTTAATAAATAAATAAAAGCTGAAATAAATATTTCTCTCAACTGTTATTCTGACATTTCATAAAGTGGAGATCCTAACTGACCTAAGACTGGGATTTTTACTAGGATTAAATATCAGGAATTGTGAAAAACAGTTTAAATGTATTTGGCTAAGGTGTATGTAAACTTCCAACTTCAACTGTATTTTTTTTAAATTAATTTATAAAAAAGGAAAAGCTGAAATGTCTTGAGTCAATAAGTATTCAACCCATTCGTTATGGCAAGTTCAGTAGTAAAAATATGCTTAACAAGTCACATAATAAGTTGCATGGACTCACTCTGTGTGCAATAATAATGATTAACATGATATTTGAATAACTACCTCATCTCTGTACCCCACACATACAATTATCTGTAAAGTCCCTCAGTCGAGCAGTGGATTTCAAACACAGATTCAACCACAAAGACCAGTGAGGTTATCCAATGCCTCGCAAGAAGGGCACCTATTAGTAGATGTGTAAAAATGTAAACACAGACATTGAATATCCCTTTGAGCATGGTGAAGTTATTCATTACACTTTGGATGGTGTATTTATTTTTGTTTCACCTATATTTAACCAGGTAGGCCAGTTGAGAACAAGTTCTCATTTACATCTGCGACCTAGCCAAGATAAAGCAAAGCAGTGTGACAAAAACATCAACATAGAGTTACACATGGGATAAACAAACCGTTGAAAATTTTCGATTCTTGTGGATTTATCGGTGGTGACAGTGTTTCCTCGCCTCAGTGCAGTGGGCAGCTGGGAGGAGGTGCTCTTATTCTCAGTGGACTTTACAGTGTCCCAAACCTTTTGGAATTAGTGCTACAGGATGAAAACTTCTGTTTGGTTCCTGACTTCCCTGAAAAGTTGCATATCACGGGGGCTATTCGATGCTAATGTAGTACGCCACAGGATGTTTTTGTGCTGGTCAAAGGCAGACAAGTCTGGAGTGAACCAAGGGCTATATCTGTTCTTAGTTCTACATTTTTTGAATGCGGCATGCTTATTTAAGATGGTGAGGAAAGCACTTTTAAAGAACAACCAGGCATCCTCTACTGACGGGATGAGGTCAATATCCTTCCTTGATACCCAGGCATGGTCAATTAGAAAGGCCTGCTCACTGAAGTCTTTAAGGGAGCGTTTAACAGTGATGAGGGGTGGTCATTTGACCGCAGGCCCATTACGGACGCAGGCAATGAGGCAGTGATCGCTGAGATCCTGGTTGAAGACAAGACAGCAGAGGTGTATTTAGAGGGCAAGTTGGTCAGGATGATATCTATGAGGGTGCCCATGTTTACGGATTTAGGGTTGTACCTCGTAGGTTCCTTGATAATTTGTGTGAGATTGAGGGCATCTATCTTAGATTGTAGGTTGGCCAGGGTGTTAAGCATATCCCAGTTTAGGTCACCTAACAGTACAAACTCTGAAGATAGATGGGGGGCAATCAATTAACATATGGTGTCCAGGGCACAGCTTGGGGCTGAGGGGGGTCTATAACAAGTGGCAACAGTGAGAGACTTATTTCTGGAAAGGTGGATTTTTAAAAGCTCAAACTGTTTGGGCACAGACCTGGATGGTATGACAGAACTCTGCAGGCTATCTCTGCAGTAGATTGCAACTCTGGCCCCTTTGGCAGTTCTATCTTGACGGAAAATGTTGTAGTTGGGGATGGAAATTTCAGAATTTTGGTGGCCTTCCTAAGCCAGGATTCAGACACGGCTAGGACATCAGGGTTGGCGGAGTGGGCTGAAGCAGTGAATAAAACAAACTTAGGGAGGAGTCTTCTGATGTTAACATGCATGAAACCAAGGCTTTTACGGTTACAGAAGTCAACAAATGAGAGCGCCTGGGGAATAGGTGTACAGTAGTACTGGGGGCTACAGGGCCTGGGTTAACCTCTACATCACCAGAGGAACAGAAGAGGAGTAGGATAAGGGTACGGCTAGAGACTATAAGAACTGGTCGTATTTTTCTTTTTTTCTTTCTTTCTTTAACCAGGTAGGCCAGTTGAGAACAAGTTCTCATTTACAACTGCGACCTGGCCAAGATAAAGCAAAGCAGTGCGTCAAAAACAACAACACAGAGTTACAGATGGGATAAACAAACGTACAGTCAATAACCTAATAGAAAAATCAATGTACAAGGTGTGCAAATGTAGTAAGGTTAGGGAGGTAAGGCAATAAATAGGCCATTGTGGCGAAATAATTAAAATGTAGCATTAACACTGGAGTGATAGATGTGCAGATGATAATGTGCAAGTAGAGATACTGGGGTACAAAAGAGCAACAAAAAAAATTACAATATGGGGATGAGGTAGTTGGGTGTGCTATTTACAGATGGGCTGTGCACAGGTACAGTGATCTGTAAGCTGCTCTGACAGCTGATGCTTAAAGTTAGTGAGGGAGAAATAAGATTCCAGCTTCAGTGATTTTTGCAATTCATTCCAGTCATTGGCAGCAGAGAACTGGAAGGAAAGGCAGCCGAAGGAGGTGTTGGCTTTGGGGATGACCAGTGAAATATACCTGCTGGAGCACATGCTACGGGTGGGTGTTGCTATGGTGACCAGTGAGCTGAGATAAGGTGGGGCTTTACCTAGCAAAGACTTATAGATGAGCTGGAGCCAGTGGGTTTGGCGACGAATATGTAGCGAGGGCCAGCCAACGAGAGCAAACAGGTTGCAGTGGTGGGTAGTATATGGGGCTTTGGTGACAAAACGGATGGCACTGTGAAAGACTACATCCAATTATCTGAGTAGAGTGACTAGAGTGTATCAATACATCCAGTCACTACAAAGGTGCAGGTGACCTTCCTAACTCAATTTCCAGAGCGGAAGGAAACCTCTCAGGGATTTCACCATGAGGCCAATGTTGACTTTAAAACAGTTACAGAGTTTATTGGCTGTGATAGGAGAAAACTGAGGAGGGATCAACAACATTGTAGTTACTCAACAATATTAACCTAAATGACAGAGTGAAAAGAAGAAACTCTGCACAGAATAAAAATATTCCAAAACATGCATCCTGTTTGCAATAAGGCACTAAAGTAAAACTGCAAAGGAAGGTGGCAAAGAAATAAACGTTATGTCCTGAATACAAAGCGTTATGTTTGGGGCAAATCCAACATAACACATCACTGAGTACCACTTTTCATATTTTCAAGCTTGGTGGTGGGTGCATCATGTTATGGGTACGCTTGTCATCGGTAAGGACTAAGGAGTTTTTTAGGATAAAAAGACGCTAAGGACAGGCAAAATCCATAGGAAAATCTGGTTCAGTGTACTTTCCAACAGACACTGGGAGACAAATTCACCTTTCAGCAGGACAAAAAAACTAAAACAGAAGGCCAAATATACACTGGAATTGCTTACCAAGTTTTGACTTAAATAAGCTTTAAAGTCTATGGCAAGACCTGAAAATGGCTGTCAGGTAATGATCAACAACCAACTTTCAGAGCTTAAAGAATTTTTTTAAGAATGTGCAAATATTGTACAATCAAGGTGTGCAAAGAGACTTACCCAGAAAGACTCACAGCTGTGTAACATGTATTGACTCTGGGGTATAAATACTTATGTAAATTAGATATTTATGTATTTAATTTTCAATAAATTAGCTAACATTTCTAAAAACAGATTTTCACTTTGTCATTATTGTATTGTGTGTAGATGGGTGAGATAATACATTTTTGAATTCAGGCTGTAACAACAAAACGTGGAATAAGTCAAGGGGTATGAATACTTGTAAATGGCATACATAATAAAATCCATGAACAATTTCAGGGTCAGATTTAATTTAGTACCAGGTGCAAAGTTTAAACCTTGTTTTTCCAGATGGAATTACTGCATCTCAGACAACATAAAGCCAATTGTAATTGTGGCCCCATAAGAGTCTTGATGGTCAGGAACAGCTTGTTGACACTACAGCACATCCTACAGCCACAAACTGGTTAGGAATGCTATTTGATCGGTCTCTAATTCTATTACCACTTCCTTGATAATCACTTATCTGTTAAGGCTGACATAGAACTGGAATTCACAGTAGTAATTGAAAGATGTACATTGTACTTAATGTAGACTTTTGCTCTTATCTGGCTACCAACAGCTCTGAATTGGAACTGTTTTCTTCAATGTTGAAGGAGAATCAGTTAATCTTATATTTGGTTGTACGGAGTGCTCTACATATGTTGATAATTATACTGTAGATGTGGCACCTTCCACACTTTAAACTAAGCTAATTGCTTTAAACTAAGCTCATTGATGAGGAGATGGAACAGAAGGATATGGCAGCTTTGCTCTGAGTAGTTTTTTACAATTGATGTCAGTCAGTCACTTCAGAGAATGAATATGACGATTGAGTCATTTTCCCAACAGTGGAGAAAACTTTGTCTGTCTGACACACTATGAAATTCATTAAACAATTGGACAGCATTTCATAATTTGATTGATGGAGACAAAGAATCAAAAGCACATTCACAGAATACCATTATGTGCTAGTCAAAATAATTCCCATTTAGAATGCGTGTTGATCCATTGCCTCCCACTGGGCACACAACAGTTGAATTGACGTTGTTCTCACGTAATTTCAATGAAATTACGTTGATATGCCACTCATTTTGTAGAAATTAAAATGAATCAATAAATAAATATGGCATCTTAAATGCAACAGGGCTGAATGTGGCACGCATGAGACCAATATTCAAATCCAAATATTGTATGTAGCATGCCTCCACACAATTCACCGCAAGAGAAAAAGGGGTGTTTCTCTGAAACCCAGTGCACACACCTCTTAGACGAGAAGAGACATGATGCACACCAAAACGTCTGTAGGCTTTTCTGACAATCTTTGTTCATAATTCCTCTAAATCAACATGTACAAAATAAAACACATACTCTAACAATAAGCCCATATCTGAAAATGCTTTGGGAATTATTATGTACTGGAAATTATTTGTCTCTACCCAGGCATAGAATGTGTACAAACAATGAACACATGATGAAACCCTGAGACAAAGCAGCGATAGGTTCCCTGCATGCCATGCCCTCTTCACGTTTTTTCCACAATGTACGACAATTCCATCACAGCAGGAAAATCTATCTTACTGCAAAATATCTAGATCAATACATGGCATGCATAAGTGTACCATCAGGTAGGCTTATAATGTATGCAGAACAGCATAACGCACGATAAACAATGTGATCTTGTCCAGCGTCTGTAGACACACATCTGGAAGCACACCTCAAGCGCTTCGGCTCGTCCACAGCTGGAAAGAACAGATATCGTTTGGCTTGAGTTCACGATGCCGTCTAGAGACGATGTCTAGCGTTAATAATTTGCATTAAGTCTATTTCCTTTCATAGATCATGATAGTCTCCCCGCGATGTTTTATTTTAAATGCGTAGGCTACGCTCAGTGTTATTTTTGCGGGAGTAGCGGTAGTAATAGTATAGTGGCACTGTTGACGCCTTGACTGACGCACTGGATTTACCATTTACTTCAATGGAACCATGTGGGCTAAGGAAAACCACACAAATGACTATAATGGGGTCCTAATTCTCCAGAATGTGTTTTCCCATTCATTGCCAAAAAGTACATGTAAGCTACTGGTAGGCCTATGTGGAACAACAAAGACGGTGTTGCCTAGGCTGTATTATAACGCATGGCAAGACATTCTACCCTATCAATTTTTATTCAACCTGCTGTGGACACTGGACTATGAATGGGTTTAATTAATTGCCAAAAATGTATATGACGTTGAACTTATTCGCTATTCATCCAATACATTGCATCAATTAATCAGGTCTGCTCTAAAATGTGAAAGAGGATGTGCGCTTTACGCATCCACATATATCACGCGTTTTAATGAGTGCTCTGTTTCCATGCGTAATCACAGCCAAGTGGTCCAATGTCGATCACTTACCTTCATTTCTTCATTGATTTCCCTTTTCACGGGGTGAGCCGGTTTTCTGCTTCTTTTATTTTCGGGGGGTCTGCCCTCTTTTTCCATCTCTGCCATTTTTTATAATAGCTCTGTCAATATTTGCGATTGGGGTAGAGTGGACAAGTGCGAGGCGGAGCCGCTTTAAAGTTGCCCAAAGGCTAATGTCAAGCTGGGGAACAGCCCGGGTGAAGTTGATGATGCCGTTGAGGGCTTGCGTTGCCCTGTTAAGTCAGCCATCTTCTGCCCCTATTTTTCAACGGTCTGTGCGCAAGTTGGTGTGTGTGAGCTGCCTCTGAGTCAAATGAGAGGTTGAGTGAGAAAAAAATCTAGACAGGGGGAGGAGCGTCCCCTGTAACACAATATGACGCTGCTGATCAGAGGTGGGCTATTTCCTCTCGATTTTCCGTAACGTTTTAACTTTGGGCCCTCCTCACCTCACACATGCAATCTTACAACCTAGTCTGGTGGGCTCTCCCACTTCATGAAGGTACTTGCGCCCTATCCTGTCTGCCACTGCTAGACAGATGTTGCTTATCTGTAGCCATTACAGATTTACAATAGAAATTGTGCAAGCCTCTGACAGGTGGTCCCAGTCAAGTTCTTGACCTCTTCGGTGTGATAGAACCAAGGAGTTTAGGTAGAACTCAGTTGCAACAAAGGCCAAGCTCTAACACACTTGCATGATTTTATGGTGAGAAGAGGCAGATGCCCTCCTACTTAACATATTAGCTCCATGACTTTCCACAGGGTGTATCTACTGTAAGGTGGCTTCCTTCCTTCCTGGTAGTCTATAATTGCTTTTACTATACTCAATGCAGATGAAGGAAAGGAGAGGCATCATCATTAATCCACAGAGGAGTCCCAAAAAGGGGAGCTCCTTGTTCTAAAAGAAAATGTCCTTGAAATAATATCCCTGTCTAGTCTCTGTTCATAAGCAGATAGTGTAACTCAATGAGTGCATTGTCCTGCGAATGCACGCACAGACAGACAGACAGACACACACACAGCCTGCAGTTCGATATTGTTACATATATTGAAACATAATAATAATGTGTTTCCTGTAGAATAGTCAACACAAAATGTAATGTAGCACAGCTCCTTCCACTCAACCAGACATCTGCAATTGGTAGTTGTGTTATTACACAGTTAGGCCTATATGAGCAACTTGTTAACAAAATGTTTAATGAAAGTAAACACATATTTAATGAAATTATAGCTATCAGTCATATTTAACAGATTTAGATGTTTTCCTAGAGTCCATGCTCAATGACTGCATTTACACAGGCAGCCCAATTCTGCTATTTTTTTCAACAATTTTGTCTTTTGCACTATCAGATTGGGCAGTAGATCGGAATTGGGCTGTCTGTGTAAACACAGCCAAAGATGCTCTAAGGCTGCATTTACACAGGCAGCCCAATTCTAATTGATGTTTTGACCAATCAGATCAGCTCTTTTGCCAATAATTGGCCAAAATATCAGAATTGGGCTGCCTGTGTAAATGCAGCCAAAGTTCTCTGAATAAGAGTGAATTTACAAATGTGACCCATGGTGAAGATCCCACGCTTATAGAGTTCTTAAAGGTGGATTCAGCGATATGACGTAAATGTAAAAAGTAAACAGCATAGTGGGTCAATTTCCGCAACAACTAACAGCATTGAAGCGCGAAGCTACAACTTCTCCAATGTTTTGGTGCCCTGGCTACCATGCTGTGAACAGCATGAAGCAAACCCGTGCACATGTGCAGATACTGTGTGTGACTGTGAAAGAGCCAAGTCTTGCATCTCGCTCATCTCAATATCTGCGGTTCTGCTCGTGGCAACGTCATTTCGCTGAGTCTACCTTTAATTAGGCTAACTTTTTTATTGGTAGCACACTGGTGCTCCCAACATTAAAAAGTTAGGAGCACCAAACAATATTTCGGAGCACCAGAAAAAGAGATTAGGCCTAGGCCTATTCTCAATTTGATTCATTTTAAATTCAGGCTGTAGCACAACAAAATGTGGGGGGAAATAAAGGGGTGTGAATACATTCTGAATGCACTGTATGTCCCTCCGTGAAACTTCTGTGACTTCTAGGAAGATTTTAACTCATTAACCACAATATTTCTCCAAGTTTTCACCATCATTGTCAAGCCCAAAGTCTTTTTTTGTTGCTTTGACCAAGTAATTTCTGAAGATTATTATTTATTTCATGTGATGAGTGATTCAATTACATCTGTCCCTCATTTTAAGGTCAAACTTAAACAAAATCTTGTTTTAAATCTTTTTGAATATTTTATTTCAAAAGAAACATTGAACATCTAATAGTCAAATCATAGTGTAAAAACAGGTGAGCTGGTTCTACTCTTTTTGGACATTTTCTAGTATTTTGTGGTGGAAAACTGAGCTGGTTGAGCATAGGCCTAACTTGAAATGTTTGCTTACAATTGCCCTTCCCTGTTGCACACAACAAGCTTCCATTCCCCATGTCACAAGAGGATGTATGACTGATTTTAGATTAAATCGTCAACCCTGTTACTTCATTTGGCACTTAATAGGCACTTACTATAGTCTTTTGTTTATCTTGAGATGTGAAAACTTGTTTTTTATTAAGTTGAACATGTGCTCTGTATGACAGAATGTTAAAATTAGGTGAAATCAACGTTTTTTGTTGTTGTAAAGGCACCAATTGGTGGAACGACCCAAATAGAGCTAAGCAATTTTATAAACGTCCACTGTCCTCCCAAGAGTTTCTGAATTCCCACGGGTGAGGTGAAATGTTAGGCTACAATGTATCGACTTTGCCCGCGGCTGATACAAATGTAACATCAGCAGGAGCGCACCAAACACGAACACAAATGTAACAACTGTGAAGCCAATGACAAATTCTAGCCTACATGGTGGTATCATGTCAACGTTGTTAGCTTAAATGACTTTTCAATAATCATATTATATCAAAGACACTTCTTCTGAAGGATATCCAATTTTAATTTCACTCCGAATGTTGGATCCTTCTCAGTTAGTAAAATGAAATTTTTTCTACAGGCAACCCTAATGACGCGTTTCCCCAACAAACATGATTCAATGTTGAGGTAAGTTTACTCCGTTAGGTGGGTGTGGCGGATGTGGCTTAAAGCAATGAGTGCCTTATTCAAAGGCCAGCAATGCATTTTGCCAACCCCTCCCCGTTTTTCAACTTGTTGTTCAGAACCGCACAGTTTCCGTTTAACTGAATGTTGCACACCGTTTTTTCGTCTCACCACTAATTAATAAGGCACAAAGTTAATAAGACACAAAGTAATAAACGCCACCAATTTCTACAATGTATTTTCTTAAAACATGTTTTTAAACATATCCCTAATATTAACCACAATGCTAAGCGTATGCCTACCCTAACCTTAAATTAAGACCATAAAGCAAATGTTTGTTTTCATACATATATTTATTTACGATATAGTGGAAACAGTTTTTCGTACTGAACGCAGCCCAGGGCACACCAATCAATAACTGTTGTGACGTTTTTGCGACATACCGTATTGCGTTTCGCCAAGATGGCAGCCTCCTGTGTCAATGTTTAACATTTTAGGTCGTGTGTTACGGTATATTTACTGGACATTGTATAGGATATAAGTATCAAGTGAAGTAGGGTGATAACATTATGCATAATACCTATTTCAGTTAATGTGACATTGTCGACAGCGAGGATGATATCCATCATAATAACATTAGGTTATGTAAATATGTATGGAGAGCTAGCTAACGGTTACATATCTAATTTAATCAGTTAAGTAATTTTCCTGCCACCGTTTATTTATTTAATCGACTTAGCTAGCTATACTAGCTTGTGTCAAGCTTGGATATAAACCTGTCAAGGGTTTGCTTTATATTTGTTTCAACTTTAATTCGTAAAAGACCTTCAGCTGTAAAGATGACAGTAATTTGGTCTCGGCTCTCGTGCATCGTTTTGCTAAACCGCGGACAGAGGAACATAAGTATTTTCTCCAACACAACGCCTTCTAATTGGAATAAAGTGGTCTCGGATGCAGAGAAAATCGTGGGTTATCCGACTTCCTTTATGAGCCTACGCTGTTTGCTGAGTGATGAACTCAGTAATGTAGCAATGCACGTGAGGAAACTGGTTGGAACAAAACACCCGTTACTCAACACTGCAAGGTATGGTTTACACACGATCATCTTGTATTGCATATATTACATCATGCTTGTAATGCAAATGTCAAATCTTCCCATACACAATTTCATCATACACAATGCAACTCTATTGGCTGTGGTTTTAGAAGACATGATTTTTATGGACCTGTCATGGCTATGATGTCAATCACCATCTTCCCTAGCATAACTTCTGATAGAGTTGATCCAACCAACTTCTGCCATCTCAACTGACCAGGTCACCCCCACAACAATGCCCCAAAATGTAGGCGCAGGAAAGGGCCTGCTTTCTTTTCATATAGGCCTGTCGCAGCTGGCACCATATGCCGTCGGGCCACTAGAGCTCACTTTTTTTGACCCAAGCCATGCTGCAGTTACTGGGTACCAGTCTGGGTGTGCCATCATGGCACTCCTTGTCATGGAAGTTGACATGATAGCACAAACAGATCTGGGACCAGGCAATGCTGCAGTTAGTCACGAAATGTGGCGATGTATTCAAATTATGTTGACAATGCCACGCACATTTACTAAACGTTCCTTGTCTGTCACGAATGTTGAATACAATTATATTTAAAATTACTCTGACGATTATCTTTGGTGTTGGTGGTCCATCAGCTGGTTGAAATCAGAGACGAAATATCCACAGGAAAGTATTATTAAACTTACTTCAAAAAGTGGGTCTATGGGCCTCCCGAGTGGCACAGCGGTCTAAGGCACTGCATCAGTGGTTGAGGTGTCACTACAGACCTGGGTTCGATCCCAGGCTGTGGCACAGCCGGACATGACCAGGAGACCCATGAGGTGGTACACAATTGGCCCAGGTTAGGGGAAGGTTTGGTCGGCCCGGGATTTCCTTGTCCCATCGCGCTCTAGCGACTCCTCCTTGTGGCAGGCTGGGCGCATGCAAGCTGACTCGGTCGCCAGCTGGACAGTGTTTCCTACGACACATTGGTGCAGCTGGAGGATGCAAGGCTCTCTACCTTTGCCTCTCTCGATACCGTAGGGGAGTTGCAGAGAGTAGACGACACAATAAAAATACAAAAATAATAAGTGGGTCTGTGTGTGGCAATCAAGATGTTTTGCTCATGACCGAAGTGCACAAGACGTGCACAAGACTGAAGTACACGCATGCGACCATGCCTACTAACTGAAGTCTTACAGGTGTTTACATGGTTTTGTTTAAGTTTTGAGCAGCTGAAGGACCAACACTATGGACAATCGGGCGGAGTGTAAGTTCAAATATAATTTTATTTAACAATCTTGCTTGCAGAGCACCTGAGAGGACCAATCCATGATCCTATATTTGGTGCACCTACTCTGTCAAGTTAGGTTGTATTTTGAGTGGACAATCCCTTTAATTTATCATAATTAAATTCATAATTAAATTTCATTAGAAAACCCAGTGTTTCTGGTGCCTCAGTACAGTCTACAGCAGGGGTATTCCATTCTTACCTTTCAAGATCCGGAGTCTGCTGGCTTTTTGTTCTACCTGATAATTAATTGCAGCCACCTTGTGTCCCAGGTCTAAATCAGTCATTGATTAGGGGGGAACAATAAATAAATGCAGTGGAACTGTCTTCGAGGTCCAGAGTTAAGTTTGAGGGGTCTACGCTATAGGCTAAGTGTGTCAAAGATGCTGGTATTGAGAGCAAGTGTGATTGACTGGATGGTTGTCACAGGCAAAGTTCCAGAATTAACCATCCTTATGTCTCAGAAAAGTTTACATTTCTTGTTTTATTTCATGGTTGCTTTTACTGTTCCCACAGTAAGATGCTGGTGTGTCGTCTTGTTTCTCTGAGCTGTAGAGGAGTGAGCTGGGTACAGTGGCTACCCCCTTGTGGCTTGTACGGGGAATTTAAATAGTCTCCTCTCCTCCTCTTACAGTGCCTGCTGGTATTGGGTGCAAAGGTATGTGTAGACTAGAGTGACCTCCTCTGACAAATAATGTCATCCAGTAAATGTAACAGCAATTTTTTTGCCTGAAATGAAATTTAAACATAACAAATATATTGGCTAAGTTGCTTCTAAAAACAGCCTACAGTAAATCAAATGGAGGATTGAAATATAATAAAAAAGACGAAATGATGCGTTGTGGATCATGGAATGACAACTAAAAGAGAGCCAATTTTTGTGATTTTCCTTCAGTGAATTGTAGTCTACTAAAAGGTAAAACTAAACATTATTCCATGTCTCATAATGTGTCTAATTTTAAATGAAAAGTCCCATGGAATCTGTGCTGTGTAGATTATGTTAAATGATCAACCCCAAATGAGTGTGTGACATTGACAGAGTGACATTAACTGATCTAAACATTTGACCTCTGTTAGAGTTTATAACTTTGATTTTGTAGTCCACCTATCACTTAGTTCAAATTGATTAATTACAAAGTCTCATAGCTGAATTTGACCAAATTACCCCTTAAATATTTAACCTCCCACCACCTCAACAAAGGTATTGCAGGGGAATATATCTTATTTTTTACCTCTCTAAACTATCAGCTTGATAGAGAGCATTTGGAAAGTATTCAGACCCCTTGACTTACAGCCTTATTCTAAAATGTATTACATTTTTCCCTCATCAATGACCATAATGACAAAGTAAAAAAGGTTTTTAGAAATGTTTGCTTATTTTTATATATAAACAAACTGAAATATCACATTTACATAAGTATTCAGACCCTTTACTCAGTACTTTGTTGAAGCACCTTTGGCAGTGATTACAGCCTCACGTCTCCTTGGGTATGATGCTACAAGCTTGGCACACCTGTATTTTGGGAGTTTCTCCCATTCTTCTCTGCAGATCCTCTCAAGCTCTGTCAGGTTGGATGTGGAGTGTCGCTGCACAGCTATTTTCAGGTCTCTCCAGAGATGTTCGATCGTGTTAAAGTCCGGGCTCTGGCTGGGCCACTCAAGGTCAAGGACATTGAGAGACTTGACCCGAAGCCACTCCTGCGTTGTCTTGACTGTGTGCTTAGGGTTGTTGTCCTGTTGGAAGGTGAACCTTCACCCCAGTCTGATAACCTGCTCCAGAGCGCTCAGGTTTTCATCACGGTTCTCTCTGTACTTTGCTTGATTCATCTTTTCCTCGATCCTGACTAGTCTCTGCCGCTGAAAAACATCACCACAGAATGATGCTGCCACCACATTTCACCATGGAGATGGTACCAGGTTTCCTCCAGATGTGACACTTGGCATTCAGGCCAAAGAGTTCAATCTTGGTTTCATCAGACCAGACAATCTTGCTTCTCATGGTCTGCAAGTCTTTAGGTGCCTTTTGGCAAACTTCAAGTGGGCTGTCATGTGCTTTTTACTGAGGAGTGGCTTCCGTCTGGCTACTCTACCATAAAGGCCTGATTGGTGGAGTGCTGCAGTGATGGTTGTCCTTCTGGAAGGTTCTTCCATCTCCACAGAGGAGCTCTGGAGCTCTGTCAGAGTGACCATCTGGTTTTTGGTCACCTCCCTGACCAAGGCCCTTTTCCCCCGATTGCTCAGTTTGGCCGGGTGGCCAGCTCTAGGAAGAGCCTTGGTGGTTCCAAACTTCTTCCATTTAAGAATGATGGAGGCCACTGTGTTCTTGGACCTTCAATGCTGCGGAAAATGTTTTTGTACCCTTCCCCAGATCTGTGACTCGTCAGAATCCTGTCTCGGCGCTCTACAGACCACTCCCTCGACCTCATGGCTTGATTTTTTTTCAACTGTGGGACCTTTATATAGACGGGTGTGTGCCTTTCCAAATCATGTCCAATCAATTGAATTTACTACAAGTGGACTCTATCAAGTTGTAAAAACATTTAAAGGATTATCAATGGAAACGGGATGCAACTGAGCAAAGGGTCTGAATACTCATGTAAATAAGGTATTTCTGTTTTTATCTTTAATAAATTTGCAAAAATGTCTAAACCTGTTTTCTCTTAGTCAATATGGGTTATTGTGTTTAGGTTTGATGAAAGGGAAACATGTATTTAATGCATTTTCAAATAAGGCTGTAATATATCAAAATGTGAATAAAGGGGTCTGAATACTTTCCGAATGCACTGTAGTTAGTTTACCCTCCAGTGCCATCTCTTCATTGGGGATGAATGGCTCCTCACTGTAAGAAATAAGGAAAGGGACATGGAATGATAGTGCTGGAATCCAATCCCGCCATTGCAGACGAGTGTGTTGGAAACTGTAGCTCAAGGGTGTAATAACCTATACACCTAAATCTGATATGACAATCCATTTGGGTGTTGTAGCGCGGGGGCGAAGTGGACCTCTGACAGTCTGACTCCTCACTGTCAGCTTGGGTTGGCTGGTTCCTATTTCCTACTGTGTCTCCGCCCAAGACGCGGCACAGATAAAAATATCCACAATAGCAGACAGGCAGACCCTTGTGGAGTTGTGTTTCGGTTTTCACTTTCCTTTCATTCTAAAAAATGCAGCTCAGCTAACTCTGCCCGAAGTCTGGAGTTAGTGTGGCCATGCAGGAAAAAGGAACTTTCACTTTGTAGCAGGGAAAGACCTTGAAACAGTTTGACTTTTCTCCAAGTGGCTTCCATTGTTTTTGACTGAGTTTTGTCCTGCTTTTGTTGTGTGTCACATTTAGGGGTTCAGGAAATATTTAGAGGTAGATGTCAAATCCTATTTTGTACACTGTTTATCCAAATGTTACTTTTAAGTGCTTAAGGCTTCAGTGGTTGTGTACTCACTTAAGAAATGGTTATTGCTGCTTTTCCACAAAAATTGGCTAACTAGGCCTACATACGATACATTTGAATAATTGTGCAGGTCTAGGTAGAGGACCGGTAGATACGATTCAGAGAGCACTGTAATAAATGGTGGCTAACATGTAGTCCTACCTATTAAAATGACATTGACCCATCTCTCTCCCTCTTTCTCTCTCTCCCAGCACTCATCCCAGCCCCACCCCTTTGCAGGAGGGTGATTATGATTGATTGATGTTCCATGGTGTAGAGACTGGCATGCATATTAATCATTTGTCATCTGCAGACTTGGCCAGTCTCGCCGTAGGCAGACAACATTTTTGGTGTGGTTGCCATTGTTTATTTGAAAGCTATAGGAATTCCAGTGTAATTTCACCCCTCATAATATCAGTTTTTACCTTTTTAATACATATTTCTTGTTTACATAAAGTGCTTCAAGAGGCTAGTCAAAGACCATATCACCTCCTCTCTCTCCAATGCACTCGACCCCCTCCAATTTGCCTACCGCCTTGACAGATCCACGGACGACACAGTTGTCATTGCCCTGCACACTGCCCTTACCCACCTGGACAAAAGGAATGCATATGTGAAGATGCTGTTAATTGACTACATCTCGGCCTTCAATACCTTAGTGCCCTATAAGCTCTTTACAAAGCTCACAGCCCTGTGTCTGAACTCCTTCCTATGCAACTGGGTCCTGGATTTCCTGACGGGCCGCCCCCAGTTGGTAAGGGTTGGTAACAACACATCCGCCACGCTGATTCTCAACACGGGGGCCCCACAAGGGTGCATCCTCAGTCGCTTCCTTTACTCCCTGTATACCCACGAATGCGTGGCCGCACACAGTTCCAACTCCAAGTTCGCTGACGACATGACAGTAGTAGGCCTGATTACCAACAACGATGAGGCGGCCTACAGAGGAGTTAAGCACTCTGACCGCATGGTGCCAGGTAAACAACCTCTCCCTCAATGTCAGCAAAACAAAAGGGCTGATTGTGGACTTCAGGAGGATCCAGGCTGGACACGCCCCCATCAACACCAGGTGTCGCAGGAAGGCCAAGAAGATCATCAGGGACCACAGCCACCCAAACCATGCCCGGTTCTCCCCGCTTCAATTGCTTCAGACGCGGGCAGTACAGGAGCATCATGACAAAACCTGGAAGACTGACTTAATAGTTTATACCCTCAGACCATCAGGCTGCTGAATAGCCACCACTAGTCAGCTACCTACCCCCAAAACTGACTTACTCTGCTCCCACTTCAACAACATTCATCACTGTTGCAGTTGTTAATATGTATATTATAGTTTTTATCATAATTTTTATTTATTTTTTTCACTTGGTCCCCACACCCCATCTGGTCATGCTGATTGATGTTCCATGGTGTAGAGACTGGCATGCATATTAATCATTTGTCATCTTCAGGCTGCAGACTTGGCCAGTCTCGCCGTAGGCAGACAACATTTTTGGTGTGGTTGCCATTGTTTATTTGAAAGCTATAGGAATTCCAGTGTAATTTCACCCCTCATAATATCAGTTTTTACCTTTTTAATACATATTTCTTGTTTACATAAAGTGCTTCGAGAGGCTAGTCAAAGACCATATCACCTCCTCTCTCTCCAATGCACTCGACCCCCTCCAATTTGCCTACCGCCTTGACAGATCCACGGACGACACAGTTGTCATTGCACTGCACACTGCCCTTACCCACCTGCTCTTACCCATATGGGCATTCCCCCCCACCCCTTCAACAGTTTACTCTGCCTCCACCCCAATGGACATTTATTTATTCATCACTGCTACAGTTGTTATGATGTGTGTATAGTGCTATTTATACTGTAGTTTTTATTATTACCATTGTTTTATTTCACTTGGTCCTGCATATTGAAGCTCGGAGCCTTAAATGTTCACTGCACTCTGCAATCACACCTGAAACCCTGTACATGTGACTATTAAATACTCAATCTCTGAATCTGATGTAGGAGGTATTTTAGAAACCTGTTAAGTGTTGTGGTTCACCTAGGCTACATGCTGTTCTTTTTGTTACCATTACGAACACTGGAAAGTATCAGACCACAACTTACATTATTTCATGTGATGGTTTTCGTTAGGCTCCATTGGATTTAACAGATCTAATTAGACTTGTCACTTTCCTCGCTTATCTATTGCACTTACCGTATCTCCTACATCTCCTTTTTTTATTTCTCTCTATTCCCCTCTCCCTGCCCGTCTCTCTCCACCCCTCTCTTCCTCCGCCTCTTGCTCCCGCTCTCTTCTTCCTCTGCCTTTTGCTCTCCAATCATTTTCTGTCTGTCTCTTTCTTCCCCTCCTCTGCCTTGCTCCCTCTCCCCATCTCTCTCCCCTCCCTGTGGTGCAGGGCTGGGTCAGGGGGAGGGAGACTGTCTTGTGGACGCTGGTGTCTGGGCTCGAGCAGAGTGGGCGGTGCTCAGTGTCTACTCAGGGCTCTAACGAGAGTGTGATTCATGGCACAGGGGGCACCCTGGGGACAGGATTAGATGTGCTCTGTCTAAGCGCTCCCCCGGGACCACAGATCTTTTATCTCCAGAGTGGCAAGCCCAGTGCTAGACTTACAGTTCAAGCAGAGCTGCATGTTGTGCCACAGCTGATCAATATGGTTTGGTCTTTAATCAATCATTAGTCTCTTTTTATTTATTTATTTTCACCTTTTATTTAACCAGGTAGGCCAGTTGAGAACAAGTTCTCATTTACAACTGCTACCTGGCCAAGATAAAGCAAAGCAGTGCGACAAAAACAACATGGGATAGATAAACGTACAGTCAATAACACAATAGAAAACCCAATTGATGTGCAAGTAGAGATGCTGGGGTGCAAAAGGGAAGAAGAAAAAAATAACAATATGGGGATGAGGTAGTTGGGTGTGATATTTACAGATGGGCTGTGCACAGGTGCAGTGATCGGTAAGCTGCTCTGACAGCTGATGCTTAAAGTTAGTGAGGGAGATATGTCTCCAGCTTCAGTGATTTCTTTTATTTTTTTTTGCAATTCATTCCAGTCATTGGCTGCAGAGAACTGGAAGGAAAGGTGGCCAAAGGAGGTGTTGGCTTTGGGGATGACCAGTGAAATATACCTGCTGGAGCGTGTGCTACGGGTGGGTGTTGCTATGGTGACCAGTGAGCTGAGATAAGGTGGGGCTTTACCTAGCAAAGACTTATAGATGACCTGGAGACAGTGGGTTTGGCGACGAATATGTATAGGGCCACCCAACGAGAGCAAAACGGTCACAGTGGTGGGTAGTATATGGGGCTTTAGTGACAAAATGGATGGCACTGTGATAGACTACATCCAATTTGCTGAGTAGAGTGTTTGAGGCTATTTTGTAAATGACGTCGAAGCTTGCTAATTTAAAGCTACTCTGTAAGATATATTTGTTACCATCAAAGAGTGGTGTCCACCAACAAAAATGGAGTAGTGGAGCAATATTCCAAGGTCCATTCAATGACAAATGGCAAATTTAAGTTCTTCCCTCACCTCCCCATAGCTGTGCTCTCAGGTGGACACTTTCCCCTAGCAATTAAAAAAAGTTTGTCTGGCATTTCAGCTACTGAAAATGTTTATCTAACTCAGAGCTCTTGACTGAATAAAAAGCCCCTCCACTATTTGCAATGATGTAGCCCAAATAATCTTTGGCAATGCAGCTGAATTAATGATCTTGAAAAGCAGTTGTCTTCATGAGTGTGTTGACCTTTCTCTATGCGTCACCCCCGTGAAGCAGCAATTAGCCGTATTGTTTGCTTAGCGATGATGTGAGTGAGAGGGAATAAAGGGATTTTTGGGGCACCCCTGGAGAGAGGCGGTGAAAGCTACATACAGCCTCATTAGCATAGTCGCACCACATCTCATTTCCATACAATTACTGGCCATTTTCTTTGTCATTGTTAAGAGGTTGCTTACTTAGCCTGCCATCCCAAGTCAATTCCCTGCTTGTCAGAATGGATTTTTGGATGATGAAAATATGTATGTTTTTTCCTACTCCTGAAGGACATTTCTTTAAATATGTGGGAACTAACAAATATCCTACATGAAATGGCCAATTTATTCAAATTCAAGATGTGGCACAAGGGATGCCAGTTTTATGGATTTTCTGTGTATGAAACCGAGCATATTCCCACATGTATAAACCCTTACCCAACAATAAATTTGTAATTGATGTCTGTCCCTCTTCTCAGGGGATTTGTCTATGACAGTAGAAACAACCTTCAGATGAGGGGCCTGGTCGTCCTACTGATGTCCAAGGCAGCCGGTCCCAGCCAGCACAAAGCCTCAGACCTACTCCCCCAGGACATGGTCAGCGGCATCTACCCCAGGTAAACACGCCTCTCTGGGGCTTTGTCTTCACATTCCTCTATAGCTTCCTTTCCTTAACTCCTTTCCTTTATTACCACTGACTTGGTGAAAAGACTGGAAAATACTTGTCATTGCTCCTAATCTGACAGCACCCACACACACCAGCTCGAATTTATTTCCTTTTTTCTGATGACGACATTCACTCACAAGCACACACGCACACCGCACATACACAGAATGTTGCCCAGAAGAGGGAATTTTGTGTGAAGATCACTCTACATCCTTGCCAAGTGGTTACCAGAAGTCGCTGTTGTGTTTGGCAGGTGATGCGCTGGGTGTCTGAATGGCCCTTTTCTCCTAGCTGGCAAGCAGCACTGCCTCTGCTATAGGATCAGTGAGGGAGTCTGTCAAGCAGGGCTGGTGGAGGGGATATTGTGGGGTGGCTGAAATGAATATGCTTACAGTCTTACTTGTCTATGGTTAATAATTTGGTAAGATTAAGGCACCAGCTATTGAAATGACCAACTATTCAGATTAAAGAGAATGAAAGGTATCTTGAAAACTACTTCTGTATTTTTTTAAATCTTCTGTTTTTGACTCGACGTGGTAATGTATGGTTCAAACATGCATAGTACACCATTTATCTTTTCCTGGCGGAGAAAACCTAGCAATACATTGAATGCATAAAATATTCAGTGGCTGCGGTTCCTGATTTTCTGGAACCTGGAAGTTTTGGACCTAAAGATAGAGATTTCTGCGCATGTGCAGGATCCGCTGCACACTTCCTTCTTCAGTCCTTTCAGCTGTGCTTGCTCACTCCGCTGCCGCTTGTTTCGAAGAAATGTTGTTCTTTGTCTGTTGTAACAGTGATCAAATCAAAGATTTTATTTATTTTTTAATTTTAACCTTTATTTAACTAGGCAAGTCAGTTAAGAACAAATTCTTATTTACAATGACTGCCTACACCGGCCAAACCCGGACGACGCTGGGCCAATTGTGCACCGCCTTATGGGACTCCCAATCACAGCCGGATGTGATACAGCGTGGAATCAATCCAGGGTGTCTGTAGTGACACCTCTAGCACGCCGATGCAGTTCCTTAGACCGCTGCGCCACTCGGGAGCGCAAGCACGACACAACAGGCAGTCTAGAGATTATGTAATTTTTTCAGAAGGAGAGTTACATGCAGCTATTTAGGCAAGCTATATACAAAGTATATCAACAAGAAAAACAGAGTCAATCGCGATTTAATGTGCAACCATTAGCTATTGGGAGGCAGAGTTCTTTATTCAGCAACTCTGGCATTATGGCAGCATAACTATGAAGATTACATCACATAAAACGCTGATAGTTTTGCCCCAATGCAATGTATTGTGCAATACAGATAGCCTTCATATATATATATATATTTGGGAAGGTTCGTTCAAATCGCCAATTTAGCTGTTCAGAAATACAGTACCAGTCAAAAGTTTAGACGCACCTACTCATTCAAGAGTTTTTTTTTTAACTTTATTTTATTATTTTCTACATGGTAGAATAATAGTGAAGACATCAAAACTATGAAATAACACATATGGAATCATGTAGTAACCAAAAGTTTTAGTAGCCACCCTTTGCCTTGATGACAGCTTTGCACACTCTTGGCATTCTCTCAACCAGCTTCATGAGGAATGCTTTTCCAACAGTCTTGAAGGTGTTCCCACATATGCTGAGCACTTGTTGGCTGCTTTTCCCTCACTCTGCGGTCCAACTCATCCCAAACCATCTCAATTGGGTTGAGGTTGGGGTAATCGTGGAGGCCAGGTCATCTGATGCAGCACTCCATCACTCTCCTTGGTCAAATAGCCCTTACACAGCCTGGAAGTGTGTTGGGTCATTGTCCTATTGAAAAACAAATGCTAGTCCCACTAAGTGCAAACCAGATGGGATGGCGAATCGCTGCAGAATGCTGTGGTAGCCATGCTGGTTAAGTGTGTCTTGAATTCTAAATACAGTGGGGCAAAAAAGTATTTAGTCAGCCACCAATTGTGCAAGTTCTCCAACTTAAAAAGATGAGAGGCCTGTAATTTTCATCATAGGTACACTTCAACTATGACAGATGAAATGAGA